>QUSF01000001.1:41829597-41874891 GCA_003676055.1 Chloebia gouldiae | reverse complement strand
CATACAAAAATAATGAATAACATTTGAAGTCAGAAGTACATTTACTCTTTGAGCTACCCTGGTATCACTGATGATGATACAGAGCGCAAAATCCAGTGAAGAGAAGTGGGAAGATAAAAGACCTGAGTAAATGTCAGAAGTGTAGGAACAAATTAATTCTGATGAAGGAAGTAACAGTGCATATCAATGGACAAACTGATAATGTATCATTCATTCCAGGAAAAGTGTCCCCACAACCCACTTTTGAAGACTTTCTAACACGGAGTTAAGAATAACTGCTAATACCTCACCTCTGACTCATCTTCCACAACATCTACCTCCACCAATAATTTTTAAGGGATTTTGAGATTCTACCTTTTTTTTCTCATAGCTGCACATAAGCTTAGGTGCCATGTGAATATTTCATTGTAATGCTGGACTTTTAGCCATTGAGAGGTTTGTATATTCTTGTTCCTCATTCAATTTTTTTAAAAATTATTCTTTTTACTATGAATGTGAAGCTAGGGGGTTGGTATAAAGCACAAAGGAAAGCCAAAAGGGACAATTAATTAGGCAAATTAGGAAAGAATAAGACCTCTAGTCCATCTGTATACCTGGCATTATAATAAGTCTTGTATAAATATATTAAATAAAATATAAACACTAAATACAGACTTTCTAAATACTGGTTATACTAAAACTCACAAGATACAATTAAATCAGCCAGAAAGGTATTTCAATTAGCAGCTACACCTACAGTGATGACCTATTTTGTGCAAATGTCTGTAGCTGTGGAGACACAGAATTACAGGCTAATATATTCAAAGCATTTGATGCACTTTCATGAGCTACAATAACAAAAGGTTGGGGAAGTGGTTTTTTCTCATCCTTGGGAGATTCACATCCTATCTGGGACAAGATGACACAACCTGGTGTGGTCTACCCAAGATTTAGCTGGACAGGGCCCTGAGCAACCTCATCCCCCATTGAAATTTGCCTTGTTTTGAGAAGATGCACACTAGAGGACATCTATGAGCCAAAGATCCCTTCCAAACTCAAATTTTTTGGACCTGTTTATTTTTCATAACAATGAAAAGTAAATATATACCAGTATACCAGTTTGTGAGTCACCAGTGGTAATGAACATATGCTGTACAAAATGGCTTTTTGGAGGAATTTGTTCACTTTATGCAAGCATGTTCTTTCTCTCCATATCTCATAGACTCATTAAAGTTGGAGGATCACCAATTAATTCAAGGCTGAATTTTAGAGTCAATTATCTTAGCATCCAATACCTTATATTTTTTCCATAACGGCTTTCATCATTTTTTAATTTTTCTGTTAAAAATTTCAAATATGTATTTGTTGCAGACAACATGCTCTGTATACTCTACTACATGGGTGGCTATACTGATGCCTGGAGAGGCTACCTAGAACTGAGGCTAGACAGAGTTAGAGAATAAAGTGGGTATTTAATAAAGGCCTTCAAAGGATACACCTTGGGCATTTCAAAAGCCTGGTAGAGGCTACACCCAAGATGGATGACAGTCACAAGTTTTCTCAGACTGATATAATTTTGGTCTGTTTGCATATCAGAGGTTAATTGTCCAATTATAGCTTCAGGTAATGAAGTCACATTATCCTGGTTTGCTGCTTTGCCCAATTCATATTTTGTTTATACTTTCTGGGGCCTGAGGCAAATAGTGTGACCTTGGTTCCCAGGCCCAGAAGGATTCTTTAGTCTGGCCAAAATATGATGAGAGCTTACTAACACTCTATATGAAGTTCAGAGTTATATACTCATCCAGTACAGGACGTGAAAAATATAAAAACTAAAACTTAAGGCATCAATACTAGTCTGATTTTTCTATTGCCCAGTATTTGTGTTAGATCAAGCCTTTGTTTAACAAAAAAAAAAAATATGGCAGGCAGTATTGACCTTTTATTTTAAGTAAGACAGACAAATGTTGTGATTCTGCACATGCTAGAAATGTATACATTTTTAGTAGCCAATGTAAACAACATCCTTTACTTTTATTAAATAACTTGGGTATTTCATCCTAAAAAAATTAATTTGAAGAGATCACTTACAAAATCTACTTTTTCCCATTTGATCTGCATTCCTACAGTCCCTATAACAACTATTGTGAAATATTTTACTTCTCTGTGATTCCTTGTTAGTCTATGCCTACATCTTTCCAAAGCCAAGCACCCTTAATTCATTGAAAGTTGTTGATTCTGTCCTAGCTTATGAACTTTGACACATGCAAGAGTACACTCAAAACTGAAACATGCCTTAGCATGTGCATAGATTGAATATGCATTGTTTACCTTTTCAGGACCTGTTGGTTTTACTGGTTTTTTTTTTAATTTTCCTGATAAAAGCAGTGGTTTAAATATTCACTCTTTGCCCATGCACAAAATATTCATAAGCAGAGGTGTTTAAAGTGCACTCTGAAGAAAAAGAATGCTGAAGAAATAATTTTGGAGCAATAAAATTGTTGTTGATTTTATTTGATTAATAGTCTCAGGCAGAAAATAGAGGGATTAGAAGTTGAAAAAACAAAATATCTCATTTCAGTTTTATCAAACAGAAATATGTAAGTGCATTGTAAAAAAAACCAACAAAAAACAGGGATTGAATATGTTCTGTAGACCTCAAGAAATTTTATTTATATACATTTCTGGAAGGCCATTGGACCAAAATATCTATTATTTGCACAAGTCTACTCATGAATACTAAGTGCTAAACCTTCTTTCTTTTTTTTACTCTTCCTTCAAATGCTTGAAATAAGATATCTCATTGGGTATGTCTTTCAGTCTTTCTAGATCAGAATATTTCTTCCTGATACATTCAAATACCTAGTGTTTTTCTGGTTACTATACACTGAGGATTTTGGAAACAGGACTTTCATCAGGCACTGATGCTCGGCATCCCACAGTCTTTTTGAAACTCAGAACAAATACATTTTGAAACCACATTTGATAGGCTTTGTTCTGCATGTGAGCTGTAAGTCAAACCTGGTGCCATTCAAAAAAGCTACATAAACACTGATTATACTGAAATACCTAAAGGCAAATGCTTAAGGCTCACTAGGTGGTAGAATGCTGCTCTCACTTTGTATTCACCAGTTTTGTAGCTTCCTCACCTCAGTTATGTTCAGTAAATCAGAAAGAGGTAGCCAGACACTACATTAGATTCCATGGAATTGTACACATGTTTGAGAACAAATCCAGACAATCCCTTGAGGGGCTCCATTGCCCAGAAATAGTGCAAAATGCACTTCTGATGCATCATTGATGCATTGGTGATTGATTCTGTTCATTACAGAAATAAATTGTCAAAAATCCCAAAATTCTTTTAACATCTCATTAAAGTACACATTTGTTAGAAGCTAACTTCTATAAAGCATCATACAGAAACAATGCCTTATTTTACTTTTTGGCATTTGGAAGTCCTTTGAGAGAGCCTGCTGAGCAGTAATATCATATTTGATACATACATACCTACGGCTTTTTGGTGTGGTTAGAACAAAGATGTTCAAAGGAATGTCCAATATTAAGATGTTACCTGCAATTATCGAAGCACCTTCAAATACTCTGGTTTGCTAATATTCTCCTGGTTTGGGAAAAAAAAAAAAAAACACCTAAGACTGACCTTTTTGCGTGTTCTACTACAGTGACAAGTTTTATTTCTTCAAATTTTACTTATCAGATACTCTTTAGATTTTTGCCTTCATGTACCTGACGATGCCAAACTTGAAGATGCTGTTGACCCTCTTGAGGGACTGGAGACAATAGAGAAGGGTGTAGATAAGTTGGTGCTGGGTAATGAACAATGGCATGAAATTAAACAAGGCAAAATGCTGGATTGTTGCAGTGCGCTCGGGCTATGCTTTTCCCCATTTCCCAGGACCCCTGTGACTCTGATCAGATAAGCCTGGTCCCCTCCTTCCTGCCCTGACGGGGTTGGTGGAGAGCCAAGGAGCCCTCCCTGTCCAGAGCCTAGATAAGCCCATGACCCTTCCTGTTTGCACCCTTTCCCCCTTCTCTTTCCCACCGGATCTCATGGAATAAAGAAGCACTGGGGTGAGAGCCTCTCTTGAATCTGTGCCCATCTCCTGATGTTCCTCCCCACAAAGCCTCGTATCTCTGGGCTAGCCTGGTAATTTAGGGGCTGAGAGGAGAGAAGCGTCACTGGATCCTACACCTAGGACAGAGTAATTCTGGGCACAGATATAAATTGGTAGAAGAGTGGCTGGAGGGATCTGGGGGTGCTGGCTGTCAGCAGCTTCAGAAAGAATCAGCAGTGTGAGTCCAGGCAGCCTAGAGGGCAAATGCCATGCCGGGGGCACTAAACTTGAGCATCCCCAGCCCATCAGAAGAGATCATCCTGCTGTATTCAGTGTTGGTGCAGCCTCACCTTGAGTGCTCTGTGCACTTCTGGGCCCCACAGTTTCAGAAGAATCTGGGGGTCCTTGAACATGTGCAGAGGAGGTCAACAAAACTGCTGTCAGGGCTGAAAGGAATGTCTTATAAAGAGCAGCTAAGAACTTTGGGTTTGTCTAGTTTGGAGAAAGGGAAGCTGAGGGGTGACATTGTTCTCCACAATTTCCTGAGGAGGGGACATAGAGAGGGATGTGCTGAGCTCTTCTCCCAGGTATTCAGTGACAGGACCCATGGAAATGGTTCAAAGCTATGCCAAGGAAACAGAGTCTGAACTGTAAGCAGCATTTTTTAACCAAGGGAGTAGAGGTGGTCTATGCCCTATGTCTGTCAGTGTTTAAGAAGTGTTTGGACTGTGCCCTTAACATGCTTTAATATTTGATCTGTTCTGAATTAATCTCACAGTTGGATGAGATGATCATTGTGGGTCCCTTCCAACAGAAATAGTCTATTCTATTTTACTAAATGAAAATCTACCAATTCATAAAGCATTCTATTAGAAGCCATTTCTTCAGTTTACATTTTTTTCTTGCTTGCATACTGAGTGGAAACAACTCTCTTAGTATTCACAGTAAATTCATCACAGTCAAGCAAAAAGCATGGCGTTCAAAAATCAAGTATCAAGCGCTTCAAGTGTTCCATTCCATGCACAGAATAACACATATACAGCAAATATCTGTTTGGAGGAGATCCAAACAGCTTATGGTTAGCTCCCTGACAGCTGGCAGGGAGGCAAGTTCCCTCATATTTACCAGGTTTGTCTATTTGTTTCAGTCCAATGAATCAGAGAGAAGTCTGAGACCTATTACCTAAGAATAAAAATAAAAAGATCTCTGGGCTGCCTAATGAAGGTTGCCTGCACTTTAAGTGATTTCCATCTCCCCAGTGAATATGAATTTTCTCAACTTTCCTTCAGGACAGGACTTACTATTCAAAGGAGCTTTGCTGTGCATTATAGAAATCTTCACAATTCTGTGTCAGAACTTCAGAGTAAAATTTGTTAAAGGATGTTGGGCTAAGCAGATCCTTCAAATTACTTGCTCATAAAGCAAATCTCAAGTGAAGCAAAGGTTCAATCAGAAATGCATATGAGCACAGTGAAATGGAAATGGAAACCAGAACAATTTTAAATTGCCAGTTAATTAATCAAGTCAAAAGAATTATCCTAGTATTCTTTAAAGAACATCTGTTGTCCCTGGTTACTTTAGGTATGCCAGAATAACAATGTGTTTTGACTGCACTCAATCACATTCCAGGTGACATTTATGGACTGTTTACAACAGAAAAAAAAGTAACTGCCTTGCAAGGGTTGGACATCTGGAGGTTTGGAGACTTAAAGTACAGGAGTGGTGTGGTCTTTTGTCTTGGAGGTACCAAATACAAAGCAAGGAAGATACAGAAAATACTAGAAGACAATTTCATTAGATTTTATTTATACTAGCTGAGACATTCAGGGATTATGTTTTGCTGAAAGAGGCTGAAAATGGGAGTCTTGTTCTTTATGGTTATTTCTCGTTCTGGACATCTCACTCTTTATGGCTACTTCTAGTTCTGAGCAATCTCAAGTGCTGCTTGTGCAGTCTGGTTTAGGACTGAGGCAAAATTGCACTGTGTACAGCAGAGAAACCAGCATGCACAGGGCATATATGAACCTGTCCACCCTCCACAACATTAGGAAAGAGAACTAAGCAGAGTGAGCCATTTTATCATCTGCATCCTCTTCAGACACCGGGGGATTATTGTAAGGGTACATGTGGAATTGTGATTGGATGCAGGTAAGAAATTTTGGTGAACAATTCCAGCTGAGGTACAGGAGACTGTCCCTTCCATTTCTATAGTCTGACACCTGTACTTTGTGGGACTTGGGAACGGGTTAGCAGAACACTAAGGAGACTGTCATACTTTAGTGTAAGTCCTGTGCCTTTCCCCAGAGCATAATAAAGAGTCTGAAACTGACTTTTTTTAAGGTTGCAATGGACAGTGTGATGTGTGAGATGACTGACAGAAGTAAAATGTGGGGATTTGCAGGCCATTAAACTTGCTTGCAGCTGCAGTGAACCTATACTAGTGGGTGTGGACAGGGATGGGGCTGAACATAACCCCCTCTGAAAAGGTCATAAAAAGTGAAAATGTCATGATAACCTATACTGCACAAATTACTGCCAGATAACTCCCAGATGAATGAAGTTAATAAAGTTTTCAGCTAATTAAACCATATCCCATGTGCTTTTCTGCAGGTCAAGTGCAATGAATAATTTAAAATAAGACTGCAAAATAGAGCTATTTAACTAGCCTTTTGATTCCTTTCTCAAATTAGTAGCACCCATAGCTTTTTTTATTCCTCTTTATTTCCCTTCTATCATTATTTAAAGCACATTTGTGCTTTCTGGGTAGGTTGCAATTGATTTCCAAATGGGACTGCCATTTCAACTAATACAGTATTAGGATCTCTTCCTCATAGTCCATCCTTTGATATGTGTAGGTAGCAGGACAGCCAGTGGGGACCATATTTGAATGCATGCTGTTCCACTATATATATATACATATCAAGCTATACTTATCATGTTGATCCTTTATACTGTGTAGAATTCCAACATTCATTTTGCATGTTTCTGTTTCTAATGGGAAAGCTAAATGAACATAAGATTCATTAAATGAATATGAAAGCAGTCCAAATGTGGTTTGAAAATAAATATATTAAAGCAGGTTGAATGTCCAGGAGGAAGAGCTCTCCATAAAAATCTCCTTTTATCTCCAGAACCTGTGCAATGCAGATATCTGCAGTGAAAACCTCATGTCTGCAGAGAGCTGAGTCAGAAGGTTCAGTGTCTAAAGTTGCTTTTAACCTTCAGCCCAGAGACCTCTTCAAGACAGTCAACAATTTTTAATGCATTCATGAGGGGTAAGCAGAGGCAAAAATGTTTTTCTTTTCAAAAGGATTTGGTTCAGTCCACATACCTGTAGTATTGCTGGGAATTTTTGGGGTATCTGCAAATCCACAAAATAAAATATCTGCTGTAGACCAATTTAATGTGCCACTTGCCTGCCCAGGTTTATCAAGGAAGGTGATGCTGGTGAATACTGTTATTGAAATAAGGACATACCCTCTGAGAAAAAGACAAGGCCCACTGATCCATCTCACCTGCTGCAGAAAATTACAATTGGCTCTGAATAATCATTGTCTTTGTTACTGGCCATTACCAGGATGAATGAATCTCAGCTAGAGGAAATAATATTAGCTTCATTCCTACAAATGAGAAAATGTAGAACAGAGGAACAGAATGCCAATTGCAAAAGAGGTCATGATTTTTCAAAGCAATTTAATATTATATAGGAAGTTTAAATGTTCAAACTGCATTTTACATCACTTTCAGTGGCACTGGAGACACTCAGCCCTTGTGCAGATCAAATCTTGGGATATAGAGTCAAACATTCAGCAACCAAAGACTATGTAGTAAATGAAAAGGAGGGGTTTTTGTCCCTTGATTAATTGAAAAGGTCAATTGACAAAGCTAGGAACAGAACCCCCAGTTTTTAGAGCACCACTCAATTGATTTAACTTACTGCTATTCCTTCTCTTCCTGTGTTTCTTTGAAGGACTAAATGAGCCTAAACGGTTAAATGTGTCAAATGATAGGACAACATTAGATTTGTTGACTAAAGCTTAAGTAATGAATACAGAGGCTTTAGAGTACTTACTTACCAAGGGTTTTCTTTTCAATAGTATTTCTTATTCCTTTTTTTTTTTATTGTACAGAGAATTTAGAAATATAATTTCCTGCTTGATTCAATTTACAGAAATACTATTCTTTATTATTCTTTACTATTCTTTCACACAGCCTTATTAGCCCCTTCAAGCCCTGGCAGATGCCAGAGTCAGGTTCTTTAAGTCAGTGCTGTTAGCTGCCCTTCTGGTCATGGGTCAGAGTATTGTTACAAAAGATGAAAATTCAGCTAGTTAAACCAGCCTCTGCATTTAAATAAGAGGCAAAAGAATAAAACAGGAAAAAGGAAAACATCCCTAAGAAGGCAAAGGAAGCAAAAGAATTGTGAAGAGAAAAAAAAAATCCTCTTGTTTATTCTTGTTTATAATAAATTTTAATTAGAATCTTACAATTGCTTTAGTTGATTTCTAGCACCCCCTTCATTTTGAGCTCTAGTTCCAAAGCCACCTCAGGCTCTGGATGACATTAAAAGGCAGAGTTTGTTTTCACTGTTTGTTTCACTAACTTGTTTTTACTGCAGAAAATTTGGATTGCAAGATTCTGCACAATGTTTGTGGCATTTGTGACTATTTCCAGCTTATGAAATTAAATACATAAATAAAGAGATTAACATCCTGGAAACAAGACTCTCCTTTACTTAACAGAATGTAGAATAGCATGGAGAGATGGCTCCTGCACAATGACTGACACTGGGGTGCTATGGGAAAGTAGTCAGTGATCATGCAGTGAAACCCCACAAGAAAATATTTTTGTTAAATCCCATCTGCCATGTTCCCAGCACCAGGCTGAATATTCCAGGACTCCAGAGGCTGTTTCTATCTCGGTATCCTTGACTAAATATCCTGCTTCCCCTGGATGCCTGGCTCCAAACGCTACCTTGGACAACAGCTCTATTTGTTCTAGGTCCCTCCCAGACCTGTCACATTGTGTCCTGACTGATTCCTGGGCCCAACTTCACATTTTCCTGATTGCCCAATATACCTTCCCAGGATTCCATCTTCCAAAATCTGGATCTCTGTGCTTAACTTTTGGTCCAGCAGCTTTTTTGGAAAGAAAAAGACACATTTCTCATATTTTGCAATCTTTCTGCTTCTTCCTCATCTCTTCCCTTTCCTCCAAACAAAAGTTATTTTAGTATTTCAAAGCAAAGCTTCTGAATCATATGAACAAAACAACCTATTTTCCCCTAGTATCATTCTCAGAAAAGCTTGAAACATTTTGATGCAAAGATTCAGCTGGAGGCAGAAATTGGCAGGGAAAAATTCATCACAAACAGCTAGAGCCTGGCTGAGTTATAAGTAACTGAGAAAAGGTATGTATCAAAGAGATTGCTTGGCAACCTCAGGAACAGGCAATGCTACTTATTTTTGCGTGAAATATGAATGCTCCTGATGAAAAAAAAGGAAAAATATATGTAAAGGATAAATAAGAAATTCTAGAGATGTCATACAAATACCGAGAGGAAGCTGCTGTGCATTTATATACAAAAGCCACTTTTACAGTACTAGATGTACAAAAGAAAAAAGCCCACATGCAGTGGCTGCAGTGAGTGTGTTTCTAATGTAGATGGACAGGGACTGGCAGACGGTTGTGGATGCAGGCGAACCCAGTGGGAAGAAGTGACGATATCTGACTCAGTTCAGAAGGCTGAATTATTTCTTTATTATAATTATGATAAAATACATTAATATACTATATAATAGGAGGATACTAAAAACTACATACTACTTTCTCCTACTCTAACTCTAATCTAACTAACTTGTGACCCTGCTTGCGAGAGTCCACACGCAGGTGGATTGGATTGGCCATCAGGCTCAAACAATCCTCATCAGAATCCAATCAAGTGCTCACTCCAGGTAAACAATTCTCCAAACACATTCCACATAGGAAAAAAAAGGAGCAGAAATAGAAATTGTTTTCTCTTCCATTTCTCTCTGTGCACCTCTAGGAAAAATCCTAAGAGTGAGAGAAATGTGCTTGCCACAGCAGACCATGGGTGCCAAGTGTGACACCCAGAATCCATCTCTAGCTAATGCCCCCTAAACTGTCCCCAGTTTCAATAATAAGTTCTGTCACAAGGAAATTCCAAGGACAGGTGGCAGGAAGGAAGGTAAGATCTGTCACTTACCAACAATCCAGAGGTTTGTGTGGCAATCTTCCCTTTTCCTTGGTGTTCATTTCTCTGTCATCCAGCACCTCTTTTGGTGTGGTCCTGCTGTGCTGCCCTGGCTCTGACCTCTGAGGAGACTGCTAAGTTGTGAGGAAGAGCTGTGGAGCTGCCCTCCTCTTCATTGGGGTGCTGAGAGCCACTGGCCCTCACAGCCCCATGATAAGCCCAAGAGACTAAGTGGTAAAAAAGAGATGTGAATATGCAAAAAAATTCTAAAGCAACAATCAGGGAATTATAGATGACAACTCAACACTGATATTTCAGGGAGCAGTAGGCATGGACCCCTCGGCACCTGGCTGACGACCAGCAAAATCTCATCATGCCTTTTGCTTGGTCATCAGCCTAACAACTCACTAACTTCAGTTCTCCCTTATGTGTTTTAGCTGCAGTACCTGCTCAGGTCTTAAAAAATGCACAGAATTTCTCTGTATGTGACAAAAAGTTCCTAGATAAAACAAGCCAAGGAGGAAAGGTACACAGGTATGAAAGCAGTCAGATTAACATAAAATGTTTTGATTGTGGTAGGAAAACTTATTCATGTAAACAATGGTTAAACAATCATAATTACTCTTCTTTTCCCTCTTTTGCTAGCATGATTTAATAACTTAGTCCTCAAGAAAGGTCATCCCAAAGAAACCTTGTCAAAACTGTATTGTAGTATTCAAGCTGAAAGAAACAGAAAGAAGGCAGTGCAGTGTATAAGTCCAGAAAATTGCAGAGCTAATCAATTCAGTCACATAATTTTTCCAGGCTAAATAAAATCAACAGCCAGTTCACAGCACAGAAAACAGTAGCAGGATCCAATGCTGTATAATGATTCCAGGTCTGCTTGTGCATTCTCCACACACTCACTTGTTCAGAAGTCATTAGACATTTTGGTGCATAAAGAAATTGGGATTAGGTCTTCTACAAACTCCATAGGAGCAAGAGTAATTAAAATGTATGACTTTACAGTCTGGCCATCCAGCCAGCTGATCCAAAGATTTGTATTTCAAGCAGAAACCTTTTGTTCAATCTCTGAACCAATTAACCTTGCCAATTCCTCTGTATTTCTGCAACAGCAATGGTATATTTAGGGAATCAAAAACTGTAATTGGATCCTCTGCATGTATTCAATTCCCTATCCAATTTATGTTCCCTTCATATATCCTCCAAAACTCATCTGCCTATTAGAACTTGTCCATAAAAACTAAAGGTACACAATGTATCAGTCAAAGGTATGAAAACACTTTCTACAGAAGTCTCTTTCCCTGAGGGAAAAAACCCAAGGGTTTCTAAACCTCTTTCTGACCCTCTCTTCATCTTGATCTGAACTAATCTCTATATAAATTATTTCTATCACATTATCTAGGCCAGATTTATTGCAAGTTTATCAAGAATATGTTTTTCATTAGCAGACCAATTGTGACACCTTCTATTCTAACTTGTGGCAAAACATTGTGGAGCTATATTCAAACATCAGCTGAAACAAGAAGCCCCTGAATGCCTCACTTGCTCCCTTACTAAACATGTCAGTATGTCTGAATAAACCTTCATCCAAAGCTGACCAGGACTGTTATGAAGTTTAAAGCATTCTCATGGAGACTGACCTCACTGCATGAGGTGCAGACCTTCTTATGTTAAATGCTTTTAGATAATACAATTTTTGTTTATTCAATCCTCAAAAGCTTAGATTTCCAGTATTGGTCCTTAAGCACATACACAATGGAAACATGAAGCCTAAGAATTAAACTAAAACCTCTCTGAATTATAACTTCACATTCTACACAGGAAACCCTTTCAAATGACATTGTAAAGAAAAGGCATTTCACCGCAGTTGAAGGTTCAATTATTTTCATTTTTCTTTTTATTTTTTTATGGATTAAGGTATCTTTAATAATTTAAATAATTAGTGATCCTCTTGTTTTATTTATGCACTATCCATGCCAAAAATTTGTCTGCATTTGTAGAATGTCCAAATTACCTACAGTTTCTCTGTATATCTTGCCACAAATCTTGCCTTCAGAACTCACTGCCTTTGTGAATTAACAGCAAGTCTCTGATTCAGAGAAGCTGCTCCCTGAATGGCAAACTTGCATTTTACTTCTCTTATTGACACCCTGCACTCTGACAAGTGCTATATAGCAGACATCTTCATTCACAACAATGAATGAATCAATGATCAATGACAGATCACAGTGCAAATAGAAGAAAGCAGAGGAAATCTAAGATTCTGCCTCATATGAGGTAAAACATAAAAATAAAGCAGCATCCTGGAGATAAAACCATAGAAATGTTTATGGGATATTTACAGTTTTTGAAATCAGACACTTTATAATAAAGAAATATTTCATGTGCAGTGCATTTGTCACCATATGACAATGCAGGTGTATATTCATATATCACAGACATTACAAGATACATCACTACACACATGTAAATGAGACACAAGATAAAGTTTTCCAAATGCAAATAATAATAACAGTGACTTTGCTTTAGAAAAATTCCTTTGCTTTCACTAAAAACTGCAAAGGACTACAAAAATTAAAAAAAAAAAAAAAACAACAAAGAACCAGCTAGAATAACAAAAAAAAAAAGAAAGTATTGTAAGTATTATCAAAACTCTGAAAGAATTGCAGTGTAATATATATGTGTATTCACCAAACCCCCAATGAATTTTCCATGGTAGGTTAAAAAAAGTCTATTCCAGTTTCCACTGGAACAAAATTAACTTCAGTATTAGCTGACTTGGTTCCAAGTAGAATTTTTGATAAATGCTATCATCACTCAGTCATATTTGTAGGGGTTTTTTTCAAAATTTTTTACCAGTTCGTTGTATTTCCAGTATCCTGGTACTAAGGTCACTTCAATCCATCATATTTGTCTTCATCACTTCTGTTTTCTCCCTGCTTTTTTAAGATCAGATGCAGTTTGAAGATCCTTAGTGTCCCAGACTTGCTGGGAAACTCATAATATTAATAGGATGCAATGAAAGGAAATCAGATGCCAAAAACAGACAGCTCCAATAAAGAAAGACAAAATCAGAAAACAGACAGAAAAAAAGTAGAGAGCAAAAGAAATCTGTAAAGATGAAGATGATAGTTGGCAGATAAAACTCGGAACTTGAATCTGTGAAGTAGTAAGCTTAATTCTCTGGAATTCTTAATCAATTAAGATTAATTCTCTGGAATTATCTTAATTCTCTCTTAATTGCAGGAATGAAACCTGACAGGATTTTCATCACTGCCAAAAGAGTAGCATCTAGTTCTGGAAATAGGGAAGGACAATGGAGGAGATGCTACGAGGCCAGCAAGGGCTGGAATCTTCAGTTTGGGAAGTATGGGGTCCATACTTCCAAGTCTAAGCAAATATGGAAGCAAGGAAGAATTATGCCCAAGGACATTCATGGGAGTAACTCATAGAGTAAACTCATCATTCCCAAAGGATGCCCACATTACAGGGAATAATACTTTCTGGTAGAAACTTTTAATGGTCAAAGATATGGATGCAAAGAAAATAATAAATTTGATCAAGTGGCTTCACCTAGGAATGATGGAGAACAGACCAGAAACAGAAGAAAAAGAAATATCTGGTATCCTTGAGAAAAGAAATGGCAAGAAATTAGAAGTGATTTAAAATGTGAGGGGGGAAAATCAACTTGGTGGAGATTACTTGATCTCACAATCTTTTTGTATATCATCTTATTGAAGAAATCTGTCTGTTACTTATTCCTTGACACTGACCAATGCTATTTATTGAAAATGTTAACAGAATATTAATTTGATTTTTGCTGAAATGGTGAATATACCTTTTCCTCCATATGTCTTAATTATAGCTATATTAAAAGGCTGCTGTAGGCATACTGCCTATTTAAGTAGTCACCGTTTACAGATGAACTTTCCAATTTACTGTTGAACTTTTATATCCCATTTAAGAGTGGGGTCTGAAATGCTGCCATTAGTTTTACCATTTAATCTATCTGATAAATTTCCATTTGGCTTTGGGCCAGATTACAGCAAAACTGCTTTGGGAAACTACTCCAACAACATAGTTAATGTATCTTGTCCTTGCTATCAGTAATTGTGGATGTATCTAGAGGTATAAACAGCGTAGATTTAAAAATGAAACAAAGGCGTTTTTTGCCAAATTTCCTTATTTATGCAATCCTGTTTCTTGGTAGAATTTATTTGTAATATAGAATGAAAAGGCACCCTACAAAACTTAAGAAATTTCATATGTAATTTTTTGCAGGCTTAACAACCTGCAAAAACCAGTATTTTACTTTTAAATTATTTACTTAAAAGAAAAATATCATGAATAGCAATGTTCTATAAAATTGTATTTTTTGACAATTCCAAATGAAAATAAGTACAATATTAGTGTTTTACTTGCACAGTTCCAAAGTTTTTTCTTTTTTTAATGGAAAATGTTTAGGTATCATACAATTAGATGTGACCATGGGATGAAACCTAGTCCAATAGCCCCTCATTTTTTGTAGCCAAAACCTCACTGCTGCTGTTTTCTTTCCTCAGCTTAAACCTGTCTCCACTGTTGAACCACACTGCCAGTCCCTACCTGTCCCTTAGGGCCACCATGGTCTCTGTGCTCCCTCTCTCTCCTCCAACACTACAGAAGGATAACTTAACTTAAACTTTTTAAGGGTCACTTAAAAGCCTAACCAGACAAAGCTGTATCTGCTGAAATCTAATTTGGCAAAAAATCACACAGATTTTCAATTTGAGTTCTACATTTCAACCTACATGTCATTTTGGGAAGCAAATTGCTATTTCATATTTATGTCCCCACATAAACACCAGTGGGACATCTATCCAGCTTGTTTTTTGAAACCTTAAATGGCAGAAGATTCCATAACCTTCCTAGTAAATTTATTTTAGTATTTAGTTGTTGTTATAATGTTTTTCGTTTATAACCTATATTGTGTTTTCTGCAAATGTACTAATATATGTCCAACATCCTGCATAAGGAAAGTACTATTTTTCAATCTCACGTATTCTGTGGCAACATTTGGAAATTGGTTACTCTGCCTTCCAAACATGTTTTCTGAAATGAACAATCTCATTTCTTCTAATATTTCTTTACACACAATTTTTAGAACTCTGATCATTATTTTGTGACTTGCCTAAATGGCCCATGCCTTGTGGAAAAATATGCTAAAACTGGATGTAGCAATACTTTTACTAGGGCTGCCAAAAGGGGAAGAATTGCTGTTTGAGCTTTACATACACATGCCTACTCCTGTGCCCCTGTGTGAAGCAGATGATTGATGTTTTGCACTTGCCAATGGCACCAGGATGGTTTTTCATGTGAACTGCAGGAGCAATGCAAACTTAACCTTAAACACACACACTTATGCCTTGAAGCTCTGGAGCCTTGACACACATACATTTTTACCAAATCAAGGTGCCAGTGCTGCATGTTTTCAGAGGAGTTTTGAATAAATGTGCACTGAGGCTTTGATTCTGTACAATAGAGGTGGAAATTTTGAGAGGTAAATGTGTAGTTACATGCATTGCTAGACAAGGTATGTTGTATTTAACATAACAATGACTGTAGCAGGGCTCCCCTGTGTTTATAAGGAAAAAAGTCTTGACAGACACTGATGTTGCTAGTGATCAGCTGCTGAATGTATGTAAAGAGAAATTTTTTCACATAATCTCAGCAATATTTGGTGACACATGGAGAAAAGCACTTACAAAACCTTGTTACTGTGACTCCTCTCACCAGATGCTACACATCTTAACTACCATGAAAAATCTTAATTTTGAACATCATTTTCATGTCCTTCGTTACTAAAGCTGCAGTTCCAATGCTACTCAAAACAGTCAGAGTCAGAGCCACCCAGCCCTGGATAATCTTTGTCACTGGTAAGTGTAATTTAGTAGTCTTAGTAAAAATCCTGAGGTGCTGGTTTCATTTGTGTTTAATTAATATCCTAAGAATTACTACGATAACAATTTCCCATCTCCTCCATTTAAAAATGGGACATTGTGCTTCTCTTTGAGCTCTAGTTTAGAGTAAATTTTGTTCTGTCTATAGTGTAATTTTCTTGTATTAATGTCCCAGGTAAGGTATCTATAAATAATGTTCTGGCCTGTGATTACTTTTCTCGATAAATTTAATCTCCATGGGGTTATAATGTACATCTCATTTTCTGAATTTCTGCCTACACTGTAGATTTTCATCATGGTTGAGAAATGGATGTGAGAAACAAGATAACTTTGTGTGGGTCTGAATACTGTGGCCAGCGCAAACTATCTGCATCATCATGATAGATAATTGTAATAACATTTTCTGTGGTTTACACATATTATCATTTTGTCTTTGTTGAGCACAGGGGAAACAATTCCAGAATTCCATTTCTATTTTTGTTTTACTTTATTCACAATATCTATTATTCTTTGCTTTAAACACTGGCACAGGCCTTACACAATCTCATGAAAATATCAGCTTTTGCTTAAAACTATTATTCATATAATCTTTAGCTAACTGATCTCTGTCAGTTGCATCAGCTTAGGGCTGGCTGTTGTTGAACACTGAGTCCAGCCTCAGATGTCTGTGCTGTACAGGAAGTGCCTTTCCTCAAATATCCAAGGCAGTGGTTCCAAAAGACCCTAAACAAAATGGGTAAAACTAAGCACATACTAATTCTAGATCCTGAGAAATATCTATATGAAATGCTGGCCTTCAGCCTTAAATTCACAGCTTCTTTTAATATACATTTTCTCCGTGAAAACTGCAAAGTACATGAGGAAGATGATGAGGACAGAGCACAGGCCTGTCCTATCTGGAGGGATGTTAGCGAGCCTCTTTTTTCAAAGATTCCTTGAGGCTTCAGAAACTAAAGGGTTTCCATCTAGTCAGTGACCTACTATTCATTAAGAATATGAAAGTACAGTTTGTCAAAAAAAAAAAAGCAAATTTAAAAAAATTGTAAGCACAATATGATGTTTTTGCTTTTAAGACTGAAGTTCAAAAAGTTATCTTGGTCTGTATCTTGTTCTTCAGCAGCTCTGAAAAAAGCTGTGGTCACCACCTTTTTCCTCTGAGTACTGAATTATGTATGTCTCTGTAGGACCAGAAACTGTATTACAAAAAAATTACTTTTCTCCAATACTTATGAAAAAGATCAGAGTGATCTGGTGAGTTCTGTATGTCTCCAGAGGGTAAGGATGAAAACCTCTCAATCACAGCCTCAATCTATTCACCATTCTTTAAAAGGTAACCTCAGGCAGAACAAAATTTTGGAAAAAAAAAAAAAAAAGGAAATATGAGATCTGTTGCTTTTATTTAAAAATTCTTTGATATCCCATAAAGTGTGAAGAAAAATCTTTAAAAGTGCTTTAAAAAATAAGCAAGGTTTTCTCATGTCACATCAAAACAGATACAGTAATGTATAAGAAACCAAATAAAAGCTGTTGTATAATCACAATGTAAATGTAGTATGCATTTTAAATTTTATATAATGAACAGTTCCAGAGGAACAAAAAAGATGACACAAAAGAAAAAAATAAAGAACATAACATTAAAATAAACCAGAAGCACTACAGCTAATTGGGCTACCAAAAATGCTCTAGATACATGAGAAAAAAAGTTTTAATAAGTATGATACATATATATATTACATAGATAATATTATATATATATTATACAGATAATATTATATAAGGCTTTGAACAATGTCTGATAAAGTTTTCAGTATCATTAATGTAAATATAACAGAAAGAGTAAAGACTAAGATGGAATACTACCTATGACCTCCTATAAGTTAAATAGCAGAGAAACTAGATCTCTACAAAAAGTAGAAAAAATGCAAAATCCAGTCTAGTTGTGCTTAATGCCTTTAATTATCTGGAGTACATACTGCTCTCTGCCCCATCATCAAAGCTGGTGTAGTTATATGACAAATACATGTATCTTCAACATGCATTGTCAATAGGGTAATATGTTCTCACTTTCCACATCAACATAAAGGATTTATCTCTCAATTCAATCAGAAAAATTGATATGGGAAATCTTTTTGACAAGGGAAATCTTATTCTATACCTAATGGTAGAAATTTGCAGCCAATAGCCACCAAATTGGTATGCAATAACTACTCAGGGGAGGGTTCACTACAAGATAATGAGGAAGAATTAATGCACAGTCATGATAAGATACATTTAAATTTAATAAATTAACTAAAGCTATCATTCTATGCAACTTTTAAATTACTAAATATAAAAGATTAAAGGCACTGATCCTGAGGGCATTCTAGTTTTCCTTTCAACATGTGTGCTGCCATGTTCCCAGGTTTTATCCCTTTCTCTTAGTTTAGCAATCTTTATGTATAACTGAGCTGCAGAGTTCTCAAAGTGATACATACCAAAGAAAATATGTCAGAATCACAATGTAAGATAAGACTGCTCAAGAGCTAATATATAACTATGGATTCTGTCAAATTGCAATGCATTAATAACATTATGTTTCCCAATATGATAAACTAATAATTGAGGAACAAATAACAGAAAAATAATCAACATAGACTTCGTATAAAAAGAAAATGCAAAAATAAGGAGCATTTTGAAGCAAAAATTGCAGGGTAAACCAAAATCTTTGGATTTAGATATTTTTCTGAGCAGTAGCTGAAGCCTGACTTGCTGTTTCATTTTGAACACAATTAATGCAACTTCATCTACTGATGATTATTGCATCAGAACTTCTTGTATACCAGCACAAAATAGTGTCCTTAAAAAAAAATTATTGACCAAAATCCCATTAATTTCTTTGGTACTGAGACTGCCAGCATTCTTTGTGTCTATTAAATTCACTTCAAAAAACTCTGTTTGTTTGGAATTTCTTTTGAGAGGTACATTCAGTACTAAAAAGCTCTTTGAAAAGGCAGAGCAGATCTAGTAAATGCATCATCAGAAAAATAATTTGATTTCTTTTTTTCTTGGAAGACCTGTAAAGGAAATTGAGAAATAGTGGAAAGTGCAACATCAAAGAAAAATATCCTGATACTCATTTTAGAAAGGAGCAGAATGAAAAGAGGATCAGAAAGTAAAACAGTGAATTGATTGATTTTAAAAATCAATCAAAATACAAGAAAGTGAAAAAACAGTTAGAAATATATATATAAATTGTGTATGCGATATCTAATACCAGAAAGCCAGATAAAAATCTTGTATTACAGGATATGAGTAACATGGTACATGAAGAAGGAAATGCAAGTAATCTCACTCAGAGTAATTCTTCAACAATTTACAAGACACTTGGTGGTAACAACACCATCTGTCCCTCTGGCAAGAATGTTCCTGGGAATCTGATCTTGAGAACTTACATAGATCAAAGCATTCCCTTGCCCTATTTCCCAGTCTTTCTTTGGTGTTATAGCTGGAAAAAACCACCACTCTATCAAGTGGCAAAGAAGGGCACTCGGAAAGGGTGAGGGAAGTGGGATGAGTGAAGAGGCAGAAAAATTCCTGGGGAACTAGATGGGGAGTTGTGATGGTTCAGGAATTGTATTTATTCTCCAATACAGTACTCCCACTAAAACCATGCACCACTTCCTCTTCTCCCTCCAATTGGAGGCACCAAAGACCATGAGTTGAGATAGTAACAATTCACTGGAAATAGCCACACAATAAGAAAACACACAGCAGCAGCTACAATATTAATAACAAAAGGTATAAGAAAATAAATTATTCACACAGACAAACTCTCTGATAACAGAAAATACTGGACAACTCCCTCCACCACGTTTTCTTGACCAGCAGGAGCCCCTTCTCTGCAGAAAAGAGTCCCTTTTCCCTGCCCCCAGCAATGTCATGAGGTAGTATAGAATAACCTCCTAGTCCTAGCTATGCACTTTCTGGGCTACTGCAAGAAATTAACCCTGTCTTGTCTGGAACCAGGACATGAAAGTAATATTATTAGCTGACACAAAGCATAATCTTATTATCCATTCTAAATTATGGGGTCCTTAGAAATCCTTGAGATTTGGCACATTGGTCAGGAACAGAGAGCTTTGCCTCTGCCCAAGAGCTGGGGGAAGATAATAAATAATTCTTAAGATGTAAAAAATTATTTCAACCATTTGATTCCAGCTCATCTTATCCCAGTCTTACAAGGCATAAATGTGCTGCTGTGGCTGAGATGTTTCAGCCTTGGCAGCACAGCATCCACAGTCATCTGCAAAGCTAACAAGAAGTATGGTAAATCCTTTGCAAGCCAGTCATCTTCCATGGCTTTTCTGCTATCAGAATTGAAGACTGAAGTCAGAGGGTGTCAGGAAGAGAGAGTGAAATGCAAGTTAAGAGTACATCACCAATGTGTTATATCACATATATGTAAACTCTGTTTATGGAAATAATAAAGCTGCCATATTTTTCAAACTTAGTCTCACATAAAAATGTTTCTGTGTTCCCAGAAACCTGAAAGAGATAAATATTTAAAAATAATTTAAAATTAATACATTTGGTTGCCTTGAATTCACTAGGAAAATGCTGTAGTATCTCTAGATCTTTGACTATTCTGAAGTTATCAAAAAGGCTGATCAATTCTACCTTACATTCATTCTGTCGACGGGGTATTGCTACAGCACTAACCAAAGCAGAGCACTTTTTCACATTGCCAGAATTTCTGTACAGTTTATTTGAAACTTTTGAAAAGAATAAGGATTGAAACTCAAAGTATGCTTATCGAATTATAATTTATGAGCAACACATTACCCAGGTGTTTTGGACAAGATAGTGAAAGGGTAAATCAGGAAATATGACACACTGCTTTCCATTAACCCCCTGGCACTTGCAATTTGAAGCTCCCCTTACTAAAGGCTAATCCATTTTGCTGTAGTGCTTAGCGTTTTAAAATCTCTGCTCCTCATGTCAAAATATTTATACACATTTAGATATTAGAAAGGCAGGTAGCAATTCTGATCCCTTACTCTTTTGCACATTGTCACACCCAATCAAAACAAGCAGCAGTGCAAAGCATACCTACTGAAAATATAGCTCCATAGTATATAAGAATGAGCTATATCAACCCTTATTTTCAGACAAATGCATTTGTCCAATCTCCAAAATTCTGTAACAGATCATAGATACTCACAGCAAAGCTGAAGTTGTAATACATCAAGGTTCTAGCAAATACTAACAGTGATGTTACTTGTGAAAATGACTTGTCATTGTTGGTTAGAAACTACATTTGCTTATAGCAGAAGCAGCCTACCTATTGCTTGGGGCTGAAACTGGGATAGGAAACATTTTGCCTGTGTCATTTACCTGTGTCATCTTGCAATATTTGCAAAGAATGACATTCTTTTCCTGGATTAAACCTAAATGCTTCAAGAAATGAATTATTCTGTTAGGAAAATTTCTATGAACTCAGATCAATAGGTCTTATGTTTCACATCCATAACAGATTAATATGTGAAGAATGAAGAAATATAAGAGTTTGAGTATCATTTGGATTGTTTCCATTTATTCTCCAATGAGCAGAATAAGGGAATCCTACTGTCATTATGATTAGGAAAATAAAGACTATAAAAATATCCTCCATAATTTAGATAAAATTGTCCATGCTTCCAAAATATCATCACTTTTTCTCATACAAGCAAGAAGCAGATAAACATCTGGAGTTGTTGTAAGATTTCTCTAGAGTCATTAGTCCAACAGTCTATATCATGATGATATGCATTTGTTTCCCTGGATTTGAAAGACTTCACATCTCTCATTTAAATTTTAGAAAATCTCATATCACTGAAAATTCTCCAATTAATTTGGATGACTATCACCTGCTAAAGATGGACTGCTTTTATGATGAATTTATATTAGATCCTATGGAAACAACATTAATTATTAGAAAATGAAATGTCTTTTCAGTCACTGATATGGAGACCAGATTCTGCCTCCAAGTGACTGTACTTGTGCATGGAGCTGAAACAGAACTTACTCCTGTTGGTCTCTTTCCTCTTGAAGGACCCTTTCATGCTTCATACGGCAGAATTCCCTACTATCAATTAACAGCTGTATGTCTGCCAGGTAGGGCAGAGGGAAACAGGAGCTTCTGTGATTATATCTATGTAAAGCATACAACTTCCAAGCTCACTTTTGCCAGGAAGAGCACTATATTGGTATTAACACCAAGTAAACTGCACATGGAACAAGCCTACATGCCTGTTAACTTTATAGTGCTGTCAGTACTCCTGTGTCTAATTAACACAGTCATTGTCCTATGAAATATTATCAATCATTTCTGAGAAGCATTAAAATGTCTGCATGTTTAATGTATGTAAGCTTTCCTAAACTCTAAACAATTCAAATTTTGTAAAAGTATATAATAGACACTTGTACTTTTGGTTGGTTTTCATATCATGTTCTCAGAGACCACTGGCACTATTGGAAAACAGCAGAAACTCTGGAAAGCAACTGACATCTTCAAGGTGCATTCAAAGAATCTCACTTTAACCTGGTCTTTGTCAACAAATGTACACAACCACCTACAGTGAATGAATAACAAAACATAGCCAAGTGTCAGACTTCATGAAACCTCTCTGCTAAAAGAACGTCATGAGAACAGTTGATGTTTATATCTTCAGTTTTCTTTTTGAGAAGACTGTTAAGAAAATCTTGAAGTTGGCAGATCAAAAATAAGTGGCAGAACTATTGAGAAAATAGCTGGGAGTCTGCACATCAGAAGTTCCATAACAAGATTTGCAACATCTTCTCTGTGACACAAACTGCAGGTCTAATTCTCTTTAACATCTTGTGAACATAGCAAGATATGAAGCTTTCATAGTGTACTCTTTTGAATTTCCAAAAAAAAGCAGATTCAGTAAGGAATGAGGGGGACAACTGGAAGCGTATCAAAGAACCAAACCTTGAGAGCATGTGATAAAAGAGGTCACTCAAAACTATATGACAGATCAGAATAAAACCAGAAATGTATGCAGCAATAGGATATACATTGATTATTATACCTAAAGATGCAAGCCAAACAGATCACGGCTGAAACAATTGTTGCATGGTTGCAAATAAAACCCAAAGTAAAAATCAATATATAGTATATGGCTGTGTTTAAAAATATGCTACTTCTGTGATATGTGTTTGGCTTCTTTTTACATTGTGTAGCTTCATATATTACATTAAGGCAGTTGGGAGAGAATAATACATTTACTGAACTCCAAGGGAATTAAATATAGGAGAAATGTAATTACTTAAGCTAGAATATGCATTTTTTGCTTTACATAAACAAAAACAGTAATATTGCATAATTAAGAAATACTATTTATTGACTGTGTAAGAAGCAGTTCCTTGACACATTTAAATTCAAGAACCATCAGAAAATTGTTTAACAGAATATTAAGAAGAAAATTCAAAGAAAATTTCACTATTGGACACAGTTTTTACATTAGTCTAGATACATGATAATTTATTATACAACTAATAATTATTATACAACTAATGTAATGTGTCCTGTCCTATGAGTCAAATATTTTTAAAAAAATTTAATGCTTTTTTGTTTTGTGTGCAGGTTTGGGTTTTTAAAATATTTTTAAAGTCTATATGTATTTAGGCCTTTTCTTTTTCACTCTTCCCTTAATATTTTAATATTAATGTAAAGGTAAACAGTAAGTGTAACAAGAGATCACCTGAGGTAAAAAGGGAGAAAGATTTGTGGATGTCAATGCAGCAGCAAAATTTTCAGAAAGACCCTTTAGGTTGTGGACTATTTTTCCAAGAGAAACAGTTTACATTCTATCAGTGTGAACCATCAAAATTACATTTGGAAAAACTCTTGTAACTGCCAGCTTAAAAATATAATCTTGCTTTCACAAAGAGATAGAATAGATGACTCAAAGGCATTTTTGTTCTTTGATGTCTATATTTTATAATTATGCAGAGACTGAATATTTCACTCCATGTTCAAAATGTTAATCAGAAACTCAGTCAGGGATTCTGGTCCTTAATCAGCTTCTCAACCTTAGTTTTAAAATCACATCTAGAATTCAAGAGCTCTCTGCAGTGAGCAACATTATCAGCTAAAGCTTTTTCTGCCTCTCAGCTTCACTGAGGAATACTTTGCTACATTTTCTCAGGGAAAATAAACCCACTTACATTATCTTAGAAGATGTTTTTTAAAAGTGTTTTACAAATCAGATTTTTCATATTTTTTCAAATGAATTTAGTTCATATCATTTAAGTAATTGGCCCATCATTTTCTCTTGGCTGTATTTTCAGTTTTTAATCATTCATGTTTCTATGAATTTATGCATAGGTATATATATGTCAATTAAATATAAATCAATCCTTTAAAGTTATTGAAACTAAGAAGGTTCATTTGCAATCATTTAACTGTAGATGGCTTAAATCCTTATGATCCAATCCTGTTCTCCCCAGGTACTTTGCAAAATTAGCTATTGTCAGACAAAAGCAATGGCAAGCCTGATCTAATTCTCTCTCCATTTTATTTCAGTGTTTTTACCCACATTAAGTATGTTTTATTCCTTGCTGCATATGACACCCCATTTATATAAATCCCTTAGAATAAGTTGTCTAGTACCAGCACTTATAAGGAGGTCTCATGTAAATAATGTCCCTATCTCTTCTCTGACTCTTACCATTAATCTACCGTTAATTCCAGCAGAAAACTACCTATTTTTCCCAAAAAATAAACAAACAAAACCCCCTAGTTTATATTCTATTTAAATAGAATGTTGGGGAAAATATGGGATATGGTAAAGATATGATAGGTCTCATTTTAGAAAGTTGTTCAATTCCAGATTTCTTTTGAAAAAACTTATTTTTTCCAAAGGCAGAACTAATATATGTTGTGGGTTTTTAATAATATTTTTAACATTTATTCAAAAACAGAATTAGGCAATAAAATCCTAGAAGATAAGTTTATAGATTCATTTTTTTTAATTAGGAAATCAAATATTTCTTATAAATGATCTTTTTTCAGATGGTGTTTAGTAAGAAAGGGAAATTTATTCTTCCCTTCAAGTAAAAATCCTATAGAATTTGTAAGAAATCCTAAGCCTCTCTGTAACTTTGTGATGCAATAGAAATGTTAGTCTGACTGAATTTAAAAATATTTGAATATCTCACACTTAATTAAACATTATTTAATTACAAAGTTCCTTAGAAAAGGGTTGTCCTGTTCCAGAGCTGCATAAATCAGTGCAGCCTTACAATTTAGGCATAAAATATTCACTTTGTGAAAGCTGGAAGCAAACTGGCCACATCTGAGTGGGTTTTTTTACAGATTTTCCTTTCAATGATCTTTTTCTTATATATGTGACTGAGAAAAGATCTGCCTTATTCAGGTCTGGAAACAAATACGTATTGAAGAGAGGCATCAAAATATGTGCTTGAAACAGCAAAGTACTTCACCAATGACACAAGGCAGAGTGGTGCAGAACGACAGCTCTCCCTGAGATCAGAAGCGTGGTCCTCTAATGTCCCTGCAGATCTTGAAACAGGGGAGAGCAGATGGGAGGAACAAGCAGGATCACAAAGAGCTGGGAAAGCATAAATAGGTTTGCAGAGAGGCAAGTCAGGATAGGATGTTGTGATTTGAGTTGACAGAGACAGGGAACAAACCATGTGTGTTGCTTAGCTTTCCAGAAAAGAAGACATAGGCACTGTTCCCATGAGTTTACTACCCTGCAACTAAGACATAAAAACAAGTAGGAAGAGCAGCAGAGGAGTAACATGCTCAAGATCACAAAGACAAAAAGTAGCAGGATTCATCACAGACCCTGGGTTTTGCAAGAAATTCAATGCCCAGCTTACCAAACAGACCATCCTTCCCACAAGAAAGTGAGCAAGAATCACCACTTGCTGCACTGTTGTCTTTCAGTAAGCTTGTTATTTTTTTTTTTTTTAACATAATGATGAGTAATACTTTTGCCAGGTTGATCTGAGAATTCAAAACAGATTCTCCTTTTTCTAAGGAAAGTAATACCCAGTTTTGGCAGCATTCCATTTAGCTCAAGCTTGCTATGTACTATATCAAATCTGCTTAATTACAGTTTAATTTTAGACTTTGCTGCACTTTTTTTTTCTTTGAGGATATCAGCTTTTTCTCTCTTGCATTCAATTAATTTTTAGTTACTCTATCTTTTGGAAACAATGGAAAAGAGATTATTCCTCCAAAGTTGCCTGATTTAGAAGCTTCAAAGACAAGCCAAAGAAAAATCAGAAGAGGACTTCTAAGTAGTATAAGAGGTTGTAAGACAAGTTAGCACAGACCCAAGACATCCCATAGCTTCTTTAAAATGGAAGGAGAGGGGTCTTTATACCTAATTGCCATTGGATTCCACTTGGTTACAGCTTCAAATATTGGAGTTATTCAACACAAAAGTGATATGAAACAGTTTGAAGAATCTCCATTCTGCTCCAAATACAACATGGAATTTCTCCCATGAATATTTTCCTAAGTTCTTTACTAAATATAACAGCAGCATTCATTAAGTCTGCAGTGCAGCTCTGTGTGGATTTATCCAGGCTGACTCTAAAAGCTTTACTCTAGCACAGCTAATCCACCTATACTGTAAAGCTGATGTGACTGGACCATCCCTAGAAACAAGTTACACTGTTCAAGGAGAGGTAACAGCACGTTACATTCTCTTCCAGATCCCTTTGAGTGACTTAAATATACAAATTCTATGATTCCCCAGCTCAGATAACAGAACTTTAAAATATACCTTTGCTCTTGCTATCACACCATGTTCTGAAGGTGCGTGTGTGTACATAAGGAAGGATATTTTTTCCTCTCTTCATAATTTGATACCACTTATGGGCATACATAGGCTGTCTGAATAATCACTCCCTTTAGCATGTATCTGATGTTTAGTACTCACTTTTTTCATGCATTTTCCATGAGCTGGAAACAAGTAATCAAAGTCCTTGAATCTGCTATCATAGGTGCCTCAGTTCCGATTGGCTGTTTAGGTATCCTCATTGTTAAAAAAAACTTACCAATAAAAACACACTGCAAGACTTTACAGCTGCATTGAGTTGTAATGTCATATTTTCTTTGAAAAAAGAAAATACAATGTGACTTTCTGAAGAGAAAATTTAGAAGTGAATTTACATTCTTCCTGTCAAACAATTAACATAAGTTTTTATGTTTACTGTTTATTCAGAAATTCAAAACACAGTAAATTAAAACAAAGAGAAGTCAGATTTTTACCAGAAAATGACCAAAGACTGACAAAAAAAGCAAAGTGTGGCAGCAGACAGTAATTCAAATGGAACACAAATTCAAAAATTTTAATTCAAAGCACATTAAGAATAGAGGGAAGACATAAAATTCAAAATGTGATCTGTATTTTACCTGACAGAGTCCTTTAACTTAGAAAAATCACACAGTATTTTAAATAATAATGTAAATTCCACAGCATGTAATCCCCATGACAGCTTCTCTAAGAAATAACCAGCTGACAACCCAGAGTAACAACTTCTCCCATGCTTAAACACTGAATAAGGATATATGCCTGTGCTGCACACTGTCATGCAGCGTGTACATCCTCAGGCCAGCCATAAATACAGGAGCAGAAGTGCCAAAAGCTGCCAAGCAGCCTGAAAGCAGGATGAATTAATTCACATAGGGTTCAATTCTACTGCAGATACACTCCTATGGGAGTGCAAACAAATTCACTTGCAGCTAACCTCATCTGCCTCATCATGGGCAGAATAGGTACATATTATTGTAAAATATATATATGTGTGTATTTTTAATACATACTTGCATAATCTAAAGTTTGCTCATTTTATCTGTTTGTGGATGTTAAACATGTATTGTTTTTTCCAAACCAACCAAGGGAGACATTAGGAATTTTAGTGCTTGAAGTTAAACAGAAGATGGGCATGAGAAGTCCATCACTGTCATTTCATATCAACATTTCAACATAAATATTGGTTTGGGTTTGCTTTATTTTTAGATAAAATTAAGCTAAAAACTCCATGCAAGACTAAATGGAGACTGCCATTCAATTTCCAAGTGCTAGTTCAAAACCCATATATTTTTTACATTTCTTAAATTTTCCCTGGATTTGTCATATCCCTGCAAGGCTTTTTGTTTCAGCAAAATATTACTCTTCAGCAGAAAAATCTTCAGTACACAAAGCCAACCAAACAGTTGAAGCCACTTATATTCTGAGGAATCATTAATGTGATGATTTACTAAATGGAACTAGTGCTTAATTAGGCCACATCAATAGTTAAGGTCATTATAAACCCTTTATACTTCCATTAATTAGTCAGCCAAAGTTAGATACAGAAAAATATATAAAACACATTCTGTTCATAATTTCATCTAATGGTTTCTTTCCTTCATGGTTTTGTGCCACATTGATTCTACCTCAAGTAATAGAATGGGTTAACATTTAACATGAGTGTTGGGAATTACAGTCTAAGTGTGTTTGCAAATATCATGACATTGAAATAACATTTTACTAGAGAATGTAATGTGACTAAAAGATATGAAAGAGAAATATTGCTGTTTCATTTTCTAACTACAAAATATGTAGAAAAATGAGGAATGTAGCTGATATATTAACATTCAGAAAACCATTTAGGGATATAATCGGTACTTACTAAAGCAATTACTATAAAGTAATCAAGTGTCAGTGAACATAGATAATTCTATGAATCTATGATATATAATTTACTATTGCTACTTAAAATGGCCAAATTTTTTTGTTATTCTCAGTAAATGAGTACAAACAATTGAAAACCAACATTAATATTTAGGACAGAACCCTTCTTGGAAGGGTTTATTATTTGATGAAGAACCGTCTGTAAAAATCCTGTCAGATGTACACAAACAAATGTCCATACTGAGTCTCAAACGAGCTTAGGTTTTAACCTACATTTTTTCTTTCCTTGTTTTCGTTAGCAGTCACATATACACTCCTCAAGCAGATGCTTATTTTCAGTTTGAACATGGGCTTTCCAGCACAGCCAGCTGTGAAGTTTAAAGGAGAAGCTGTTCCTCTCAGATTTAAAATTGCCCTCTTTCCAAGGAGCACATTGAGATCTATGAATGCAGAACACCACAGGAGGCTTGGGCACCTGTACATAAGAGAGCATGAGAAAACCTTTTGCCGATCTCCTGAAAAAAGTGGATTTTACTTGACACGATACAAACTTCTCTGGAGTTCCAGACCTTCAAACAAGTGGACATGAGATATTTTTCTCACAGAAATGCTGTGCATGGCATGTTGGTTCAATTTCAGGACTCTTTCAATTAGGCAAAGGAGGGATAAATGCTTCAAAAATCGTTCAGATGGAAAATACCAATCTCTTATCTGCTTATTACAGCAAAAAATTGTTTATGTGTTTAGTGATCTGAAAGGAAGCAAAACTATTATTATTGTTAATAATTTTTTGAGGCCTCACACATTTTTGCATAGCAGTCACATGATTAAAGATGTCTTAGATGAATGGAGACACGGATTTTGTCCCTTCCTCAGCCACACAAAGTTCAAAACCTGTAATTAGAGTATTTTGATATACAACAAGCTGGGTAACTCACCATGCAGGGGTAGCAAGCAATTGATCCCTCCTGCTCAGAAAGTACAGATACCTGTTGCTTCTGTAGAAGGTTTTTTAGTCTGATAGAAGAATGTAAAACAGAGATCTTATTCTGAAAATAGACCAAAATTCAGAATTCGCTTTTTCTACAAGGCAGCACAACAGCACGCCAATCTCCATGACTCATTGATGTTTTCCCCCTTGTGCTCATATTTTGGAGTCTCATTTGACTTGTTAAAACTCCCACAGCCCAGTGTTATGGCTACAAAGCATCAGGGAAGGGACACAGCCCCACACAGACAGTGGTTAATGATCTCATGAAGTCTGAAGGAGACTCCAGAATCCATTCCAGGTATATATGAGGTGTAGAGATTTGAGGTGTTGGTGGTTTTTTAACTTCTTCAGTGTTAAAGAAATAAGCAACCCAGAAAGCATAGGTTTAACCTATGCATTCACTTCTCTCTTGAAAGACTCTTAGCCACAAATATTTTTCCCTCCCTTTCACCAAACTCTGGACATCTGTGAATTGTGGGAACTGTTCTAATTCCTTATGATGCTAAGCTTCACAAGATCCAGAGGTTTGATGTAATTCCAGACTGTGGAGAGCTACAAATACTGACATCTTTGATTAAGTCTTTTGAGACATTTCTATTCAAGCAGGACTTACAGTAGAAGAGCCTGGCTTGTTACTTTAACTAAGCACTGAAATTTTCCCTGTGAAAGTGGCACATCTTTCCTTAAATGCCATCTTAGTTTTCACACCCTCTCTCTCAGGCAACACTAAAGCACTCCAAAGGTGGACAAAAGCAATATAATCAATGCTTTCAAAGTGTTCCTACCTTTTAAAAAAGTAAGGATAGTCCACTTTTAAGGAAAACACAGACTCTATTAGAAGTATATTATATTTAGTCTGAAATTGTTTGCCTACCAGAGGCATTCTGGGCACTTGAATGTCTGCTTTTTGGGATCACTGCCAAAAGAAGGGATTCAATTAAATTGATTGCAATGACTCCTAACAATAGTTAACTGCCCACCTAATCCATTTATATAGTGCATCTCATCTAGTCTTGCCTGCTCACCTATTCATGGTTCACTACTACTGCATTTGCTAACACAAGCAGCTTGTAGTTCATTCTCTTTTTTTAGGTTTATTGTTTAATTCTAGCTACTGAATTACTAGATCTGCCTTGGCTTGAGGCCTCTGCCTTTATCATTTACTGTTAAGCTGTTTGGGGGAAAAGTATGGAAGAACCAAAAAAAAAAATTCTATCTGTAAAATATTAATCCAATAATTTCTAGAAATAAAAGCAATGTCCAAACTGAATGAATAGTCTCTAAGGGGAAGGAGAATCTTTCATCACATTATCTGAATGAAGTGGCAGCAAACAATTTTTGAGAATTCCCTACCACCAGCTTTGAATGATGAAACAGAAAAACAGCCTGTAGCTACTCAGAGTAAACAACCTAAATACATTTTGGGGGGGGGGGGGAAATACAGTATAATCCAAGAGCATTAAGCTTCTTTTGTACTGTTGATTTAAGAGTTTTTCAAAATCTACTTCTTTTTCTAGTTGAACCAGCCATGAAAATTGAACTCACAGAAAAACTGTTCGTAAATAAGCAAACAGAAAAATCTAATTCTAAAATTACTACTACTGACAATAAATTAGCTTTTGTCTTCCATATGTGAGTGCTTGGGTGAAAGTATATTTCACACATTAGAATTTATGGAATATGCCTATAATTTGTCCTTATTTGCAGCCAGACCATGCTTATATATGGTCTTGAAAACACCTCGTGGCTCCAGGACTGTACTGAGAGCCTTGAGCTGTTTTGGCAACACAAATCACTACCAAAGTGATTTGGTAGTGATATTCAGAATATTCACTACCAAATATATGAATATTCAGAATATTTACTACCAAAATTACCTGAATGAAAGAGGCTTATAGCAAGGCTCTCCTGGGACCAGTTAAAAAGAGCAGAAGGTGCCTGGTGTCCAATCACACCACGTCCCTGCCACTGCATAGTACCCAGGCAAATGCCTGCCTGCCCACTGGGATGGATCTGGATCTGCTCTTATGTGGTGGTTTTGCATTAAAAAAATTACAATGGCCCTGAGTATCTTGTAAAAGTTGATATAATTAGCTAGAGTGCATATGGGAATTTGCACAGAGGAACCAGCAAAAAGATTGTGAAAACCCTCAAAGCTTCTGAGTCATACAATAGTTACCAGCCTCTGTCATTCACTCCTTCTTTGTCAGAATAAATTGAAGTGCAAAGTTATAAATTACTAAAATACTTACCTTTATAATTCACAATGTGTTGTCTTTGTGGAAATGCCCTCCCATTTTATTTATATAATTTTCATTCTAGTATATATTGGTTTATGTGAACTGCTTGTTAGTAAATACATTCTGAGTAAAAGTAACATTAAAATTTTTATCAAAGGTACAATCAGACAATTGCTATTCAAAACTACTGCATATAAACCTCCTAGATATAATCACAAACAATTAACATACAATTACAACATGAAAACCTACCAAGTGCAGATACAATCACAAAGACAAGTACAGCTGATGGCAAATCTAGAAGCAATTACACAAAGCCTTTGAAGAATTGCACACATTTATCTAAACTTGATAAATGTATATGTCTTAGCAGTAACATAATCGAGTAGGATTAGCATAGCCAGTGACATGGGGCAATTTCATTTGCATAAGAAGTTTTGCAAATTTTTAATATTTAAAATTTGATTTTACAATGGAGTTGCAGTTATTAGTATTCAGACTATTCGCTTTTCTATCCTTCAGTCATTAATTATTTTAGAGTCAACATAAACATGAAAAATACTTCATATACATGAGAAACGAATCCTTCCAGAAAAGCTCTTGATATGAAATCTTGGCTACAAATTGCAAACCAGATGCAAAAAGGCAGGCAGTAAAAAAACACAAAGTTGCTGTTACTGTTAGGTCCTTGAATCTGCACACATCTGCATCATGATCCAAAATCTGCAAGTCAAAAGACACATTGCTGTAACTTGCAGGGTTGTTGGATCAAGTCTTTTCCTAAAAATGGGTCTTTTATTTTGCTGGTCATAGTGACCATTCAAAAAATGAGTGTTATTTTGTCTCACAGTGCTTGGCATGGAAATAAATCTGAGATTTATTTGAATGACAAGAGGATAATCATGACGTTTGTCCCTCAGTGAGCTACTAAAATAAATAAATCAAAGTTTGCTCAAAGTGATACTCAGAAATTTCATCAGAATAGCTGGCAGCTCATCTTGAAGTATATAATTACCAATAAGGCATTTTTGAAATCATAATGATAAGCATTTTAATTTTCCAGAAACATAACCAAATACACAGAAAAAAGGTAAACCAAGATAATGATATGCTAGTACTGGCAAATGGGCTCAATGAAACATGATTTTACTTTTACTTGACAAGGACTTGACAGTCTTGTGATAAATATCAGAACAAAGATTGTCTCTGGCATCAAAATTAAATCAAAGACTCGTGGATAATTTTGGCCTGCTGACTCCAAACTATACTTGACATACTCTCTCCTGGATCCCGCTCCTGTATCAAGGACATTGCTCTGTACAACCCCTGCAACATTTTTCAAAACAAAAGACTCAGCCTCCTAAGTTGTTAAGTGGCTAAATATTAGATTGCTTAAAATAAAAACCAAGCATGACAAACTATCCCTTAACCATGGGTCAGCAGCAGCTCTGCTGCCACATCTTGCTTTTGATGAAAGCAACAACAGTAGCATTTTGCTACTCTATAACAAAAAGTATTAAAAGACATTTAACAATGTTACTGGTGAACTACAAATATGAGGTCGCACACTTTCATGTCTTCACTGTAATTCATGCTCTAAGAATCCTTTTTTCACGCCAGGTTCTATAGCTAAAAGATGTGTGCAGCTTTTTTTTTAACCATCAAAATATTTTTATTCTATTCTAAATATCTGCCTTAAGCATTTGTTTCCTGTGGAGTCTTCTGTATGTTCAGTTTTTAAATAAAAAGAGTCTGAAGGGTCACGTTTCTTTATACTCAACCAAAATTAAGTTTCTAAGATGGTCCTGTTTGGTCTGATTCTCATCTATGATTTGTAAAATTTTGCACGTCACTTAATGCTGATTGATGGAATCAAGTTTTAAACATGCTTCATGCTTGTTTCTGCTCAGAAATAAAACAAGAGGTGTGGAAAATTGTTCAGTTGGAAAGTGAGGGAGGAATATTTACCTTTTGGGGATTGTCTTTGACAACTTGCCTCTAAGAATAAAATCTTGAGCCTTAATTTAGACAAATTCTGATTGACAAATGCAAATATTTCCTGGGAAACACATTTTTGATCCACAGAGATATAATGCTACTCATACTGTAAGATATTAGTAGTTTAATAATGTAACTAAGAACCTCGTTGAGTCATTTGTTCTCATCTCTGTCTTCTCATTATGGATTACCTGCATCTGCAAGATTGAATTCTGATAATTAATTCTCTAATTACTGCAGAAGATGACCTTAACTTTATGGAATTAGTAAATATCAGGATTCCTTGGTGTGTAATTGTAGCTCTTCAACTCTCAGTACAGACTGCAAAATAAACAACTTAATGAAACAAAGCAGAGAACTCAACAGTTGGTAAATCTACATAATACACTCTACTTGGTATGCACACTACAGCAGGAGCATGAACAGAAAAGGAACTGAAACCAAATTGCTTGACCTATTTAAATATTTGATGGAGAAATATTAAGCTTAGAAATATCATGTCTTTGGGGACATTGTAGTTGATATTATTAAAAACATTTTTTAAAGAGGCGGCTATAGTCAATCCTAATAAGCTTTGGGTAATACTTTAAGAGTCCATTAACTTATGCTCATCTAATCTTGAATGACAATGGAAATTCTTTGAAAGCTTGTATGATAGTTGCAAAAATGCCACACACATTCCTTCCCATCCTTTTGTGTTTTCCTCTAGATACACTACAGTTTTTAACCCCGTTGTGTAATCATCCGGAATTTGATATTTTAACATTAATGGAGGGAAGTCTAACCTTAAAAGAAATCAGTCTATGTACTTTTGAGCAACCCAAATCAAAACTCTCTTTGTGGCAAATCTAAGGAATTTTTAGAAGTTATTTATCTGTAATTTTGAAAGTACAGTAGAGTAAAAAACAAGGGGTTTTGGAATTACTACTATAATATTAATATTTATTTTCCCAAATAATATTATTTTTGTGATTTGAATTAACTGAGTTATCGATGCAAGTAAATTTTTTTTCTAGAGAATCTAATTTTCCTCAAAATAACATCTTTTGTTAAAGTCTAGATATTAGTAGTGGTATCTTGGTATTGACAATGTGCAGTCATTCAAATTAAAGACAAACTTGAGATACTGGATGGTTTGAAGATTACAAAATTAATACTTCAAAACAATTCCCCCTGTAAATGTCCTCAAATATATTGGAATACAAACTAATACTGAAGTCATGGTCATTACAAGAAGAACTTGTTCTTCAGGGCTGCACAGATACTGGATTTGGAGTAAATCCAAAATCAAAAAAGGATTTGATCAGCATCAGCCTGGTGCTGTGACCTCCCAAAACACACCCTGCACAGGATCTTGGACAGAGCCACTGGATGTATTGGAGATGTCCCTGGGTGCCAGGACCCAGGTCCAGACAAAGGCATCAGCAGGGACTGGCCCAGGCACACCAACACTTTCCCACTAAGCACATTCATTAATACTCCTACTGCCATCATTACTTAAAAATTTTACTGTTTCATCCTACATTTCAGTGCTCAGGAATTCCATTGTCACTTATGTTTGGGAGAATAAACTGCTGCATTCACATCAAGGAACAGATATCATCACACTAACTCATCAGCATGTAATTTACAGCCAGCACTGAACAGTCTGAGCTACCTGGCAGGCCAGAACCTTGACTTATCTGTGTGGTAAAAGGTCATGATGACACTGCTAATTTGAAAATAAATAGCTTCCTGTAATATTATAGAATTGCTGTAGCAATCAGACACATAGAGATAAAAGCTCATAGAGATAAAAGCATATTAATTAGCTCATAAAACCTTATTAATCAGCCTTGTAATAGTAGCAGTTTAAAACCATAAAAGAAATGTGTAAGATATTTGTCTGCAAGCTTAAAAAAAAAAGATAAAAGAATGAAAACCTACCCTCATAGCATGATATGACATTAGCACCCTGCTACTGGAAAAGGAATTTACAGTCCAAAAATAGCATCTTCTTTACAGCATGTGAGTGATTTAATGCATTTGCTCTAGTTTAGCTGACGTATGATAGCAAAAAGTACTTTGGATATACTTTAATTCATTGCTGTCCTGGTTTTGGCTGGGATGGAGTTAATTTTCTCCCTAGGATTTGGTACAGTACTGTCTTTTGGATTTAGGATGAGAAGAGTGTTGATAACACACTGATGTTTCAGCTGTTGCTGAGCAGAGCTTTCTCTAAGTCAAGGATTTTGCAGTTTCCCATGCTCTGCCAGTGAGTAGGGGCACAGGAAGCTGGGAGGGAGCACAGCCAGGACAGTTGAGCTGGACTGGCCAAAAGGGTATTCCATAAAAGAGGAGGTCACATTCAGTTTATAAACTGTGGGGAGTTGCCTGGGAGGCACCAATCCCTGCTTGAGGATGGGCTGGGCATCAGTCTGTGGGTGGTGAGAAACTGTGATGTGCATGACTTGTGTTTCTTGGGGTTTAGTCTTCTGTATCTCTTCATTAGTATTATTATTGCCATTATTGATAATAATATCAGTAATATATTTCATTTGTTTCAGTTATTAATCTGTTCATACCTCAAGCCATGCCTTTCTTCCATATTTTCTCCCCACCAGGAGGGCCGAGGTAGAGGGAAGTGAGCAAGCAGCTGCTTTGTGCTTTGTTGCCAGATTGGGTTAAACCACAACAACTGCTCATGGAAGTAAGTGTGATCCCAACTGAATGGAATCCTATGGGATCCCTTTATAAAGAAGAAATCCTCTCCAAACTGAAGTCAGTGGCTTCAAAGAAGAGAATGCCAGTGTGCTTCTTGATCACCACATCCTAGACCTTCTCGAGGCAAAATTTCCTATTCAGATTTAGTTCAAATGAAATTCAAGGATTCTAAAAAAATGAAATATGTCCTTTTTATTTTCAAGGAACTACTCTATTTCTATATTTATTTAATGTTTGATACTTCCCAGCAGAAAGCAGCCACTCTCATTCATTAAATTGACAACAAAAAACTAAAGATCAGAAACATTTTAAAGGTTGCACACTCCTTTATTTCCCTGTCACACCCCCGTTGCCCTACAAACTTCTGATGAATCTGCCTTGTTCCAAGGAAGACTTTTTGCACATAGTGCACCCTATTTTACTGTAAATAACTGAGGCAATTTCAGCCATTAATAAATCTGAAAAATACCCTTCCTAATCACTAAATCTCCATTAACTTTTTATATAATTTCATACAGCAGAACAGTTTGCTCTGAAAGAGCCTGTAAAAGAAGAAAGATATGATTTTTCCCTCCCTTCTTTTTGCTCCCAGTTTTGTAACAAATGCATAACAACTTTAGTTGGGAAAAGTAAGTTGGTTTTTGGGGGAAAAATAAGTGTTAAGGACCAGCAGTGCATGGTCCTTAACACTTATTCATCTTGTCCTCACACAGATCACCTTTGTTCTGACTTGCTAAGCCAGTATTTATCCTGGACACATCCTGACAGGACCCCATCAGAGCAATGAAGACTCATGTTCCATTTTAAGTGCTCCCAAAGAAATGCATTTTGGGACATCAAAGAAGTTGAGAGGTTGTTTTTATTTTTTCCTTTTCACCAAATATTAAACTGAAGAAAGCACTATTTTACATATTCAGGTTTTCATATCTTACACTGAATTAATGGTAGATCTCAAATTGCCTTGTACTTTCTAAAAAACATAAGATAGTGATGATTTTACCATTTTCATTTGTTGCTTTGTCAGATAACATTGTTTATATTATTGCAAAACAACAGTGACATCCAGAGGCACAAAAGCCTCTAATGAACAGAAATGTTCATTATCCATGATGAAGTGTTCAAAATTAGTTACTTGGGATTTCAGTAATTTTGATTCTTTGAAATTCAAGGAATTTTAGAAGCAGTATGTGTAAACTTTTTTGTAAAATCTTTGCCAGCACAGCCTTACACTTCACTGGAATATGGTTGACTGAGACAATATTAGGATACTGACATAGAGAACCATTATGTCTTATCATTGATAGTTGTCATTGATAAGGCTCTGTGTGAAACCTCTTGGCCCCAGATAATTTTCTGCACTCTTTTTGTTGAAAAGAGGCAAGATCAAAATAAAATCAAGTACTTCCAACTGAGATACAGGAATACTTTAAAATTGCATACAGACACCTTCCTGGAGCACCAAAGCTGCTAATGTACACAGGTTGCTAAAAGCACACCTACCAGGTCTGTGAGCTATAGGGTATTAGGCAAACTGCAGTGCACTTCTGAGTCATGAGAGAAAAATTGTGAAGAGTCCAGCCCACTAGCAGCAGTGACCAGCTTCAGCACTCATTTACATGCACAGTAAATGGCTCCTTTCAACACAGAGTGTGTGTTTGTAATAAGGCTGAAAGCTCACCGAGGTCTGAGTGCTCAGAGTTTTGCCTTAAGAAGGGACTGACAGATTAGAAGCTTTAAGGTTTTTTTCTAATTTTTTTATTGGATGCCAAGTGGGTTGTAGAACAAATAAATATATCTGTAGCCCTGAAGAAAAAATGAAGTATCCACAGCACTTACAATTACCGTAATCTTAGAAAAGTTCAAGTCTCAAAGCAATGCATTTATGGACCAGCTCCTCTGCTGTCCTGAATCATAATAGCTCCACTTATTTCAATGGAGCTCTGTCAGGTTACATCAGCAGAGGACTGGCTCCTATCTGTCTCCTTCTCAATGTTCCTGTCATTTCCAAATGGATGTAAGTGCTGAATAATTTTTGAGCTTTTTAGCTCCTCACACATGCTGAACTTGTGCTTGCAATGTGAAGATAATTGCATATATTCACCATTTCTGTCTAAAACATTGGAGGAAAATATAGGTCTATTTAACCCTACACACCATTTCTTTACCTAGTAAGAGTATTTTACAAGATGTCTTTTAAACCATCCTTTTCTACACTGAATGAAATGCCCATCATAACCACAATACTATTTGAGCTTTCAATTTAAATTTTCTCCTAGAGTAGCTTCTGGTTGTAAATAATACCTGTGAGTAGTTTATTTTAAGGGGTTATCTTTCTGTCCTACTAATACAGGTGTCACACAACACTTTTTCCCAGAATTTCATTCAGGAGAATAATGTTTTTGAAGAAAATGCTTTTCATTTCCCTCAGTGTCAGACCAGCAGTTGGCATACAGGTAAATTGTTCATGAAAACGCAATACTGCTTCCTGCATCCAGCTGAGAGATTCCTGTGGTTGGTAATTAATTGGTTATTCTTGCTATGAAAAAATATGCACATAATCCCTTCATTGCATTCATTTTTGTATAAAAGACAGAATAATTACAATTCTCCTATTTGTGATCACACAGCTGCCAGTTCTAGTCATATATTCTAAAAACAATTTACTGATAAGCATGTTTGAAATGCTACTGAATAAATAACAGTCTTTCCTTTTGGCCACTAAATGATGATCAGTTGCCCTAAATTAATCTCCTTTTTAATTATTTATGAAAATACAGGGGTTTTTCTGAATTCAGAAATTTTATATTTCTGGAACAAGCAGAAAATAAGTTATAATTTTTTTTTTTATATTAACTTACATGGTTTTAAAGGAAGAAAAAACTAGAGCAGAAAAATCCTTGAATACATTTAGCAGTCATTAAGAAAGTATTTTTATGGATAAATATTTTCTACTTTAGGAAAATTGTTCAATTAGCACAAATCACCAATGGCACATCACTTACTACCCTGAGTTAAGAATCTAACCCATATGTTCTATCATGATTAAAAGTTTTTTTCATCCTCATTCAAGAAAGAAACAATATCTGAACTCATGTTACAACTTGAAATTATGATGGGGCGTGGTGAGGAGAGTGTTGAATAATTTGGCCAAGGTTGCACAATAAGTATGTAGCCAGGCCAAGCCTGTCTGCTGATGTTTGTCTGTATAACATTATAGCCCTTGTCAAAGTCATTGTACTCAAAATTTCAACATTTCAAATTAGGATGACTTTGACCCACCAAGGATTAATGTCTTAGTACAACTAGTAAGTACATACGTCCCACTAACTATTTTCCATGCACAGAAAGAGAAAATGAAAGAAATCTGTCTCACTATACATGAATCAGAGAATCATAAAATGCTTTGTGTTGAAAGGAAACTTAAAGATCACCTTGTTCCAATCCCCCTGCCATGAGCAGGGACACCTTCAACCAGAGCAGCTTTCTTAGATCCCCATTCAAGTTGGTCTTGAACACTTCCAGGAATGGGGTATCCATAACTTCTCCGATCAACATGTTCCAGTGCCTCAGCACCCTCACATTAAAGAATTTCTTCCTAATATTTCACCAAAACCTACCCTTTTTAAGTTGGAATCCACTCCCCTTGTCCTATCACTACATGCCCTTGGGAAAAGTCCCTCTCTCCAGACTTCTTGTTGGCTCCCATTAGGTACGGGAAGGCTGATATAAGGTCACCCTGAACCCATCTCTTCTCCAGGCTAAACAATCTCAAGTCTCATAGCCTTTCCTCAAAGCAGAGGTGCTCAAGCCCTCTGATCATCTTTGAAACCTTCTCTGGATTAGCTTCAGCAATTTCCTTGAAAAATATTAAGTTGAACTTAGCCTCTGATTACCATGATGTCACAGATGATCAGAAAGGGCACAAAGAAATGAAGCTTTTTTTTTTTAATTATACAACAGATCATTTATCATCATGATCCTTCCTGGTTACAGATCTGTATCCCTGTGAATCCATGACAGAGATAATATTTTAAAGGACAATCCACAGGCACACCTGCAGTCTATTCTTGCACTAGTAATAATCAGCTGTCTTCTGCATTTGTTAGCCATAAAATAAAGGAAGCCAATTCCCTGCAAAATGACACGTTTTTCTGCCCCTAAACATATTTCATAATAGGTATCAGGAAGGCACAAGTCATCACAAAAAATTGTGTGTTCTTAGCAAGGGCATGATCGTCCAGTCCCAGACAGAGGAAGAGCATCAGAGTTTCAGGCCATCACGGCCTCGGCAGATGGATGCATGGTACATCCCACTTCAGATATGGCTCCCAAAATCCTGAAAGCTCTTCTAGATCCTACTGTGCAAGTCACCTTTGGAAATACATTCTAAATTCCTCCAGCATGCACAGATGTGTATATAAAAAAACCCTGACTTTTTAAATGGTTCTGTGGATTTCAGCAGCAGAGAAAGCCTTCTTAAGGCTTCTTTGGTTTATCTTCCCAATTCTGAATGATTCACACTAAGATTAATATGGAATTAAAATTGAAGATACATGAAGGCGTTACATCATATTCCTCACGTGCACTGAAGTCAGTTGTAATCTCTTAATCTCCAATTTGCATGTGATTAGGCTTCAAGATGTTCCCTGTCTGCCTATGGTGTATCAGTGCCTATTGCCAGGCATTTTTCAGAACAGATAGTGGCTTATCACTGTCAAAAAGCAGCTCAAAGTCCTTAGGAAAATCTTCAGCTTAGCAACCATCCTTTTAAAATTGTAAATGGCACCTGTTTTCCTTCATCTTTATAGCTATTAATAGGCACTTTTCATGATAACGGGATTGTTTGTGGGGTTGTGAGATATCATCTGCTCCTTCTCTTTCATCCTTTCTCAAGCTATAATTCTCTATCATATCATAGCAGGTTGTCCTGGAAATAGTTTGTCACAAAAATGAATGATTTGTTCCTACTGAAAGAGCAGAAATAGCTGTAAAATTATAAAAGTTAGATTTCAGCCAAATGTTCTTTAAACAAATGAAGAGAAAAAAAAAAGGAAACCCTAAACAGTGCTTACTTAAGATGTTTTTTTCCTCTTGTTGGCCTTTGCAAAGTCTGGGAGGATAAGTAGAGTCCTACAGGTGGTTGTACCTTCAAATAGATTGTGTGGGTGAATAAACATAGGGAAGCACAGTGACTGATGGAAATAGTATTTGCTTTGGTCTGTATTTAGAAAGAAAACAAATTTATTTTCTAGAAGAAAGCAATAAATAAATAGGATGGCTCATCATTACCTGCTTTAGTCTTGATTAGGCTAAATATACTCCCAGCAATCAAAAAAAAAATTCTAAATTAATTTTTTCTTTTCTCTGAGAAGGCTCTCCTGCCTTCAGTTGGTGTCAGGCATGAGGATGGGAGGGCCCAGGGGCCAGCTACCACTCTGACATTGTCATGGATCTTGTCTTGTGGAGAGAAATGTGATAGCTGTTTCCATGAGTACCCTAATCCCAAGAGTTATTCTGATACCAGATCCTGCCTTTCTTTTTGGTCCCTTTAGGAGGAGCAGGCAAACTCCCAGCCCACCAGCTCTGAATTTGTATGTCCCCATGACAAGGATATCCCCAAAATGGTATTGACAGACAAACCCTCCTTCTGTAGGTGAGCAGAGCACTGGGCTGAAACTACAGCTTCCTATACACAGCACACAGATACTAAGTCTGTTCAGATTGTTGCAACTGAGCAGCCCTGGGAACAAACCAACCCATTTCTCTCAGTTACCTAAAACCTGCATAATTATAGCCAGTGAAATTAAAGCATGACCAAATTCTTCTAGCAAAAGAACATCTGAATGCCACAAATATACCCAAGAAGGTTCCCCTTTAATCAATATAGTGGGTCGGGCAGTATGTGGTTTGCCAATAGTATTTACTTAACTTTACATAGGAAAGTAAACTCAATAAACATAAAAAAAAAATTAAAAATTTTGATTGCAACTGCAACCTTCAAGGCCAGGCTGGATGGAGCTCTGAGCAACCTGGCCTAGTGAAAGTTTCTCTGCCCTTTGACAGAAGGGTGGTTGGAACTGCATGATCTATAAAGTCCCTTCCAACCCAAAACATCCTATTATTCTATGATGTATCAGCTATAGTTATTGTGCACAAACAGAAGTAAGCTTCTTCTACTGCCTCTAGACTTAAAACACAGTCTTATTCATGACCTTCAGTAAGAGATTATATTTTGAAGTCCTCTGAATAATTATCATAATTGTGGCTATGCTGATAATTTCTGGTAGTCGCACCCATGAAAGCCATTGTTATGTGCTGCATATAAATGCTAAAATATTCTACCAGATGATGAGAAGAAAATTATTATAATTTTGATTTACTTGTTCAAAAGTAAACATCTGTAAACTAATTACAAGATACACCTATTTTACAGATTCTGTGAATGAAAAAGACTCACTGATTGCCATTTTTGTCTCCAGTTCTATTTGATGAATCACATTTAATTACAACATAACTAGGTAGCACCTCTGGAAAAATATGCCATGTGATGGTTATAAAGAATGAAAAGAAATGATCATACTGTAATTTTGAAATTCAGGATAGCAATTCTTTTCATTAAATTTCTGTGCAAAGGATGTCTCTTATCTTAATTGTCAGTGTCAATACCATAGTTCTAGTATTATAGTTTTCAAAAAACTAATTTCAGTCCCAAGGTAAAATCTGTGTTTACTTAAGAAATTGTTCCAGACCAATTTGACTTCAAACACTCGAGGAATCCCATTAGACTACTAAACATAAGAAAATACAAAACTGTGCTTTTTAGAAGCCCTAGACAAAATTGGAGTCCTCTAGCATAATTCTGATTTAAAACAATACACTATGTCAATTTAAAGATATCTTTTAGTTGTTAGTGAATAGAAATACTGCTAAAAACATCTGCATTTATATTATTGCAACTTTCAGTGAGTTGAGGCAAAATTAGGTCCCCATGTGATTGAAAAGTATCAGCATCTAAAGAAAAGTAAAACAAAACAAAGAGTCCTTGCTGGATTTATGTAGAAAGGAAATAAACAAGCAAAGAGGATTTATGAAGCAGAAATCTCTACACAGATTTTCTTCTTGGCCTGATGACTACATAGTGGAAATAGTAACAAGATTTGTGGATAGTTCAGTAAGCCCACCTCCAGAGGACCAACTTTCTCTGGAACAGCTAGGTCCACCCTGGCTATAAGATATCTTACCTACTGGCAGTGCATGTGTAACTCTGACAAGTGAGCTGCCTTTCCACTTGGGATGCCTTTGGCAGTCCAGCCACCCTCTGCCTGGTGCCAACATGCTGAAATCTGCTGTAGGACCTACACATCCACAGGTTGTCTGGGGTGCTGCAATCAGTCCTGAGAGTCTAGAAAGGGTCCTGAGTCATTGCTTTGCTACTCAGACTTTACCTAGATTTATTTGATAAAAATTTATTATGAACTAAGGCTCTCTCTAGGCTTTTTGTGTCCTGCTGTATCTTTCAGCAACATCCAGGATGCCACTTCAGGCTGAGGAAGTCATTAAGAAAACATTCTCTGTGAGCATAACAGACTTTGGTGTTGCAGTAGTCCTGTTATTTGAATACCTTTCAACAGTGATCTTTCACAGAGAAATAGTGAATTCTAAAAATTTCAATGATCAGCTTAATAGCCTCTGGGCCTTAAGCTTACATATTGAGCCTCAGTTAATTTGTGCACTGGATTATGGAACTGCCATCTTTGCATGTTTATCTACCTCAAAAGGATAAACATATGCCAAGTTTTGTTGTCCTTCTTTTCTTTTTTTTTTTTTCCCAATTTCAAGGTTTTTTAGTAGAAATTTGATTTCCTCTATATCACAGAATACCTACCACGAGGTACATTTCCAGGTAAAAATGGCAGACATTTTAAAGTGCAGTAGAAGTCATGAAGGTTACCAGTGTTATAGAGTAAAGAGCATGCAAGAAAAGCAAGATGGCTAAACCTTACCTAGCATGAAATATTTCAACAGGGAGGAGCTGGAGCACTAAAGGCTGTGCCATGTTGTTGCCAGTGCAGCTGTGGGACAGGCAAGACCTTCCCAGATAGTTCTGGTGAAAAATTCCTCTGCAGAAACCTGCTGTCTTCTCTACCCATTTACATTTCTAGAGAAAAAAGACTCAAAAGCAAAGATTTTTTAACTAAGGTGTGCTTTCAGTTTTCTGGGATACTTTGGTTTCCTGCAGTGAAGGCATTTTTTAAGCCCAAAGAGGTTTTAGAGGAGCAGGTAACTGTGCACCTCCACCAAGCCTGTAGCATAATTACTCGAGGAAATAAACCCAAGGCCAAATATATACAAAGCTTCTCTTCACACTGTAACCTAAAGGAAAATTACATTAAGAAACCAAGAATTTTCTTTCTTTTCTTTTCTTTTCTTTCTTTTCTTTTCTTTTCTTTTCTTTT
>QUSF01000001.1:41697808-41829197 GCA_003676055.1 Chloebia gouldiae | reverse complement strand
TCTTTTTCTTTTTCTTTTTCTTTTTCTTTTTCTTTTTCTTTTTCTTTCTTTTTCTTTTCTTTTCTCACAGGGTAACTCAGAGTACAATCCAGTGCCAGGAGGTTGCTCAGTGCCAAGGAGCACAATCAGCTCCCTGCAAACCCAGCTATGCATCTCTCACAAGGGTGGTGTACAGCGTTATTTTCCATAAACTCCCAAGTGCTGGAAAGGGGCCTAGATATTGCCTACAAGGAGCATAAAGTAAATAAGTATTTTTATAGACTCTTGTATAATTTTAAACAGATTGAATTTGCAAAAGTATTTAGAAACAAAAACAGTAACAAGAAAACCAGGCATGTAATACTAAATTTTTTATTGCATTACAAGAATCTCAGTAGTAGGGTTACTTTAAGTATCTTGGGTTCAAATGAACATAAATGTGTGGTTTATCTTTTGCAATTGCCTGGTTTTACTACTGTTTTGTTTAAAACATCTTATTGTTATACTCCTGTCTGAGAAATGCTATTAAAAATGTTAAAGGTAGGTAAAATAGCAAACTGAGACCATAACAGAGTCAGCTATCAATGTAACATTGTATTTTTCAATTTTTTTCACATAGATAAATGTCAACAGGGAATAAAAAACAGAATTATTTTTAAAATAATTAAAACTATTTTTTCTTTCTTTCTCATGTTTGAAATGAATGGAAATTTTCTCATGTGATTACAGGAATACTGCTGAAAAGAAATTACTGAGAATCTTATTCTGAAGGATAACTCCAAGATAAAATGCTGAGATCTACATAGCGTGGAATATAATTATGGTAGAGGAAGGAAATTATCACAGCCATGAAAAAGAAATATAAGCTGCTTTGGAGAATTAAGTAACTTCATCTCCAGTAAGTTCAGTACATTTCTCATCAGCATTAACAGGAGTTATGTTCATAATACAAGTAAATTTAAACAAGTTAATTTTATACCTCTCAATCCAGGAAGATGATTTTAGGATGAAAGATGAAGATTGCCAAAATCTCTCACTTAGGATGAAGATAGCTGCCTTGTCCTTGTGCAAAGAAAAGCAGTGCCAGTGTTTTATCTTTGTGGCTGTGTTCTTCAAAAGCCTTCTTTTCTGATATGTTAGCTCTTTGTAAGTCATATTATGCCCTGCTGCAACTTCTGGTAAGACACAAAGGAAAGTCTTCCTTACACCAAGCAAAAATCACACTCAATCAGAAAAATATTCTGCAGATGTAAAATATACAATATGACACATATCACTGGCAATATATGTGGAACAGTATGAATTCCCAAAGTAAGAATTTAAAATAAAGATGACCTGGTTTAACTTCTGATAAGTAGCAACTGTACCAAGAAATAAAATGACCATATAGTGCTTAATAGCATGTACTCTCAAGAGCTGTTTAAAACTTAGAATGAAATTTTGATGAGGTAAAGCTTAATTGGGAAAGATACCTTTTCTTTCTAATCTTCCAAATTTAATTAAATAACACAAAACCAGAAAAGACTTGGTATGCTTTGCTGAAGCAACACTAGTCTGATTAAAATTAATCATTCTTGAGCTGTTCTGTTTTCACTTTCCTGAAGTAACTCTTCTGTATCCAGTTGTCTCTCACTACCAATAAAATCTATTTCTTTTCCTGAAAGTTCCTAGATATATCACCCAACCAGTTTTTACATGAAAGGAGCTGAGTCTGCTCCAGCCTGGGAGCTCAAACCTGTCTATTTGCATCTGGATTTCAAATGGAGCAGGGACAGTCTTTGCAGTGTTCCTTAGGTCCTGAGACAGAAGAAATAACAACAGTATTTTTCACCAGCAAAGCTTCACTGTTCCTAATCCCTACAAAATTAGGGGAATGAAAGAACTAGGAGACAAATCTTTCTTTCAGTCTTCCTTTGGAGTTTGATAATGCCATCCTGAAGACAATTTGTGCAATTTAAAGATTTCAATCTGCTGGTTTAAATTACACATTTAAGTGCATAATAACAAAACATCCCAAAAAGTTGCAACAAAAGTCACATCAAAATTTTAAAAAGTAAATCAAAACATTAATTGCATAAAGAATGAAGAGAGAACATTACAACACTGCATGTATATTTGTTAGAAATTTCCCAAGCCAAGGATCTGGTATTCTAGTGTCTTCCACAGAGCTTTTAAACTTGCCAGAGGTTTTTCTTTTTTTTCCCCAAATAAGTTTCCATCAAGGAATTTACCACCCATCTTTAGTATCACTTTGGAGAGAAATCATATTTTTTCTAATACTGGATAAAACGTGTCAGAATTTGGACCTGCGTCTAGCATTAAGCTTGAAAATATCTCTGTATATATTTTACAGCCACACTCCCATTTCTATCTCTCCTTTTCAAAGCTCCAGAGAAGTAACTTACAATAACCATTTACACAGGACAGAGCAATGTCCCTACTGCTGTCATCACTGTGAAGTTAGAGGAAGGACTAAGCCAAAGGTCCACTCCAATCCTGAGAACATTTTAAATGCTTCTTATCTGCCAGATTGTGAGAGAAACTGTGCAGCAGAAAGTACCAACACTTGCACTGTAGATAACTATCACATGTGGCCTATATCTTGTATTTCTCTTCTCTGTTCCTCTGAATGTGAGTCACAAGAGTCACACTGATCTCCAAAGCTGAGGAGAAGAAATTGAAGGAGCTGCAGCTTAGCAGTAGATATAAAAAACTTGATATCTACAGAAAAGTAAATTTACTATGGCAGCACCACTCTAAGACACTGCAACTGTATGCCATGGATCACTCCATGTCCATACAACCAAATTCCTCTTTCCTCCCAAAGAGGATGGCTATATCAATTGCTTGTTAGGATTGCTTGTTAGGACTGTCCCTCTGTTTTGCTAAAACCTGAACAAGGCCCTGGCACGGGCTGAGACATGGCTGACAAGGGCAAAACCACCCCATGGACCACTGTGACCTGTCACCAGTGTAGCTGGTCAGCTTCCAGACCCCAGGAACATTCCCTGTCACCACTTGATTTACTCATAGGTATACAGTGATGGTAGCATCCAACAAGGCAGGGAGAATTTCAAACAGGCAAGAAGGCAGACAGGCACATGTTTTGATAAAATGTACAGCAAAATGCAATAGCAAGCAAGCCCTGGAAGCATTAGGCTGCTGCAGACACGCAGCCTAGTCATGGCACAAGACAAATTTGTCACAAATTGTCCACAAAAGGAAGTTTAGCTAAATTCATCCTGTTTTGGTTTTCCCTATTTTAGTATATATTACAAAGTTATACATGCATCCTTTAAATTTTTCAGGAACTAAATTTTTATTTTAGAAAGATACTGTTGTGCTTAGCTGCGCTCTCATTTAGTAAGCTTCCACTAGTAAAAAACTGCAGAGAATTTTTAAAAATAAAACATTTCCAGTGCAAAGAATTTTGTAGTACATCACAGCCTTTTCCTCTGCCATGCCATCATTATTCACATTTAACCATACATCTAATGGGACTGAGATTCACCTTAAAAATTCTCCTCACAGCTGTCAAGCATTCTTTGCTCCTTTTCCTTGCACTCATCTGAATTCTCCAAGCGGCCCCACTCCTGCAGTGCAGCTCCCTCCTGACATGCTGACTCTCTGACTGACAGGCAGCATACACATGCCAAGCAGAATGTCAAAGAACACGACACAATAAAACCAAACACAGCTTAATACAGTTATGATAATGCCAAACTACTTAAAATTCTCTGTACTTTTGACAGACTAGCCATGTACTCTATGCCTTTCAAAGCTGTGCATCTGACTAGAAAAAGGTAGTTTCTCTGGTCCTTGAAGGAGATAAACACCATTTGCATTTTAGACCAGGTTAAGACTAAAGCTAAATAGACTGATTTTTGTTGATGAGAATAAGATGCTTATTGTGAAATTTCATACTTACAAGCTTGTATCAATGTATTGCTTGTATTTATGTTGGGGAAGCTATCCGACTTAAATAGCAGGTTTTTTAGAGCTTGTTAAATGGTAAAGACCTGACATATATATTCATATTTGAAATCTGAAAGATAAGGTTATCTGTGGTCATGTTTGAGGACTATAACTGGGGGAGGAAATCATTATTTTCTAGAAGATTATTCTTCAAAATTTGATTGTACAAGTATTTATTCCAGATTTTCTTCTCTTTCAAACAAAGAGAAGGTAAGTAAAAGAGTACTTCAGCAGAGAACACAAAACACTGAAAAATAATAGTTAACCCAACACTGATGTTGGGCATGGTGTCTTCTGTCTTCTGAGATGTACCCAAAAAACATCTCAGAAAGGGCCAGCCATCACAGAACAGATTTTAGTGGTGCATGCAGGGGGCAAAACCAGTCTGCATGGTAAGCAGACCATTGCTTGAAACAATATTCCATCTCTCTTATTTAGCAGAAAAATATCCCATCTCTCTTATTTAGCAGAAGAAACACAGAAAGAGGCTGAGAATTCAAAAGTCCACTGGTCTTTGCAGAAAAAATGAGGACAAAAGCCACTTTCTGTTACACAGGCATAATAGCAGCAGGAGCAACCTACGACCTGCACTTTGAAATTTAACTGCTTTTGCCTTTTAAAATAGTCCATCATAAACTTCATTGTTGTCAACACCTGCTTTTATGCCAAAATTCCAGTTACTCTTGCATCCTCTCTCTGCTTCCCTTTGAAGATCTGAGAAAGCATTAGTGTGCCCAAAGGTTTTTAAATCTTACTGGCTACATGAGCTGGAAAGAAAGTAAATTATCTCTATCTATATTCTGGCTCTGGCTCTTGTCCATAGACTGTCACAGCTAGAGGAAATTATCAAGTCCAGCTAAGATTATTCCTTTGCTTATGAACTCTCCTGAATTTTTAATAAGTGCTGCATTTCAAGCTATTGACAGTAGAAAAACAGCACCTCTGAAAGAAATTTTAAAAAAGAAAAAAATAAAAAGCCAGAAACCTCATAGCCTACTACTTGAGGATTATTTTTTTCCCAAAATCAGATTTTTACACTTGGCAAGCTGAATACAATAGTTTTTAATCAAGCTAAACTGAACCTCCTTCTATCATTTAACTACATATACACTTTCAGTTATGAGAGAGTTCAAAGTTCCACTACTTTTACTACGATGTCTCAGAAAATCTCCAAAACTCCCTGTCACCCAGGCTGCCTGGTAGGACAGCCTTCTCTATGTGGGAGCACAGCCCTCATCTTCACTGTCTTCTCACATCTTATTCAATGTGAAATCTGACCTAGTCTCTCCCCAAAAAGCAACTGAGTAAGAGACTCTGTGCAAGTTTCAGTAAACTATTAGAGGACTGTTTGAATATTGAGGTGAACCAAAGGAGATTGTCTACTTGGGAATTTAAAAATACAATTTTCTTGAAAATCAGAAAACATTTGTTATTCTATATGTTTCTAGATGAAATACATCTGCTAAAAGCAATCACATGCATTTTATAACTTGATGGGATTTCTTAGCTTGTTTTACTAAATATGACATTAGTAAGTATGACTTTTACCCTGAAAAAATCTACTGAATGAAAAAGAACAAGCATTTATTGCTAATATTAGATGAAATATTAGTCCCCCTAATACACAGAGCTCTGCAGTTATGCTTAGATATGATCCACCTCCCTATCCCTGAGTCTATGGTAGTTTCTTCTTTCCTCCCATCACACTTGCTGATTACTGCTGCTTTTACCTCAGAAACATTTAGGATTCATCTTTACTATTTACCATGCTGAGACAGTTGCTCAGAACACAGCAGTTTCCAGAGCTATTCCTTAATTATGCTCATTGCTGAAATAATGCCTTGATTTGATAAATACCTTTAATTTGAAACGTTCATGTCTCAGTATCTGCACCAAAAGTAAAATGCTGAAATCCCACTGACAACCATGAAAGGAATACATCTAACAGTAAGCCTCTGAAATGAGGAGATTTTTTTTCCTTGTTCATTACTATGCCTTAATTTCTCCTTTGGGTTTTGTTAATTCTCGAATGAAAGAAAAGCAAAATAATGCAGAGAGGTGCAGAACACAGGCATGGTATGAAGTCACAAACTGTGGTTGCTATATAATAACTGGAAATTTTCAAGATGAAGTGAAATGATGGAGACAATGGGAGCATTCCTTGCAGATTCATTGTAGAAATTGCAACCAGCATCCAGCTGAAGACCAAATTCAGCATGAGGGAACTGCTGCCTAAGAGACCTAGCAAATATTAAAGCTGACCACCTAATACTAGCTGGAACAGGAGTATTTTTACTTTAGCTGGGTTATTCTTGACTTGTGTCTTTAACGGGTAATGTTCATATTTGTTCTTTTTTGCAATCTGAGTTACAAGAATTGCTATGCAAGCACAAGATAATGTTTTCAAATAGGCTCGCTGGCACATTAATCTATAGCATTATAATCAGCCTGAAGATCAGATTTTTACTTTTTTCATTAAACTGTGAATGTCAGCTGCTTTGGGCACACAGGGTGTCATCAAGTGTATGCCAGGTTTGCTGACTCATATAAATATCTACACTTGTAAGCATTCATTTTCTTAGAGCTACAGCACATTATGTACTAAAGGAGATCAGAAGTAAGCAAAATCATCTGGAAAATATAGTCTAAATTTATATTGCTCCTGCTGAGAGGATTAATTTAACTGTCTGGAGATAGAATACATATTAAGCCATTAATGTTTATAACTCTAGAGACGCAAAATAACTCATTTTACACCACCTATCATTATCATACTTGTTTTGTTTGTATGTTCTCAAAATATTTGTTTTCCTGAGCATTGAGAGCACCCTGAAATTATTAGGTACCTCTATGTTCAAGGGCAAAAGCATTTTGTGGTTTGAACTTTTTTAACCTTTGAGAAAATTGGATGCTTTTTTTCAGTTGAACAGCACACACTTACTGAAAACAAACAGCAGCTTCCTTTTCTAAGGATGTGTGCTCTTACCTGCTTTGATGGCAAGGCATATAGATAATATTATCTGAACTTAAGCTGCCCTTTCTAGGTCTCAGCTGCTGAGGCATTATTTCATAAAAGCTGAGTGCCTCCCTCATTTACTGAGCAACGCCCAAGAGCATCACAGGAGGACAACGCCCCTTTTGCTGCAGTGTAACACTGGGGCAGAGGGTGTGGGTCACTTTGGCAGCCCCTCTCTTCTTCCCAAGTCATGTGGGAAGCAAAGAAACATGGAAAGAGACAGAAAAACTGCACCATAGTGGAAGGATCAGGAAAATAATATGGATTATTGCTTAGACCTCTAAAATCTTGAAATAGAATATTTATTTATAAAGAGAGTTATCCCTTGACAGATAATTATTCTATTTCTTTGTCTTTGGAAATGGGCATAGACAAAATCTAACTCTCTGTGGGAGAGAGGATAGACTGAATTCCATGTAAATTGGCAGATGGCTGGGTTCAGCATGTATGTGTAGATTTATTGATGTGGTTTTATGATGCTCCTGAAGTCAATTTTCACTGTCTTGAAAGTAAAGCTTTTGAATTACATACTGTCTCCTTCTGCACAAAAGCTGAACAATGGTTCCAGCTACTTAAATACTGAAGACAAGGAGCCATTCAGCTCATCCTGTCAGACACAGAATAGGTCCTGATTTTATTTATAATTTTTATTGCACTGTCTTCATTCCCATTTATAATTTTAAAAGATGTTAGAAAAACTTAAAACTTTTGTATTTGGGTGTTTTGGGGAATTAAATGGTAGTGGAATACTGAAGCATGACTTTTTAAGGTCATCAGAAAAAAATTGGTAATGGGTGAGCCTTTATTCCTCACAGCTACACAAATTAAGCTGACATCCTCCATCTTTTATAAATGTACTCCATTCTGTGAGCATCAGTAGTGAATAGAAACATCTGGTAACTATGAACACTGTTTCACCTGAATTCCAGCTTTTATGGTGTTATTTCAATAGTATTTGATTTCATAGTTCACTGTAATTTTTATATTTTCACAGCTTTATCATCATAATAGAATTAAAAAATCTAGATGCTTACTGCCAAGAACATTTAAAGTGACATCAATGCTTGATCTTTGCAATCATAAACTGACTGGGAGAGAAAACCAGCACATGCTTGCTTTTATAAAAAACAGCTATTTTAGCAGAAAACAAATATCTATTAAACAGATTAAATTCAATTTTAAATATTTTCTGAAGAAGCATTCTAAATACCCAAGTTCAGTAAAGTGTCATAAAGTATGAAAAGTACATTTTAAATTTTAACCAATAATTTCACTGCATCTATACACTTGGCAAATAAAAATGAAAATATAAACACTGCAGAAATAACTTTGCTGTTTTGTCATTTGAACAGCAGCTTTAATATTTTTTTTTATCAATCTATTGTGGTATTTGTAAAACTAGACAGTGAGGAAGATATTAGAACATCAGAATCCCAGTGTTTGCTCCAAAAAAATTCAACCCAGCCTTTGAAACTTTCCATCAGGAACTTGACAAAACACTATGCTGAATTCAGAATAACAGAAGATACTCATCTTGAAACTGAGGTTTTATGACTGTGCTGTTGTTAATCCCACGTTTTCTGGCCTAAATGAAGTGCAGCCTTTTTTGCTGCTCCTAAAATTACCAGCCAGACACAGTTAGGGTGAGAAAAAGGGGTTACCTTTATAAGGATGCTTAGGTGCACAACTTGCCAGGTGGAAAATGCTGAAGATGCACACACAGCATAATGCATATACAATTTTTATAGGATTTGAAAATTTCCATATTTGGCAAGAATCACCAATTAGAATAATAATTGGTGAGGTAATTCCCCCCTGGATCAAGCCCATTCTAAATCTTCCCACCTTAGATGAGAACTAACCTTTGTTTACAGGAATATGTCTCAAAGAGCTGGTCTCAACCTTGGTTTCCAGGAAAAGCCAGGAAAGGGTAGGAGCCTCAGACCCCCAGCTTGGGACATTTTGGAATGTGTTATGTCTTTCTGCCTACTGGGCAGGGCAAGGAGAAGTACTGCAGCTAGATAGAATACAATAATAGAGTTACAAATATATGTGTAAAGAATATAGAAGTTGCATAAAAGAAAAAAAAGGCAAAAAATCAACTTGGCATAATAAGCAGGGACCAAAGGGAAATCCAAGTCACACAGAAAACAGAATTTAAACTCTTTTGTTTTCCAGTCTCAGATGCACAAGTAAGCAAGGGTGAATGATGTCTTGAGGCCCAATACTACCCGACTGCTATCTTATGACCTAAGTAAATCTTTTAAGTCAGATGAGGTGCACCCAGTGTTAATTTTTGTGACCACATTAAAAGTTTCCTGCTTAAGATAAGACACACATAGGAACCTGAGTGCCACAAACTCAGCTTTGTAATATTCTCAGCTGAGCTGCTTTGACAGGTTACAGACCTATGCAGGGCACTTGAGCAGCCTGATCAACACAGAAGCCTACAAGATGAGGAGAAAAATGTTGATGGCCACAATTTATGAATAATTTCATCCAGGAGTGTGGCAGAGGACAATGTTAGGCTTGAGTGTTAAGCACAATGTTATAATGAGTCTTAGGCAGTGACTGACCAAGGCCTTTAAAGGTCTAGCTGTGAGACTACCGTTACCATTGTAGCACCCAAATGTTGAACCTCTGTTTATCCCTCATTAGTTCTGTCACTGGTAGTGGCCAAGTAGGACATTTATGGACTGCAAATCCTAAAAATCTGTAATGTTGACTACCTAGATGAACAAGTTTGAAAATAATCTTCCAAAATCACAAGATAATGCAGCATAGATGTGCCTATTTTTACTTCATACACTAATTTCATTGAGGAATATTATCCAACTTACAACAAAGTCTGCAAGTCAGAGACCATATCAATCTAGCCTTAAAGGATGGCTAGATTTCCACAATATCTGTGTTAACCTCAAATACATATTATCTATAGGAAGTAGAACACTGTATATAAGTAATTTTGAAGGAAAAAAGATTTCTCTAAGCAGTTCTCTGATGGTCAGTGAATTTTTTTCAGCAAGGATTAAACTGTCTTGCATTGGACTTTGAATGGAAGGGATTATTTTAAGAAAAAAATATTTTTCTGATGGGACAAATGTGTATAATGGGCAGCAGCTGATGACATAGAATTAAAAACAGAATTTTCCCCTTATTGAAGCCCTCATACTGTTGGCAAGATATGTTATGTCTGTTCTCTCCCTCCAGCTGAAGTATTAGACAAAGCAACTGCTAGCAGTAGAATAAGAGACCTGAAGGACCAAAAACCCAATCTGGTGAAGCAGATTGTGTTTTTGTATTCAGAGCTATTTAACAAACCACATTATGAATGGAGTCTGCAAAATCAGTACCTCAATAACCTTCAAAAAGGTTTTATATTGGCCAGATGGGTCATGGCAGAGCCTAGTCAGGAGTGGGGTCTCATTCAGCTAGGTAATCAAAAACAAAACCATGAGAAATTAGAGTCTGGGAAGAAAACAAATGTGACAATTACAACGTGCTGTTAAACAAAGTGCAGAAGCACCTGAACAAGCAGAGAGAAATTATCCCTGCAGCTGGAACCAGAGCAGCCACCTCTGCCACCCAACGAGCAGCTTTGCCTCCCGAGCTGTGTCTAAGGGCCCTCAGTGGGCTCTCAGGCCACTGTTACAACACACTAAAATGCTTTGGGACACAAGAGACTGACAAACCTTACATATGTGCTTAGCTGGCTGTTGAGCACCTGCCAAAAGAAACATTTCTTACTGCTTTCATACCCTTCCTTCCTCATCAGGCATCTAAGTCTGTTATTCCAAGGCTTTTCTAGAGCAGGTTCCTGGAGCAGACAGACAGGTGCTCTGTTAGCCCTGGCCAATGACTTGCAGCTCCATTTGCTACTTGTTTGGTCTCAATTCCTTCAGATAGAGACATTACTACACTCCTTGCCCTGTTGCTTGCTATGGCCAACACATCTCAACAAAAAAAATATTAAGTAATATTAAGTAGAATATCAGAAGGATTTGCCATTGCAAACATAAAAAAAAAAACATCATTACAGTAATAAAATATGAATAGCATTTTGAACCAGAGTTGGGGGAAGAAACTTCAGCAATAAAAATTAACAATGTATCAGTTTACTGCCTTACGGTCCATTGCTTATTGAGTTAGCTCAGTTTCCTCTCCGATGGAATCATAAAGGCTTCAAGTGGAAAAACAATTTGAAAGACGTATTTGTTTATGATCTTTCACTACCAAGAGAGAGATCAAACCCGCAGTTCAAAACCATATTTTGGAGAGAAGTGCTGTGCAGAAGACAAGCCTCCTTCACTCAGCAGGGTGTGCTGAATGTACAGCAGTGCTGAGAAGAAACTCCTCAGAACAGGCATTTTTTCAAGGTGAAAGAAAATCCTTGTCAAATCCTGGAAGTGAAAGAAAATGAGAAAATATGATTAATATTGTCATTAAAACTACCAAAATAAACCATGAAAACTAAACCATGAAATTCAACATTGTGCAGGGAGCCTATGAATATGAAGAATCCATTCAATTTACGTATGTTTTAGTGGTATGCTATATTTCTAAATTCTGAAGGTATGCAAAAGTATTTCCCTTTTGACTGAGTGAATTTTCCAACACCGGATCATAAAAATATCCTCTTTCTCTCTGTATATTCCCACTGGTAAAAATAACCCATTCCATGGCTATTTAAGACCTGCCAGTCCCTTCTCCTTTTTATTCAGTGCAGGAGTGGTCAGGCATTGGAATAAGTTGCATAGGGAAATGGTGGAGTCAGCATCTCTGGAATTGTTTAAGAGATGTCTGGATGTGGCATTTGGGATGTGGTTTGAGTTATTATGGTAGAACTAGGTTGAGTGTTGGACAAGATGACCTCAGAAATCTCTTCTAATTTTGATGATTCTGTTATTCTGTAAATTAAACTGGGATTGTGTCTCCAGTTTGCAGAAGTAAGCAATGCTGATTTCAGGCTCTTGAAGCAAATATATATAGTATAAAAATGATAAAACCTACACATAAACCTTATTTTCTTTGCTTAAATCAAACCAGCTGTTTCTTCTGCTGTTTTGTTTTAGAAATAACAACACGTCTTTAGAAGAAAATAAAAATAAAGACCTTAAGTAATTGATCAATCCCTGATCCAAAGAATTGATAAAACTCCCTAAGAATGTGACCTTTTCTTGCTTGAACTTTGAACAAAATCATATTTTTATTATTAAATATTCATTTTGTATGGAGGAATCTGCTTGAATTGCAACTTATTGAAAAGATACAGACAGAACTCACTGGTATTTCTGCATTACATTGAACAACTAAGTCGGACAAGGTGTCATAAATGATGCCCAGTGTATTGTTTTATAACACAAAAAATATAAATCTCTGTGAACTTCTTAACTCCAAGATTATTCCATGGAGCTACATAGCTGTCAGATCAATGCAACTTTATTCTGCAATTATAACCGATATTTCCAAATTTCTGGTCAATAAATTATATATCTATAATAATACTCCTGCAAACACACATTCTTCTAGCTCTAACTCAGATCCATTTTCCCACCCTATCATTCTTATTTTAAATTTCTTTTGATTCACACAAAGTAGGAAGGGACACAAAATGTTGTTTTATAAGTTACCTTTGTCCAGGGAAAACATTTCTAGTTCCACTGAATGGAGAAACAGGTAGGTCCAGGCAATCAAATCAGCCAAATTGAAATCCTATTCTTCCCTTAAAATTCATTTCCTGACACACAAATTCCTGCCAGTTATTACTCTCAATTACTCAGGCACTCCTGTGGAGGGAATGCTTGACAAAACATTGGCTGCACTACATGATGGATCTTCTGACTCAGAGAAGACCAGACATCCCATCACCTCTCATTTAAATTTCACACATTTTTTCATTTCCTGATTCTGGTAATATCACAGGTTTTTCTTACTCCTAACTCATAAGTCACTTTTTTCTGCCATTGCGCTGTCATGACCAGTTGCACTTTCCTTTACCTAAAACCCGTGTGCAATACTTTCCCTCCCCACAACCCAGTCTTTTTCATCTTTATTTTCTGCTGTTTTCTCCACTAATTCCCTGGAATTTATTGCTTCCTTTCAGCACCCTTTCTTCTTACTTCTCAAATGACTGAAGTTACTAGAATTCATAAATATATATTTCACAATTCATGATAAAATAGGAAAAAATCCACCAAAAACAAACCCAAGATTTTAATAAAACAATCTCACAGTTACTGTTATAGAATAAAAAAAGTTTAATTTCTATGATAGTGGGGTTTTTTTATCCCTGAGGCTGATTGCATTTTTGACATCTACATGGTGGCTATTGAAGATGATCAGGTCACATTTCACACTAGGTCAGCAGATCAGGTAACAGGAAGCTTCAGAGTGTGTTTGACCAGAACAATGAAATCAGATTTTTAGCAACAAAACTTGACACTTTAATACTTTAAAGTAATATCATAATGAAACTTCTTTTTTTAATTATCTTGATGAAAATTAGCAATGACTAACTGATATGACAGAGCACTAAATAAACAAAACAAAACCAAAAAAAAACAATTCTTGTCCCACCTAAAGGTTAATCTGATTACCAGAATTAAGTAGATGATCATAAGAGGCATGATTTCCTTGAGGTTTTGTTGTTGCTTTTATCTTTTTGACATAAGCACTTTGGAAGAAAATAGATCTTCTAACTATATAACCTTAGCTTGTGCTGCATCTCAAAAGAATTGTGGTTACAAAGGCTGACATATTTTCAGTCTACAAACTATCCTCACACCCCTTAGGTTAACCAGCTACAGTGTTTCTCTTGTGTAGCATATTGTTTGTTCCTCTCTAAATTTTTGAAAGCACATATTTTTATTGACAAATCCATCTTAAACATATCTTGCAAAAGCTGAGAGCAAACTGCTGATAGGGAGGTCACTTATCCCAGGTATTTTCATGTGCTCTCTACTCCTGTAAAGGTCAGTTTCCTCTTGGTTTGAAAACTTAAACGTTGCTAGAGGGCACAGTATATAGAATCACATAATCATGGAATGGTTATGGTTGGAGGGAATATATAAACTGAATGCTAATAAGACGCAGGGCATTGTACTATGGCACAGAAGATTTATATAATTTTTCTCTTAGTATAAGCTTAATTGGCTATTTTAAGACCCCAAGATGAAAATTAATAGTTCATGTTTTTCCTTATCAAATCCATCCTATGAGAGTACAAGATAATTAAGACATACGAGAAGATTTCAGAAAAAAAGTAAAGGAATTTATGTCTGGGCTGGCAGGCTTAAAAATTAAGCATATCTGCTTGGCTGTTGTAAGCAATTGTGTTTCCTTGCCCCACTGGTCTGCCTACTAGCAATATTCTTTGTAAATCAGTGAAGTGCAGAAACATTGTGAATATTTTGTGTCTCTCTGCCTTTAAAATTCATAAAAGGTGGTGGTAGTTATAAATCCTTATAGTATTAATTTTGTTAGAGTATTATTTAAATAACTAACTCCTAATACATAACTTGAAAATCAAGCTTTTAATTTAAATCTTGTGAATCAGTCATTTGTGACAAGTTGGGCACACAGGCTGTCTCCCATGGGGTTTTCCCCAGCCTGGCTCCAGGACACATCAACTCAGCTTCTCCTGAATTTAACAGGAGTTTATTTGTGAAATTCCCATGACAGTGAGTTTAGCTATATGTGAATCAACACATATGGGTAACCAGGATGACCACCAAACCACAGCTGAAATGCAGAGAGTAGATTTATTTCATTCCCTCACTAACAGTGCCAGGCAGCAGAGACACACAGGGACACAGATCCTGTTAGGTTTAGTTAATCCTAGCAAAAAGCTAAAGCAAAAAGTGGACACTAATGAGTATTACATTCAAATATACAGTCAGGAGAGTAAGACCCATAGCAAGCACAGAACCCTGCTCATTACTAGTTAACCACTAACAGATCAATATCCAGTCTAGCATATCCCAATCAAACCTGCCATTATCTCAAACCCTATGCAACCCACACTGGCCACCAAAAAAGGACTGTTGTGGTTTAACCCTGGCCAGCAACCAAGGCCCACATTGCCACTCACCCACTCCCCTACAGCAGGGCTGGGGAGAGAATCAGAAAGGTAAAAAGCTAAATGGGTTGAGATAAGGACAGTTTGATAGGGAAAGTGAAAGCTAAGCACACATGCAAAGCAAAGCAAGAGCTTAATTCGCCAATTCCCATGGACAGGCAGCAGTTCTGCCATGTCCAGGAGAGCAGAGCTCCATCCTGTGCCATCACTGCAAATGTATTCTCCTTCCTCCTTCTTCCCTCCTCCTTCCCAGCATTCAGTACATCTGAAAAAGCTGCTCAATAATTTCTAGATCAGGAGGAATCAGCTGAATCTTGCCCTGATTCAAAGAGATATAGCAAACCTAACTTTACAGACTGTATCAAAGCTGATTTCACAGTATTAGCCTGGGCTGTACCTGAGATGCAATGCTGATGTCTCTCTGGACAGATTATTTAATCACAATATATTACAGCTGATTAATGAGTACTGAATGCTAAGGATGCTGCAAAGCTAATAATGATCACTATGACTCCTAGTTTACCATCACTGCTCTACAAGCATGTAATTCATTTCAGGAAGGTAAGGAAGCTTTTAAAAAGTAGCATAATGTGACTCATTCTGTCAGGCAGTGTAAATAGTGTAGCAGAATCAGAGTTTGGCAGCATCTCCTCTGGTTTTGGATGTCTCTTCCCTTCCAGAGCAGTTCTCTTCCCCTCCAGACTGGGTCGATATTCTGCTCCTGTTCTTTAGTTATAATATATAATATGTGAGAATTAGATTACCTATAAGAGAAAATATCTGTTATTTTGTTAATGATAGAAAGTTTTGGTTCTTTCAATCAGTATTTTACTATCATGGCAAAGAGGCTAAAATAGAAAGCTTTTTCACTACTGAAAACCCCACACCTGACTTGTCTGCTAAGGGTTTGGTCACAGGAACAGCTAAGAGGACTAAATCCTTCATATAATACCAGGAATTAATGATTTACCCAACTTCAGGTGTATGTGCAAGTTTTTATGTGTAATTTGCTCTGAAACTGCAGTCTATTCAGATTACAATTAAAAGGTAGAAAATCTGCCTCTGTAAAGCATGCAAAAGTGGATTATAGATCTCCTGGTGGTGTTTAGAAGATTTGCTGATTGTGCTCAAACAGTCCCAAACTGTTTGAACTTTCCTTCCTATCTCTTGTCATGCACTGTGGCCCATACCATACTTCTCACTGAGAAGCATCCCTCAAAATGCTTTTCCCTTCTGGATTAGTCTGCATTTCTGAGCAAATTAGAAAACCATGATTAACCCAACTCTGAACACAGTAACAAATCACAATTTCAGTTTCCTTCAGAGAAAATATTTAGAGCCTGCAAGAAGACAAAAAAAATATTAAATATATGAGTCAAGGGTAATAAATACCTATGTGACCCTGCCTGAAACAATTTTTTCACCTGAACCCTAAAGTCCAATGTTGTCACAAGGGGTAACAAGGATATATGGAAGGATGAAGGAAGGAAGGATCCCTGTAAGAACATCTTTTGCATTAAACCTGGACAAAGGCCAATGTTGCCCCATTCCCATGCAGTCTTCTAAGTTCTGAGTTCATAACTCCTCCTAAGTTGCTCAAAATCTTGCAAAATCATCACAGAAAAAGTAAAAAAAATTAGTATATGTCAGCTTTCATTGTGTCCCACACTCCTTAGCTGCAAATCAGCCCCATTCAGAGATTACAGAAAGATAAATTTCTCTTTCCATTTTAAATAGGTTTTGTCATTTCTTAGAAAATGCAAATAGTAGTCAGACAGAAGAAGAAATGATGGAAGATGATAACATTCTGTCATAAAATGTGTGAAATTAAATTTAAATTAATTTTAGTATATTCATTTCTGTTCAAAAATAATTATTTCCAGCAGTTAAAATATTCTTCAACATTTCAGACACAATAGTTATTAAATCTTTTCAGAAATTACCAGTAGACTTTTAAAGCTATAATATAAGGGGCCTTTACCTTAGAAAGTAGATTCAGTCTGAAATAGAACCTGTAAATGGATTTTTCTTATCATCCTTGAATAAGTGTAAACTTAATCTAGTTGCTGGTTCTTTATCTCAATTCCTTTTTAATTGACATTCTGCCTAAAGTAATGAAAAACCACCCTCTCTAAAGTCGCCGTAGTTACTACCTTATTCTGGCCTTGTCAGGAATGACTGACAGAAAGGTGAAGCTTAAAAACTGATAGTTTGAAATCTTTCTGTTAATCCAAAGTCACTAAAATCTTAGAACTCTTCAGACTGAACATATAGCTACTATTCTTTGTAACTAACTTCAAGAGGATTTGAAATGCTAGATAACATGACTCAATAAGACCCTGATACACTCTTAAAACTCCACTTTAAAAGACTCATTGGCTTATTAGATATTGTGATTTATTCAGGAAAATGCTTTCAAAGAAGGATGAGGGAAAAAAAACCACAAAAAAAAATCTATTTTTGAAATATAATCTTTTCTACCTTCCTGTAATTCAAGCTGACAATTTCTCCTGAATAAAGCTGTTAGTCAGAGCTCAGATCCAGCAGATGAAACTCTGACTGAGAGGAAGGGAGGCTGACTCAAGCAAGCCCAACCTACAGTAGGTCTCTCTCTATTCCCACAACCTATGGCAAATGTACTTTTCCTGGACAGAGATGCAATTTGCTGACACAGGGCATTACACCTGCCAGAAGCACATCATTCAGTTTATGTACCACATTATTGCTGCAAAAGAGCATTGTGTTGGAGGAATATTTTCTAGTACCACAGGCTGGGGTATATAGAAGACTGATCCCCTGTAATTATAACCAAGGGGTTTTTTGGAGGAAATACTTCTATTTTTTCAAAATGTGGGGGCAAAAAGAAAGTAAAAAACCTCCATTTAAATTTCTATACTAGGCTTTCAATTTGGGAAATAAAAGCACATTTTCTGTTGTAATGTAGCCATCCTTTAACCAATCCTATTCATCATTTAATGATGAATATGTTCAACATTATTAATAAATTAAATACTAGCTGAGCAGATTAGCATTTTTATTTTCTTTAAAGTTCTTAGAGTGTTTACATGCATTTATGTTTTATATATTAATATTTTGCTTTTCAAGCCATTTTTTTTATTGTGATCATTTGAGCTACAACTATCAATGTACTTCTTGGAAAACAGTGCTGTAATTCATTCTTGTCAGAAACAGATGGCTGAGAAAATGAAAGCAAAAACAGCAGTGAAAGACCAGACCACCTGGGTCCATCAAGCTGATGAGAAAAGCATGTGAACCTAATGCCACTGGTACCTGGAGCCAACACAAGCTGGCTTTCAAAACAAGAGCAAGGAATCAGTCAATAATAAAGAGGCAAAAATAATAATTTTAAAAAATCCCTAAGAAGCTGTAGGAGAAGCAGTAAACAGTTCTGGGAATTTTAGGCAGCCTACAAGACCACATGAATTCACTGGGAAATTTGCTGATCAGGACTTGTTATGGGTTCTCTTTCTGCTTACAGATATGACATGTAGCATGATGCTGAGGGGAACCTATGCAGAGACACCTGCAGAGACTTGAGACCCTTAGCAAAACTCACAAGGATGCCCATATTTCACATGCAAACAATAACTCTGTGAAACTTAAGGGTACAGTAAGGTATCCTTTAAAGATGTGGAGGTACAATCATAAAGCACAACATTAATTATGGTGAAACAAATGCCTTGTTCAAACAGCAGTGCTAGTCACGGGTTGCAGTAGCAGTTATCTTCAACCGCAGCCACTTTGAGCTTTTGGGTTTTATTTAAAAAGCTTAATTGGAATTTTTATTACTCCCAATTAAGCTTTTTAATTAAAAAGAAAGTTAAAAGAAGCTGGAGGCAAGTATTGCTGAAACTCGTATCTGCATAGACTCTGAAGGGGAAGAAAGAGTTTTGTAAAATTGCAACTGTCAGCCAGCTGCAGCTTTCAGTTTCAGCTTACGGCTGATCCCATTTACCTTGCCAGTGGCATGCTGCAAATGCAGATACACACGTCTGCTTGGAAAAACAGGCTTTCAGCTTAAATAACACTATAAGATTATAAATGCTGTTTCATTCCTGCAAAGGACAAATCACATGAGTAAAAAATACTACCTACTCTTCCATTTCCATTTTTTTTTTATTCCATTAGCTATTTGAGTCTGGTAGATATTTTCCTTTTCTGAGACCAGGGTAGATGCATCACAAATTAATTTATTGACATTCCAGCAGATATGGGACTACTCTCAAATTTCTCTCCTTCTACATGTACAGACAGAACTGAGAACATGTTCATAAAACAGGGGCCTGCCTGACCCTTCCCTAAAGAATAAAACCAATATCTTTGATACCAAATTTTCCTTCAAACTCAGTTTTTCTATGTGGCCTTTAATACTTTTTGTGGTTTAAAGAAGGAGTGGAAACTATTATGGAGACATATGCAATATTCAGCTGTCAAAGCAGAGGCTGGGAAACATTCTCATATCCCAACAAATGAAATTTTTTTTAGATAATTAATATCTTGGACCAAATATATTTTAAAAAATAGTATCATTCTATTCTTTCCAGAGAATATCCAATAAAAATATTTTATAAATATAGCCAGTGACAAAGGATTTATTTTTACTTGTATATATGTGTGTGTATATATATATATATTTAAGTGCAACAGTTAGACAGTAGGTTGTGAGTGAACTAATTCTTTAAGATTAGATTGTTGTTTCCCAGATATGAATCTTGACAGAACTGGTTCTTAACCCACATTTGCTTTAAATAAAAATCTTACTGTAAATTACTCCTAGAGAATAGATGTGTTTTACATAGGGCTTAGAGCACAAAGTCATAGATGAGAATGAAGATTAGTATTGTATGCTTTATTTTTTTAACACAGTTAAAGAGTGAAAAGTGAAGAGATTACTCAACCCACAAGCTGAAACATTTCTCTCAAGTGAAAGAGACATTTAATTCAATGGGAAATTAGGGATTCACGAAAGATTGATTTCCTCTTTGTTATTGTAGCTAAAGCTGTGCTTTGAGCAAAAGCTAGAGGGTGAAGTGTGTGGGTAAACATGTACTCTTTTTCTTAGAATGACATAAAACAAAGATTGAGGGATATTCACTGGCTTAGATGCAGTCCAGACTGTTTTAATATTTTTTAAAGAAATTATAAATCATGCTGGATAACTCTTGAAGCAGATAATAGAACCATCTAAGTACATAAGTCTAAGAATTTTGATGTCTTCTGCATTCTTTATCTTTCCATCTCTTCAATATTTAATTCAGAATGTTTGTGCTTGTCTAAACATCATGACCATTACCAAACATCTTACTAAGGGAATACCCTTCACAGTATTAGTAGTCTGAGGACCAGAGATGAAATTATAATGCACAGTTTTAAAATTATGAGGGAAAATCTAATTCACATTAGAGCCCAAAGATTAACACTGTATAACGTAGATATGAAGAGTTTTGTACTTAAATTTACCAGGTTTTTTTGTTTTTCTCTTTGACTTGTTAAGCCAAAATGTCTCTGGACTGTCAACATAAAGGTTTCTTCTAGCCAGTGAACAGCCATGTTAGAAAAGGCACAACCTGGACATCCCACACTGAATTACAGATGTGGTGAATTTTGCAGGCTTCTTCCCCCAAGGTCCCTGTGGAGGCCACCACCTCCAAGCATGGTTCTCCTCTCTGATGCTCACACAAATAATGTCCAGAGGAAAGAAAAAGGGGGTGCTTTGGCCCCACCCCCCAAGGATAAATTAATATAGATGATGTGTGGATGAGAGAAAAAGAGCTCTGCTGCTGGTTTGCAGCAGAGGTAGTCATCTAAGCTGTATTTGACCCGGGAGCTGCATGGCTGTAACACTGACTGTGACTCAGGAGACATCATGATATTGCAATTTGCAATAAATGAGGTAACTGTGATTTCAAACTATGTAAAAATGTCGGTCATTTTATAGATTCTAAGATTTCTTTTTATAGATTCTATAGATTTCTTTTAAGAAACAGGCTAACACACAGCATTGTTTCTCCATTATTCAGTGCTTCGTTAAAAAGAGTTAAACAAAAAAACCTGCTGGCAGTATTGCAAATATGTTTACTCAGATTCATTGTTGAGCCTTGGGACATTTTTCATATTTATGAATATATTTTTATGTATTTTCTCATTATTATGTCTCTTGGATAGAGACTGCTAGATGTAAATATTAATTATTAAATAATTTTAGCACAGATTAGAATGAGTGTATCCATATATAAATGAAGTTATGGTGGGGTTTGGGGTTTTTTTGCAAAAAGTTACTATTAATTACCCAGAATCTGTTGTGGTCATATTGATAAGATGGGGACAAAGGTTTCAAGGCCAATTTGTTTTAAATGGATTGTGTCATCTGATATATACTAGAAAATATCTTTAGCTAGTGAGAAACCAAGGCAAATAAATCAGGTATAAATCTAAATTACTGACTTTATTTTAAGAATTACATTATGTTCTCAGGAGTGGCTGGAAGGGTGCTCACTTTTCCAGCCAAAGGAGCTTGGCTCTTATCTATGTGACTTCAGACAACATTCAGGATGTAACCTCAATATAGTGGGGGAGTGAGAGGAAAAATAAAAATGAACAACCCACACTAAAACCACCTTATTTAAATGAGTCTACATTTTTGCTTTCTTCTTGCTAGGTTAGCTATAAATCTCTGCCTTACTTAATCTTTCCATCAGTCAATCTCAGTCAGGGAAGTCAGGGCACTTAAGAGCTGCTTGGTTCCAAGCAATTACCTGAACAAAAGACTGCCTGGGATTGGACTAACTATTGGCTCATCTTTATTCAGCAGTACTTTCAGATCATGAAAGAAGACACCTGGAAAGTACAAGGGAGGAGATGCAAGAAACAGGACAAATTGAAAGAGAAAAAATATGCTGTAGATGAACACCATAAGAAAAAAAAAGGTAGAGATATATATGTGTTGTTAGACCAAAGCAAAGACTGAGGTGAGAATAGAGTAGCTGTAGGGAAAAAAAAAAAAAGTTTTCTCTGCTCTTCTGTGCTAAATTTTTGCTAAAAATAAGAAGACAGTGAACATTTCAACCACAAATAACCAGACTCCTCCGGGCTATCTGAAATCCAGACTTAACTGCTATTACAAATCACAATAGGAACTTAATCTTTGGTCTCTCACATAGCACTCCTGATCAACAAGCTGTTTATTAAACTACAGATTTTTTTTCCCCTCCACCACCTTGAAAAGTCTCTGACTCACCCTGATGTGATGTGGAAAATATTCTAAGATAAACTCAGAAAATTTTGTATGATAAGAAAATTCACTCTAGTTGAAGCTGAGCCCTGAGACAAATTACATTTACACATACTGTTCACTAAGGAAAGCTCCAGTGGGGAATGACCTTGTTTTAAATGTTTTTGTAATGACTGCAAAGACAAGGATTTTTACCAGTATTCTCAAGTGGAGACTTTTTCAAGTGGACTGTAGAAAATTTCAAGCAGCAATAAACTTAAGGAAGTATTTTATGCAAAGATTCATAAAATTTACCATTAGATTGCCTAATCTAAATATTTAGATAACCCATAGATGCTGTTCCAATTATGCTGAGCTTTAGGTTCATCTGTGTCCTTCATTTTTCTGTTGTTTTAATCACTTTTTATTATTTTTAGAATTACATTTGAATCTCTTAAATTTGTTAGTGGCCTCATGATGGGCAGTAACTGGAAGCCTTAGGCCCAGCCTCAGCCTCTAGCCCATTTGAAAATGGAACCAGAGCTCATACACCTTCTCCAGATAAGCCTTGGTTTCTAAAAACAGGTGTCTGCTAAGGAAGGCAGGAGCCTCTCTTGAAATGAAAAATGTAAAGCTCCTCCCTCTAAATTATTATAATTTTGAAATTAAGGGGCTCTCAGCCAAAGATATGGGAATAAGAATTACAGTTCTTTATTAGGAAAAATAAAAATAAAGTAATATAAAACAACAGTGACAGGGTCAGAATACACCTGACCCCTGTTGGTCTGGGTGTTGGCAGCCTGATTAAATGGTGGCTGCGGTCCTCCTGCAGTGACAGGTGTGGTTCTGTTGAAGCAGTGGTCCTGTAGAAGGGTGTAGTATTCCTCTGAAGGTCCAGTGGTGGTGTAAATCGGCCTGGTCTTCCTCTGGGAATCTGTTGGAGAAAAGAAAGCTATCCTTCTGAGAATCTAGTGGGAAAAAGCTACCTATGGTGTTCCAAATGCCAGATTCTATCCAGGTAGGAATGCTTGGCTCCTCCCCCTGGGTGAAGCATCTCACAGTGGGATGATGTAATTTTATTAGTCGTGCAGTGACACTCAAGAGCCCATTAACAGAAGATATCTCCCAGAGGGACGATTGGTTGTGGAAGAGATAAAGGAAACTGCCCCACCTGGTTTCCACAGGTGGCCCAATTAACAGATGATAACTGCTGCACCGGCACATTTTGCATTTCCAACCTAAGACAAGGTAGCACATGGTCTGTCTAGAGGGAGATTTGCAATGGGTGTCTCCCATTGTACAGTTACTACCACACAAAGGTGAATTACCAGCTTTTTGAACTAATCCATGTAACACCTTTGCTAAAGTTGACCTTGTACTAAAAAGCAAGAGCTTTCACTACTTCCACAGATCTTTAGGCTGGCTTTCCCTTCTGGGGATTAAGACCCTTTTATGAGGCTCTACCTCTCTACCTCTCTTCGTCTTGTAACTAGGATGATGCCACCAAAACAGACCCCCCACCCCCAAATAGATTTTAACTCTACAGAAGTCCAAATGTCCAGAAAAGAGTTGAGTTCCACAAAAGTGAGGCAATATGCAGGATTGGAGGTTATCAGCCCAGTGAGTGAAATAAAACTTCTGGGCAGTTGCAATGTCTATCAGAGCAGCAGTGGTGTCACTTGTGCTCTCCTGGCACTTATGACAGATGTTTCATGCTTACACATATAGCACTGCACAACATGAAAAGAGATCAAAATTCTTTAAGATAAACAAAGTCAGGCTCCTAGTAATAGTAAAACAAAAAGTGCTATAAATCTATAATAACAGCCATAAGAAAAGAGCAAGAGTGGTGACTTACAGTCCTTCTTAGTATATGGTATGAAGTGTATTTCTGTATTTAAAATCTTTCATCATTTTCTCCATGTGTGGGGCCTGGACATTGTGTTAGTGGTCCCTACACAGCTTTGGAAACTTTAGGCAGGGTGGAGGCTGCACAGTGATCTCATGTTGTTTTGAAAGTATGTCTGTCTATAAAATGAATAAACACTTGCTGAAAGCTGAAAAGGCTTCTGCTGGCTGTGAAGTTACTTTGATACTGTTCTTAAAGGCTCCTTAAGTGAAGAGGCCATAAATAGACCAGAACCGCCTATATCTCTCAGCTGACATGAATGCCCATCAGCATGGAGGGCGTTTAGTTATCTCTTTATAGTATTATAGAATTTTATAATGCAGTTTTTAAGGGTCCTCTTTTCACAGTAACATGCACATTAGTCTTCCTGACTTCCTTTTAATTTTTCACAAAAATTAAACTGTGAAGTGTTTATGCAGATCCATTGATACTTTGAGTACCTTGGGTTTGCATTTCAAAACCCCTAAGGCAAGAAGTAGGAAAATCTTTCTTCTCATTATATCAGAAGAATATCACCAGAGGCAGGGCAGACTACTGCAGGCCCTTAACCATAGCAAATAAAAAAGGAGTCTGTATTCTCAATAACAGAAGGAATAGCCAGTACTGGTGTGTGATGAGCTTTGTTCAGTGCTGTGAACAATTTGGAGTATTCAGGATCTGTAGGATTCTAGTACAGGCTGAGATTGTAAAGGAAGGAGAACCTTCAAAACCACTCTTTCTCTTTATGCATTCTGTAAAATCTAAGAGATTATGATTTCCTGTGAGACAGAATTTAAAATAATTGGAAATGTATGCATAACCCTTCACCCCCACCCAACCCCACATAATTACAGATCTGTACTAGCTGGGGCATATTGCAGGGCAAAAATATGTCAGTCAGGAAATCTGTGCTAGATTCACCCCTGCTGGAACAGAGAGCTGCAAATAATTTGAATAATGGCTACAGAGAGCAGATGGTAGAAATACTCCACTTGAAGGGTTTCAAATTTAGCTTAATTAAGCAATGGGAATGAGAAATATATACAAAATTTTAAAGACAATCTGGCACAGAAATTAAAATTAAAAATTTAAACAATAAAATTATAGTTATAATAATAAAATAATGGGGAAAATTATGCTGAAATTGCTATTTGAGGCTATTGCATGCTAATGGATGCTATTAGACAAAAGCAGTCTTCTTTGCATCTCTGAGAGTACCACTACAGCTAGATGCCTTTAGTATGGTGCCACATTGTGCTGCTTCTGGCTTTTTCCAGAGCACTGAAACAAATGGATCTTCTGAATTTCCCATCTCTTCTCTGCCTTCCCACAACATTATTGGATATTTGGGTGCCACTCAAGGATGAGAAATGCTCCACTCCTTGAAATGTAGTAACCTCCTTGTCTAGTGCCTTGCCCCAGAGCACAGACCTATGAAACCCAGGGTTGAACTAAGTTGCTCATCTTTACACCCCTCTTTTTCCAATGGCAAAACTGCAAGAAGGTGTGCCCTGCAATGCCTGGGAACCCAAGACAGATCACAATGGCAGAAATGGGTCACAGAATCAGTGCTACAATATAATAAATCACCAAAGATGCAGTTCTCCTGTGGAACTTTGCTGTTGTAAAATCAGGGAGATTGAGTAAACCTTGCTGAATGCCCTTCCTCAATGCTGCCAAGAACGTTCATCATATTTGTCAGATTAATAAATTGTAGTAAGAGAACAGAAAAACACACATTTGAGAAGGACACCATAAATACATTTTGATACAGGTGATAAAAACACACCACAGGATGAAGTGTTACTTGGTTAAATTCTTTATAGACTACTGATGATTAATTTGAACTTCTTTCCACTACTTTAAAAGCAAACATGAAAAAGAGATACATAGTTTAGTCAATTCATTAATCACCTCGTATGATCTTGAAAAAAAACATAAATCAAATGTAAATGTGAATGTTGACACTGGCTAAAATATGTGACTTTGCAAAAGTAAGAGTCAGCACACAAAGCTTTTTACAAAGAAATAAAAGGAAAGACAAAATTTTACAAACACCATGTACTTTGCCTTAAAATCTAGGATTCACCATCCTAAGCATACTGTAATGCAAAACTGTTTAAAATAACTCACTACATAATTTACATTGTAGCCTGTGTTACATACTTTAAAGTTAATAATGGGAACATACATTTGAAGAAAATTCAAAGTTAATAAATCAAAAATAAAAGTCAATAAATCAGAAATGTTAGGAATGACATCATAAAGCATTTGAACCTTCTACTTATATCTGCAAAATTTAAGTCAAACTCCCAGCTTTTCATCCAGACATGCAAATTACAACATTTATAGAAGCAAATCTGCCTTATTTGCATTTGTTTCTTTTTGGAAATGATAACCTTGTGGACTTTGCATTTCTGTACAGAAATGGCATTGCACAAGGTACACTTCAGAGACTTTGCACTATCAGAGCCATGTGTATCCATTGCCATGTTTCAAACTCACAGCTGCTGCTTGCCTTACTAGGATTTCTAAAATCTACACACAAAAAAAAAAAGACAGCAGAAAACAATATGGGCTAAAAAAATCCTAGGTTTTTCTATGTTTCTTTAAGCACTGAAGAAGGCTTAAAGAAGATCAAGCACTTCAAATATTGCAACCTGTTTCACATTTCTAATCAAATCAAACAAGAACAGAAAAAAATTACATGAAGAATACTGAAGTCTATAATAATGATTGCTAGATTTCAGTGAATGGTCTACTTCAGCTTCTTGAGCTTTTCTTTTGTAAATGTCACTATTAGCTGCAAAAGTAGCTTGATTAGGAAAAGAAATTTTATCTTGGAGAAATTTCATAGTGTTTAAAGCTGAAGATACTCATATTTTACAAAGAAAGTGCATTGCAGAATGTTCTAAATGTATTGAAAACATAAGTATAAGCGCCAAGTCAATGGTGAAAGCAACATCCGAATATCAAATCCTATGGTAACAAGGCTGGAAAACGTGGCCAGTGTTCAAGTTTGTAGCTGGACCGATTTGGCAGCAAAGAGCCAAAACCAGACAGAAGGTTACCAGGAAGAAAGAAAAACCGACTGGTGCAGCTAGAGAGAAAAAGCTGTAGTCTGGCTGGTAGGTGTATTACAGCCTTCCCCTTCTACCAACGATTCTGTGCATAGGAAAAAGAAAGGCAGAAAAGATGACGAATGGAGCAAGGAGGAAAGCAGAGCCCACAAGCGCCCCTTTCCGAGCGCGCCACTGCGGCCGCGCCACCGGCGGGACAGCCCCGACAGCTCATGCGAGAAACCAAGTGCACGCACCTCGCTGTGGCACTAACCCTGCAGAGGACTTGGCAATGTCTGATGATAAACTACCTGCAGTCAGAGTGGGCTCACAGCCCGGAAAGCAACAGCGTCCTGGGCTGCACCCAGGGATTCCCTGCTCTGCCCTTTTGGACCCCAGCTGGAGTGCTGTGAACAGAGCTGGTGCACTTCTTATGCCTCCAGCATAAAAGGGTCGTAGAACTGCTGCAGCAAGTCCAGAGGCAGGCAACAAAGTTGGTAAGAGGACTGGAACGTCTCAACTATGAAAAAAGGCTGAGAAAGTTCAGACAGTTCAGCTTGGAGAAGGGAAGGTTGTGTGGAGACCACATAGCAAACTTCCAGTATCTGAAAAGGGCCTACAGAGAAGCTGGAGAGGGACTTTTTTTTTTTTTTTTTTGTGTCAGGAACTGTAGTGATAAACAAGAAGCAATGGCTACAAACTGAAAAAGAGAAAATCTAGGGTAGATACTGGGAAGAATTTATTTACTGTAAGGGTGGTGAGATACTGGAAACGAGCTCCCCAGGGAAGTTGTGGATGCCCCAAATCTGGAAGTGTTTAATGGCAGATTGGCTGGGGCTTTGAGCAACCTGGTCTAGTGCCAAGTGCCCCTACCCATGGTAGGGCAATTTGGGACTAGAGAATCTTCAAAGTCCCTTCCAATCTTCATGATTCTATGATAAAATTGTACCTACACAGCTGAGCAGAGGCAGGATTGTTACCTCCCAGCAGAACAAGCCACACAGGGTAAATGCTCACATTCAATCAATCTCCCTGTCTGTGACGTTGGCAGGGCCCTGGCAATGCCAGGCACATAAACTGATTTAGAAATTAACATTCTCACTTTTGTTTAATGATTGTGACAGGGGAGAGAGGAAGAAGAGATATTTTTAATTAAAGATGGACACAGGAAATTCAGGATTTAGAGGAAATACTGTATTAGTTGGCTTTCAAAGAGTCTAATTCCCCAGGATGATTTAACTAATTCTGCCAACCAGCTACATGTTAGATGAAGACACCGGATATCTTTTTAGTGCTTCTTTAAGACATGGAGAAGGAGAATAAAGGAATGCAAAAATGTACTTTATGCTGTGCCATGTGGATTCTTGGCCATCCTCATCACCAAGGCAAAGCTTTCACCAATCTATATGACTATCCTGTTATATCCACAGTTTGGATAAAATGACCGTGTGAGATTTTTCCTAGTTGAGGCTTTATAAATGTCAAGGGCAAAAATGAATGTTGCAGAAAGCAATTCCAACATGATGGCATACAGAGTTTGAAAGGTGCTGCTTTCTGAGGACAAGCTGGAATTAAAACAGCAGCAGTGCCTGTGCTACAAAGAAAAACCATCTGCACACGTTCTCCAGAGAACTGGTCCTTTCAGCTAACTATTACTAACTACTATAAATAGAAGGAGTTTTTATGCAATTAATCCATTCAAACAAACTTCAAGTAGTAGATATGAGACAGAGTGTCAGCTGAGCTACAACAAGCAGTGCACAGCAAAGAAATGTCCCACTTTCCTAGGAAGAACAGCACTGGGGTGTGCAAGAAGGCAGTAGGGTCTGCCTGGACACAGAGCTGTCTGACATGCTCTGCTCAGAGAACACCTCACACAGTTGGATCCTGTCCTTGACCCTTCTTGAGATACTTCACATCCCCCATCATCATCAACAATTTGGAAAAAACCCAAACCCTCTAGCAGAAGTGGACTGAGACGCTATAAACTGCACTGGAGCACTTGTACAATGCTGACACAAAAAGGCAAATGCAAATCTGGGACATGTGGATGTGCTCTATCTGACACAGAGGTGACAATTCAGGAAATTAGGTTCAGCAGAAATCAACAAGACTGATAAGGAGCGTATGTGAGGAGAGAGTACAGAGCAATAGCATTGACTTAGTTTCAAACAGAGGAGAGGGATAATGAGATTATGGGAAATACTGTCATAAACACATCAGTGATTAATTGTTTTCTGTGTATCACCTACAAGAAATCAGCAATGTTGGCAAAGAAGAAGATTTCTGTATGGTGTAGGAAAAATCTGTTTATAAGGAGAGTTAAGTGCTGAAGCAACTGGGGCAGTTAAGAAATCCTTGTGTTCAGAGATTTTTAAGAAAAAAATGCAGCAGTAGTTGGACTCCTTCCACTTGGACTTCTTACAGTATCAATTCAGGAGATGCAATAATATTCCAGATTTCTCTTGATTCTTTCTTATCAATATCTCTTTAGTCGTGGGCAGATTAAAAAGCCATTACCATAGTGCAGCTATAATGTGAAACATACAAATGTATGAATATGAATACAGAAGAACACATGCACATTATTTCTTTTTCACATTTCATGTAGCCAAAGATATTTCCACAACTTCCAGTTTGACTCATAATTTTTAAAACTGAGACAACAACCATCCTGGAATCAAAACAAATATTGAAGAAAAACAATACTAAATGCTCAACCATCTTTTTTTTTTAATAGGTAAACATACATGAAACAAAGACATATTTACTGTTCCATACGTGTGGTATTTTTAAATCTGTATATTTCAAACCTGAGTAACACAACAGTGTGCTTTTATAAATTCTCAAAGACATCCAGAGAACTAGACATATACAATGTAATACAATCATATTGTTTGAAATAGACTACTTTATAGAAAATAAAAGATTTATCACAAAATAAAACACTAGGAGCCAGTGAAGGTACCAAAAATAGGAACCTAACATATCAGTATTCATTCTGGATTGTGTACAGCAGCTCATAGATGTCTTCTGTATTACAGGCCCAAAGTTTCATATGACCATAGAAAACAGATGTTCAACATGATTAAATAATGAAATCCAGTGCTTTGTGCTATTTGGAAATCTTAGACACTGGGCTTCAGCATTCAGCAGTTCTCAATTCATATCACCTCCTCTCATCCAGCCCACATTTCCTGAGTTTATCTACAAGGTTGTATAAGATGTATAAGGTTATAGAAGCACCACGATGTCAGTTCCACTTCATCCCTGCACCTACACAAGCAGTTGGTTGAGATGCCTAAAATTTCCTGTGTGTTTGTTTCCGGGACCTGACCAATGGTGTGGAGCATTTAGACATCTTGCCAGGCAATTGTTTTCCCTTCAGGAGCATCACAGCCTCTTCCCTGCTTTCCTATAGAACTGGCTATTTAGAACATGGAAGATACATTTCCAATTTGCAAACTGATTATTAAGGTCTGGTGTGGTGATGCATACTTAAATGCCTTGGTATCACTTGAGATACACCAGAGTATCTGACAAATCCCTGAAGAGCTGGTATATATTTCACAAAACCTCTATGAGACCCATTTTCTTCCAGAGACTGCTGGATACTCTCGATAGCTCAGATACCACTGGATGTTCAAGTATGAGCCAATTAATCAAGCCCAAGGACACTAAATTTGGATTTCAGCCCTTTCAACTTATCCACCAGCCTGAAATGTTCAAACCATAAGAGAAAATGCTGACAGAAATAGCTCTGTACCTCCTTCTTAAATCTCCTGATGGACTGGGAAGAGGCATGAAAAGAGGCCAGGGATGATGGAAGCAAGTTGGCATTGCTTGGCTCCACGGACAGACATCACAGAATCTTTTAATTTGGATAGAAATACACAGTCTGAATGGCAAAACACAACATAACATGGCCCTCCTCCCATTAAGCCTCTTGAGAATAATACTGTGATCACTTTTTTTATTATTATAAATAGATTGTTACACAGCCCTGACTTCTCTAACCTCCATAGAAGTATTAGAAGTATTAGTCCACCAGCACAATAATAACACACTGGTAAATTATATTAATTCTACAAATAGTGTGAGAAATTGTGGATAACCAAAAAGGTTAATCCCTGTTTAATCTTCAGTTGCTGTGCTGGTGTGGTATAAATCTCATGGTAAATGGCGTGGCAGGAGAGCAGAAAAATGTAGTCATCTGAAAGTTCTCCTCTTACTTTGCCTTAGCACTGCAATCTCTCACAAAAGACTAGTGAAGTAACAATAATTGGAAAATAAGCAAGAAAAAGAATAGCATTTTTCTGCCCTTTCTGGTATGCTCACTTCGGATGCAAGAGCATAGGAAAAGATAGAAATACTGCAGCTGAACTGCACGAATGATTTGTTTTCAGTACAAGAAAAAGGATCCTCAAGGGGTGGCTAAAATACTCAAAAGACGTATTTTCTATACATCCAAACAACCCTTAGATTACTCTGTCCCTAGCATTGCAACATCAGGGAAAGCAGATACTGAAAACAAGTATTTATTCTCTGCATGGTATTTTTGTCTTTCCCTGCTGCTGATATTATTCTTATGACACCAGACACTGCATAATTTGACATTTCAAATGTATGGCACCGTCACAATGATACATGAGGAAACATTTACAGAGCCTGGCACAAAAAGCAAAATTAATACTGAAAAGCAAATTACTTGCTTAGATTGGCTGCCATTTCTCAGCTTGCAGGGTAAATATTCAGTTTAACAGTTAAGCTTGGGAACACAAATAATTGATCGCTTTCAAGCAATGACTGTAGATATTTACCACCTACCTGTTTAACTATATGGTTTTGACAGCACCAATTTTATTTTGCTGCAGGCATGTCTGGCTATATGATCAAATGTGTCTAAAAATACACTGTGAATTCATTATGTTCTACGCAAAGAAATTATCTCTTAAGATTTCAAGGAGAAAATGTTGCATAAACACAACTGAAGAAATAATCCATGGAGGTAATTCAAGGGAATTTTTTTTTAAATGGAAAATTTAAAAAGTAGTGCTCTCTGCCCAAAGTATTTGTCCTTCTTTTGAACAATTTTAAAACCAATTTGGGAAAAGGCAATCAAGAAACACAGACTGTTTTCACTAGGCTGCCTTGCCCCTCCACCCTCCCCACAATGAATGCCTTGGGCAGCATTCATTCAAGACACATCCTCACGCTTGGTTTGCCTTAAGCTCAATCATCTTAAAAGAGTTTTTCTGAAGGTCAAAAAGAAACAAAAAGCATGTATCAACATCAAGCAAAGAGGAGTAATAGGAGTGTGAGTGCCAAGAAAGAATCAAAGAGAAACCAATCATGTCCTGGGTAGCAGAAAGAGGACAGAGATAAAAAAGCTTCACTCTCCAAAATTCCAACACTCCAAACAATCATTTCACATAATATAAACCAGAAGAATAGATTATGCAAAAATTATAAAACCACTAGTAATATGTCCAATGATCTCATCACAGCTAATATTAGTGCATAGAATGTTTTGGTCTACATTTTCAAATGGGTAGCTAAAATGGACAGCTGCATTGCCAAGGATTAAGACCAAATGGGTCTTTCCCAGATCAGTATTTTAGGGTGACAAGAAAGAAGCCAGACTCCTATAGCCTTGAGCACTGCTAGATTAACTTTCTGCAGGTAATAAAAGGTCTGTAATCTCCACAGAGTAGGGCTGACATTACAAAACATACAATGCCTTATTACAATCAGAGCTAAGACTTTGAGATGTTTAGGAGGTTTTCAGCTAAGATCTTCCTAGTGTAAGATCAAGTCTCCATATAACTCCAGCCTTCTGGATCTAAAATTCCATTTCATCAAAGGTTTTAGTCTATATAGTTGGTTGTAATAAGCTTTTGTTCATTCTGAATGTAGATTTGTGAAGGAGAACAAGGACTGAATACTCTGATCCCATTTGTTTCATACTCAGTCCCAAATTAACAAAATCCTGATGTCATTTCTGGACTAGATCTAATTTATATTACCCTTCATGATATTTAGTTTTTCCTTAGCTAAAAAGAAAAACTCAGCAAACACTGGTATAAACAATTTTTGACATTCTCTAAACACTCAGATCTGCCATCAAATATCAAGCTGGGTTTTGAAATTTTAATGATAAATAAAACAATCTTTCCTTTAAATCAGGTATTTTCAGGTATTTAAATATCCTTTATTAAGTCCTGGAAGGTTTTCATTTATATTTCTACTAACTGCTAAAGAGATTATTAACTGACCAACTCATTGTGCAATCACAATAATATGATTTATCTAAAGTGGAACCTAGAAGCAGAGTAAATCTCAGCTACAAATTTCTATTAAGCCCTGACCCTGAAAATGAAACCAGATGGAGAAAAACTGGTTTTAGATAAAGAAGAAAAAAGATAAATTCAGCTCTTCAGAGAGGAACAAAGCTACTTCACCTGGTCCTGTTGAAGGGCCTTTTGTGAAGACTCTACACAGAGCATTTTTCTTCCTGCAAGAGGAATGATCAATAAATATCAATTTTCTTTAAGAAAAATCCTCTGTGTATAAGCAATTTCTCACCAAGTTGACAACCCCTTTTTCTTAGAGTCCCAAAACAGAGCTATTAGACTGCATTTTGGTGCGAGCTGTGTCCTTCAGAAACACTTTCAAAGTCAAGTGATGTCTCACCTACACATTGCATCTGGGACTGGCATTGAAAGGATTTAAGTTGGTAATAAAGGCTCATATGGCCAGTTAGATCCTGCAGCTTAGATGGCTCCCATGAGCTCCTACCCCAGGCCTTTACTGGGATGATACATCAAGACCTTATCTGTTCTCTTCTTAACTCAGACGACTTCCACAACAGCTTGTCATCAGGTAAGATTGCAATTCCAAGCTCAAGACTGACATGTCTTTTGAGAGAATCAAGATGAGCAGATGAATAAATGTATTATATATATATATATATATGCTTATTTTTGGCAGGTTGACAGTAATTGGCACTGAAAAACAGAAATGTTGTGGGAGGGAAAAAATAAGGTCTGATTCCCTTTGGTTTTAAACCCCTATGCTGTCCTATGGGACCTCATCAGGGGCTACAATTCATTAGACTAAAAAGACTATCCCAGATAAATAAGATTAATAAGTAATAATGCCAATTATGCAACAGTCTGGGCCAAGCAGTGAGACTGAAACAATTACACTAAGTTTTATATTATTGTAGAAGGAAACACTTTATAAATGTTGTCACTGGATGACACAGTCCACATTGCAGTCCTGTCCAGAGACAAGCAGCACAGTGCCAGTCACGTTGCCCAACAGCAAAGTCAATCACAGACATACACCCATAAGAACTACGTTGGAGAGTGCTGGAAGTACAGAGAAAGATTGAAAAAGGAATCTTCCCAAGACAGGGAGAGGGAACGATTGGAAGAGAGTGAGAGCATAGAGCAAGATAGAATGGACAGAATGGATAGAATGAACATGGACTGCATGACAAATCCTAAAAAATTTGTCAGAACTCAGAGGTATGTTTTTGATACAAAATTGCTTGGTGTAGGTGAGCAGATTGTATTCTGCTGCAGGATAGATCAACTCATCTGGACACAGAAAGCAAAACCAACAGTCAGCAACAGAAGGAATTAGCTCTGTGTACATTGAAACAATTCTGAAGCTGTTAGAAGTTATGTTCCTCCAATCTGAAATAAAATGGGAAAACTCTCTATCTTCCAAGGTAATATCAAGGACCTAATGTGTTATGTGTTTTGCAATCAATCACATCCTTAAAGCAATGCAAAATAACTGCTTAAGTGAATACAGAGAAAGCTGTGCTCTTGGAATTGTAACAATTAATAGCTTGCATGATGAACTGAAAGAATAATAAACTCTTTAACAACAGACATCAAGACTGATTTGTTCAGCATAACTTGCTTGATGCTGTTAAAGCCAAGCTCCATGAAAAAAATAGATTTATGTATTCTCTTTGTATGAAAGATGTCAGAAAGTATTGGCGGAAAAAAAGCTATATTCAGTCTTGCAGGAAGATGATTCACCATCCATCCCTTGTAGCCACCGAAGTCAGACACATTCATTATCCATTATGCTGAGGAGTTTTATTTTTCCCCTTGTGGTGAATAAGTGCTGAATTATCCATATCACTGAGCCATCTCACTAAATGTGCTGGCTGCTGCTCACCAAAATAATCATGAAAAGTTTATCTGTGAGGAACTCCAGATATATAAATACATGGAGGCTGCCTCTGCTAATAACAGAGATTTATATTTCATTCTGAGAGGGGTCTACACAAATTATAAAAATCACTAGTCAATACTACATGCAAGTATAAATGCTCAGTGAATACTTGTGGCTTATTTTCTTCCTTTCATAAGAAGCATTTAGCAATCTCCAGGGACAGGGTTGATGAAAATGTGAAAAGAAATCCCTAGTGAGGATTTTTAATCTTCTAAATTCTAAGGGTCCCCTGTTCCATACAGATTGATTTTGAATTGATAGCCAGAAGCCGTTCCAAACATCAAATTTACTATTTTAATGTAAAATTTAATTTCACTTTTTCTCTAGCTTCACATTATTATCAACTTTCTCCTTTTAATCAATTTACTCCACAATAGCAAAATGCAACCCTTAGGCTGGATTTTTACCAGTCTGTATCTTCCAATCTAACTTGATACTACCTATGTATTAATGTGTTTCTGTAATTAAATCTACTTAAAGTAATAGACATAACTTAAAATGTACTGCTGTCACCTAAATGTATGCTCTATGTGTGTGCCCCACAAAGATCTGCTTATTAATGTATCTGTGGAAATTGAGAATAAATCAATTTATATCAAAAATGTTTTTATTGAGAATAAAAAAATCACACAGGTGCTATAGAACTGTATGGAAGAATCCTTCAAACTACTATATATAAGCTTTTTCATGTGTTTTATTCACTGTTTATGCATGGAGTTAACTGCTTCATTGTTTGCAGAAACAGGAACAATGAGGCAGGTTCAGTCACTCTATTGAAAATGATGGAATAAGATCTAGTTACTGGACCAAATTTGACCCATTTAGGATTTTCACTTATTGGATGTGCAGTGGATTACCATTTTATTTTTCAGCAAAAATTTTTATTAATCATGTGCAACAAGGTCTAATAAACTGAGCCAAGAAAGACACACATAAATTCAAAGTTTTTCTATTGTCCTTCACATTTTTGCACAATTATTGTAAATGTTTAAGTGACTACTGTACAAGAAAGAAGTACTTCTCATTTTCCTAAAATTTTAGTATAGCTGATTAATGACAATAAGCTAAGTCATGTATTCAGTGTTTTCAAAAGCATCATAAAAAGTAAGCACAAATAATTAATCCATTTACTTGGTAACTGGAATAAGGATAGGACAGAGTTAGGTCAGATCATCATAAAGCAAATCTCAGTCCAGGTTCAGTCCTGAGCATGCTGCAAATTAAACTGTTTGCTTTGGCCTTCAGACATTTTTAGGCCATGTACCAGAAATGCAGATTTCAGTCATTTATCCATCTTTTGTATTGAACTTCAACAATTCAAATATAACTTAATTTTATTTCCACTCAGTCAGATTTTCTCATCCTTTATGTCAGGGAAACTGCTTGCCCAGTAAAGAACTCTACCATAAGCAGCATCCTTCTCCTCACAACTCATGTAGGGTCTGAAAACAAAAAAACATTAACACTTAAGCCATGAGTGTAACACCTCAGTTTCCAACTCACCACTTCAATTAATACATAACAACAGCTGCAATAGATAAATGTACTTCTTAATTAAAAAAAAAAGAAAAAAAGAAAAAAAAAGCTAAGGAATTGACCTCGATTTTGAAGTTTTTCATCTTCTACTATTCTGCTGAATAAAGAATAAAGATCTTGCATACTTTCAGAACACAGACTCAGATTAAGATTCCCAGAACTGTTCTGCAGATATGAAAGAAATCTGACTTCTATTCAACTACCTTTCCTTATTGGAAGTGAGGTGCTTGTACACAGCATTCTGCCTCTGCCAAACCCAGCTGAAACCAATTTTACAGAGAAAAATTCTATGCAGGAGTTTCAGACAATTGCAAGTGAGTAGCAGTTTTAATACCGAACTTATTGAAAAACCTAGAGTAGATAAAATTATACAAATGGCAAGACTGAAGAAATTATTCAAATCAAAGTGCGTTAAGTACAATTAGAAGTTTAGGTGGAATAAATGTACAGTGTAACACAAGACTCACTTTCCTGTTTCACAATCTATTTTTCCTACCTTCTAGGGATCTGATAACAGATCTGATCTAGTAATGTTATTTTTCTCATCATTACCCGAAAATCTGCTCTAAATCTACTCAAAAAAAAGTTCCAAAAGCGTCTGTTTGGTGGCTGAGGCCAAACAGGAATAACTCCTGTGAGAGCACACTTCTGTGCTCCCACCTGGTCCATACAATCTCTTCAAGAGATATCTCGCAGGTGCATATGACATAGCCACTCCAAGTTAGCATCCTAAAAGTATCCCCCTGCCACAGCCAGGGTGCACCAAACTCAAAAACTCTGAAGAATTTGGTTCAACAAGTCAGACATGGTTTGTCAGAACATTTCAAATTTTCACGATTCTTGCTCCTGGAACAAATTTTGATTTTAATCAAGTTTCTGAAGAAAATACACTCACCTTCAACAAATGAACTTAATGGAACATTAATGTACAAAAATTGACTAAGAAAAGCCCTGTTTTCCTCTTCTTTTTCTTTATTTCATGGTGTTGTGAATAAAAGTGTTTCTAACTGACTCAGTCTCAAGATAAATTCAATGCTTCAACAATACCCCTCAGAAATTAGCTGTGGTGACAAAACCAGCACATACAATTATATGTATTAAAATGCCACTGAACTTTCGGATTGCAAAGGAAACATTTTAAGATCCTCATTGAATCCTATGCACCTTCACTGGAAAAGAAGGAAAAAAAAAAAAAGAAAAATACTCTCTGTGAACTGCTGCTATCTACTGGAAATTAAATAGAAAGGCATTTGGTTCATGTATGTCTAGAATAGGAGTCAAACCAAGGAAAATAAAGCAGCATACTCTTTACAATACTACCCATAATGTGTGCCTTGCTGACTTGATTTAATAAGAAAATAGTTTTAGCTACTTGTGCAATTGCTTCAGCTAGATTCATGGATTGATTTGTCTGAATTCCTAGGCTTTGTAGGATTTTCAAGTTTGATTTTTTCTTAAGTGATCTCAGATGGTTTATTCCTACATATCACCCTGTCACCACTTCAGTAAACAAGTTGTTTTTATACTAGGTAGTACAGTTCTTCAGACTAGGAGTATGCCTCTTCTTTTACAATACCCTGAATTTCAAATGTTCCAGCACATGGCTGAGGTGACACTTCAAATACCAGAAGATTTACCTTGCCGAACTCCAGCTGTCGCAAAGACCAGCATCAAGTTCAGTGTTACTGTTGAGGCTTCTTATCTGCAGTCAATGAAGAAAGACACCTCCAGAGTGTGATTCATCTTTTCTGTTCCAGGAGAGAGAAAGCATTCACTGGAAGTACCTGCTTTGCTCCTTTTGAGGTGGCCAACCAGTCCAGAACAGATAGCTAACCCTCCAACACCTTCAGTTAAATGACTCCTACCCTGACTGCCTGAGGTTGTACGTGATTACCAAGAAAAAACCAGGGCATATTCCAGGATTTTGATTGTTGATCTGGAATCTTCCAAGGACTTTGCTTGGTTTTCCTTTCTGCAGAAATCAGAGCAATGAGAAGGCAGGAGGAAGCAGCCTCGTGCGCTCCAGGGGCACAGCCTGACCAGGAGCCAGGATGCAGGCTCTGACAGCCCCTCAATAAGATTAGCAATGGCAGCTTACAGCTGTACAACCTTTCACTGCTGGAGGTGTGCCTGCTCAGCGTGGTGCAGTGCTGCAGAGAGCCCCGAGGCTCCTTGGAACGAGCCAGTCCAGAAGCAAGGCAGCTGCCTTGACCCAGCCCTGTGTATCAGCTTTTCATCACAGCTAATTAGCTACTTTAATTCAGCACACTATCCTTGTTATATGGGCTCTACACAGTTCAAAGACAGCTTGGTTATATCTTCATTTTAGATTTAGCCAGAATGCCTAGGAGCTCACACAGATTTAACTCATTTGTACTTTTAAAGGTGTCTCTGCAACTAAAGGATTGGAAACACATTTTTCCCACATGAAAATTTATTTTCTGGAGCATACTTCAGGCTCAGGGATGATAAGGCAGGAACCAGTACAAGGACAAGCCCTGATCTACAGGGCTGGAGACAGGCTACAAAAACATAAGAAAAAAATATTTCCATATTCAGGAATATCCACAACTCCAAGGTTAACCTATTCCCAGTGCTTATAAGCTCAGATAAGCTTATAAAATAGAGGTGGAAAACAAATATCTCTTTCTATTCCTTCAAAAATTTTGAATGCTAAAAATTTCAATCACATATTACAACCAGATATTATGCAAATTTTTTTCTTTTTGATCTATGTTTCAATTAAGAGGTTTTGAGAGGCCAATCCCTTTGCAATCTCCAGCAATGAGAGAGCCACCGCTGGGAAGAGCTCCACACTTAGATGTGGGATAGCTGAGGCATGGGCTGAGAATCACCAGAACCAGTGAGCTCTGTGCAACGTCCCACCTTGCACAGCTTGATTTCTTCCTAGAACTGGTATAAATAGTAAAATTACCTAGTACAGTCAGTGAATTCAGTGCACACTGATGGTATATATGCTATATGTCTTTCACACACATCATCGCTTTCTTTTGTTGGATTTAGCCTGCATGTTTTTAGGGAAAGAAGGCTTCTGGCTCGCAATCCACTGAATCAACAGTGCAATGACTATTTTTGCTGGTTTTGTCTAGGGTAGAGTTAAATTTCTTTACAGTGTGGGGCTATGTTAACAGTGTTGATAATACAAGGATGTTCTTGTTATTGCTGATCAATTCCAAGGCTTTCTATACCTCTCCCACTGCCCCAGCAGTGAGCAGGCTGGGCGTGCTTGAGGAGCTGGGAGGGGAAATAGCTGACTCCAACTGACCAAAGGGATATTTGATACCAAATGACATCATGCTCAGCATAAAAATCTGGGGGAAAGAAGTCTTCCCAAGTCACCACTATGTGCCATGGAGCTTTCCTGGAGATGACTACACCTGCCTGCCTATGGGAAGTGGTGAATTAATTCCTTGATTTGCTTTTCTTGTGTGCACAGCATTTGCTTTACCTGTCATGCTGTCTTTATCTCAACCCACAGGTTTTCTCACTTGTACCCTTTTGATTCCCTCCCCTACCCCACCAGGGGTGAGTGAGCAAGAGCCTGTGTGGGGATTTATTGCTGGCTGGGTTTAAACCATGACATTTTCAGAGTATTCATGAGCAGACGTCAAAATGACATGGAACTTAACTTTGATATATATATTTTCTCAGTTTCTGAAGGCAAGGAGCAATTTAATACATCTACAATATGTAAGGCCAAATGCTCCACTTCCACAGTCATGTTCATAGTGTGAAGAAATGAGTTGTACATTCCTCCTTCTCATAATCCCCCAGGTAAAAGGAGCTCTCAGAAGAAATAGATCCTCAGCATCATCTTTATAAAAGGCTCTAAAAACAGTGATGGGGACTGAGAGGAACACAATATTTCCTGGCAGACTCCAGCTAGTATAGAAGATATTGCAAACTCTGAAAATAAAAACTCAGCTTCAAGTTTCATATTGCCCCACTACCAATAATGGCAGCTGAGCAATCTTCCTTTTTTCCTTTTCCACACAGCAGAAGAGAATCCATACAAGAAAGATTTAATCCTTTCTCCATGAGGAATAACAAAATTTTCTAGAGGTAGATGTGGGCTATTGATGGTTCACTGAAGTTATATCTGTGCAATAAAACTACCTAGCTTTGAATTCTGTATTCTAAAGATGATTTGCTATGATATGAAAAAGAACCAGAATTGTTCCATGGGTTTCTGAGCACAGTAATTCCACATTCTGAAAGCTTCCATTTTCACCATCACAATAAATATACCAGGCCACTCACTGACATCCACTACTGAATATGCATAAGACCTCAACAAAGTTTACCTTCCTGAATCCTGATACACTATTGTCAATGAAATCCAAGTGCAGTTTATTTAGGACCTGTAAGAAAGGGTTCAGAGGTATATCAGCATGCTCTGACTCTCAGCACAAACAAACTCAGTCACTGAACAGAGTAGCCCTGTCTGCTAATACAGTCTTGGAAATAAATGTCAGGCATGCTTTCATCTACACTCAAAACTGAACCAAGTTTTCTAAAGGGACAACATACTCTTTCACATACCCACTCATCTAGAGTGAAACTTTCACTACGGTACATGAGACTGGGGGAAAAATATGAAAATAATTCCAACTCTTTTTGGGTTTGTTTTTAATTTTCAGATTTTCACACATTACTCTTTCTGTCTTGTTTAAAATGTCTGATGGAAATTGGCTTCAGAGTTGATGACAGATCTTGATCTCATGGGACATAAGGAGACAACAGCTTGAGCTACAAATGAAAGTGCAATTAAAGTTAGTTACATCATGCTTTAATTTTTAGTCACCCCACAGTATCAATCACACATAGTTTATACTGGAAAATAAGCACTAAGGAACACAGGTTAAAAATTATGTAACTAAAAAGAAGTAAAAGGAAGCATCAGTACCTTTCTAAGCAGTTTGGGGTGGGGGAGTGATTCCACATGAGAAAGATAAATGTAGGTGTGTTTACTGTCTTCAAGAAGGATGCTTTGCTCCACACAGAGAGTTGGTCCAAATCAGATTCAACATACATAGTTCCTGAAGGAAACACTCAGCTGCACCAAATATAACTCAAAGTTTTTAAAACACAAATAAGACTTTTTTGAGAAGGGATATACAGTTTGTTATAGTCTCTTCCCTGTATAACTAAAATATTAGCTGATATTTATTTTTAATTCTTTGCTGCTTGGATAGTTCTGATTCTCCCTACTCTCACATGGCTCCTACTAATCATTTATTGAGGAAAAACATGTGTTTATCAATTCATATTTCCTACACAATAATATGAATCCTAGCTCCTCAATGTTCAGGAGAAATGCCTAAGAGCATGTATCTTGTTTATACACAACTTGGTTAAAACTAAATATAATGCAATTGCCCATAGGTGATGAGAGAGCTAAAACAATCTCCAGCTCACTTATGAGTAGTGGGGAGAGAAAGGGGATTCAAAATTAAAAATTAGTTTCATATTTTAAAATGAAATTATGTGAGCCATCCAGATATAGCGTAAACACCACTGAATGTTAAACCAAACAGGTAATCTTCTCCCCAGGGAAGAAAAAATAAGTTCTAAATTAATGTAAGCATGGGATTAAGTAAGTAAAATTACAGTCTAACCTCGGTTCCACCAACTCCAGTCATAAGCAGCCCAATTCTGCAAAGAAACAAGTACATCGCTTTCACACCGATTGCCAATAAAGCCAATGTTTGCCAGGACTGCATCTCGGGCTGTTCTTTATACCACACTCACAGTCAGCATTGACTGGCAAAGAAACCACACCAGACCTGATTCCCAGCTGGGCTGTTTGGCTTACCATTAGTTTAGCAAGACAGAAACCAGGAAGAACTCCCTGTCTCAATTTCTCAGCAGTTTCTGACAGTAGCTGCTGACTCCTCCTTTGCAGACAGTGGGATAAAGTCATTCCCAATTTAATAGGATTACAGAGTACTTTCACATGCAACTCTGGTAGAATCATGATGAAATCAAAGAAACAGACCATAAATGAATCCATCAGTGTGATAAATAGGAACCTCAGCCCAAGCTCCAGACACACTGTGGCAGCAGAACTGACGTAGGTCCAGAGCACCAGGAACAGCCTGAAGAGTGACGCTGATGTGTGAAAGTGTTTGTGCAGACATGATGAGAAGTCCTTTCTTCAAAGAGAGCCCAGGACAAAACAAAATATTCTCACTGTGTGGTGATTATCCCAAGTGGCCTTGTACTAAACACCCTTCACAACAGTTTGTACCACTCAAGCCTTCTGAACTCTCTTCCCTTGCAGGTGCCCCTATATAGAGTACAAACACAGGCACACTCTCAGGGTGACACACACACACACCTTGAATAACCTTCCATCCATGATCCTGGTTCAGGAAAGAATTTAATGGAATATATCTATGCTCTTTTAAGCAAAGCTGGAAACACCTACTTAAACTTCTGATACAGTGGCATCTAAGTTATGTTAAACACTCTGCAAAATAAGCTTCTTCTAGAAGAAGAATGGGAGAAAGGATGAACTATCAACACTCCTCCTTCCTTTTAACAGACAGGAAAGGAGGCTCAGGACCAGTCAAATTGTCTGTGGCAGAGCTCTTGGTACTAGTCTTACTGTTAGTAAGTTCAATAATTTTAACATCAAAAGGTTTTATGTATTAGAAGAGTAATTTTAGCACGCAACTGGATTGAAGAGTAGGTAATAAGATGAAATGCAATACTCTAACAATAAAAAACCATGCCTCCACCACTGAAAAAATGTGAAAGCCAATATAAATGCTTTATTATAACATACCCATTTTTTAATGTTTGGACTACTCATCAAATAGAAAAAAAGCAATCAACAGAGCAAGACTGTAAGAATTCAAAATCATCATTAGTGTCTGCAAACTATTACTAGTTAAAAATTTCTGAATTATGATGTCAAACATCTGTACTATTGTGTGTCAAGAAAGTGAACATTTTTATCCATGTAGTATCTCAGATAAACAGAGGACCACACCAAAGGAAAACTTTCCAAGTACACAAATTAGTCCACAGACATACTTTTATTGTTTTTTATTCCTTGCAACCTGTTAGTAAGGTTTTTGATTTTAAAATATATTGCTTCAAAACTTGGCTCCCTCCTTTCACTTCAAGAAAAACAGATGGGAACGGTTCAATAAAAATTTCTTCTCATTCATAAAATATATCTTCTCCTACAGTTAGAACTGATAAAAGGACATTTTCCTTATGTCAAATTTTGCCACAGAAATGTAATTCTGGCTCACTTATTTTATTTTCTCTTCTCATCTGCTTGACCAGTTCAAATTATACAACTGGCAAAACTGACTCTTGTTAACTGAGCTGCAGCTTAGTTAATTCAAAGCCAGTTGGGAACAATAGGTATCTTCCAGGACATGCCCAAAGAAGAGGAGAAACCTTCACATTTTGTTGGGGAAAGTCAGACTACAAAAGTTTTAGAAAGAATTAAACCAGGCAGGAATAACGCTCCATTTTGCTAGATGCATTCAATATTTTAAACTGAATGGCAGAGTTGCAAGCTCAGGATTTCTCCCTTGCTGCCTGCCAAGCAAGTCAGACCTTCAGCCCTTTCTTTTTACTTCAGTCTACTTAATGAATGGCAATGCAACACAAAATCCCTGATTCAGTTCTGAGCCTATTTACAATCCATCAGTCCAAGAAAGAGAGTAGATCCTGAGTTTTTTTGCTAATAAGCTAAACTCAAAATAAGCCCATTCTTGTCTTTAATATACAGACATTAGCAGAGAGGCATCATTTTTGCAGGATAAATACAGCAGAGATTTTTTAAATAACTTGTGAAGCTGCAATGAGCTTCTACATAATACACCATCAAGTCTAAACATCTATATTGATATCCATATTAACACTTCCAACTTTTAAAATGACAAGTTATCACTCGTTTTTATCACCAAAGAGTCAGTAGACTCCTAACACAAAATTCAGCTGCTTTAAAGACACAAGTCAAAGGCCTTACTCAGGTAAGGGGATGTACCAGTGAACTAGGTGAAAAAAATATTAAGCTTAACCTAATTTCTAACAAAACTTCATTACATGCAAAGATTTCCAGAGTAAAGCATTTGTACTTTTGTGTTGGAAGCATGGCTTAAATTTGTTTGCCCTATCAGAGAACAGATGAAAGATGCCCTAATAGAAGGGCCAAATGGCAAATTATGTTGTGTTGATTTCAGAAAAGAGAGACAGCTATGTTTAAGTCTTTGTTTCAGGCCAAGGAAAGCAGAGATTCAGACTTTTATTTATCATTATGTACTTTTAGTGTCCTAAACACCTGAATAGTTTCTGTTCCATTATAGCAGGTTTTCATCTTTGCATTCATTATTTTCTAGCAAATTGCAAAGTATCTAAAGTGTTCCCTATGTTCAACCAAGACTAAGAAGCAAGGCTTATTTCAGATGGTGTTCTGTGCACTCAGAAGCTTTGCAAACCCAGCTCATAGCTCACCATACCACACTCAGCTCTCCATAAGCAATTCCATTGACTTGAACAGATTTGTGCCCAATTCCTCAAGGTCTGACTAAATAATGATCTCTAAAATACTCTTGAGTAAACCTCAGAGCTGCTTCCATTTATTATTTTGTAACACAAGCAAATATTCATCCAGCATTAATTTAAAATTAATTGCACAGGCACCACAGCCAGCTAGTTATCTAAATATACCTGAGGTAGGTAAGGAGTGGAGAATACACAAAAGAAATTCAGTACCAATTCAGATGGATACCAAAAAACAATATATAATCAGCAAGGGACTGCATGAATATATAATAATTTGGACCCATTTTGTGAGCTGATTCTCTTCTATTTCATTATTAACAACTTTCAATCATTTATTTTTCTCATATTGATTAATTGGGTGGAGTGAACAAGACAAAACTTTTTAAATAGTATAAGTCTGTGCACAGAGCCCATGATCTAGTTCATAAAAATCAGTGATTTATGTTTTTACTGTTCTTGACAGAATTATTCCAATGACAGACTCGAGCCAACACCCAGACCATCTGGTAAATTTTGTCTTGGCTAGGGTCTAGGTATAGATTTCACATGGCAGATCCCAGGCACAGGACAGCAGATTGCAGGGCAGACCCAGACCTGGCACACAGCTTCAGGCAGAGCAGACCCTAGCAAGAGCAGCCAGCAAGTCAGCAAGAATGGACTGAGGAGCAGCAAATAAAAAAAGGAGGGTTTAGAGTGACCAAAAAGTGGGGTGGCTCCAATGCAAAACCAGCACAGGGGGAAACTGTGATGCTGTTCTTGAGCCAGGCACTCTGAGAATGTGCTTAGAGATGTTGTGTAATAGACCAGGAACCTTGAATGAATCTTGACAACTCATTGGGTAAATGATGTATTTATTAGATAATAAGAGTAGCTCAAGAGCAGTTGGAGAAACGTGCTGAAGGAATATTCCTCATGATCAGGAGCAAGCCAATGGAAACAAGAGGGAGAGGCATATGGCTCCTTTTCTCTTATTTCAGCTTCCTCCTGTGAGAATCTTCGTGGGTCTTCAAAGCATTTGGATATTTATTCTCCTTATTTGATAGATACAAAGACAGCTGAAGTTACAAATTCCTCTTATATACTGGGATTTCAATTTTGTGCCACACACGAATGTAGAAAAGCAAGTAATAATGAAAGACTTTGGAACATCTACTGTCAGTCAAAGCCTCAAATCCACTCCATTTGTACAGTAGCTTGGTTTTGTTGCTTCTTTTAATTTAAGGGCAATAAAAAGTTTTCTTTTAGAATTAACAACTTGCAAAGCTTTGGAGTTCTGCATCCAAACAAGGCTTTAGCAGTGAAAGCACACATTCATCTTTTATTATTGCTATCACTATTACCGTTATGTGACTTTCTTTCCCAAAGCTTTGTTACCTGGGTGAGTTCTACCCTTATCTATCATTGGAATAATATATCAGTCCTATACCCATGGGAAAAGATGTTTTCTTTTTTTCTTCCTTGAATGTTATCTGCTCCAAGATAAAATATAACACCTGTTGTCTCCTATCAAATATTTATGAATAGGAAAAAAAAACAAATAACACTGCATTTGATATTGTATGTCTTTGTGAATGTCACCCAGTTATACTTTTCCATGTACAATTAAACATGCACACAAGACAAACAAACCTAAAAATAAGGATCAAGCTAAGTCTACTTTTCTAAGGAAACAGAGTAGCAAATGTAGAAATAGGTCATTTTACAGAGTCTTCTGGCCCTACAGGTCTGCAGACAGGCTTCTGATGGGTTCTGGGAGATACAGGCAGAGGCAGGGATTGCTGGTGTGATGCAATGTCCTGCCCACCTCACAGTGGAGATCCCAGCCCTGCAGCACCTGCACATGAGCCAGTCTTTGGGCTAACACAGCTTCAGGAGTGTTCACTGACTGGGGTGCTTACCTCACTGCATGTATTAATGCTGGATCTGATGCCATTGGAGGTCTTTCCAAACCTTAACAATTCTATGTTCTATAATAACACAATGTCCACAACCCTCTGTAGCAGGAAGGAGGAGAAAAATTTAACACTTATGCAAACTAGAAAGGTCAGAGTGTTTCTGGAGCTGAAGAAGAACTTTGACACATTGTGCATCCCATTTTGTCAGAGGAAAAACATGCTGGACCATCCTGAGGATGCAAGCCTGTGACACCCTACTTTCTTTAACACGCACAGACACACTCTGGTCCCCTACAAACATATGCTGGCACTAAGAGTCCTTGTGCCTAACACCAGTGCCCTGGTGTCCTTGCCCAGATGTGTTTATTCCAGAAAAACTGCAATCTTGAAGAGAACGCTGAAAGCATCCCATAGTTTTCCCATTACAAACCTTACCCTCAGCAAGAGCACTTTGATAGCAGAGATCAGCACAACCACACCAGCATATCCATATCAGCACAGTGTCTGTCCTAAAGTCCTGCACCTTGACCTCTCTTTCGTCTTCAGCTTTCACCTGTCTGAATTACCACCTTTCACTTTCTCTTACAGCTTTTTCCTTCAGCTTTGATCATCAATTTCCCTGCTGCACAAAGGATGCTGAGGCAGGGTAACGTGCACAAAGATTTATTAGCAGGATGCATTGCTGATGACACACATCGACTCTAGCAGACAAAGTAATCTTGAGGGAAAAAAAACAAAAAACAAAAGCAGAGGACAGAGAGAAGAACAGGAGAGAGGAAAATACAGAGAGGGGGAGAAAAAACTCCCTGATGGCCAGTCAGTAAGGGCAGCCGTAGGGTTCCAGGTGAGCCTTATCCTCTGGACAGTGTCCCCAGTGATGATGAAGGAGGAGGACTTTTCCCCTGATCCTAAATGTTTCACTGAGACACACTTAAATTCCCTATGGACTGCTACTGCTTATGATGGTGTTAGCATAGACCAGAGTACACTAATATGATGCAAGCACTATACATCAACTGATTTTAAAGCTTTTTTCCCCTTATATTATTAGATAATGTTTATTGAGCATTTGGATAACTATTATCTACTTGTTGTACAAAGTGTTTGTTTTCTCTAATATAAATTCAAGTCTATTCATATTTTATTGATTGTAATTATCTCACAGTCTTGCCTAATGTAACTCTCAACTCCTACTGAGGTAGCAATGCCAGAACTAGGCATCTGTCTGCAGATTAAAACAGAACAGAGCTTTCTTATTCCCATAGACTGAAACCAGAATTTGTACCTTCCTATCCTTGAATTAAACTAGTAGGCTCACTACATTTCTAGTTATCACAGGCAGGGCAGGTTTGTATACGGAAACAGACTCCAAACCAGCAGGGGTATCTCAGCAAGGAGGCCAAGGATTAAATGCACATGGTGAGTAAATTATCCTCTCATCTTCCAAACTGCTCCCTCTGGATGGCATTAATGACATGCATTAGTTGTGTGCACCAGGACAGAAAGAATTGAGGCATGTTTCTGAACGATTAATGATCACTTCATCAAGATGGAACAGGTGGACTATATAGGATGGCAGCAGCTAGACAAATAAACCAAATTGTCAAATAAACAATTTGTGAACTTCATTTTACTTCCAAGGATTAGCTCTAATCTCTCTATTTGGATTCTGTCCTCAGTTTCCATTACAGCAAGGTAAACTCACAAGTGTTTGTGATATGTGCAGTCTTGCCGAGCCACTGACCATGTTTCTCTGAATAAAGACACGACTCAACTACTAGCATTCAAAGGTTAATAAGAGAAAAAAATAAGACAGAACCCAGAAAATTACAGAAAATGCACTGAATATCAAAGACTGCAATCCATATTTTCTAGCGTAACATATGATTAGGTGACTAAATCCATCTATCAACATTACAGGCTGCTAAATGCACTGGGAGGCCACCACTGAACCTGAAAGTGAAGATCCAGAGCAAGACAAGACACGGCAAACAAGCATAAGTACTCCAGTCTCTGAAAAAGTTACAACTGATCTACTGACATTGATATGGGAGGGAAGAATACAGACCCACCACCCTGCATGAGGATAGTGGCCCAGCCCACAGGGCACCATCCCAGGAACCGTGACAGGCAGTGACAGGCAGTGGGGCTTCCAAGAAGCCCACTCATTCCAGAGATGAAGGGAAATGGGTCAGTGCAGACCATTCCCTGGGAAGCACACCTGTGCTTATCTGGTGATCCAGCCATGCAAAGCACATGCCACTCCCCAGTAACAGGGCCTGTAATCTCAGTTTGCCTTGACTCTCGTGTAGAAGATGTTGACTTTTAGTGTTCCCTGACTCTTGTAGAAGATGGCGAACAATTCCAACACCAAATTGGAAATTAGGACCACCCTGTGTGTCCTGTGGGTTTCCTATATTCTCAGATGAAACGTCCCAGTGCAAGTGAATTCCAACACATACTGGGGATGCTCCCTTCCCTAGGCTGCCAGTAGAGAGAGGAAGGAAGACTCCACATTAGGAAGACTAGACACTTGTTCAAAGCTGGTGGCTTTTCTTATGCCAATTTCAAGATATTTTCACCCTTATTTAGAATACTCAAAATTCATTTTGAAAGTGGTGATATTTGTAAATATTGATCTCCTGGGTTTCTTCTAAACAACCCAAACGAAACCTGATACAGCAGTACTCCAGCAAATGAAAATGTTTAAGTGGTAGTATCTTTTTTATTTCATGAAGAATACATGAACTTCATTTGGAAAAAGAACAAAAGACAGGACAAAAAAATAGGTCAGAAGAGTAATTGTAGAAAATTGGTAACAAAAATTAAGTCTTTCAGCTTCCACAAAACCCCATACACAGAAAACCATTACATCTCACACTGCAGCAATGTTATAATTTGCTGTTTCAGGTACCTATAAAAAGTCAATTGTAAAAATTTTGAATATATAGTATGCTGTTAACTCAGAAGCTTACTTGTGTGACATCTTTTTAAAAAAAGCTGTTATTCATAAAAACAATAATACAGAAAATGGGACAACTGATTTATAATCCAAGAGGCTGTAGCCACAGTTACAGAGTGGATGATCATCCTGTACAAGAAATTTCACCATTACAAAAGTTTGCTATAAACCAGAAAGTATCACCCAGTTAGAAACTTTTATAAAGAAGTCTTGAAAAAGAATAACCATAAAACCATTCCCAACAAGCCTCGAGGTCCTACTGAGATGTGCACTAACCTTTCAAGAATCAATCTACAAATAGTCCTCAGCCAAACTGTGCTAGTGCTTAAAACTAACAGACCCTTGCTAAAACTGTGTGATTTAAATTATCCTGGGTTATCTTAAACTTCTCAGATGACCTCCTACTGCACAGCACCACAGGAGTGAATTGGTTTAAAGCACATGACACCCTCCAAGTACAAAGTTACTACCAGAGCCTTGTTTCTGACCCAGAAACTGAGACTGCCTTTTTGTTACAGAACAGATGGTAGCAGGAAATCAGCACTAAAGCATGCATCTTACAATTGGCATTTAGCACTGTTTGTATTTTCTAAATGTGATTTTCTTCTAAATAAATGCAACCAAAGCATTGTGAGAATTGAATTTTTGTCTTCTTATAGATTTGCAGGTTAAATATCTCAATATACCAGCAAAATTACTTTTTCTTCTAAATCTCAGGCCCACAAATTCACTCTGGGGAATAGGAAGTCAAGCTGGTTTTTTTTCCATCTTAAACATTGCTACCAGAAATAAAGGCTTCACAAGACAAATTTAACTCTCAGTTGTCCTTCTGTAAATTCCCTACTTTTAAATCAAGCTTTTAGTTTCGAACACCATATCAGGTTAATTTAAATCTTAGGTGGCTCTCAGGGTAAATATTTAGGTTTTGGAGTTGAGTTTGGAGGGCTAGAGGGTATAGGAGCACTGCTAATGCAGGGACTTAGGACCCTGATGCATAATGTCCTATGAAGGGTCTCTGCTAGTGGTCAGCCCCACTCAGCACACTTGTGTCTCTGAGGATGACTTGTTGCAATGTCTGCTTATTAGTCTCCAAACTCCTTTGGCCCTCAGACTGCTGACTCACAGAATCAACTAGGTTGGAAAATCATCTAGTCCAACCTAATTAACTTAACACCACCATATCAACTAGACCATGGCACTAAGAGCCACATCCAGTCTTCTCTTAAGCACCTCCAGAGACTATGACTCCACCATCTCCCTGAGCAGCCCATTCCAATGCCCAATCACTCCTCCTGTGAAAAACATTTTCCTAAGGTCCAACCTAAACTTCCCCTGGTATAGCTTAAGACTAGGTCCTCTTGTCCTATTGGTGGTTGCCAGGGAGGAGAAGCTAACTCCCATGGGTTACAACCTCTTTTCAGACACTTGTAGAGAGTGAGAAGGTCTCCCCTGAGCCTCCTTTCCTCCAGGTGGAAGACCCACAGCTCCCTCAGCTGCTTCTCATAGGACTTGTGTTCCAGACACTTCCCCAGCTTCATCATCCTTCTCTGGACACAATACAACACCTCATCATTCTCCCTAAATTTAGGGGCCCAGAACTGAACACAGGACTCAAGGTGCAGACTCACCAGTGCTGAGTATACTGGAAAAATCACTCCCTGGTCCTGCTGGCCACGCTATTCCCAATACAGGCCAGGATGCCATTGGCCTTCTGGTAGGGGACAGATGGCAAGCAAAAGCAGCCACACCCATGCTTATCACTCCTTCCTAAGGGAGCACTCTGCTCACACTAAAAATTTACGTAGCTCAGTTAGTATTCTTCTGCATTCCTCAGAGCTTGTGGAAAACTGCTTCAGCATTGGCTTGGGCTCACTGAATTTGGCAAAGTCAGTTTGGGATCAAGTGCAAGGTCTGGCCCACACTGGCAATACATTCTAAACATTGCACTGAGTTGCATTAAGAGCAAAGTCATTTCACGGGCAAGCAAGGGAAACAATTGACTGAAGGGAGGCCCAGAGAAATCTGGTAGATCTCCATACTTATTTGGATGCACAAAACTCCACAGCAATATGGATATATTTCTGAAAAAGCTGATGGCAAGCCATGTTTATTTATTTGTTTGGGTCTACAAGTTCAGATTTCCTCAGCTAACTTATTTGGAATTAATGCCATTATAAATATTTGTAAATGTCAGAGATTATCCTCTTGGTTGATTTTCTATTACCTCCTCTTCAGTGTTTTATAATGATACAATGCTATCCTATTTAAAAATATTTTCTCCAAGTACATGCAAATGCACCAAAATCAAGGGTTTCCTATTGTTTTCAAATTTCTTGAATGGTGGCAAAAATCAACAACCTGATACCAGAAAAGAAGCTTCATTGTACTATCATTACATTCACTTATGAAAAAAAAATGCAATGAATAACTTTAGACTGCAAAACTGGTAATGTTAAGTTTCTTATTGTCTATTAGGGAAGAGACCTAATTAAATATTAATTACAGTATACACTAAAGATTTACTGCAGTTTAACCCATCTATCCCAGAGTTATCAAAAGAGAAATGGAAATATACCTGTAGCACTTTCTAGGAGAAAAGTATTTGCTTTGAAAAGAAAACATTCTCCCCACTATTTCATCTCTAAAATCTCTTTTAGACAAATACTTAGAAAGGGAAAGATTATGAAAATTAATACAGAAATTACACAAAAAGTAGGCCAGGTAATAATACATCCAATCTTTTCATAACCAACACCTACTATCATATAATGGATACAGCTTCAGTGCATATTATGCTCCATTTTTATTTCTGATTTTTTTTATTTCTGATATTTTCCATTTTATATTATACTTTGCTTGAAATATAAATAAATAGGGGCCAGAGCTGTCTAGAGACACAAAATCAAGCCTTACTGTAAGTACTAAAAATTGCACAGTTCTTGTGTACTTATAATCAGCATGACCCTTATTACTTAAAGAATGGAGCTATATACAAGACATAACAATAGGTATTCATGTATTCAAAGTTTGTTCATTTTTCTGCTTTTGCTTCCTTTTACATTCTCAAAAAAAGGCTAATAGCCAAGGATGCATATCACTGTAAATACTTGATAGCACACTAAAATGCAACATTCCCATTTTAATCCTAAAATAATGTGAGCAATAATCTAAACAGCAGCCCATGTATTTTTCTGTCAGACCATTTAAAGAAAATCAGGTTTTACAAAAGCAAAAATTGCACTGGAACAAAAAAGCAAAGAAATTACTTTGAAAGAGCACATCCAAAAAAGCACTTCTATAATTTTCAATGGTCAAAAAATTGCATTAATGTTTGGATTTATCAGCTAAGGACTAATTTTGGTGATAACACTAGATCCATTCTTGTAATGGGAGTCTCACTGTTTGGAAAGTTGAATGAAGTAAAAGACTGAGAAAAATCAGGGGAAGTAATTTTGAAATTATGTATTTGCCAAGACTATTGAGTGTTCTGTATTGATCAAAACTACCTACTAAAGCAGCCTCACTGCAACACATACTTCTTCCAAACTAGACACAGCTTATGCGAATCTTAGCACTGACACATTTTACTGTGTTCAGGAAGCCACTACATAGTCCATGGCAATTCCATATCTATAAAATTTTCCCATTTGAAAATTCTGTTTACATTGGTAACACTCCTAATCTAGATAACCAGATGTTAAAAACAGTTCTTTGTGATTACAGTTAAATTCATTCTAAAATAGAGATTATATTATGATAACAAAATAATTCTTTTCTTGGTATAATACATATCTTCCTTGGAAGACGTGAGGCGTTTACCAGAAAATCTTTTAAAAGGATAACAGAAATAAATACTTCTGACATCCAAAATTTATAAATATGCAAGACACAAAATAAATTCTTTATTGTCACTTTGTGAATGAACAAGAATATAAGGCTTTTTATATGCTGGATGAGTTCATAATATCTCCCTTATGGTTTATTTGAACTTTTCTAGAGAAGAAAAATTATTTGCCTGGCCACATTTTATTACTTAAAGCACAGATTAGAGAGAATCTTCCTTCCTCCCAAGACATATTGCAGGTCTCTGTCAATGTCTCCTGAATACCCTTCTTTTGTGGGAGTCTTTCTTCAAAAATGGCAAAGGTGACCCCATGTAGATGAGGGATGAGCTGCAACAAAAAAATCCTTAAGCACCATTATCTATGGAGATCACACTGTTTTAGGCAAACTACCAAAGATGAGCAAGCAGTTTGCTGGAATGTTCAAAGTATTCTCACCAAATGTAAGGAGAGTTAGTGATACAACTATGAGAAATGCATAATTCAGGGTCAGCACAAATGCACACCATGCATACCAATGCAAATTGCCTTCCTAAATTCACAGAAGAGCACATTCCTCATTTGTTTCTCTGTACAAGAATTGTTTTATACAGACAATAACTGATATTAAGAACTTTCCTAGGGCCACTAGATTCAACATATTATGTAAATGATGGAATTCATAACTTTTCTCCATCTAAAATGCAATTATAACTCTTGTTTGTGATGTAGCAACAGAAAATCCTTTCCTGCAAGGAGATGATCCTAATCAGGTTAACCTGAATTTTGACATTGATTTGCATAGAAAAAATATTGGGACTCTGACTACTTATGCATGAAACAGCAGTTATCTGCCTTCAAGACATTTCCTACATTGGTACAGATCTGTCACCTTGCATGACTCTCCAAGCTTCCAAATTGAGCTTCTGAAGTGGTCTAATTTTCACATCACTGTTCCAAAGTCAGCAGCTATTACCCATAACTAATATAATATGACAACACTTCTCAATGTCTCACTCTTCAAATGCCCTTAGTAATTTCCATCACTAAATATTTAGAATTATGCATGCTGGGAAAATGTAGCTTATAAGTGTAGAGTCTCTTATGCAGAGAGATAACTCTCAAACTTTTAGTCTCAAGGTTTCAGAGGTAATATGAGCCCTGTGGATGCAACTTCTTCTAAACAAATACATTTCAAAGCAATGTTTTCTTCTATGGGGGACATCCTTGAAAATATAATAGAAGGCATTTTGACCAAATTGCCTTCTGTTTGCCTGCTGCCAATTACAGTCAGTTCACATTAGCTAACCCATCCAGTTTACCTGGATGCCAGCAACCCACTAGAGCTAATCCCCAACTCTACAACCAATTTTGCCAACAGAGCTCTATATTACAGAAGGGGAATATTGACAAATAATGAACTATAATTACTGTTTGTGTTCCTCAAGGTGTGTTATCCTACTGACTTGTTCTTTCTCTCCCAGAATCAAACATTTCTTTTATGACAGCTCTTCTTCCATAGTAGAGTTAATATCCTAACACTGGGCTCAAGCACAAACAACCCCATTTTTTCACCCTTTCTCACATGAACAGCACTTTGTGTAAACACATACACTGAACCTACAAGCACTTTTACCTGAAATTAGTTAGGTGATATAACTGAACCCTTCCTATTTAGAGGGGCCTTAACCTATAGAATGCATGCCACCGCGGCCCATTTGCACTCCTCTGGCAGTATAAAAGGACCTTGAAATGGGTGCAAATGCAAATGGGTGAGATCAAAACCTGAGCAATGCACGCATACTGCACGGTCGTTAGCAAGGGACAGAGTGTGAACCATGGGCACAGGTGGTGTTCCTGTGCACAGCAGAGAGAGACAGGTGACTGATGGGTGTGCACGCCTAAATAACAGGAATAAAAGAAACCTGACAGTCGGTGCTCCACCCCCTTATCAGAGGTTCCAATGTCCAGATGCAGATCCTTGCAGAGAAAGAGGGGAACAAAAATGCCCTACAACAGGAGCAACTGCAACTCTTAGAGCATCAGTGGGAGTCACTGAGACCACAGGAACTTCCCTAATGCTTTCCATTACAAACTTTATAATCATAATCCCTGGGAAATGACTAGGGCCCAAAGAAGCGTGGCTTAAAACTCAGCATGAGAAAGCTGACATTTAAAAATCTGAAGGAAATTAGTTTGTGTTCTACCAATGATTTGCAAAACTACATTATGAGTTAAGCATGAACTAAGTGAAAGGCAGAAACATAAAAGTAGCTTTGGGTAAAAAGCTATCTCCTAAAAAGATTGTCTTCACATCACCTCATTTCTTGGCACCTTAAGGTGAGAGAAAGCATTAACAAAAGCAACATTTTCCCTCTACCCTGAAATCTTAAGACTGTGATTTTGTCAGTCAGCTGAGTGATCAACTTACCTTCCCTCCACCATCAAGTATTTGACAGGGTGTTATTTTATCAGTGCTAAAAAGCCCTGATGTCTCAGTCCATTACTGAGAGTTTCTGAAGGCAGAAGTCTTTTCAGCCTGCAGAAACATGTATAGAAGTGTCTAGAGAAATCTTTGAAGACTCTTTAAAAGTAAACCAGTCAATTTCATGTACTTGACTGATGCCAAGTTTTTACAGTCACAGTCCCTGTAAGCATCCTCTGTTTGCAGGGAGGATAAACAGTAAGGGGTATTTAATTGTATAAAATGCAAACTTACATGTGTCAGTGTAATTACTCTGCAATAAACAACATTTCTGGGTTTTTTTCCCAATGGATATAATTTGATGGACTCAAACATATTGAAGCAAATTAAGTGTCTTTTTCATTTTTGAGATATTAACCTAACTAAAGATCAAATAAATTTTGCTTTGCTTTAGTTTTATGGGTTAGAAAAGAAAGCAGACAAAAAGAGAAATGGCAAATTTTTCAGATTATACTTAATTGAAAACATAGCCAAAGATTAGAGCAAAAGTAATCAAGAACAGAAGAGTTTTAAACTAAGCAAGCAGAGAGCATATGTAATTAAATGTGGATAAATTTAGAATGATACTTGCAACAAAAAAAAACACCTCAAACTCTCTAAAATCTCTAAACTTTTTCTGTTGAACAGGAAAATTCTAAGATAGGCCAATATAGAGAAAGAGATTAAAGAGAGCAATACACTTTGCTAACAGTTAATATGACCACATGTTTTTTGTAGCAAAAAGAAAAAATGTGTTATGTAGCTAGCAGCAGTTAGTCAAGATTCAAAATATTTCCTATAAACACTTATAGTTCATAATGGAAGTAGTTTCTGGTCTTTAGGAAAAATATTTTTTTTTAAAAAGTGGTGACAATGCAGGTGAGATAGAAATCTAGAGTGTTAAATAACTATAAACAAGATCTAAAAGTTTAGGAAAATTGTCAATTTTTTCCTCCATGTGATTAAATTCAGTTAGTGCTAATCTTTCATTAGAAATCTTTTCTGAAAATAAATTATGGACAATTTATTACACACTGTTCCTTTTTTAGGACTTTATAGAATAGATAATAAATTTATTGCCTTTTATTTTAAAAATCCTGTTGAAAATATACAAGCTAGCTTGTTGCATCTTTCAGCACTGACTCAGCTACAGAAATACAGCAGTTTTGTCACCCAGGAGAAGTGCTTGAATTATTGATCTGCTCTCAGTGTGGTTGATCCTACGTCTAAGTAAATATCCCAGCATTCATCAGCAAATCACACAACGTGCTCTATTCAGCACCTACCATTACATTATCTTTTAGGGACACCCACAGAGATTCCATTAGTCCTATTTTCAGCCTTTAAAACTTGCATTCAGAGACTTCTTGAATCTTCTTTTCATTTATGGGGATTCTCAAATTCAGATATGAGACTTAAAGGAAAGCTCAAGTACATTTGTGGAAAAACCTGAGGGGAGATAACAGATTTTTTCAGACCACCCAGAAAGCTGGGATGTCTCACCCTTTTCTTTAACCACACTGACTAAAAATCACACATGACAATAGGAAGTTAGCACAGAAAAAGATAGTCTTCTAATTTTACACAGTTTTGTGAGAGCATTATTCTTTCACTGTTGGAAAGCAGAAGGAAATGGTACCCATACCTATTGCTCCTGAAGAGGTTGCTGAGATATGTGTAGAGATTCACACAATTGAGACTGATGCTGCAAATTGCAAAACAGTATCTCACTGAAAAACATAATGAGCTATTTCAGGAAGCCAAAGTCAGAACAGAGAGTGTTTCAGTGCATTTATCTAAGCAATCACAATTCAGACTTCGAGGCAGTAGAAGCAGTAAAATAAGTATAATCAAAGAATTCATTTGTCTAGATACATTTAATAAAAAAATGATGGATGTAGTCCTAAAGAAAGAGTGCTGATCTGTTGGTTGGTCTTCACCAGCATATTTTCATTGCTAAGTCCTGGAAGTGGACAGGCTATATAATATTCTTTTCAATACAGAAAATGTGAATTCTGTGCAATACAGAACATACATACAGCTGCTAGGGGTAGAGGCAAAGGTGGACCTTCACCCAGAAATCAATCATGTTATGGTTAGTTACCTCTTTCCTCATTAGCAGCACTGGCTCTAGAATAAACATCTGGTCCAGACACATGGATCTTTAACAAAACATGGCAATAATTTGTTTTTCAATTTCCCATAACATCCAAATATATAACCAAGAGCACAGCTCAGATTAACCCTTCTCTGTATTTTCACTCTGAAAATGAAAAAAGAAAAAATAAGGCAAAAAAAAAAAAAAGCACTAGGGAGGGCTCAAAAGCAGCAGCTGAAAAATTTCTATCTTGGCTGATAGAAATGTGATAGGTCTGTAACACCCACTTCAAGAGATCTTGGTGCTAGTCTGGGCCTTTGAACAGCACATACCTACCACTGTTGACCTGCAATTCAACACTGAATTTTCTGAAATAGAAAGTACTGGTTTTCCATTTTATTGACTCCAGAATTGAAACAGACACCTCAACAACTAATTTGAGGCCCCCGAAAGAAAAGTTATTACAGACAAGCTTTCACTGCAGGAAGTCATGGTAAGTCCATGCTCTTAAGTAACAGGAAACCCTGTTTTCTGCCTTCAGAGTGAGTTTCATCACTAATATTTTCAGCATGAATATTTAACATTCACTAAAATGCTTTTTTGCTTTTCTTTTTTTAACAGGAAGAGTATCCCCCAGAATACATAATATATCTTCTGTTCATCTCTGCTCTTAATCTTGTAGCTCTCATGGAAGTTTAACCCATATGTCATTTTACTTGAGTTTTCTTGCATGCATTTCCTCTCTGGCCATACAAACAAGACTTAGACCCAGCCATGGATGAATTGGAGTCCAACATTTATGTACATGGAAACCTATGCAAAATGATCCAAAAAGAATCTCAAAGAAAGGTTATCTCAGAAAAACCGAAGTCCGCTGAAAATGCTTTTGTTTAGTACGGGCTACTAGGGATATCCAGTTTGAACATAACTTTGTTTAGATGGCTAAACAAAGGTAAGAAGCCTCATTCCTGAGTAGGTAGGAAAGATGTGACAGTAAACCAGATGGCACAAGAAACCAGTCAGCAAAAATGACAAGTTTTCCCACCACTCTACATCACTTGCTTAACTTTTTCCTAAAAGGACTGTCCATCATGTTAACTACAATTTTCTCTGTGCAATGAATCCTCAACCCCTGCTTATTCCTTGGTATCAGTTGGGTGCTATCACCCCAAGCAGTCTTTTTTTTTTTTTTTTAATGTAAATATCTATCAGGAATGACAACAAAACAATCCATTCATACCAAATTGGCCACTGAATAATCTCCTGGAGAAGACAACTTCAAGCACCAATTGACATGGCTGGAAAAGGACTAATGATTTAGATAAGAAACATTCTTTAAGATATTGGCGATCCTTTTGCCCTCTACTTGCCCCCACTACAATCTTTCTAAAACTTTCATCACAGAAGGAGGTTAAGGAAAGATGGCTTGTAATGCAGTATCAGATACAGTGCTCCAAAAACTTCAGCTTTAACCACATTTTATTTTTAATAGCCATCTCCCAGATTATTTATTTTTCAGACAGCAGCTTAAGTTATTTGAACAACTTTGTGAGCAATTTCCTGTACCCCATTTCTTCAGATATTTGCAGTAATTTCATAGGTACTACCTCTTTACATTATTTTCTAGCTCATCACTTTTACTATCGTTTTGACTCAGAGCTCATTTCTTTGATGTACAATAATTTGTTGCGAGAGCACAGGATATCAAAGGACAGAAATATCTTCATCATCTAATGTGCAGCATGATCTACATGTCAGAAAGAAATAGTAAGGTTATTATTTATGCGTCCTCTCAACCATCTCTCTTGCACAATAGTCAGATTGCTACATTTAAATTACAGCACAAAATTCATTTGTCACCAAAGAAGCTCCATTTAATACCAGGCAAGGAGCCTTGTGGTGTAAAATCCTGTATTCTACATTGCACAGGGTAAGAAAAAGCCAGCTCCTTTTGTCCCAAATTATTCACTGCTCTTGAGATTAAGCTGCAACACCATCCAGAGCACAGCATTTGGGTCCTATATGTTACATTTCTTCTTTTTATTTTTTTTTTCTTGCTCTGGTTTATTTTTGTTCTTTCCTATCTCACTTTTTTTTTTTTTGGTGGAAATCTGTTTTAGTCAACAAAGACAGAACCTCTTTTTATTTCATTGTCAACCCACCACCTGAAAGGTGGTTGAAGCAGGTTAGCCTGAGTTTTGGTCTGCATGCAGCAATGGTATAATGTACCTGTCGTTCTAATTCATGAAGCTGAAAGATAAAAATCAGCATCAACAATAAAAAGTGCAACTTCAGCTTTTGTTCTCTTCCTGTTTATGTCTATTTCTCTTGTTTGATTCCAAGCAAAATTATATCAGAGCATAAACTTCGGGAATTTTCTTTGTCCAAGAAAGACATTTGATAAAGCCTATTATTCTACCTATAATATACTTTAATTAGAAGAACATCCTTCTAAAACCTTTTTATATACAAAGGAAAACAATTAGGGGATTCTGATTGAAAGAAAACTTCTTACTTTTTATTTTATTACATATTTTTACAGATCTTAAAACAGATCTTTAAAAGACCCACTTAAATTATACCTCAGTTTTTCCAGCTATTTTTCTTCTTTTTTCATATCTTCATTAAAAAATTAAAACAATTTCCAGTGTCAGCTGTGAACCTAATAACCCAAGGTCTTCAAGTTCAAACTTCACTATCATAGAGTGAGCCAGAATAACATGAGACCATTTAGAAATACTTTTAAAAGAAACACACCAAAAATAAAGGGGGTTTTTTTTTTTTTAAATTATGTCAGTAGTATGCATTTGTGGGGATGTGGGTATTAATGCCTGTAGTGGTGAAAGGCAATATTGATTTCTGATTAAAACCTGACCATTCTAATACTGGCTTTGTTCCATCGCATATGATGTGTCCTTTGAAATATCTGTCACAGTTCTGACAGCAAATCCCCATCTAACACTGATTACCTTTCTTACATCTACCCTTGTTTTTTGCCACCTCACCCTACGCTTGCAACACCTGCCATTCTCATTACATCCAACGACAGCAATGTTTTCTTTCAAAAGACATCCTAATGACTGCCTTCCTCATGAGCACATAAAGGATATTAGTCACTCATACAATTGTCTAATTTTCCCCTTCATTTAAAATTATTGAGTTTTGGGGAATTCTGCAACATGCCAGTAACCAGCTGTGTCTATGTTCCCAGATGAAACTACCACTACTGCCTCTGAACTGTGGTACCCATGACTCTTCTCCCCAGTCTCGGTGTGAGCCATGGCTGTGTCCTGCCAGCAAGATGGGACCATCCCAACTTCTGCTTCCCTCCTATACTCGCACATTCACTGGGAAATTAGGCATGTGGGCAGTTCAGAAGGAAGGTATTGGCACTCCAGACTCTGGAACCATGCCTAGATTACAGAAAGGCAAGTAGTGCAGAAAACACAGTGACACTGTGAGGCAGCCTTGCCTCAGTTTCTGTGATTGGAGTTACCATTACTCATCAGCGAGACTTGGCACAGCTGAGATCTGCTAAGGCATTCCCTCTAGAGCTCAGCTCTCCCAAGAAAAGTCTGCTCCATGTAATCATCCATCATAAATAAATACTGTCTGATAATAAATTCTGTGTCAAGGCCACAGGTAAATAAGTGATTGATCTTCCTGTGATAACCCTTGCTCTCTCTTACCAGCTTGTCTGAAATGTTTTTTATCATCACTTGTTTCTTCCTGTTCAATATAAAGTTATAAATCCATCCAGAAAATAACCATGTTTTTAATGTCTCTGCAAATGTTTAGCACACCTGTGGGCTCTGCAAGATAGCAAGAACAATAACCACTAAACAGTATCCTCCAGCCCTAGAATAACCTACAAATGTTAATGCTTAATTAACATGTCAGTGTGCAACATATCCTTTAATTGCAATTTACAAAGAAAAGTAGAAATAGAAAGAGACCAAAAGGCTAAATAAACTGAAAAAAATAGAAAGCAAAGTTCTTCTGAATAAGAGATTTTGTTCTTCTTCAAAGCCAGAAGTCCAAATTATCGGCAGTTTTTTTTACAATAAATCAAGTACACTATTGTATAATATTCATCTAAAACTAACTCCATATTGCTACTTCACAAGAAAAGGATAAGAATATTATTTTATCCGACTTTACATGTGCGGATGACAATATTATTTCAAACTCTACTTCTAACACAGAAGGTAAAGCTGCTAGAATTTTGGCTGGCTGAACAGAATTTGAGCACAATGCAGAAGCTTACTTAAGTGTGGCAGTACTGAACATTGCCACCCTGGCACTTACTGAAGCACAGGGTGTGCTCATTTCCACATCAATGTGAAACATGTTTCTCCTAGACAAAGCTGTTTCACACCACTGCAGCTATTTGAACTTTGGAAATAAATGGAAAGGTTTCCGTGTTATTGTTAAAAAACAATGAAACTTATATCCTTTGTGCGTAGGATACAGTTAATGAACGCTGACCTTTGTAGGGCTGTATTCGTGATTTTGGGCAAAAGGAATGCATTGTAACAGAGCTGTGTTGTGCAGGGAAGACAAGCAAAGACAAGCTGTGTTGTGCAAGAAAGATACGACTTCAAATTCAGAACACAGAGTTGCAAAAGTAATAGTGATGCCTCACAGATTTAGAAGATTATATTCACTGCTACTTTGTTATCTTGCTGAATGAGCCTGCAACAACACCAGGGAATCAACAACAAAGTGAAATTTAAGTGATTTGTCCAAGGTCACAGAGAAACACTGGAAACAATTAACAACTGTTTGTCCCACTTGTATGTCCGTTCGTGTTTTAACAAGACCAAGTTTCTTCTCCTTACCCCACAGAGAAAGAAATACTTTTCAGACTGTCACAAATCAATACTAAAATACACCATACCATACAAAACAGTAAGCTGTAGAGCATTAGGAAGGAAAAACAAAACCTCCAAGAAAAGCTGTATCAAAGGACCAGAAGCTTTGTCACATCACATTAAAACCCGGGGTCCCATTGCATCAAAAAGGGTATTACTGGGAAAGAACTACTTCTTCCCTTCAGCAAAAGCAAGCAAATGGTTCAACGCTATAAGACCAAGACCATTTAAAATCACTACTTTCAGCTAAGAGCAAATCAACTATTTTTAAACTTGAAGCTTCATAGCCATGTAAAGAACATGACTCCTCAATCTAAAGCCTGTAATCCATGGCACAATACTTCTATTAAGATTAAAAAAAAAAAAATGTAGTCTACTAAATTAACAACAATTCCTTAGCCTCTGCTCCCTGGGTTTTCCTTAAAATGGTCTTTTCACAATGATTACAGGGAAGAAAAAAGAAGGCAAGAAAAAAGTACCTTATTCAGAAAAAAAAATATCAGAAAGTACATTTAAAGATTACTTCTCAACTTGCCACAAGTTGAATTTTATTTCATCACACAATGGCAAATGAGAACAATTTTTTTTTCCCATACTCTTTGAAGAGTAGATGCTTTTAAGAAAACAGAAATAGAAACAGTGCTGGTACCTTTTTGTTCTTCAGCAACAGCAAGATGGAGGGTCTCTAAGCTCACAAAATCACAGAAGGGTTGCTGATGAAAGGAACCTCTCAAAATCATCTAGTCCAGCCCCCGCTTAAAAGAGGGGTCAGCTAGAGCAAGTAGCTCAGGGCTGTGTCCAGTCAGGTTTTAAATATCATCGAGAACTACTTCTCTGGACAATCTATTCCAGTGTTTGATCATCCTCACAATAAAAACGTGCTTTCTTATGTTCAGGTAGAATTTTCTCTATTTCCTTTTGTGCCCTCTGACTCTTTTCCTGTCACTGGGAACCACTGAGAAAGGCCTGGCTCCACCTTCTTTACACACTCCCATCAGGTATTTCTGCACATGGACAAGGCATCCTTGAACCTGCTCTTCTCCAGGTTGAACCATTCCAGCTTTTCATTTGCAGATGAGTGTCTGCTTGTACTTGGCATTGGTGAGGCTGCACCTCAAGTGCTGTGTCCAGTTTTGGGCCTCTTAGTTCAAAAGAAGACATTGAGGCACTGGTGTGTGTCCAGCAAAGGGCAGTAAGGCTCATGAAGGGTCTGGGGAATGAGTATTATCAGGAGCAACTGAGGGAGTTGGGTCTGCTCAGTCTCAAGAAGGTTCAAGAGGCACCTCATCACTCTCCACTACTCCCTGAAAGGAAGTTGTGGTGAGGTGGGGGCCAGTCTCCTCTACCTTGCCTGGAGTGAGAAGAACAAAGAGAACAGCCTTAAACTGAGATTGGAGATTCATATTCGATACTAGAAAAATTTCTTCCACTGTTAAGGTAGTCAGGCACTGGAGCAGGTTCCTGAGGGGAGAAGGAGGCATCACTATTCCTGGAGGCGTTCAAGAAGTGTATGGATCTGGTGTTGGGTGATCCAATTTAGTGTTAGGTGGACAGTAGGACTAGATGATCTTGAAGGTCTCTTCTAAAATTGATGGTTCTATGATTCTATTTATTAATGATATGTCATTATTAGCAATTGGTGATCATAACTGCTTGTGTATTTTAAAGCTGAAGCAAGATCTACCCAGCCAGAACCGGGGCCAAAAACACTAACAGTAAGGATGATAAGGAAGGAAGAAGGAAGGACACACATGTTTTCTAGGCATTTCAATAACTGCTTCTGGCCAGAAGCAAATGTTATAACCCAAATTATTTTAAAGTTCACATTTATAGTTCATTCATCTGAAAATTCTGGCCATAACATCCATGAGTTTCTCTACCCAGATGCAATTCCTGAGAGAAAAAGTCCTTATAATTCCAAGTAGATCTAGCCTCTAGCAGGCAGAAATTTTTTAACTCCTTAGAGGCTTCTGTTTTCTTATTTGAGGACTCCCATCTAAGAGAGAAGCACGACAGGCATACCTGGACAGAAAACTGTTAAGTTCCATTCATAACTCAGTGAATTGCCCAGAATAATACACAACAGCTGAACCCATTATTTCACAAAAAGTCTACTTTTATTCCATAAATGGACTATTATCATTATATCCCATTGGAACCAATTCAGGTGTAACAGGATATTATAGGTAAGGTTAATGACAAGCATCAGAAGATACTATACAGGTGTTACCAGGCTGGGAGTAATCACTTGGCTGCCATAGAGGTAATCAGTCTCCCACACCTCAAGTCATGGTCAGGGGTCAAGTCTGAAACTCAAAACCTGAGCTAGAAGCCATAAAACTAATAAAAAATGGACTTTGGGAAAGCCTAGTATTCAGCATACTACTTTCAACTCTGAACAAGGACTGCAGGCTTCCAGGAGCCTACACTGCACAGGCAAGGCACTCCACAATGATTTCAAAGGAAATTTGAACACAGTCAGCCACAGAGCAGTGAGTAACAGAGTCAGACCAAGCCTGCAAAGAAACAACACATAATGGAATCCAAATCCTCTCTCTTAACTCTCCCCAAGTCCTTTCTGGATATCTGAAATGGGGTACTACCACCTCCCAAGGACAGGAGCTCTCAAGGGATGTGTGAAAAAGGTAATGGTTTTTTAGCTTTTCAAAAACCAAGGTCCTTCTGAACATGTGCTGGCATCACACAAGTAGTATTAAAATACAACATCCACACACACTGATACACCCCCTCTTTAGTGGAGGCATTAGAATGACAGAGCAACTGCTGAAAGTAATTACAAGGATCACAACTTAGGATCTGGATGCCCACATGAAATTCCTGCTAGTACAAAATTCCCAGTTTCAATTCTTAAGCCTACTTTCAAAACATGCAGCTGTACATTTCTAAAGTTGTGCAGCTTTTAGAATTTGGAAGGAAATTAAAAATTGCCTTTAGAAGAATCTCCATCACTTCTAACACTGAAGACTCTACAGCTGAGAAAGAAAATTGGCTGTTTTGTCATAAAACAAATATCCTCTAAGTCAAAGATTTCACAGTATCCTTATGGAGAAAGGTCCAAATCCCATTGGAATATAACAGGATTGAATGCATGCATTCTAAACTACAGTGGAATTTAAGTGCCTACATCCAATTGAAATACAATTAGATTTGAGTACCTAAATCCCATAACCTGATTGAAAGCCTCAGTGTTTCACAGGATCATGGAGGCAGGTGGGACTTTGAAAACTTATCACAGTGTAAATCAACTAGAACAAAAGAAGCTGCATTTAATTAAATAAGATTATCTCCATGTTCTCACCTATAGGATTATTTTCCTGAGTTTTATTCGTTTACAACAGAAGGTGGCATTGCTGAACTACGAGTGTTACAAAATTAGCAGATCCTGTATTCTTCTTCCCAGCAGAGAAAGTGCTGGGAAGTTCAGAGGTTGCATAAAGTTTGCTTACATTAATAGGCTTTCCTTATTCTGCAAGCCCTAGTCCCTAAACAAGGTTAAATTAAGCTCATGAGCCAGCCAGCATTAGCAAAGATCATGGGTTTGGCACACAGGGTTACAACCAGTCCTCTGGAAAACTAAGTAACTAGCAAATGGAGGCAGAACACACGTGACATCTGGTACCACTATAAAATAAAATAAAACAAAACAAAAAAAGCAGCAAATACTCCCCACTGTTTTACTCATTCAGCAGGTAGTTTTGTCGTCCTGTCGGCTCAATAAAGGCAAATTGCAGGGTATTGCCACAGGGTGGCTCATCGCGCCTGCGATGCGAGCCGCAGCCCTTTCTGCTTACACAAGCAGCCGGAGCTGAGCCGCTCTTTCTCAAAGCCGGATTGCCACAGACCGAGCACGCAGGAAGAACAACTATAAAGAGAAAACCAGGAAGGGCACAGAGCCAATTTTAATTCACCTTAACCCCGCATGGCTTCTCTCCCACCAATGAGCCAACAATCATTCCTGATGATTTTGCGGGCGGACAGAACCTTGTGACGTGAAGGCAGTGAGCCCACATTCCTCAGCAGCCAAAAATCCCACTGACTTCTTTGGTATGTCAAAATGGCCAAAAAATTCAGCCTCATGCCTTGTTCCTATACCTGATCACTGTGACAAAACAGGTCTTGTTCTCTTCAAAGGGCATGGGATAGGAATCCTGTTCAATCAACAGTGCCATTATGAAAACTGACCTCATCATCACCTCGGGGCTGGTAAAAATTTTTTGTTAACCTCTACAATAAAATAATGTCACAAACTGTTAAGAAAGAAGACTAGCAAGCTGAAAAAATATGCACTTTTAACTACCAAATTATTCTAGATGTGAAAAAAAAACTTCATTTTTTTTTAAAGGAGCTTTAAATAGGTAGGCAACTTTATAAGTAAATGTTTACAGTTAAATAAATTCCAATATGAATATGCAAGTAAATTATTGCAATGGTCAAACATGATTAACTACTATAAAAAAGTGAACAACTGGAAATTAGAATTCTCTTGTTTCTAACATTTTTTTTTCTACTGCTCTATGTAAAGGAATATTTTCATTCTCAGTAAGACAAAGTTTAAAGTTATTATATACTTATATATTAGCATTTTTAGTTATTATATACTTAAATATTGGCATATTTAGTTTGGTAGTGCAACTTTCAAAATGTAATTTAATCAATTTCCTCAGATTTAATATGGCATTTTAAAGTCAAGTGCATTGTGTCTTCCCACTACTACATATTTAAAATAGAATTGGATCAAAAAAAAGTCCCCCACTGCATGGCTTCTGAACTAATCATTCACAAATGCTTTTTGAATTTATTAATTCTACTCATGATAAATAGAATGTATTAATTCTACTCACGACAAATATAAGCTACCCTGGCAAATCTGAGACTATTTCTTCAAAGACTAGCATCCAGAAAAAAACACTAAGTTAAAAATTAAATCCAGACAGTCTAATGTGATGCTGAAAGAATATGACAGGAAAAAAAAAAAAAAACCAAAAAAAAAAAAAAACCTGAGCATAGAAAAAAATTCCCTAGCATCCTAAGAATACAATCCCAAAGAATAACACTCTGGTGTTAACACTAGCACCCAGGGCAGTATTTACTGACATGGGCAATGCCTCCGGCCTGTCGTTTGCAGGAACAGCCCGGATCACCTCACTCCGCTCTGTTTGCGTGCCCGTGCCCTGCAAAAAGTGTCGAGTTTACAACAAACAAGCAGAGGAGTTGTGCAGAACAAACAAAAGGTGCAGTATTTTCCAGAGCTATGAACACAGGAGAGATCTCAGGGAGCGGGTATCGCATTTTTAAATTATTCATAAAGAATATAAAACGCAGGAAGAGAACTTTTTAACAAAAATTATGCTGTGTTCATCTTCTCCAGAGCATCACACTGCTGCCTACGTACCCTAAATCACTATGAAATAGCGAGATACTGATTTATTCCCACCACTATTTACGAGCAGCCATCACCCAAGAAATTCCCACATCCCTTGGATCCGTGATATTTCTCACGGCGCTTCACACCCGCTCCCGCTGCGCTGCCCTGCGCAGGCAACTCGCGGTACAGCGGGGCTTTAAGGCAGGGCGAGGTGAAGCCACACTAGGAGCCCGCACTTGGGGCTTTCCTCCGCGCAGGCACTGGGAATGCGGACACACCCACCCCTCCTTCCCCGCGCAGCCGCCCTCATGGGCCGGGCCCTCATGGGCGGCCGCACGCCGCAGGACTACAAATCCCAAGATGCCCCACGCGCCGGATAGCGAAGCGTTAGCTGGCGGGGCACGCCGGTCTTTGTAGGCCCTGCGCGGCCCCGCCCCGCCGCGCTGGACAGGCCCCGCCCCCCGCGCGGGGCGGGCACGGCGGTGGCGCGGCGGAGCGGGCGCGCGGCAGGGGCAGGTGAGCGGGGCCGCAGCTCCGGGAGGCGGGGGAGCGGGCAGGGATAGGGACAGGGACAGGGCGAGGCGGCGGGCAGCCCGTGCCGGGAGGGCCGGGGGAGTGAATTGTCGCCGCTGCCCGTCCCGCGCCGGACGAGAACGCCCCCGCCGCCTCCGCGCAGCTCCGCGCACCTGTGCGGAGGCGGTGGCACCGCGGGGCCCGGTGCCGCTCGGGCGGGACGAAGGGTACGAACGCCCCGTGCCCCGGGGCGGGGCCTCGCCGCGCCTCCAGGTGTTTCCTCGGCCGGTTCCCGCAGCCGTGCGCAGGTCCCGGAGGGCTCCCCGGGCCCCGCCGGTGTCACGGGCTCGGGGCCGCCCCGGAGTTACCTGAAGTACCGCCCGAGCGCGGCCCTCGGCGGCGGGGCCGGGCCGGGCCGGGCGCTGCCCCAGCGGTGCCGGCCGGCCCGGTTTGGTTCAGGACCGTCGGAGTGCGCTCCCTGATGTGCGGCTCTGGGGTGCGAGGTACCTGCAGCTGTGGGGCAGCAATTACTCCTCTGTGCGTGAGGTGTGATAAATAGCCCCCCCCATTTCATAAGCAGGTAAAAAATGTTGTTAGGTAACTTGGCTGAAGTCGGCACAAAATGATCATTTAAAAAATCTAAGTCTAGAAGCTGTTTCTTTATATATTTTACTTATTCTATAGCTGACTTTCCTCAGTAGCACTTAAACCCTAAACATCAGAGATCAGCTTGTCTGCCTTGTCCAAACAGAGGCACAATATATGTAACCAGATCGCAAATAGTATTGCATAGCTAAAAGTCTTCTAAATCCAATTACAACTGTTAAGTACGGATTGTTTTGTTTCTAATCTATTATCCTTGAATCGTGTGGTTTACATGTTTCTCGCTGAATATACAAGCCATTAGTTTAAAAAGGTTTGGAACTGCGATAGCTGCAAGCTTCAGGCAAACCCTTTTTAAGTGGTTTTATTACAGCCTATTTGCTTTACCCGCAGAAGGGGAGGTGGCTGCTGTAAACACCAGGATAAGTTGGTGTCATGCTGCTCTTGTAGCATGTGACGGCCGGGTTCCCGGGACTGTCCTATCCTGTTTCAGATCTTGCAGTTCAGCGCTTCCAGCAAATGTTCTCTTCCTTCTCTTTTCGTTCTTAACTCACCCCGGGAATCAAACTAAACAAAATACAGTTCTGAACAGGAAGCAAATGTCTTGTAGAAAGTCAAGAAAATAGCTAGACAAGAAAGTGCAGTCTCTGGGCTATCTCACAGGGATTATGAGCCATTTGCTCTTAAAGTTGGGAGTGCTGCAATGATTCTGCTGGTTCTGTGAAGCTGGGGTGGGAGCAAACTGAGCACACAAACCCTCCTGGCTGCACCAAGGTAAATAGGGTTTGTCTAAAAGGATTTTTTAAATTAAATTGTTATCAGTTCCTTTTATTGTGTGAATTGGCAGTAAACTATATTCATAGATAAGGCTGGATTCCTAAGGTTTTGACCCTCCTTTGAGCATTGTGTTTTTTTCTAATATTTAGTAGCCTTTATAAAGTGCAGCTTGATTTAATTTTGAACCCTCTTGTAAATATTTTACATACTAGGAAATTGTGATACTTCTACAGTTGAAGATGGATTTACATTTGTAGTTAGGAATATATATGTGTCTGTGAGTCTGGTAATGTAATACTTTTGTCTATTTCTTTCAACTCTTTTTACAAAAAAAATATTCAAGTTAAGTGAAGTTGTGTGCTATTTGCTCAGTTGACCTGACATTTCTGTTACTCAGAGAATACTTTGCTGTTACTTTTCAAAGTTAGAGGAATCTGTGTGTGACACAGGTTGTATCAGCCCCTTCTATTTGTCTGTGGGCATGTTTACTGTGTCAGATTGAGTCAAGAATGGCCTTCAGAAGAAAACAGTGTCGTCATCAGCTTTAATACTCATCGACTCATAATTTGGGGTGGCCTTGCAGAGTACAAAAGAAACTAAACCAGAAAATGTACCCTGGGAGCAGGCTTAGTGTAGAACAGCTGCTAATAAGTGTCCAGGCAGTGGTACCAAATTAGAGCTGGTCTGAAAGGAAAGTTGCTGAAGCATGTACAGTGCAGGTGTTGGCCTCTCAACACCAAGGGCTTTGTCCTCAGGGTGGTCTGTGTTGAGCTCTCTCTTGCTTGCCAAATAGGTGCAGCTGCTCAGAAATGCATGTGTAGTATGTAAACAAGCTCGAGATAGTAAGTTCTTGACTGGCGTTTAACTTTAAAGGAAGAAGTTCTTCTAGGAAAAACTGTTCTCAACTATTGTAACTGGTGAAAATGTCATTGTAGGGTTTTGGATTTGCTTTGGTTCTTTTCATAAAGTCATGAAAAGCACAGGGGTTTTTTGCATCTTAAAATTCCATGAACTCCTAGGTTAGCTTCAACAAATAGCCCCTGACATGTGGGTTTGTTTTCCACTCCAGGTTTACAGTCATGCAACAGAGGATAATCACTTTTTACATATAGATTTTTTAATTTCTTTGCAGTCTGGACTCACTTAGGTTCTTCCTTTTACAGGAATTTAATCTTATACCTCCCAATAACATAGCTGGCTGGGACACTGTTTAAGAGCATGCTTTCAATTCCTTGTGCTGGTAACATGGAAGAGTCACTGAAGCAGTAAGTGAAAAAGGAGTTACCTTTTTTAGTGTTTAATTTAGATATTTTTCAGAGAATATTGCTAGAGAAAATTTATCAGACGATGCTTCACACCTTGCATTACAGAAAAATTATTGAAGAGCTTATTGTTCGAGGCAGAAAATAGATTTTCTTACTGAGCTATGGGTGAAAAAAAGGATTTAGATCTGGTGTAGCTCCAGGAGAACATCTTGTCTTGGAAACAGGTGTGACTTGCTTCTCTCACATGGAGTAAGGCAGGTCAGATGTCTGACACGTGGCTTCACTCACAGAACCAGGCACAGGACTGTGCTGCAACAGAGGCTGCTAGATACTTCAAATCCCATCCCTGACCAGCTGAGTGAGTCAGCAGGGGTTTATGATACTGACATTTCAGCTCCCTCAGATGCTGCTAAGTGTCCAGCCTCGTTCCACAGTGAAGCAGAGATATTCCCAAGAAATGACTGCCAGTTTGAAATTGTTCTCCTGGTCAAGTTAACTGAGTTTTCTGTCAGAAAGTGTATGAAGACTTCCCAATAGAGCTGAAAGGATGACTAAGTTTGTTTTTTCCTTCACTCAAGGAATTTGTTCAAGAGAATTTTTCAGTCTTCCTTGTGGTGGTTCATTTAAAATTTATGTCTTTATTCCTGTTCTCTAGGATTAATTTAGAGCAAGAGAGGGAAAGCATCACTTCATACTCACAATTAGGAATCTCATTTGGTTTTGCTACAGTAGATGATTGATTGTCTGATGTGAATCAGGTTGGCGGTTTCCCATTTCACAGCTTCCTGCCGCCTCCTGGTTGATTAGTTTATTCCTGGGTAAATGGATCATGGCTCAAATCCTGTTAATCCAAAGAGGTGGCATTTAATTTGCATCTTGTAAGAGTTCTTCTTTGGGTACTTTGTTAAAATGAGGAGATGGTGCTTTTTTGGCAGTCTGTCTTAATTTTATTTTGTTGGGTTTTTTTCCCCGAAATGTATACACATGCATGCAATAGACTCATTTGACATGCTTTTGTTGAAGAAAAAAAACCTCATTTTTTAATCTTTTTTGTGTACACTTTTTTTTTTCCATTTTAATCTTCTGGAATGGAAAACTACCTGCTGTAACAACCTGGCTTTTGATATGCATGCTTGTAAAACATAATTGCTTCAATTCAGACTCCAGAAAATGTGCACATTTAGCATTGTGACAAATGTCTGCAGCATTATATACAACAGAGTTGTTTTGAAAAAATATTTTGCATTGAAAACAGATCCATTATACTTCAGGGAATGTGTAATATGCAAGTATGTTTTCACCGAAGTTGTTTGCTGTCATGTCTTTTGATTCATGTCATGTGTATTGTTGCCTGTGTGTTTGGCTTGCATAGTCTGCAGTGGATGTCTTATAGAACCAATTCTGAGAAAACCTTTTGTACTGTTTAGATGAAACAGTCACTGAAAAAACTTCATTTTACATGCCAGAAAAATTGCTGACTCTTTGGATAAAGCCAAATAACACTTAAGTCTTAAAGGACAAAAGGATTTTTCTCTTTTGTAATCTTGCTTAACCTCTTCGCTATTTTAATTTTAACAGCTGTGGAAGACAGAACTCTTGTAAAGCAGTCTGTCAGTTGGTTGAGATATAACCTAAAAGCCAGATTCTTTGTGAAATTGTTTTACCATCAATACTGTTGTGTACCATCTCAGAGCTAATACAGATTTTTTTCCAAAGCTTGTCGTGTTGCTTTGACTTAGAAATGACAGCAATATTTTCTGTCCTTAATTGCAGATACTGTTCCTGAAAACAAGAAGAAACATGGTTTATACAGCGAGTGAAGCTTAAATTCCTGGACCAAAAACTGAGGGCCTTTTTTCATGAAGGATGGCAACACCATATGTTCCTGTTCCTATTCCTATTGGAAGTTCATCATCCAGCTTTACAAACAGAAACCAAAGAAGTTCTTCCTTTGGGAGCATTTCAACGAGTTCGAGCTCCTCAAAAGGACAGCTGGAGGACTCTACAGTTGATAGTTTTAAAAAGATGAGCGTGCCTGACCAGATTGGTTCCACATCATCTGCGTGTAGCAGTCCCCTCGTTAGGACTAAATTTACAGGTCTGGATACATCCATAGAATACAGTACTCAGCCTGTAGAAGAAATAGAGCAGAATGAAGATTCCAGGACCTGGGAAGATCGACCATCCACACCGACTATTCTGGGCTATGAGGTGATGGAGGAAAGGGCAAAATTCACTGTAAGTTTTGGGTGTGGTATAGTTGATCCTGTAATGACAAGATAACAATTGAATGTGCTTTGCATTGTCTTTCAGTAATTAATCCTGCAGTTCAGGGATGTTACCAGTTTGGCTTCAAAGTACTTCCTGACAGGAAAATACCATTCTTATTATACAGGTGGAAAAACTAGGATTAGAAAGCAGTCTTTCCTGTAATTGTGTGTGTGGAATAGAAGGAATTGATTCTATTTCATATATCAATTTCTGCTGGAAAAGTCAGGAATTCCTTGCAGCTACAGTTCCTTATGAAATGGAACTTGTGTCAGTTCTATGTAGTTAAACTTCTTAAGTAAAATGTAGTCTTTTATTTGACATGAGTAATAAGAAACCTTGACGTTAGCCCTTTGTAGTTATAAGTAACTTATAACATTTCTGTTAAAGTGCAAACATATAGATTTCAACTTCTTGCCCAGCTCAGTTTCTAGTAAGGGGAAATCTGTTCTGCAAACAGACTGGGAAGTCGCTTATGCCATATCTTGTGCCAGAACAGTAGACTATCTGGTTTGTATTGATTTTTCTCAAAGTGCACTGTAGCTGGCAGTTCATTTTTTTTGCATGCCATAAATATATCAATGTACTTCCACATTTGTTTTTGTGCATGTTGTTGAAATATTTCTTTGAGATAATACAGCAATGCTTGTGGGACTGATGGCTGTTTGTTACTGATTATTGATTACATTACTTAAGATGAACAATGTTAATCAGAAGTAGGTAAGGAGAAGGAAATAGCAGACCCGATTTTTTTTTTCCTCCTGTTTTGTTTTAGATTAGAGAAGTGCAGAATATTTATCACAGTTAAATACTAATAAAATCAAGGTCTTTTCACAGAAAGTTAAGTAATGATGCTTTTTAATTATTTGAGAATGATACTCTGTCTTTTCCTGAGATTTTCAGCTTCTAACATCTTTGTACATGTTAGCATAGGAGAAGAGCAGGATTTTTTAATGGGCAGATAAGAAAAATTGTTTTAAATAATAACCTTCAAAACTAAAACAATAGTTGATATTGTTATATGTACAAGGATTAGTCTGCAAATACCACAGAATCATTTAGGTTGGAAAAGACCTCTAAGATCAAGTCCAGCCTTTGGTCATCCCCTTGACAGACAGTTAATGGTACAAAGTGCTATCTCCACTCATTTTTTGAGTACCTTCAGGGATAGTGACTCCACTACCTCCCTGGGCAGCTCATTGCAATGTTTAACCACCCTTTCCATGAAGGAATTCTTCTGATGTTTGACCTGAACCTCCCCTGGCATAGATTGGAGGCCATTTCCTCTTGTCCTGTCACTGGTTGTCCTGGAGAAGAGACTGACCCCCACCCAGCTACAGCCTCCTTTCAGGTGGTCGTAGGGAACCATGAGATCTCTCCTGAGCCTCCTTGTCTCCAGGATAAATGTCCCCAGCTCCCTCAGCCACTCCTCACATGACTTACCTTCTAGACTTTTCACCAGCATGTTGCCCTTCTTTGGACATTCTCCTCTGTGTCTTCCTTGAAGACATTGCCAAGACATATTCCAGTGTGCCTGTAAGGTGTTTTTCTGTATTAACAATGATAACTTTGTCTCTTTATTATATGTGGAAGGCCAGGTCACGGTACAAGTGAAACATTCTTCCATTGTAAAATGCTTGGATGCTTTTTTGCTCTTCCTGATTTACTTCTATTGCTGAGTTGGCTTCTGAAACAATTAACTGTTTGTTTTCAGCTGCATGTTCTGCGTGCAGTTTGCTGTTCTGCATTAAAGCCAGCAAGAAATTAGTCCTAAGAATTTGAGTTGCTTTTGCAGTGCTAAATCAGTGAAATGTAGAAGACTGTGGAAATCAAATTAAATCACTTGTAAAAGAGAGGAGACTCAGATGCTGAATTCTTTATTTTACTGTTGGTTGCATCTCATAGTTTCAAAAAATAAGAATCTGATTAAGCTGAATGATGTCCAAGCTTTGGGACTTAGATGCTAATGCATGTTAGGGTCCATGTTTGTTGAAGCTTATGGAAGAGAAAACCCAGGCTGAAAAATATCTCCTTGTAAACCTTTAGTCTTAAGTAAATTTACAGTCCTGGAAGGTTCAATTAACACTTCTTATTTTTCTTTTTATCTTTTTTTGGCCAAGTAGAAATGATAATGAGATGCTGAATCAGCCAGAGATTATCACCACATATAGGTGTATTTTCATTCATTATTTTTTATTTATAGAATAAAGCAATTCATGATTGTGTGGAATCAAATGAATTTGTTGAATTAATTTGTGAATTTTTTACCCAAGATATTGTATGACAGAACTGAAGGGTGTTTTTGTGATATTCTAGTTCTTACTCACTAATTGCAAACCTTAAAGAAAAGCCAAAAAACACCCAACCACCTTTTTTTTTAACTTTGGCTGGGAAACCAAACATGCTTGTTTCATGTTTGAAACAATAATTTTGAGGCCAGTAATCACAAGATGATTGCACTCCCTGTTACAGTTAAGTTCCCTGTAATTGGTGAACTTTCTTTTTTAAGTTATCTAATGTTCACTTGGAAATGATTCCATTATTTCTCATATACATGTTCAAACAATGCTTTTGCAGAACTTAAGAGTAGAATACAAGAATAGAATACTGATCAGCAAGTAGATTCGCATGCATATTCCAAAGTTTCTTCTTCTGTGTGTTTTACTGTGTACTAGCAAAGAGTCTTCACAATTTTGCATTTATTTCTTAATTTTATCTATGAAAATAAAACTGCTTATACTTTTAGTAAGAAGCAAAGTAATAAAATATTTGGGTACACATTTATACATAAAATGCAAGGCAGAAAAATTATATTTTAATGCTGGTTTTGTAAGCGTGTCCTTCAGCTTGAATTTTAAAAGCTAATAGCTTTTTCCTCTGTCACAATCCATGACTTCCATAGATGATGTAACTTGAAAGTGAAATTGTGTTTAAAACATAGATAAGAGAAGTACTTGCTGAAAAATTGCTTTTGATTTGCACCATAGTTATCTGTAGTTTCTGTAATTATCTGGAACTTAATATATTGTGGAATACAAAATTGCTAGAAACAGTCTCAGACCTGTACAGAAGTTGGCTAGCACTGGGGTTATCACATGTTGGGACTGCAATAAGAAAAATAAACTTATCAGCTAAGACAACCTGCTGGGGCAGCGTGAGGTACTGGTGAAGATTTTACTACGTAACAGATTAGAAAATGTTTTAAATAGCATTTGATTAAATGAGGGATTGTTTATCATTATAATTCTAAAAACACCTTTTTCTTTCTTGTATTATATTTTTTACATACAGACTGGGAAAAATAACCCAGAACTTGTCTTTCCCTATGTTGGAGAGAGTAAGGTTATGACATTAGACACTGTTTAATGTTTTCTAGTTGAAGTTGTGTTGTTAGATTCATTGTGTTCAGGCATTGGAATAGTAATCCTCCTAAAAAGTAATTATAGTATTATCATCCATCATCATTGTTTTGTTTCTTTATCCATTTGCCTTTAAATAGGAGTATGGCACTACTGTGCTGTTGTCCTGCTAAATCTGATTCCAAGTATCCATTACTTCAATTACACAGTGATGGTATCATCATTCTGGTACAGTTTTCTAGTGAAATCATATTTGCCTGGAAAGACAAAACCTAATGTTCGGGACAAATGCAAAGGAGGATGTAATTTTATTCTGCATCATTTCTCCTTGTGAAACAAGTCAGAGGAGACATTTTCAATATCACAGTACGTGATTATTAACAGTCATCTTAAAAATAGAGAGGCCTTCAGGATCAATGAGTAAAACTGTAATTTTGCAAAGGTTAAAGTAGATCACTGAAACACACTTCCCTTACTTTTTTGATAACCAAGCCTTTTGTTCTGCTGGGCAATACCTCCTTTCTTACAGACAGAAATAGTTGTATGTATTTAGCAATTACAGGAACTACTTCCTTAAATTCTGAAATTAATTTAAACTCTTTGTACTGATAATTGTTATTTGCATTTCTTTTACTCTAATTAAGATTTTTTTTTTTATCCACAAGTTTTGTTTCATTAAGAAACAGAGGATAATTTCAGCCTTCCAGACAATGCAGTGTGAAGTTTTGTGCATTTTTCTGATATTTCTGTCTTTCCATACAGGTATACAAAATACTGGTGAAAAGAAATCCAGAGGAAAGCTGGGTGGTTTTCAGACGGTACACAGATTTCTCCAGGCTTAATGACAAGGTGAGAATTACGAACTGGTAAATTCTCAGCTATCTTACATCACTTCTTTCATGTCTTATATTTTTGTCTTATCTTCTATTTTTTTTCTGATTTTAACACATACAAAATTAATACTGTATTAATGACTGGAAAAATATGATTCCTCATTTTTTCAAAGATACATGAAACAGCTACCGCTGATGTAAAGAAGATATAACAGCTTCATCTGAAGCTGTTAGTGTGCTTCAAACTTTATATTTATTCCTAGCTTATATTATAAAGGAATTAACTCTTGAATATTTATCCCCTGCATGGAAGTAGAACTAGGGGCTTGTATTCTCTTGCAGGAATGATCCAGTAATTATTTAGTTCTTTTCTGTGTAACAAACTCTGGTTTTGTTCATCATAAAACTGAAGTTTCATGAACATAAATATATTCTTTGTAAGTTGTTTTCAGTGTCTTCAAAGTTAATAGTGAAATATTGTATCAGATCTTTAAAGATGGAGGAAACACCAGATGAATAGGAATTCTGGGTCAACAACTTAATATTTTTAGAATACTTGAAAGGAAAAAATGCTTGTCTGAAAAAGCACAGGTTTTTATGATTGGTAAATAGTGTTTAACTATCAAAAGTAGAGAAACAATTGCACTTTTCATTTTCATCATTCAGCATGTTTTCTGCTAGAATGTTCTTTCATGTTTCAACATGAGCCTTTTTTCTTTACCCACTGTGAGGGATTTTTTTGTACAGGTTATCACTTTGGATTTGTGTCCCTAATCAACTAAGAGCTAAATTCAGCTGAAATTTTGAAAATGGACTTGAACTTAAAATTTTCTCTGGGTTCTTGGTTTGACCTATTTGAGTATCTTCTAGGCTACCTTTGAAACACCAGTGGTGTTTAAAACTAAATTGCTAAATGTGAATTAGTTTAGAGATCTCTTTCTGAAGAAATTCCTGTCTTAAATACAGTCTATCTTAAGTTAAGAAATGTCTTGATAGTTTCAGAAGCCTGACTTCTGAGACAATGATCTTGGTATGTCAACTCAGATTTTGAAAGTCCAAGTCATACAGCAGTTTGCATTTTGAACAGCTATGTCAGGTATAGGTCAAGAATTGGCTTACCTCTGTTGACTTTTAGCGTGGTTGTCAGTGGTTTGAAAAATTAAAATGCTGAAATATCTATTAGAATAAATATTTAAATTTTACACATGAAACCCTTAGTCTTTGGCATCAAATGTTTGGCAAAAAATACTTGGCTTTTACCATTATTTCTAGGTATTAGTATTTCTGTTTAAAGGAAAAGTTGCTATTTTTAAAAATTTGTGTCACTGTCTGAAGCTTTTTCACCATTCAGTACACATCTAAACCATTTACTCTTTGGTCTGTAAGACATTATACTTTTTATAATACAGAAATGTCAACTCTAGGACCTTAAACCACCATTCAGGAAACATCAGAGAATTACGAAATAATAATATAATAATCGTTTGAAAACACGTAATGAAATGCCTGTTCTTAAGAAGCAAGAATTTTACCATTTCTCCCCAAGACTGTGACTCATGTGTCACCTGATGCAGGAAGGAGTAGGAAAGGTGCTGGATCCAAGCAAGCAATCACAGCCAGAATAAGCTGTCAGACCCATGGGTTTCCCTGCTGTGTCCGAGGAGAACTCCAGAAAGAATGCCCCAGGACTGTGCTGTTGAGAATTAATTAGTCCACTGACAGCAGCTGGGTCTTGCATTCTTCATCCACAAAAGGAGTAATCTGTGGGTAGGTGTACTCTCTCCTTAGAATTGAATTACCTGATCCATGTGACCAGACAGGTAAAAGTACCATTAAACAGAAATCTGTGTGGTTGAAAAGCTTTCCCAGCAATAATTATCTGCTGTCTTCTGTACAACTAACAGGAACTCATTTTGTTACATTCCTTGGATTCTGTTCTATTCAGATACATTATTTTATATATATGGTATTAATGATAACTTGGTAAGAGATGAAGGAACTTGGGAGGACCAAATATAAACTTGAAGACTCAAAGAAGAGTCTAATATCAAGATGAAAGTCAGTAAGAGGAAAACAGACTTAAATAATTAAATTCAGAAATAAAGAGCAAGGCTTTGACAATAAACCATTCTGTAAATAAGAAACTCATTTATCATGGGCTATTTAAAAAAACAATACTTGTGATGTTTAAAAAGCACCTCATGCTGTGAAACAATACTTACATAGGCAAAGGTGAGCCATTCATGTGTTCCTTTAAAGTGTGTAGAGAGATGCTATTTGAAGTGCAGTATCTGTTGGAATTTTTCTAAAACTTAATCTGGTGAAAGAGCTGCCCATTATAATTTTCTATCACGGCAACATTCATATTAATATAATCTGTGTACACAGATCATCTCTTGACAGAAGTTGGCTAGATCCTGTATTCAGAAAAAAAGATGAAACTATTCTTGTGGCAGCTGACATACCAGATTTTATAAAACTGATTTGCTTTTTCATGGTGGTTGTAAATCCTTTCCCAGATTTTTCTTTGTCAAACATAACTTTGAAAAATTGTTTTTTTATAAAAGTGTTAAAGTTGTTTTTATTATCACGCATATTAGAAAAATAATTGACACCCTTGAAGAGGTTAATTATTGTATAATTTTATGCTTTCATTCACTTGTATATTTTATTTCTGAATTCAGATTAACAATCTGGGTGTTTCTCATGTCAACTACACCCTGCTGCTATTTAAGTAACTCAGAAATGCAATTTTGCATGTTACTAGGGTTTGAGCCATACTTGCATATTGAAATTTAATTATTCTGGGTGTACAAAGAACTGCTCTTTACAAGATGTCATGCATGTGTTGTAATTTATTCTTCTAGCCCCCCAAGAAAGACAAGTTGCAGACTTGTACACCTGTAATGGGGTTTTATTCTATATATGTATATGTAGTACTTATTATCCCTGAGTACTTTAGAAGAAATACCACTGAAATTATTATTAATCTGATACTTTTTTTTTTTGTTTTCTCGTGTTTACAGACTCAAAGGCTGTAAATAGCAGACTCAGACATTAAATAACAAAGCAAAGGTTTTCGTTCCTATTTTTGTGTGTTAAATTTGGGGAAAAATACAAAGCACTCTGTTGCATAAGGCAGCAAGTGACAGAACTGTAACTGCAGTTTAAGTTGTAATTTGGATTTTACTTATGGTTGAGATTTATTTTCTACTTGAACTTTAACAGAAGTCAGAAATGTCTTATAAATCTGAGTAAAGTCAGTGCCTGTGGCAAAATTAGTATTTTTTTCTCAATTTTTTTTTTGTCTTTAATTTCAATTTCAGCTAAAAGATATGTTTCCAGGCTTTCGGTTGGCCCTTCCGCCAAAGCGCTGGTTCAAGGATAATTACAATCCTGACTTCTTGGAAGATCGACAGCTGGGGCTGCAGGCATTCCTCCAGAACCTAGTAGCTCACAAAGATATTGCTAACTGGTAGGTGATTAACCTTTGCTGGTTCATTTGTGGCTTTTTTTCTGTCCATATTCCTCTTATAAAACTCCTAGACTCCAGCAGTGTACCTTTGGGCAGCGTGGTGAGGGATTTCAGTAACATTCATGTTGTGCATTTGGTCATTATGTGAATTATTCAGTGTCCTTTTAAATTAGTCTCAGCATAAAAAAGTGCAGTTGCAGTGTTTTGTACAGGGATAACTAAAAACTGTAATATTTAAAATGTTAGAATAATCCCATGTTTATTCCTAAAGTGTTACTTTTTCTGTGTTTAATGCAGAATTGATAATATTGTTAATTTATACAAGGGGTGTTAGGCTTTCATAATGGAGACTACCTACACTATTATGCATTTAGTTCTTAAAATGTGTATTAAACTACAGGTTTTTTTATTGACATGCATGAAAGGAATTTAGAGATTCCTGTACATAAGTAAATGTACATCACAAATCAAGAAAGTCTTGATAGTTCAAAAAACATAATGTGTTTTTTGAACAGCAAAAGTGCAAAGATTTCTTTCAACAGCATCTTTTTTGTACAAAGAGGGAGATTCTTCCAAAGCGGGAAAATGAATAAAATGTAATTTTTACAAATGAAATGTAAAATAATTTTATTACAGGCCAGAAGAGAATTTAAGTAAGCAACTTGCTAGAGGCAAAGCAGTTAATGTTAAAACCTTTGCCAGCACCAGAAATAAATAAGTTAAGGTTGCTATACTAGAGATTCTTTGAGGAATGAGTCTTAAGAACCTGTCATCATCTGAAACTTCATTCAAAACAAGGAGTAAGAAATGTTCTAATTCCCTCGAGACGTTTAAAGGAACACAATTTTATAATTGCCAAGCTGTGCTGTGGACTGTGAGATCATACAGTGCTCATACCTACTTTACTTTTTAGTAGAAGGGGTATTACTACATTTGACATGTTTTTATAAGGCATTTGACTGCTGAGTCTGGAAAATAGGGATTTGTACATCAGTCTGACTTTGGGTTTTTTTTTTTACTACAAGCAGTACCAAAGTGATAAGCAGGTAAATAAAAATTATGCAATGTCTCCTTTAGAGACAAACGAGCAGTTATGACAGGGCTTGTATAAAATGGTTAAAAGACAAGGGGGAAAGGATTGATGGAAATTAGGGGGGGTACCAATGGAATGTTGGATCACAGTTGCGGACACCGATGTTCAGAACATCTTGAAATTATCCAGAGAATGGAATGAACAATGAGATCACAAAGTATTGTTGAAGGATCCTGAGGTACTGAGTGACTAACATCATTTTTTTTCTGTCTTGAAGTAGAAAATGACACCCATAAGTACACCCACACAGATTTATGAACTCAGCTGGTTTGGCAACTTGGAAAATAACTATTGACATTGATACCACTAGTTTTCTGAATCAGTTCAGTACTCAGCAGTGGTCAAAAAGTTTCATTAAAATCATTAGAGGAACTTAAAAGGGGAAAAAGAAGTTACTGCTCTGGAAATCTGAATTGTACTTCCACATAGTTCAGTGCTAAAACACAGCATTCCATCTCAAAGGACGTGTCTGTTAGAGATACAGAGAAAGCAAGCAAGAATAGATGAAGCTGCAGAAAAGCTGCCCTGCAAGAAGAGTTCGCTTTAGTCTGTTGTCTTAGGTGAGACAAACAGGCATGTGAAATCATCAAAGGGGAGAGGGAAGATGAGTAAGGAATATTAAATATTTTGATGATTCATAGTCATCCTGGAGTATGTCATGCTAAGTGGCAAAGCTTTGTTGTGAGATGTCAAAGATTAAATGGTTTAAAAAAGAAATGGGGCTCAACTTATGAGTTTCTGTGGCTATTAAATATGATTATATGGGTGAGGTAGGCAGCTGAGAAGTTTAAAAACTTCCTAATAATTAAATTACATAAAAATAGGTGTGCTAAAAAGAAAAGGAATCAATCTCATCCCTAAATGTAACTTTTGTTATTCTGCTGGAGACACACTAGTGAATGGAATGGACTTGGTTAAATAGATATGAAGTCTTTATGCTTCATATTGTTGCAGCTAGTTCAGCATTTCATCTGGTTTATTTGTATCTTAGTGATGGATCATATTGGACAAAATAGCGTTTGTCATATTTTAAGGCAAAAAATTCCAAATTGAAACTTCTAGACTACATTGGTTAACATATACAAAAAGGAATTAAAATGCTTGTGGAATCAGTTTGTTTTTTGGCCAGTGAAGAGATGGTTAACTGAAATGTGGTTTTGTAATATTTTTCTGTGGGGTTCTGCATGAAGACAAAATTTTAAAATAAATTTTATAACCTATTGATACAGTTCTAATGTTTGGATCTGTGGAAGGTCTGAATTCCTCAAGAAGTTATTAGAATGAGGGAGATTTGACCATCTAATATATTTATCCACTTACCACAGATTTACTATTAATGGGAATTAATACTTGTACCTCACATGAGCAGTGGTGAGCATTTCACCCTGTTTTCTCTTTTAAAGCTCACCATTTACTTCTCCTGTTTTGCAAATAAATCAAACTGCTTGGGTCAGACCTAAACCAAAAAAGCCTTTTTTCTTTGTAGAGAAGTCAGTTTTATTTCTCTTTATATTCTGTATTGACAGTGGGAAATTTGCCCTTCAGGGATAGGACACCTCATTTGGTGTACCTATTTTTAAATAAAACTAGATTCACAAAGTATTTTAAAGTTAAAATGGAGGATAATGTATGCAGGTGGCTAAATTTAGAGTTTGTGATTTATAGACCTCTCATGTTTTATACTGTATTGTAGAGTCAGTGAAAAATCAAGTTGAAATTCACCCAAAGAGTTAAATCGTGGTCAGGAAAATTTTGTAAAACTCAATAAGTGGGAGAAAGAAGTTTAACCTGCTAAACAGAAGCATCATCTGGCTTTATATAGATGACAGAGCTGTCCTGTCTCCACCCTGTATAAGAAGCTTGGAAGGGAGGAGCTCGGTCAGCTCGGAGTCAGGGATCCCGTGAGCTGACTGCCCCTTTGCCCTCCCTGGAGCTGGCACTGCTCCTCCCTGGAGAGGGATGTCAGCCGGCAGGCGTGAACAGCCAGCTCTGTCACAGGACTGAAAAGATCCCTGTGGTGCTTTAAAGGCAGAATCTTCCATTCATGGAATGAAAGGAAGAGGTGTAACACATGCAGAGGAGAGCAGGGTCAGAGCAGACTCTCCGAGCAAAGCTAGGCTGTGAATAAATGTTCATGCCATCAGGTGCCTGTTTTAGGTAAAGAAACAGCAAAGCGAATGCTCTGTATTTTAAATAAATGTTCTTTAGAGTCTTTTTAAAACTAAAATGATAGTGTAATGCATGATTAGTGTTTGAAGAAATTCCTCCTCATTTGGTTTGCCACACCTGAAGCTGGTTGATTAGGATGGCAGCTGGATGAAAGTTTCCTTTCTTGTGTTTGTGCTTTGTGAAAACCTAAAATGCAGAGAATGAGTGGAAGACAGAAAATTACTGCCTTTGCCCTCTCCTTTTCCATGGGGCCCAGGTGGGAGGAAGAGACAGGAAATTAAGTCTGGATTACCATTTTTCATTTTTGTACACTCATTGCAGTAGGAGATGATTTAAAGATTTACAGTGGTGAGAGGAAGCACAGCATTGCTCCTAAGTTACTGCTTGCTAATTAATTGTGAATACAGTGTTCTGATTTGAAGTTATTTGAAGAAGAACTAATTCAGCTGAGCAGGAAACTCTTAAAAAGGTGGCTGAAGGGGACATTTTTGGAGATGCTTAGGAGTTCTGTGAAAAGTAATCTAAATTTGGAAGACAGAATGAGACAGATGCTTGAAATACTCTGTAGTAAACCACAGGATTACACCTACTTCCTTCTTCTGGCCTTTGTAAAACAACAGGCAGAGCGGAGGAGATGGCAACTGTTGCACAAATCCAAATGGATGCATTTGTTTGAAATGTGTATTCAGAGATGGCTATGTAGTAGATCCATGGCACAATGTGTTCTATTATTTTATAATTTATTATTTATATAAAAATATACACTGTATATATAAAATTACATAACGTGTATATGTCAATGGATTATGATTTTTGCAAAATGGAGATAGATGGACATGTTTTAGTACTCATGCTTAAATGCTCTGATACTACCTGAAGGGCTCTGCATATGGATTTTGACAGCATACTTTTCATCCATCGTATAATACTAATTTTATAATACTTATTTTTCTCCAGGAGAATTATTTTCGAACCTCTTCAGTACCAAAGTAATGAACTTGCCAATTGTCATGTAGCAACAAATTCTGTGAAAATTTTTAAAAATCATGAAAAATCATGTTCTAAAATTGCTTACTCCTCTTCATAAGTTACCTTCTAAATATTGTCCCTGGTCAACACATAAAACAGAGACTTGCTATTTTGTTAACTATATACTTGTTAATTGTTCTAAATACTTGGGAGTAAATTTGAGGATGTATATTTTCATGTTAGCTAAAGAAATACCTCCATTTTGTGATCATTATTAAGTGTTGTTGCTAGTTTTGTACTTCCAGTAATTCACTTTCTTTTATTTGGTAAAGCCTTGCAGTGAGAGAATTTCTTTGTCTGGATGATCCTCCGGGTCCTTTTGACAGTCTAGAAGAGAGCAGGGTAAGTGCTAAGTAGTAGGATAGAAACAGAATACAAAAGGCAGGTGTTTTTAGAATATTGTTAGATCTGTGTAATGATACAGAATGAAAAGCTTCTGTTTCTGTTCTTTCACAAAAATCACAAAAGGATGTGTTTCTAGAATGGGCATAGTCTGATAATTGATACACACTGATCATCTTTGACTGCTGTACTTCATCCCTGTCCCAAAATATGTATCTTCTTTTTTGCCTTTCATGAGCCATGGATGAAGTTTATTTTTTAAAGCAACTACTTATGTAAGGCACCCACTGAATATAAGGAGAGATTTTATAAGTTTCTATTCAGCACATTGTTACAGTGCTTATACCTTAGACTTCAGGTCTTTCAGGGAAATGTTTCTTGCTATAAAATGACAGAATAATGGAATGGTTTGAGTTGGAAGGAACTTTAAAGATCACCTACTTCCAACACTGTCATGGGAAGGGATGCCTTCTCATGCAGTGAATGCAGTTAAATGATTAATTCTCCCCAGGAAAAATAGTGTTCTTGCAGAAAACTAAGTATTGTAAAGTAGTGTTATAAACCAGCAGCCTTTCAACATGCATATGAGCACATTGAAAAAATAATATTGTGTGCTGCAGTCTGTTTACTTAGAAATAAATTTTACTGATATGCAGTGCTGTATCAAGGTTGTCCAGAGCAGATGGTCTTATTTTTCTTGCTTTGTAGAATAACTGTGTTTTCAAATTGTGCATATATTGTTAGTCTTGCAGAAATTATGAATGTTAAATTATGCTCATTCAACTAAATTTATATTTGTCAGCTTGTTTTGCATGTATGTAGGATTGCCTTTGTTCTTGTTACATTACTATGTGCATGTGAAAGATTCGGTATGGTTTTTGTGTCACAAGCTTGTATTTGATTTCTGTACTGTAGGAATGTAAAAAGATAAAAGACTTTAGGAAGTGTAAAAAGGCTCTAGAAGGTAGACATAAAGTTGAGAAAGGTTGGGAGACTTCCTAAAGTTTTTTACCTTTTTATATTCCTACACTGTACAGTCCCTTTTCATCACTGATATTTAAACAGATGAATTATTTTTTTAAATACCATAATCATTTGTTAAGATAATTAAAAAAATTTAAGTGCCTTCTTCATTGAAATTTCAATCATGCATGCTGTGGTGAAATCTGGAATTTAATCAGACCGTCGAAACAGCTGTGCTGTTGTAGTTGTAGCTATTACCAATTCCTGTGAAGTTGTTGAGACAGTTGTCATAAAATTTTTCAAGAGATACCACACCTTATTTATAGAGTGACTGGGGTTGGAATGGACTTCTTGAGATCTTCTATTCCAGCCCTCCTGACTCAAGTAAGGTCAGCTACTGCAGGTTGCTCAGGTCCATGTCCAGTCAGGTTTTGAATATTCTGCAGAGGAGAGTTCACAGCCCTTCTGTCCAGCCTGCTCCCGTGGCTGACCAGCAGCACAGTAAAAAGGTGCAACCTCTCAGGTCCCATGGACATAAGTATATCCAGTTTAAGTGCTCCCTGATCTGGTCTTCCCCCACTGCAGGTGAGTTTGTCTAGACCTTCTTTCTGGCTGCAGAATATTAATTACTCAAGGCTGTTTTTTCCAATCAACACAAGTCCATGGTTCCCCATCTTTCTTTTGTTGATGACATACTTGCAGAATCCTTTTTTTTTTGTTTCTTTTCACATGCCTTGCCTGATTCAGCTCCTGGTTGTCCTTCACTTTCATAATCTCGTCCCTGTAAGATTAGACAGCAGCCTTATGTTCCTCCTGTGTCATCTCTCTATGCTTTCACCCCTAGTAGAATTGCTTTATATGTTTGAGCTCAGGAGACTCTTGCTCATCTACAGAGCCCACCTGCAACCTTTGCTTGACTTTCTACTTGTTGAGCTGTACTTACTGACCCTGCAGGTGGTGATCCTTAAATATCAACTTGCTCTCCTGGACTGCTCTTTGCTCCAAGGTGTTTTCCCATGGATTCTTTCTTCCAAGCAGGTTTCTGAAGAGATTTTAAGTCTGCTCAACCTGAAATTCATGGTTGTGGTCATGCTTTCTATCTTGCTTCTGATTGTTAGGAGAAATCCTAAACTCCTGCATACTAAAAGTATCTCTATATCCATCCCTTACTGTTTGTTGTTTTTTTTTTATTTCTTTCCCTGAACTGCCTTATACAGGAAAAGCACCAAGGTTCGTGTACCTATTCCTGGAGTTCATTTTTAAAGATATCTCAAAACTTACTTCTATTTTGCCTTTCCATTACCATCCAAAGCATTGGAGAAAAATCTGTTTTCTTGATAATGGAAAATAGGTATATCTTATATTTGGTTTATGTCTATTCTGTTATCCCAAGGACTTGCCAAAACACATTTATTTTTTCCAGGGGAGAGTTCCATTAGAAGCTGATTAGGCCAAGAAATTTAATCACAGAAAAGTAGGCAAAATATTAATTAATTTTTTTTTGGTCATATTCTTGGTAGTTGTTTCCACAGATCTTTTCCCAGCCATCTCTGTTTCATGATCTGAAGAAGGAAGCAAAGCTGTCTCCTGGTTATCCTTTCAGAATTACAGGAAAAATTAGTCCAACCTGGGTATTAAAACTTTCAGACTCCAGGTGTCCCACTGTCTAAAGAACAAGATAGATCATTACACACTGTTCACTTTCTCAACTTTGGTTCACTTTTCTGCTCTTACAGCATCCTTCAGAATATACTGATGTTTTCCTACTCAGTTGCAAACAGTGCCTGTGTTTGCTTGGGCAGCTCATACCCAGATTGCAGATAGAGATGAGTTTTTCCCAAAGCCTTTATTCAATTCTTAGAACAATGAAACAGTTTTCAACACTTGTGCAATATTTTATCTATTTTGTATATAGGGAAATTTCCATGTGCATACATCTAAAGGTTGAAATAATAAACTTAATTATATTCTTAAGGAAATAATGTCCAATTTTCAGTTAGGGTATTGGCAACCTTGAATATTTTTACCAAGAGCAGAAAAATTTACTTAATTGGCTTGGCTGAAATGGGATGACTGCTTAACCAGAGTTAAGCAGTGACTTAGTGATAGCTGTAGCAATCACCACAAATGCTGTGTCAAGAGTGAGTTGTGTGACACATGCTCTTGGCTCTAGTAGACATGAATAAAGCTATAGCTTAACTCATGACTGGTCTTCAGGTGCCTGTCAACAAAGATAAATATGCTGAGTCAATAAAATAAATTAAAATTCCATGGAAAAAATAGGATCATTGAATTGAAAACTCCTCATTCGTTTATATTGTATAATTACAGGAAAACTTAACATTTTAAAGAGCATGAGTCTGCTTCAGTTAAAACAAGGGATAGTATATTCTTGATGTTTGTAGCCGGTTTTAAAACTTAAGGACAAACAGTATCTTAACAGCATTGTTCATAATGGAGCTAATATAAAATATTTATATTCAGTGGACTCTGAGTTAATGGTTAGTTGCAGGTAATATTGAGCCAAGGAAGCCTCCCACGTGGGGCTCTTATTTATACATGTAAATTATTAAATCAGAGTTGCACATGGCTATTGGAAGACTTGTGCCTTCCAGGACCAGATGAGGAGGCTCTGTGCCAATGCTTCTGTCACTTCCTGCATTCAGAGGATGTTGCATTAGACACGGGCTCTTCACGTTGGGTTTTGTGATTGCTCACTGACAGATCCATCAGCGTGTGTGATACAGACATGCCAGAGGAGCCCAGCATATTTGTCATGGCTGAGTAGTTAGTGTTCACAGCATGCTATTACACTTTTCCAAAAATTTTTTTTACTGGTCTTCTGATTGTCATGATTTCATATTTGTAGCAGGTGTTTGGTACAGAACTGTATAGCTTTGTCTTTATCCTGGGTAAGGAAAGACTATGTACTTAATCCAAATACTCCTCACATTGTGGGAATATACAGATACTTTAAAACTGACTTTCAATCATGTGGAAACAAAACTTTTAGGAGGAGAAAAGGAAGCAGGGAGTTCAGTTTATGTTCCATATAGGCAAAAAGGTTCAAAATCAGGAACTACTCTTCTAGTGTCTCCCTTGTTGTGAGACAAACAAACAGTATTGATGGTGGTCACACAGGTGACTCCAAAAATGGAGGCAAGCATCAGCACTTTATTGCCCTACATTAAAAATCATACCTTTTTTCTGTGAATTCCCACAGACAGCAACACTAACTCCTGCCTCTCTCCACAGCTGGCCAACCCACTCTTTTATAACACACATCCCTATTGGACACAGCTGCGACCTATTAAGGGCAAGGCTGCTTCCAATCTTTGGTAATTAGTACAGCTGCGACTCATCAGGGGCAAGATTGCCCACAGCACCATTTCTATTCTCTTACAATCCATTCTCCCACGTTATATGATTAAAGTATTTGCATTGCAGGTTAGTGTAATAAATTCAACATCCAAAGCAAAGCAGCATTATTAAGATAAGAATTTTGTTTAAAATTTATATAGCTTTTTATAGTAATTATTTTGAAGACAAGCAGCTATAATACTGTTACAGGTTGATGTTTCTAAGAGAAAAGTTAATAAAAGCAGTCCACTGAAGTTAGATTGAAGATGTTCTTAAATTTGTCTTTTAGGCTTTCTGTGAAACTCTGGAGGAAACAAATTATCGCCTACAAAAAGAACTGCTTGAAAAACAAAGGGAGGTTGAATCACTGAAGAAATTATTAACTGAAAAGCAACTTCATATCGATGCTGTTGAAAGAAGAATTAGGTATGTAGAAATTTTAAGGGTGTTAGGAGGTTATCTCCATGAAGGCATTTTCTCCGTCTAGTCATAATCCTCAGCTTTAGCTGTATCTTGGAAACCATTTTCCCTACATAACCACATACAAAGCAATATTTTCAGTAAGCTCTTTCTCGTATTCTGGCTAAAAACCTATTTAGTACAAATGACTGAGAAACTTGTCCTATCTTTTTCCTCTAATGTAACAGTGATTGTTTCCTAATCCTTTAAGTCCTGTGTAGATAGAGCAAGATTTTGTTCTGCTTTTGAAATGTTGAAAATGTGAAATGCCCTGCTAGAGATGAGTGAGAAAATCACTTTGAGTTATAAAATTCTGTCTGTACTCAAAGCTTTGACAGAGCATAGTGATCAAGCAGATCAGTATTACAGATATATATCTGTAATAATTTAATTTGTTCTGAATTGCTTGGAATGAGATGTAATAATTTAATTTGTTCTGAATTGCTTGGAATGAGATGCTCCAGGTACCATTTAAGTAGCATGGAAGATTGTCCACTTAAACCCAAGAGAAAATGGTACCTGTCTGCTAAATGCTGTAGCAGGAGCTGTTGATTGATTGATGTTGTGCTCTCCATTGTCCCATTAGAGTCAGTATTGCAGCATTTCCTTACCAAAAGAGTGAATTCCTATGGTCCCATTAGAACTTCATAGAATCATAGAATTATTTAGGAACCTTAAAGATCATTCAGTTTCTGCTAGACCAGGTAGTTCAAGGCCCCATCCAACCTAGCCTTGAACACTTTCAGGAGTAGAGCAGTCATTTCTCTGGGCAACCTGTTCCAGGGCCTCCCGCCCTCACAGTAAAGAATCTCTTCCTAACATGAGGTCAGATGAAAGAAACATCCCCTCTGCATGTGTGTCAAACCAGAGGCAATGAAGAAATTTATTTTTTAAAAAATTAAAATAACTTTGATTTTAACACTGAATGGGTTGCTGAGTCCAGCATATCCAGGTTGACTAACAAATCACACCTTAAAATGTTCTAGTGAACTACCTTTGGAAAAGGCTTTAAATACAGTTACTGTGGCTGACTGAAAATTTGGATCAGAATACAATATTCAGTTTATTGCTTACTCCTGAAGGCAAGTAGTTACATTTGGAAAATGCTTCCCCTGTTTGATGAGAAAGTTATGACATGCTCCTGCTTTAAATAGTGAAATAGTTAGGAAAAGTTAAATAACTTGCATTTGGCTAAAACAGGATAGGAAATTCTGTGTGACAGAAAATAAGAAGGCATGAATAGCAAAAAGGGACTTGATACTTTAGTGTTTTTCCCAAAGATAGATTACATTTTTTAAATACTCAAACACACTGGTAGTTTCCGAGACATATAAAATCAGTGAAAGTCAGACACATAGTATCTGAAGTTTTGATGAAAAATAGCTTCTGTGCCTTCTGGTTGTAAAAATAAACAAGATCACAAGTTTTTTCAGTAAAGAACTTCAGCTTGTCTGATAATAAATGAACCCAAAAGAAATGTGTCTGTCCTTTGGCCTTGTTGAAGTAGAATTTTTATTTGATGGCACAACAAGAATTAAGTATCTTATGCCTACACACTTTAAAAGCCAGGTAGCTACAATGGATGTGAGGCAGAAGGGGACAGCTGGACAAGTCCTGAGACTTGCAGGACTATTATTATTATTATTATTATTATTATTATTATTTATTATTATTGCTGGATTTGGCTCAAACATAGGCTGGTAGTCATGTTACAGAATGCTGTTAAGGCTTTATATAAAATGCATGCATTAAAATAGAATAATAACAACAGTAGTTAGAGCAATTTTAAAAGGGAAAGAAATATAGTAGTGTAACTTCAAACACAAAATGGATCACAAGCTTTTGTTTCCAGTTCAAGTCACAGCTTTCAATGCTAAATTTATGTATGTTTTCCACATAGAGAAATGTTTTTGAAAAAAGGATTTCCTTGCTCAATCTACATGACCATATTCCCATTTGTAGCTAAGCTACCTGGACCATCATCTTGTCTTGCCATTAAGAAAAAAATTGTCTTATCACCAATGGAAAATTTATTTCTTTGAAACTTAGTGTGTGGTTTTTTTGTAAAGTTACAGTGAGAAAGTATTGAAGAAATCTTTTTGTCATCCTCCTGTCTACCTTTTTTATTATATTTTGGATATAATCCTTCTGCAGTTTAGGCAAGATGTGTGTGGCTTAGTCTGAATGTAAATTTTTACCTTGAGTCATACACACTTCTCTGGGACTTGAATTTTGTGATGCTACTAAATTGTCATGGAACCAGAGAATGATAAAATGGCCTGGGTTGGAAGGAACCTGAAAGATCATCTAATTCCAAGCCCCCAGCCATGAGCAAGGACACCTTTCACTAGACCAGGTTGCTCAGAGCTCCATCCTACCTGGCCTTGAGCACTTCCAGGGATGCAGCATCCACAACTTCTGTGGGTAGCCTGTTCCAGTGCCTCAGCACCATGACAATAAAGATTTTTTTCCCTAATATCCAATCTAAACCTACCCTCTTTCAGTTTGAAGCCATTCTCTCTTGGGGGAACAGACCTGTCAGTACAGACTCTTGTAAAACGTCTCTCTGCATCTTTCACTTAGGTTCCCTCCAGATACTGGAATGCAACAATTACGTCACCCCAAAGCCTTCTCTTTTCCAGGCTGAACAATCCCAGTTCTCTGAGCCTTTCCTCTAATCATCTTGGTGGCTCAGAGATTTAGACAACTGAATTTAGTTTAGGAGTAAGCAGCTGGAGCAAATAAACTGTTCAAATAGCTATCCAGTGCAAGCCCTGCCATCTCTGTATCAGTCAAAGAAATGGGGCATGCAGGAGTGAGATTGAAAGGTTGCTTTCAGTCTTCTTGCAGAAACTGCCAGGGTTAAAATGAAACAAAGTTCTTCAGTGACAAATGTTTGTGGTATGGATTGGTGGTACTCTGTTCTTATCTGTTGTAGGGATTTATCTTTAGGAAAAATGACTCGTCAAATGTCAGGAGAAGAAAGTGAGTGCAGTGGTGAGGTGGAGTCTTCTGCAGTAGAAGCAGACCAGGGTACCCTGGGTGAGGACAGCTGGTAAATACTATTATTTTACTTGTATTTTAGTTATTCTTAAAGTATGTGTTTTGAAATGTTCAGTCTTTCATTAATTCTGCACAGCTGAGAAATTCAGCATTTTACTGCACCTCTCTGCTGCATAAAGGCCCTCAGGATAGATAATTTTAGATCTGGAATAAGCGATAAGTTTAAAAAGCTTTGTCAATGTTTTGTGGATTGTCTGCATAAAATGGTTGTAGAAAATCATACCAGTTTCCACTTATTGATCTGTCTTTGCAGCTCAGACAAAGAGAACCACAAGCCATGCTGGAGTGGCTCTTTGGCTGGAAATTCTGTCCCAGAAATTGAAGTTGCTGAAGTTGCCTATACCACGGATGAAGAATAGCTGAGCAGCAGCGGCTGCTATCTGGGAAAGGTTCATGTTAAAGGTGTATCTGTGGGTAGGATCATAGAGTAGCTGTGAAGAATTCACAGCAAAGAGCAAGAATGCACATATTGAATGTTTACATAAATCCTTACAAATTATTAATGTAAGAAATATATCCAGTGCTGCTTTGATTTCAGTTTTTATCTAGCCTTTATATATTTAATATATTGAAGTCTAATAAGGGCTAAGATCAGCTAAAGTTTAGATAGTGTATATACACAGTTTGGCTGACTTTCCTAGGAGAATGACAAAAAGTTTCACATTCAATCATGGAACACATCTAATTCATACTGCCACCATTGTGACATATTCTATGTGTTCATCTGTTTGGTATTTGTGTTTCCTTACAGCCATAAAATAATGCTTGCTAAAGTAAAAATGGACTCGTTTGTGTATAGGAATGGAGAATGTGTTGGTTTTAAATTCTAAAGTTGAAGAAAGTTTCTCTGGAAGTTTTATGCAATGTAATAGGAAAACTTCCAGTACCAAGAGAAAAGTAGTTACAAAATGGGATCATAGTTGGACATTGTCAAATGGTCATTTTTGCTGAAAGAACTGATCTGAGACCCCCAAAACACTGTGTATTTTCATCCCAAGATAGCATGCTGTAATACTTTTTTTTTAGTAATGCTGCTTTGAAAATCTGGGATACCTTTGTCATATACATGTAACAAGAAAATCTGTAAATTTGCCTTTTACTCAGAACACTACCTCTTGCCACCTTGCTAATGCATTCATGTTTGTTTAAAAATATTCCAGATTATATGGAGGCTATTGAAAGACTTGTAAAGAAGCCATATTTTTTCCTGCACAGTTCATAACTAGATTGAATCTAGTCGCAGTGTATTTTTGTTTCAATATATTGTACACATGGGGATGTTGGTACCTATGTTGTATAGCCTATTTTTCAAAATGTATTAAGACAGGAGATGCACTTTATAATTAAGACTCCATTGTGCCAAGTTTGGTTGGCTAATTGGTTGAGAAATGGGAGTTGCAGGGAGAGGATTATGTAGTGCCTTTTTGTATTTTACTTGTTCATTACTGCAGAATTTTGTTACAGTGCTCTGGGTCAGTTCTGTGGAATCTTTGATACAGCATTTTTCTGTTCTTCACTTATTTACTGAAAGTGCCTTGTTTTATTATGCTTTTCCAATAGAAAGAATGCTGGTTTGTTTTGGTTTGTTTGGTTTTTTTTTCCTATACCACCCAGATCGTTATTTAATGTTGTCAATATGCAGTGTCTTTGTGCTGGAGTTTTCAAAGGGAGCTTTGTACTTCAGGCTATGCATACAATGACCTTTATGCAGAACTGTATAAACCTTCCTGGTGAAATAAAACTATGGATAAAACACCTGTCTTCTTTTTTGCATTGTAGGAAAAAAGAAACATTTTTTGTTTCCTTGTCAAGTAGAAGGATAAAATACTGCTAGAATGCTACATTTCTTACCTGAGAGATTTCCTGCTCTTACTCAGCCTTGGTCTGAATCCTGTTTTTTTACCAAAAATTGTCAGCGTGAAAATGAATGAGAATGCTGTGACACCAGAAACCTTACTGTACTTCTGTTGAAGGTAGAAGTAAAAGAGGAACTGATTTTTTTTTTAATATCCTACATAAATTCTCATAGATGTTGAGTGAACTCAATAAGGTTTTGGCACGTGATTGAAAATACATGAAATCTTGTGTCAGATGTCACTTACATATTTGAAAAAATCAAACTTTGTCTATTAAAATATTGTTAGGTTTACAACTATAAAGATTTTAAAAATATTGAAAAGGTGCTTGGGTCATAATGCCGGGGATTTCTAAAGTGTACAGCAGGTAAATCTACAAATCTAGACATTAAAGAAAGCAGTAATATAATTTAGAGTTTAGTCATGAGAGGGCAAAGGAATGAAAACTTCAGGATTTAAGTAAGATACCTTGCTAACCCAAGTATTTTCTGTCCTATTTTTGTTTAGGGGCACCTTGTTGTAACTAAACTGAGCTGGAAAAAGTGAATTTGTTCAGTGGCAGTGTGGTATCACTTCAGCTCTGTTACTGGTTAATGAATGGTTATCGTCCCTAAAGGACATGCAGAATTTGAGGTGGACAGGCCGTTGTGGCCTTGAACATCTTGATCAAGGTTTATTCTAAGTCAATCCCATAGTGAATCTTTTTCTGCTGTACTACTTGCATTCATTCTGGCACTATTTTCCATGTGTTTCCTTCTTTTTTCACTCACTGCTGCAATTTCAGTACAGAAGAAGCCAAGTTTCCAGTATTTCATTTGTAGGACTTGACAGTGGAGTTCTGTGCCCTGCTGAAAGTGCAGAGAAATATTCAAACTGGAATTGTAGCAGAGTGAGCAAGTTACAAGAATAACAACCAGTAACAGGTTGTTCTTTTCTGTTGTGATTGCCTTAATAGTTCAGCCACCACTGATGTACAATGGGGTTTCCCCCTTAGTTTTAGATTTTAATACATAGTGCATAGTTTAATCTTATTGGGGCCTTGCTTTTCTTTAACACTGCATCTTTTAAGCCTGCAGGACTTTTTTATCCTCCAAAGCACATGCAGTCTGCCCACACCACCTCTCTGCTTTTGATTTGTGTACTGCTAAATCAATTAAAATGCTGACTAGGATTTAATCAAGAATGAGTCCCTATAAACTCCCACTCCATACCTTTCCCACTGACCACCGTTGATTGGGTATACAACATACCACACAAAATTAATTGAACCAGCTCAAGGAGGGAAGGCAATGAATTCACCAAACAGCACCTGACAGTAGCAGGAGAGAGAAGCCTCTGTGGTGCACTTTCCAGTGGGCTTTTGTGCTCTCCTCTTTGTCTTAAGCATCTTTGTTTTCTGGGGAAGGAGTTGGGGTTTTACAGTTGAAGTACAAAGGGACCAGGAAAGCTCCCGTTGTAGATGGTGTCTGCCCAAGATGGGTTTTACTCTCTGAAGTTCATTAGAACACTAAGTAATTTGATTTTTTTTTTCTCTGCAGTTTGTATTCCTTTTTTGAAATGTAGCTACAAAGGAGCAGCATTTCTTCTACTAGAAAAACTTTGATTTTGAGTAGAACTTTCTGTAGGAAATTTCACGCTGTTTGTAGAAGAGTTTTTCCTATGCTAGCTATGGCAGGCTCTGAGTGGTGTGGAATTCAAAAAAGTTAAGTTCTGAAGTGCTGCTACAGTCAGGGTTTTTTTTTTTAGAAATGTCAGATAACACAAATCAGTGGACCAAGGTCACAAATCACCAAGGAATGGAAGAATCCTATAGGAAACACTCTATGGAATGCCAGGTCTTGGGGCTCTTTATTTCTATCATTCCTTCCTATATTTCAATTAAGTCTTCGTGCAAGAGATCAGAACATTCAGATTACCAGATAGTTCCAACACTCCAAACTAGGTACATATTTTTCCTACAAAATACAGAATTTGCTTTAAGGGATGCTTGGGTAACTGAACTCTATCCTTACATCCATGTTTGTTTGAATCTAATAAGGAAACTAGGAACTCATAATGCAGCCATTTCCAGAAGATGTCTCTTGTAAGAGCTTGTACTCTGGATGAGCAGTCAATGTACTGACCAGTGTAGTTGGTGGTTCTATATTTTTATGACCTTCAACACATTGTTAATGCATAGGACCTTAACCTCCTAGAGGAAAGATGAGAGAGAATGGAAAGGACAGAAGGGAAAGAGGAGAGAAATTTATCCATAGTTTACACTTGAGCATTTTTCCCCTTTGAAAGTAAAATTTGTTCACTCATTTGTTGACCAGAACTGCTTCTCTGCTAATTGTTAGTTTGTGTTGTGAGTGGTTTAGGTTCTGTGTTAATTGTAACCCATTCAGGAACACCTCCCATAGCACTGGTGTTTCTTTGCCAGCCTCACTGTGCTAACCTTTATCCCAGTCTTGTTTCAGAGGACAATCTTGTGTGTTCAGTCCTTCTCAGGTTCTGCATTGCAAAGAAAACACTGAGCCCACGTCTTCTGTTCACTCTTCTTGATCTGCAAGATTTTATTTACTTTTTGTTTCTGATTCAGCTGTGTGGATTCAGAGGAGTGGAAAAATAGGGAAAATACTAAACATTTAGCATAAACCTGTTTTATGTGAAACAATAAAATATTAATGTATCTATAGATAGTCTTATTTTGTAATAGATATAAATCACAAAATGTCATCCTCAGAGTAATAGTGACTGTTGGTCAGTTTACAGATTATTCTCCAGCTGAATATATTGAGTGTTATACTGGATATATACTATACAAAATGTTTCTCTTGAAATTTCTCCTTGGGTTGATGAGTTCAGAACCATTCTGATGGCTGTTCGAGAGTAAGGAAAAGGCTGTCATGAGACATGTCTAAGAATAACTTCGTGTCACTTACAAAGCATCTTTTTTCTTCTGGGGGACATGCAGATTTATCCAGCATCAAAACAAAGTGATATTAGGATTGAAGAATCCTGTTTAACAAGCATCAGGCAGAGTTACACTAATGCTGCCCAGAGCACAGGATGTGCACAACCAGGATGTTTCCAAGACAAGCATTTTTCACTGTCATGTAACAGGAAGGCTGAAGGAGCTCTGTAATTGGCTGAGTTCTGAAATGGAATTCTGCTTAGCTGGATAAATCAGAAAGCCTGATGTGTACATTGTTCTTACTTCAGAAAATGAAAAATTTTTACATGAAGTCCTTCTGCAACAGAACAGCACCTGACACTGAAATTTAAATTCAGGAAAGCTAGTGATGTTCTCACTCAACTAGCAAAGCTTCTCTTTGCCATTTTATACCTTTAAGCTGACATTAAGAAAAAGTCTTCAGTGCATTTCTCTTGTGGATAACCCAAATCCTCACTGTTTTCCTGCCCCTATTTGTATGACTTGTGCCTTTTCTGTCTCATTAAGGATAGCAGAGCATCCAGCCCAGGCTGGAATTTTGGTATAGCTTGCAAATATTGCAAACTGCAAAGCAGAGCAGCATGGCTCTGGAGAAGGAGGAGGCATGGACGTGGGAGTGCTAAACTTGGAGTAATAATTTCAGTCCTCAAAGTCCCTGCTAGCCAGAGCTGAACCCTTTGGCTTTGGGAGACAGGGACCTCACCTGTCACATGCATCACCTGTCAGGAAGAGATCACTCCCCACAATGCAGAAACCCTCAGCATAGGTCTTCAAGCAGAGGCTGATTAAAGTTCTGGCCTAATAAATGGGATTCTGGGATCAACTCTCAGCAGTGGCCAAGTCTCATCTATTTTAAGGGAAGTTAAAAGGTTCTGCACCTTAACCCTTTGCTAAGCCTTCAAAAGCAGTGCTCCAACCTGTTTTCCCTGGTTTTCAACACCATCTTCATGGAGACCTTTCCCCTTTTAGCCCTTTTAACCTCTTCATGGAGACCCTAAAGGCTTGCTGATTCATATTCAGCACTTGTTTAACTTGAGGATCACCAGAGTGCTCAGCAAACCAAGTTTGTCCCCACTTTGTATCTGAGAGAGAGGTATTCTATTTCCTCTGCTGTGCAAACAAGAAACCTGAGGAAGAAAGCAATTACATGATTCACCGTAATTGCACAGTAAGTCAGTTGGTGCTGTCCTAGGGTTACTGCTGATCCCTGACTTGTCAGCAGGTTAAAATTAGATGATTTCCTGATCCAGTGAGATTTTTGCCTGTGTAATACAGGAACTTCTTCTTGTGATATCTCAACTGGATTTCAAGTAGGTTTAAATATCTTGCTTATAAATTATTCACTGCTTCTAGATTTGTAATATTCCTTTCTTCTACCAGTTCAAATTGAACACACTAGGATGCTTGCATGTGGTGGAGAAACAGGTCTCTGTTTTTTCAGTCTGTTTTCTCATGTGCATTAATGCCTTTCATCAAGAAGAAACCACAGCTGCCACAGCTGCTTTATGGAAACATTGAGAATGACTATGAAACACTTGGCTGGTTGGCAGTTAACATGGGTTGGTCAAGCATTGTTCATCTGACAAGCATCTACTGGGAGAACATTGCACATTGACCTTTCAAGATCTCATTATTGCTTTGCATTTTCTGAAAAACAGATGGACAGACAGATAGATAGATAGAGCGAGCTTAGGAAGCAGCTGCAACATGTGGCAAAACTACCAGATCTCTCCTTCCAGATTTCCTGTGGCTCCTTACTAGGCATTTCTGGTAACCAGGTTATGGGGTGGAATGTTTGTGGTGTGATGGAGTCTCCATTTCCCCCTCATTCTGCAGGATGAATACCCCTGTTACAGGGACAAGCAGAGGCAATAGGCAAGAGCTCTACCTTATTATGGTAGCTGCTTTGTACATTTAGAAGAAGTCTTGCTCTGAGAAGTTTATTTTTTGTGTGTGGATATGCATTATGAATTTAGAAATCTTGCAGTACAGCTTGTAGGATAAAACCAGCAAAAATATCGGGAGCTTCCTCTTAGATTTTAATTTGGCAAGGGGATAATAACTTGCATTGGAAAAAGCAGATTAGAAAACTGTCTCACTCAATCTTTTACAAAAAAGTTACTAAGATTCAGTGAGATGTTTGTGTGCCTAGAGACATTGCTCCTGCTTAGGTGTACAAAAGCAGCCCAGAGAATGTGTTTCTTGTAGAGATAATGGCAGAGAACCCAGTCATATCTGACTTAGTTGTTCCTGTCTAAATGAGCAATTAAAAAATAATTTCAGAATGCAGCAAAATTAATGTGCAAAGTAATGTATGATGAAAGAGCATTAAACAATCAAAAATTCAGCTCAACTTTGCTGTGAGTTAACAAGAGAAACAGAACATGCAAATAATTACTTTTATCTATTTTTGCTGTCAGCATGCTGTAGTTCACTACTGGCATCCTCTGTGAGACAAGTTTCACATCTGAGTCTAGAAAAGCCATGGAAAGACCAACATCTTTCACTTTTCCAATGATGTAAGTTACAGAAGACTCATGATTATCCAAAGGTCACATGACAAGATCTCTTCTCTCAACAAAGAGGCTTCTATGCTGTGCTCTGGTGAAGCAGCTGTTGACTCAGATTTCAGTTTATTCAGACACAATATGTGCTCTAAGACAGATTCTCAGGCTACATAAATTAGTGTCGCAACTTGTTATCATTTCCCCCCATCATTTTTTCTCTCCTATTGTCTTCTTTATAGAAATAAATCCTTTGTGTTCAACCACAAGTGTCTGCTACAATACAGATGAGATCTGTTCTCAGGTTAGGGCTGTTACAAACCCTTTCCAGAGCTACTTGGTTCACACAGGGGAATTTTTTTCCCTAGCTCACTAAACTGAATGGACTGAAATATTCTGCTGACTCCTTGCAAACCATGGGAAGCTGAAGGTTTTAACCTGAAAAGTGCAAGGTGGTATCTCCAACCTGTGTTTATCTATGAGCTTCTGAAACTGCATTACAACTCTAAGAAGGTGTCAGTTCAGATGGAATTTCCTGTGCCAAATAAACACTCTCCTTGGTAAAGTTACCTTTTAAGAGCCAAATCCTCAATAAATTAAAGTGATTAATTTTACACATGAACATCAACAGCCTCAAAACCAGCAGCTGCAATACCTCCCTGTAGGCATGTCCCACATGCCTAACCCCAAGTAGCACTGACATTATGTCACAATTACTGATGTGCTCTGAACGCTCACAGGGTCTGAGACACAGACTTGACCAAGAAATCCCTCTTGCAATTCAGTGCCCTCAGTGTGTTCCAACGACATCCAGCTTGCAGCTGGTCACTGCAAGGCACAAATCACTAAGCCAGTATTAAACTTCGTGAAAATTAGTATTATTAACAGATTTAAGCCTTTGAGGCTGGTCTTGGCTCTTTGCCCTGGCCTGTGTGTAGAGAGGGGGCTGCATGACCATCTGCTTCTGAGCTCCTGCATTAGTCCAGAGCAGGGAACAAAGCTGGGTGCCAAGGTGGCCACAGACAGGGGAGGAGAAGAAAAGAGACAAAAGCCAGAGAAGCAGCCAGTAAGGTGGGTTAGTATTTAAAAGAGCATTTTAGCTCTGAACAAGTGGGGATTTGTGGGAGGACTGGGAGAGTTTCACCCCTGATTTTGGAGCAGCACTTCCAGGCAGGCCTTTTCCTCCAGCATGAGCAGTAAGACTGAACTCAGGTCCTGTGAGAAAACTGCAGCCTTTCAAGCCTGCTGGAGTTTCTTGCTGTATGCTGAACCCAGAGCTCCTCCTGGAGGTCTGCAGAGTCCCAGCCCTGGCACTGATGGAGCTCACCACTGCTGCTGGGCAGCACAGCAGCCACACCAGGCACTCCTATACCCTGTATACACACAGGGTACAGATAATACATAGGTATGGGGTAATACAACAACCCTACACGTGCATCTGCAGTCCCAGCTGAGTTTAGTTTGTTCAGCATCTGCACCAAGATCCCTTTAGTAACTGAGTACAAAAGTAAAGCTATCTGGATATATTTATAATTTAAGTGTATCTAAGCACTCACTTTACTCCTAAAGTGAAAGTTTAATTTTTTGAGGAAACGGTGCTAAACTCAGGGTGGAGTTGTAAATCCTGTTTGAACCCATAAAACACTCCTTGCCCTATAAAACTTACATAGTGAAAGCTGATGTGACAACAATGGGAATGGGAGGTACTGACACTTACCACCTCCATGGGAGCAGACCACCAGCTCGGACAACTGGCCTACCACCTATTTGATTAAATTCAGGTCAAATCATGGATGCTCAACTCACCTTTCAATCCTAACAGAGTTGGATGCCTGCCTTTTGAGAAAGCCAACTGAAGGGTACCTACACTGCCCTGCTGCCCTGAAAACAGGCTGGGTAGCAGCAGCTGCTGAGACAGCACAGGTTGGAAAGGGCTGCGTAAGTGTCAAGCCCAAACTCCCCAGGATGGCATTTGCCCAAAGTTTATCTTGGTAAAGAAGAATTTGACAGTCAATTGTTGAAAACAGCAACCAGGGAATTATCAGAAGACTTCTAGTTGCAGGGGCAAAAGTCAGCTAGCATACATAGAACCAAAATACAAAACCACAAGTGTAGTGTGCAGGAGAGGAGGGGAGCAGGGCAGCAGAGGGGCCTGTGTGACCCTGCCAGACACAGTCATCTTAGGTGTACAAGGTTGTTCAGAAATTTCTAGGCACATATTAGCATTTCATAACTATATAATCTAGTTTGATCAGCAGATATTGATCCTAAGAGTGTAGTCCAGTGGTGACCAGGTAATTAATTACATGCTGATAACAAAACAAACCATTTAAACTATGATCAAGGTCACATAAAGCAGCTGTATTTTTCCTACAATATTCAACTAACTCAACAGTGCTATGAAGGTGGGTCTTGCCACAGCCTCTGCAATGGGGACAGGTGTGAGAAAACATGGCAGCTACTTGAAATTATACTACTAGTAATTCTTAAGATGAGTTCCTAAATAATTTTTGAGATTAAATTATTTTTTCTAAAAAAATGACATAATTAAAATAATATAAGACCTACATTATGAAAGACAGCGAGATTTTTTAAATATTCCCCCTGCACACTCATCCTGTTCTTCCACCCCCCACAGCTGTAAACACAGACAGAAGTGGTCACATCACAGCAATTCCTTGGCACTTTGTGACAAAGCCCTTAGGACTCACAAAGAGGAAAAGAGAAGCTGCCCAAGCAATTGAAACCTTTCCACAACAGATGGTGGTCCTGAATCATTGCTCCAGCATTTCATACATACATGGAAATGTATGTGTGTGTACACTATAGGTGAGACACTATACACACACACAGACTTTAAATAGATTCTAGTAAGAGTAATGAAAAAATGCCTTTTGTATTTGTCGCACTTCAGTCTTGCCTATCATATTTTTTTCTTTTTCATTTTTAAAAGACCTGATCATTCTACCTTTCAAATAAGGCCTGGAAAGTGAAAAACACATATTTCTGAAACAATAATAAGATCTTCAGGTCAGAGGGGAGGAGAGCGAGGTATTTTGGATATATTAAATTAAAAGAATTTCTTGCAACATAGTGGTTAAGTGTGAAGGAATGCGGCCCAAACACCACAGCTTACATTGGGGTGGGGTTTTTTGTTGTTTTGGTTTTTTTTAAACCAAATCAACTTCAAAGAATTCTTGAATTCTAACTGGCTGCTGAAAGATTAATACATCAAAAACTGTTTCAAAATATTCTCACATCCTTTAAAAGAGCACTATATCCTAATGACAGTGTAAGGAGGGTATTTACAATTTTGCCTGATAGGAAAAGAAATTTAATAAAATCATGTAACACAAACATGACACCAAAATATTTATTTACAGTGTGTGTATATATATACATACATGAATTGGTTTTACTTTTTATTAATTTCTTTTCCCCTTCTTAAAGTTATCCAGGTTAAAAATGTCTAAGCCTGTTATGAGAAACAAACAATCTCAGAATAAATAAACAACAAGAAAGGAAGTCAGTTATAGTACACCATCTGCTGCAACAGTCCTCCTGTAAAATATGTTCCAGTTAGCAGGGTACATTTACAACAACACATTGACACTATTCACCCTCAACTACTTACATACTAAACAAATACCATCTTGGCATGAAGAGAGGCATATGTTCAAATACAAAAGGGCCATTTGTCCCACTGTTATCAGAATTTACACAGGAAAGAGCCACTCCCTCAGCTGAATTAAATCCCTACAACCCCTTTTCCCTTGAAGAAAACTGTTGTCAAAAAAAAAAACCAACCAAAAAAAACCAACAAACACTCCAGTTATGGAGGTCCATGGTGTATTTTCATTTCTGTGTATCACTACAGTGCTTCTGAGTATAATTTCACCAACCTCACATCCTGGCTTATGAACTGGTACATGAGTCTGTCTTTCAGGATCACCAGCCACTATACATAAGCTTTCAGAGCAGCTCACCTGAATATTCATTTTCATTTCCTCACCTTTCAAAAGTTTTGTTTTTAAAGTGCTTGGTCTGAACATTAATTAATAAGCTGAACACACTTGAAGCTTCTTCAGGATCAACATTTGGCCAAAACATTGCTGGAGGCCAGCAGTCAAACGCTGGTTTGCAAAGGAGATCTCTGCAGGATTATTTTGTCTCTAGTGAGGGGTGTTGACATGGAAAGTTCTTATTCAAAAACAGTAGGCCCACATTTTCCAAAGCAGACTGAAAGTCATTTTAGTTTCAAAATGGAAGCTTAGAGACCCATTAGGTTGTAGAGCACTTTGAATATGCCAAGTGCTACTCACATAAGAGCTAAGCATTGTTGAACTACTAATTCAACCAAGAACAGAGGCTGAAAGCCAGCTTTTCCAAACTACCTATGGGATTGTGTCGGCATGGCCTCATATTTAGAAATACCAGAAGTGTCCACAATCACACTGCCAGCCTTGCACAGTCAAACACCCAGTGTGTGCTGATATGTTCTGTACACAATTCTGAGACCTGCATAAACTGCACACCTTGAACACAGGACTCAAGTCAGAAGGGTGAGTAAATGGATATGAAATAACTTTGACTATTTTACTAAGTATTCTGCTTTCAGCTAGCATTCTCATGCTGAATTTCAGCAAGCATTAAAACCAAGTAGCATTTTGTTAGTATTTGGTTTCCTACTCCTTGAGAGTTCAAAATGTATTTTTAGATTTAAGGCAGTTCTGTCCTCTTTTTTTTTTCCCTTCTGTTTTATTTTGTATTTAAAACAAAAATTAAATAATTCAAGTCTTTCTCTACTCTCAACAAAAAAGGAACATATTCTTGGTACCTCCAAATTTTAGGACAGAATTAACACACACAGTTTTTTCCAGTACAAAAATTATCCAAAGTGGCAAGGCTTGATTCAACTCTCATACAGATACAATCCAAAAGCAATTTCTCCATAGAGAATGGAACTCCTGAAAAAGTCAAACTCTCCAAAGGTTTTGTACATTTTGAGTTTCATCCATGGGGTTCAACTTGAAAGGCTCTGAGCAGACCATGTCTAGAAACACATTATATACTTATACTTAACCTAAAATCCACTAAGCTGAAGGCTATTGAAGCCTGTTGAAGCTGAACACCCATCAAATCACAGGGTAAAGCTTGCAGGAGAAGGAGTCAGTCTTCTGTGGCTGAAGATCTACAGAAATCAAGTCTACCACTATTCCCCAGATGGTTCAGTCATCACTAAATTTAATTAATTTAAGAACAAGAAACCTAGATCAAGGACTCTGCTTCTTACACCCCTAGGAACTCCATACTGTTCTACTATTTCCTTGTGATTGACAGCAGGCTACTAGCATAGAGCTTAAGATTTATTTAATATTTTATTAGTACAAAGCAGCCTATTTAATTTTTGGGTTGTATTTGAACAGCAATATCTCCATATATGTAGTAATTTAGCATTCAAGAGTGGCATTTTTTCCTTAGGCTAAAATGCTGTCGAACAGTAACACAGCAACTTTACAAGTAACCCAGAATCAGCTTTTAACCAGGGTTTAAAAAGGCCCTGCAAATGAAACACACTGGTATCATTTCCAATCACAAACTGAGTTAAGAGAAAAGAACCAGATGCTCAGAAATTAAAACTATTTTGAAATTGTGTAACTAAAAATGTGTCGCTAATTCCCTTGATGAGGAACATTGTCATACAAAGTAAAGACTCATCCTGGAAAGACAAGGTAGTGGAGAAGAAAACAGGAAGGTCAAATCTCTTCTGGATTTTTGACAGGCTTAATGAAAATCAGTAGTGTTTGGCAGGAATCTGTAAGAACCTAGACATTTCGCTTTCCTTCATCACTGTAATTCTGTAGCCTAGACAGAAATAGTCCAAAACAGAATGCAAGTTGACCTATAGAAGTGCATGGGACATTTTGGCCAATTTAAAGAAGTAACACATCCTACTTCAATAAGCCTACAGAAGAGCTTCCTCTTAATATCTAGGACACCATACATTGCTCCAGGAAGACTGTTTGAATCTTCATGTCCAAATGAATAGTTATTAGTTCTCAGGCTCAAAGAACTTGCAAGTGAGGACACGTATTAAGCTGTTTTGATAATATTCAAATAGTCTGAACCAAATAACCCTCTAGTTATAGGGCTCTGATGACTTACTAAACTTTCTCATTTCAAAAATGAATCCTGCTTTGAGCATAAGTGAGGCACATGGGTTTTACAAACCAACAGACATGGTAAGATAGTACCTATTAAAAAATGATACTAATAATAAAACAAATCTCTTGATGAGGCTAAAAAAAAAATATGCCTGAAGGTTTAGGCAACCATTTAATTATTTTGTTTGCTGGTTTTTCAGCTAGTTTTGTAATATCGGAGTAACACTAGTCTCAGCCAGATGTGCCATAAAAAAACCCAGCCTGTATGAAATGCAACCACAGTAAATCAGTGTGGTTATAAAACAGCAGTGCAGCTCCTTACAGTCTGCACTACAATGTTTGGTGTTATAAAAAGACCATGCTCTTATGAAGCCCAGGCAGCCAGTTTCTTCATTTCATCTTCATCTTCTGCTCTTTTCCTGGTCGATGCTGCAGATAAAGAGACAATAACCATCAACTAGTGTAACAGTCAGAACCATTCTACCTGTTAGTATGAGGACTTTTATAGTGCTTTTTTGTTTCAAGATTTCAGACTAATTTACTGAGTAGCAAGCTGAACATGAGTAATGCAGGAATGAAGCTCATAAGAGTTGTGGTTATTTTGCCCCATCATTATTTCCTGTAGAACTCTCAAGTTCACAATATAGGGCTGACATAATTCCTACTGAAAGACTCACGCAGAAAAAAAACATTTAATTTCTAAAGGTTGTCACAGCCAGAAAAGGCCCACAAGAATGCTGTCAGTTCTCTCACCACCATGTAAATGAACAAAAGTGACCTATCCTGGCCAGCTGCACATCCTGCTATCTTTCCAAATAGTGCTGAGAGGTTCTGCACATGCAAGTCTCTGGATGACCTGCAAACTAGAGGCCCAAAAGCCAAGGTTCAGCCTCAGGCTGCCTCCTCCAGGCTGTGCACACCAGGATTGGCATCTCTGCAGCCACCAGTGGAACACTTACTGAGTCCAACACCTGCACGCACCTTTACAGCAGCCAGACTGCTCCCACCTGAGGCAGCTGCAGGGCCAGGGGCCACTGTCTAGAGGGGAACTGCACTACCACTTCAGGGACTAAGGGTGGAGAAGCACGTGGGGACCACAGCTGCAGTCCCTCTTCTGCAAGTGTCACAGGTTCACTGTGTGACTGGGGAAGGTCACTATGCCTCGCTTCATTGCAGTTTCTTCATCTTCAAAATCAGGAGGGCAGCATGCATCTCCAATTAGAAGCATCATAGATCCATCAACTGATCTAACTTTGCTGTTGCTGCGTGACAGTAAGCAGAGAGTTTCAGAAAACATATGCTAGTTTTTCACAGCCTTGAACTATATAGTTGTAACCAGTTCATCTTGCCTGAAACAGCCATACAGATGGATGTAGAAAATTAAAATAGTGAGAAGCACATGGAGATGATCTGGGTTTAATAAAAATGTCAACTGGCAGAGCTGGATCTGGATTGTGAAGACAATGTATGAACAAATCATAAATGGCCACACTGAATTCTTCACTGCTTTTCTAAATCCCTTTTTTTTTTTTTTTTTTTTAGCTAGCTGTTCTGCAGTTGAGTTCAGTAGATGAAACCACAGTCTCAGCTTGGACATTTTAAATGGCTTCTCAGGGTTTAAGTGTCATCTGCCAAAACACGTATCATAGTATCTGAGTTGAGCTGGCCTAGGTAACCTGTTCTGTAGCAGAAACCATAAACCACCTGTGTCAGTGTACTGTCCTTGCCATCAAGTATTTACACTCTTTTACTAATTTCAGTACACAGCAAGTCTTTCAACTGACAGTGAAAAGTGTATTAAAAGTTGTCTGCCTCCGGCTGAATTCAAAATAAACAGGGCAGAATTATAGAAAAATAAAACAGCTTAATACCAGGAATAAGCCTGTTCAGTACAAAGAAAGCAAAGGAATGAACTTATGTCTTTAAATATGTACTTCCCAATGCTGCCTTCATTTCTAATTAAAATACCAGCGGAAAATATCAAACCACTACCCTGCAAAACTGGATCTTTATGACGTAAACATTTGGAATCTAGGTCAGACTCTAATTGAAAGAGACTAAGGATTTAATTGCCAAAAAGAAGAAAAAAAAAAGGCAAAAAAGATCATTTCTCAATGATCTTACTACATTTCAGTAGGAGATTCACAGTGTATGTACAAGGTCAAGTTCCCCAAGTTTGTCACCCGAGATCTACAGAGAATTTGGGCCTTAAATGCTTTCACTGAGCAAAATGAAATCCCACTCTGCTTCTTCTGTTAAGCAGATACAAAAATAGGAACAGGAATTTATAACATTTTAAAAGTTATAACAGAGTTAAATGCATATCTGAAACCCTCTCTTCCTCTCCCCCTTCTCACAGCATGGTTTAATCATGAGAAATGTAGAATAGCAATCAGGCATTTTACCAGGATGAGAAGGCAGTGATGTGGATGGAACACTTGGCAACCTGACATCTCTCATTCCCTTGTTCAGTTCTTCTTGCTCCAGTTCTTCTAATTCTGCCATCAACTCATCCTAAATTCAAGGATAACATTATTTACAAATTCTGTCAGTGGTTACACACAAGGGCACATTTAACCATCATGAAGCAAACTACTACTGAAAAAACAGTTTACACCTGAAAGGACATATCAAGAAACAGCATATTAAACGTGCAATTTTTACTAAGTATGGGCAATTAAGTAAACCTTAACTGAACACTGAAAATAGGACAATGAGAGTTAGAAACAGGACAAGAAATAAACTTAATAACCAAACTAACAGCAGTACAATACATGTCAAAAAGGCAAATACGGGAGTAAAATGCCTCTCTGCTGTCCTCAGGTTTGTTCCAAATCTAGAGCCTGTACTCTTCAATGGATTCAGACTTTAATGTGCCATTTCTCCCATTTTAAAACACCTTCCACTGGTTATAAGGCAGACTGTCATTAAACATTGGTTTTCAGACCTATCACATAATTCCAGGATTATATGTGATTTGAAAGCAGCACTGGAATCAAAACTGTCCTCCTGGGTCCTTTTATTCACTCTTGAGGCACACAGCACTCATGGGCTTTTAGGTGCAGAGGATGATTTGGACAGATGATCTAATCCACTTGTACAATGCTAAAAATAAAAAGACTGTATGTTTTTTAAAAAAGCAAGGAACTTATTCCTTGGCTGAAGTTTCCCAAAGAACAGAAGCTATATGTTACATGCATGTGGAGAAATGGATCTCTGCCACATTGATAAAATGGTTTAAAAGAAACAATGGGCAAAAACAACTAGAGAGGGGTGGGGTAAGTGTCAAAAAAGTTGTAAAGAAAGAGCTATTAGGTACTGAAATGGGCTTTGCCTACACATTTATGCTTTGTTTATCACCAATGTAGAAGTTAAAATGATAGCTGCATAGCCACCACAGGACTTTGTACCTAAATTTACTTTCTCATGATTTTATAATTTAAGGCAATCATACACTGTGACCACCCAGGGAGAAGGAACTCTTATGTTTCTGTGCCCATCTGGAGCAGAAGAAATCACATGCTTCCATGGTCTCCTTACAGCCACGGGACACGTGCAAAGAGAAAATGCATCCAAATGCATGGAAAAAAAACATCTTTCAAAAAAACTCAATTAAATGTTATCCTTCAACACTAACCACCTTATATCCTAGCAATTAAGTCATTGATTCTAGCACTCTTAAGATGCAGTAGCCTGCAAACCAGGTTTCCCAGTTACTGCCAAGTGCTCTAAGTATTAGGCTCCTATGCAAAAGCTGGTACAACAATGCTCCAAGTGACAAGCCACTCCAATAAGTGGCTTATTTCCCAAAGAGTAACAATGCACATCAGCTTCAACTGGAATCCCTTAGAAACTTCCAGGTCAATCTACAACATGCTTACTAAGCCTAGACTCCAATAAGGCAAGCACTGTTGAAAAGTAAGACACTGTACAGCTGTTCGGGGTGGCAGGATGTTTTTCAATTGTTTGAAGCTCCGGCCAAATCCCATTCCTTGTGTCAGTAATGACTAAATGTTTCTTGGAAAATTTACATTCAAAGGAGAAATACAGGAAAACAGGTAATGGGAACAAAATACAAAGATTTATTACTATTTTCAACAACTTAGAGCTGTTGAATGAAACTTCCTCCTCTTCCCTATCAAGTAAATATGTGCAATATAGCATTTATATTTCTCTTTTTTGACCATTTGGGAATATAAGAACAAATTAGTTGGGAAGACAGTGAACAGTTTGAGTATTCAAGACATTCTTCAAATGATTCTTAGTGCTTGGCCATTTTGAAACAAAATTGGAAAAAAAAAAACAAACCAAACGTGGTTGTGATATTGAGCTTGACATCCATCTCTGCATTCCAGAGATTACAAGAATTTTGAGTAACCTTGACCCTTGAGTCCTCAATCATGGTTGGATCAGAATTAAGTTATATCCCATTTAGATGTACAAAATCAAATCTGGGGCACTGGATGAAAGCTACTGCAACAAATTTTGAGAAGGTCCTAAATGCCCTGTGGGGGTTTCAGAAGAAAAGAGCTTTAGAATTAAACCTTATTGCCTCCAACAGGTATTACTTCTTCTACCTATCAGATCTACTTTTGTGGTCTGGGCAACAGGGAAAGGACCTGCACCAAAAATGACCTTAAAAAATGGTCTAAATATTCAGAACTATGAACAATAGCCTGCTCATGACATAGAGACACGCACTTAAGTCACATGGATGTCTATTTGGAGTAACAAAAAAAATTATATGTTTCAGTGTCCACATGGAGTAGTACAAATTACATGTTTTAGTGACCTTTTTCTGAGGCTCAAATGAGAATAACTACAGGAGTGTAGTTTAAAATGCTTTTCTTAAAATTTATACAAAAAATAAAAATATTTTTATATTTTTGCATTTACAGATTTTTATTTAGTACATTATATATTTTAAATATAATGGTTTTATTTGATTTTTGTATTTATAATAAAATTCTACAATTGTCCTAGATAGAATGAGCTAGAAGCAAGGAATTTCACATCCACACTTCTTGAGAAACAAACCACTGCACAGCAAAATAACTATGGAATTAAAACTCACAGGCCTGAAGTACTAACCTCATCAAAATCATCACCAAAGGTGGCTCGGTTTGAGATAGCATCTGAAATTTCCTGGGCAACATCTTGCTGTTCAGTGATATCTTGCATCAAATCATCAATTTTGTTCAAATCCCTGGCAAGGTAACATGAAAACATTTTTTAAAAGATGTATCATTCAAATCCTACAGAACACACTCATTTGAACAGACTCTGTTTTCTTTTTATGCCCATGACTCTATAGACGGCAGAATTCACAGGGAGTAATTTTCCTCACCTACACCCATCCCAGCTACTTCCATGTCAGGATTCTAACAAAAGTCAAACTGCAGCAGAGTGCCTCTCTCTCTGTGCTCCTCATACCTCTGCCAGCCAGTCACAGCCCATGGGCAGTTCTTTGCAGGCCTTTTAGTACTTAAAGGGGCTTTATAAGAAAGATGGGGATAAACATTTACATGGCTTGTTGTGAAGGGCAGAGGGTAACAGCTTTAATCCAAAAGAGGGTCAATTCAGATTTGATTCAAGGAAGAAGCTTTTTACAATGAGGATGGTGAAGCACCAGCACAGGTTGCCCCGAAATGGGAGATATCCCATCACTAGAAATATCCAAGGTCAGGTTGGATGGTCTCTGAGCAACCTGATCTAGTTGAAGATGTTCCTATTAATTGCAGGGTGTTTGGACAGGATTATCTTTAAATGTCCCCTTGAACCCAAAATATTCTATGACTTTATGGATCTTTTTTTTATGTTAAGCTTTCACCAGAACTGGGGAGAACTTAACAGAATTGTACCCCATTTAAAGGTTTCCCCTTATTGTTAACTTTGTTATTGTTTCAGTTCCTGTTTATTTCTCCCAGAACAACTGTTCTGATTTAACTCTGTTTATTCAGGCAGAAAAACACCCCTTGAAACAACATAAGATATATGAAAAAAAAAAAAATATTCTTTGGCGGGGGGGGGGAATGGGAGTGCATTTAATTAGTACTTTGAATCCCACAGTCCAGCTTATGGATTCTAAATAAAGAGTCCTCCTAATTTCTACGACTAGATTTTCTTCTAGACAAACCAAGGGCAGAAGCCTCTCTCCACTGCCAAGACAGACTGAAAAAAACAAATCTCACCAGTTAAGTGAACTTCCTTCTAGATTTATTGTTAGGAAAAGATATTTTTCTGCCAAATATAACACTGTAACACTAATAGCATTCCTGACATTCAATGCCCAAACCAAAAATGAAGTCAAAACTATCTAACTTGATACAACAGTCTATAGTAATGGAATAATTTGAAAGTGGTTAGTAAATTCAACTTGGAAGCTACTAGAAAATACTTACATATTTTCATGTACTTTTTTCATAGCTTGTGCAGCATAACCCATATTCTTAAGCACTTCTGTGTTGGTGTGGGAATTTTCCAATGCCTCTCTCTGGAATTCAATGGTTGAAAGCGTCCCATCAATTTGATTCAACTGTTTCTCATATCTCTTTTTTCTCTTCAGTGCTTGTAGGGCAGCTGGAATGAGAAGAGGCAAAGTGCATTGTGTGTTTTCATAGCAAATGCAAGGACAAGTATTTCAGCACCAAGCTGACCTGCAGAATTTATAATTCTCACCCTCCTACCTTACTATGAGGGAGACAAACTTTGATCACACCAGATCGGCAGCCTGATAATCACCAACAGGCTGTTGCATGAACATGCTGGGAAGCCTCTTTTAGATTAACTCCTCCTAGCACCACAAGGAAAAGCAGCTTCTTCCTCCACTGTGGGAGATCTGGAAACTCCATCCTGTGCACACAGGCAAAGCAGGGAAGATGGGAAGGAAAAAGAAAAACATCAGAGAGAAGTCAGAAGGGAGAAACCGGAAGAGAGAATAAAAGAATAAGCTGCAAAATGTATGTAAAACCTAAGGAAGACATGTAAGAACTGTCATGATAACCACAAGTCCAGCAATGGCACTTTCTAAACTTTGTCTCAGCAGCAGTAACTGTGAAGTGCAGTGGAGGGCCCAAATGGCCCAGCTAGGCAGATGGGTTACACCAGAGGAGGATTTGCATTTCTCCAGCTTTTAAAGCTCATCCATTTTTAGCAATCACTTAGGAACATGATCTTTATATCTTAGAATTTTAAAACATAAATAACTTTGTAGTCACGGACACAGTCAAATCCAGCTACACCCCATTATCTTTGTAAATTGTCGAGATTAGTTTTTTATATTCATTAAGTTACGAGCAGCGTACTCTGCCCAGAGTAAATCATTACCAGAATAAATGTACGTGACAAGCATGAGGAGAAAAGAACTTTCTCTTGGCCTCAGGGTGTGGAACACACACAATTTTGCCACAAGCATTTCCTGATAACAGTCCTTTCCAAACTACATATGCCAGGCTAAAAAACCCTACCAAACAAAACAAGAGACTGAGTTAACCCATTGTTTGGTTTCTTTCAATGCTATTAGCACCCCCATTCCATCCCTTGTCTCCTACATTTAATTTTTAAAAAAGATTCAGAACCTACAAGCCACTGTGGCCTGTGGCTTCCCCAAACTACTGCTGCAATCCTGTTAAAATTGCCCACACGCAGTAACACTGAACCTTGACACTGGGGCACACAACTTTTCAAATGAAATGAGGATTCCCCCAAGGAGGGCACAAAGATTTATGGTGCATAACAGCACACTAAAAATATCAATGCTTTGTTGACAAATGCTTGAATCAACATGATCAAATTTGCTCAGCATGAGCTGCAGAAGGAGAGGCATTCACACAGGCTAAGATGCCTTCCACCACCGGCAGTGAGATGTTTCAGGACAGCAAACCACAATCCCAACAGATTAATCACAACAGTCAAATCCAAGATTTTCCAAGATTTAGGGGGATGGTTCAAAGATCATGCATATTCTGAAGAAGTTGTGCAACACCAAATGATGTCATGAAAATGGCAAATGTAAGAATTGTAAAATTCTCACTGGAAATTCTAAAATTCTTAATTTTTATCTAATCCCGAACAATGCTTACCTACTAATTATTTCCTTACCTATTTATGCTTAGTATTGGTAGAATTAAGACACCAGCCACTTCCTTTCTTAGCTTCCACTGGATCAAATTTGATCCTGGATTCTTAGGTTAGGAAGCTAGAAGTTCCAGACAAAGGTAACAGTCTGCAACTGTGCATAACAACAGCTGGGCTAGAGAGGACTCTGAGGCCCTGTGGACTGAGGAGCGCTCAGCTGGAGCAAGCACCTACCATGGGGCAGACTTTCTAGTCAGTGTTCTTCAGAAATGGGACTCTGCAATGGTGCTGTTATTGTTGGCTGCTCACAAAGAAAATGGATTTCCTCAGTTACACACAAAGCAGTTGTTTTCAAAATCCTGAAGATCATTTAATTAAACCACACCCAAATCAAGAAAACACAGGAGAAGCTAAACTCTCTGCAACTTCAGCTATTCATAAGTAGCTTTTCCTAATTAATATGGTACAAGATATTATCTTCCTTCTCTTTAGTTTTACCAGTCACTTATAGGAAATAAATTAATATTCCTTCCTCATCAACCAAAGCATTATAAATTCTCATACCACACTATATGATTTTCCTGATTTGTGTTAAATGAATGTCCTTTATTGCAGAGTATTTTGCTACAGTGGCTCTTATCACTAATTTATGAGAATTTCCTTGTTATTTGAAATCTATTTTCCTCTGTTTTAAAAAGTACCTAGAATTTTAGTGCTTTTCTACTGCATAATACAAGCATTTTTAAATTTGTGTGCAAGTCTTACAGGGACTGAAATGCTTCTGCTTTATAATGCTATCACATTGTAATTACCAACTGGAGAAGAAAGTATCTATTAAAATATAATTAAATAGAGCAGAGAAGACAAACTCACTTCAATGAAGGTCTAAGAATGGCACTGAAAAATGATGTTCCTCATTCCAAAGATCTCAAAGAAGGAAGACAGCTTGGGGAGGATGAGTTTGAGCAGAGGTAGAGTCTGAGGAAGCAAGTGTAATTAACACCAATTCATTCAGGAAGAGGTGGAGGGCTTCTCCAGGAAAAAAACCACAAAGCAGTCTTATGTACTTTTTCTTTTGTGCTCCAAAAAAGCCAATTCATCTCTTGAAATTTTTAATGTCAGCACTTGACTGGGATTTAGTACATTTCTTGTACTCCTGAATCCAGTAAGCAGGATACAGCTCATAGATTAGGAACCACTGCTCTTAATATGAATTTTTATTTCATAGTCAAGGTGTCTGGAACAAAAGAAGACTATGTCTGTTTAAATTTGCATATTAATGAACTCCTTTTCTACAGAAGGGAACTTTTCCAATATTGCTACAATGCTGACACTTTAGTAAGGAAGCAGAAATGGCCAGCCTGGCAATAAGAATCCTGGCCACACTGAATATCCATATTTCAAAAGGAAAAACAGAAGTAATTGCATAGGAAGAGCTGTGCACCCTTCTCATGGTTTCATGACAGATCAGACTGAAAAGCAACAGTGCAGTAATACCACCTTTACCTGTCAAGCCTACCGCCAACACCCATCAGTACAGAAAGCACCAACGATATCATCTTCTCAAGCAGAAATAAAACAGTTGTCTAATAATCATTATAATTCCCATGATGAAACTACTAAAGTAGGAAAAGGGTGTTTCTTCTGGAGATGTAACATGATTGTGAAAATACCAGGTCTCACTCTTGGATACAGCTCACAAAACTCCACCTCAGGCCTGCAAGGGATTCATGGACTGCAGCTTCTGATCTCCCTCACTCCAGGGACAAGAGGGCAATGCTGCTGAGGCCATAAAAATCATAGGACCCTAATTAGGCTCACTGTCAGCACTCACAGTCCTTAAAGCCTTGTGGAGGAAGCCACATGCAGCTACAACAGGGAGGCCAAATCAAGAATAATAATGAGCTGGACCAGTTAGTAGTATTCCAGTTCACAGCAAGACACTTGAAATGTGATCATGAAAGTCAGAGAACAATCACTGTAACTCACAGAGCAAAGACACACCAAGGGCTTTTCTTTATGTCCCCATCAGAAACCCTCACTCCCAACCTGTCCCACAGCCTGCCGTAGGCGTGACTGTCCTGTCCATCATAACACACAACTACCACATCATTGTTTGGCTTCCACAGCCTCCTGGTTACACCCAACTCACTGAAAAGGAATGCTACACAGCTACATGAGCCCTGCCCAAACGTAACACACGTCTAGCAGCATCTCCTTGTGAAACCCTCCCTGTTTTTCCCACTTTCTTCATAGGTTTTGTCCTCAGTAGTACTATGTGGTTCTTTATGGTTAAGATTTAATCCTATTCTGGATGGCTTATCTTAACTTTATTTTTTTTATTAAGTTTTTATATATTTTTAGGATCTGTGAAGGACATTGGACTGAAAAAACACATTCATGTGTGTTATTTTCACAATTACAGGCATGCTTCAGAAAACACATTTCCTTTTAAACAAAGTTCTCAAATATTCAGTATCACTTCTTGTTCTTTATAATTTCTTCTATGTCCTTTAAAATAATGGATAAGAAAAGCCAACATGTAGATGGAGTTGGCAGCTATGCACTGGCTTATACTGAGAAACCCCCAAGAAGTACAGCAAGAGATTTTAAAATAGTTTGTTCCTGGAATGGAGAGACATCAGAATTCAGTGCTAAACATGAAAAAAATATTGCTTCTCATGACAAAACCTCTTCAGGAGGAATTTCAGCAAACAAAAAACCTTGAAGTGGTCTAGCTACAATCAGATATTAATGGGGAATGCTGAAAATGCATCCCATCAAAAGTATAGCTAATTTCACATTAGGTACAGAAACTGCAGAGATACTCCATAAAGGAAAAGCCAGGAGTATTTCAGTCATGCTTCACATCTATGGCATAGCTAATGCATTACAGCTTTTAAATCAAGTTAAGCCTACTGATGTCACATGAAACCCATTCAAGAGTCATACGAAGTCATGAGAAATTGCTGGTGCTTGAATCTGCTCTCTCTTGTGTTGGTACGACTGACTCAGACTCATGCACCTAAAAATCAAGTGAGATCATGCTAATCTGGTGCATTTTCTGTCCCTAGCTACATCTTGCTCCAGTTGCTGACAGCTCCATTTTAGTTTCCATAGGCCTCTACACAGATGCAATGAAGAAAAAACAACCTACATTGAAAATAAGCAGTGACATCCCATCAAAACAAGGAAGTGTAGATTAAAACCTTTATTCTCTCATTTGTATGTATGTTTACATAATGTTACAATAGATGGTGGTTAGCACAGATTTTCTCTGAGCTATACAGTACTACACACTAGCTAATATGATGTCAATGTAAATCAACAGTAATTAAACTGTAAAGCAACTGACATATCAAATGAAGACATATTATTGGGGATTTAAGTTCACTAACTATCCTGCTAAATTTAAGCACTTTGGCACAGCAAGGTTATATTTTAAACAATGTATGGTTCATAATGTTTCTCCTTTGACTGTTAGGTTATCTTAGGTTATCCCATTTTGGTTTTAGAAGCATTTTCGGCATGAATAAGAACTGCCCCACTGCAATTTTAGCCCTACTCTTGCCTCTTTACTGCTTTTAACTGTTCCTCCCTGAGCAAATGACAAAATAAAAGGCAGTTATTTTTAACCATGATCAGCTCAACACTACAATTTGCAATATGACTCCATGAACAATTTAATACATAAAAAACTAGGGCAAATGCATATTGAGCACTGCAGTGGAAGCAACAATCTGGGAGAAAAGCTTCAGATATCAAATGCTGCATGCCTGAAGCAAAAGGCCAACATACACCTGAAACCACCATCAACCAGCTGAGCTAAAGATGAAGCAGATCCACCTTTTCCCAACAAATTCTCATTCCTGTCTGTGCCCCTCTCTCTCTTTCACAGGTGCACAAGCATTCATGTAGCTACCAGGTCAACTGGATAAGTGGAACTTAAACCATCCTGGGTAAAAAGAATAACCCAGACAAAGAAAACCACAATATTTTACAATATCCAGCTTTCTGAAACACACCCTTCCGGGAACTCTGCTAAGGGAAAGGAAGGGAGCAGCATAAGGGCAGGAGCGAGGCAGGAAATGGTTCTTTCTGCAAATGTGCCAGCTTATATTTCAGGTTTTGGATGAAGTTTCAGAACAGCACGTCTGGATTTAACCAGGAATTGCTACAGTCATTGGAATCAACCTATTTGCTTGTACCAGCCCTGCAGCTCAAGCTTTTGCACAATGAATTCAGTCCCAGGAGCCACCTGGTTACTTTGTTCCATAGCAAATTAGCTTCCAGCTGGATCACCTTCCTGAACTAGCTCACTGTGACAGTACAGGCAAATAGGCCTCCATGCGACTTCAGGAATTAATTAACTTGTTTCTCTGAGGCCAGTATATCCCCAAGACACTGACCACCATCATTTACTTCCCAGGGGTGCCAACATCAGTATACACAGAAGCCAGACCTTAGCATCCTCTCCTTTGTAGCTAACAGTAGTCACAAATGCTCTAAGCTATCATTCTTTTTTCGGTTTCACATATAATTCTTATATTATTTGGACAAATCATTGCATCACTTTGTTGCTCAGTCGTCAGCAATGATTTGTGAATATACAAGAGATCCGCACATCCTTCATCTCGTTCGCCACCTGCCCAGCCAATGCTGAGTCCCCAAACAGCAGAGGTACTTTGCCCTCCAGCCAGTATACCCAGCCAGTACCTGCATCGACGGTGGTGCAAAGCACGAACAGGTGAATCGCACAGGATACCACAGACAGTAAATCCGTGAGGAATAACAACTTCCCATCCCGCTAGATGAATCCACAGTTCATTAAACACTAATCGATGCCAAAAGCATCACCCCGCCTCGCGGCGGCGATACTCGCTCGGAGCCCACAGCCGAACCACCCTGCACACCTGCGGGGCCAGGCGACCCGGCCAGCCGCAGCCCCGGCGAGAGCCGAGCGCCCCTCGGACCCAGCGCGCTCCGCGATTTAATCGCGCGGGGCCCGGCCCGCACTCACCTCGCTTGTTCTTGGTGCCGTGCTGCCGGGCCACCGCCAGCTCCCGCTCGATCCGCGTCTCCAGGTACTCCTGCTTCTTGCTGAGCATCTCCTCCGTCTCTCGCAGCCGGGCCAGCGCCTCCTGCGGGGAGGGACCCCCGCGGCCCTTGGAGGCGGCCGAGCCGCCCCCCTTGAAGAACTTGGAGATCTTGCTCATGGCGGCGGTCCCAGCTCGGCGCCCGCCGACAGAAACGTCAGGCGAGCCCGGTCCTCAGGAGCCTCCCCGCCCGGCACACGCCGTGACAGCCCTTCCGAGCCCACGGGCGGCGGCGCAGCGCACCTGGCGGCGGGGCGGGCCCGGGGGCGGCTCCGCCGAGGCCGCGCTGCCGCTCCTCGGCCAGCGCCGGCAGCGCGGCGGGAGGAGCCGCACTGCCGGACAGGCGCAGGGCCCGGGCCGGGCCGGCGACTACCAGTTTGTGCTTTCCCCCTAACTTTTTTCCCGTCACAGAATCTCAGAATGCACAGTGGGCCATCCTCCCTGCTCACGCAGGGTGATCCTGGAGCACATGGCACAGGATTGCATCCAGGCGGCTCAGTATCTCCCAGAGAGAGAGACTGCGCAACCTCTCTGGGCAACCTGTTCGATTGCGCGGTCACTCACAAAGTAAGAAAGTTTTTCCTCGTATTCAGGTGGAAAATCCTGTGCCATCAGTTTCTGCCTGTTGCCTCGTCCTATTGCTTGGCACCACGGAGAAGAACCTCGCCCCAGCCTCTTGGCACCCTCCCGTAAGAAGCTTATAGATATTGGTGATGTCCCCTCTTAGTCGTTTCTTCTAAGAAGAGGCTGAAGAGGCTCAACTCTCAGTCTTTCCTTCGAAGGAAGGACTTGGAGACGTGCCGCAGGAAGGTGTTTTGGGAAGGCATCACCCTCGGGCACAGGCGTGCGCGCGGGTCAGGGCTGGGAAAGTAACATTGAATTCTGAAAGAATGTGGCTTTTTACAAAAGCGGGGGGTGCGCCGCTAAGGAAACCTCAGTGGCATCAACAGGTTGCAGGGTGCACGAAGTGCTTCGGGCAGTCGGGCTACCTCCGCTCTGCCTCACGGAACCAGGCTCTGCCCCATGGAACGACGCAAATAGGGCCACAAATAAGATACAAAGCATGCCTTTTTCCCCCCTGGAACAACGCGAGGAGCACCAGCCGCGGCCCTGGGCCCACCGAAGGCTGAGGCTCGAGCCGACAAGGGCTGCTCAGCGGAGGTTACCCTGAGTCCAGCACGGCTGCCGTGCCCGCCGCTCCGAGCCCGCGGGGCGGGCTCAGGCTCAGCCCACCGACCCCGGCCCCGCCTCTGCCCCGCCCGCCCCGCCGCTTCCCCGCCTCCTGCGCGCCGCAGACATGGCGGAGCTGGAGGTGGGGCAGCACTGTGGAGTGCCCGAGTGCCGCCAGCTCGGTAAGGAGAGCGCGGCGGGTCCCGGCGGAGTCGGGGGTGGTGGGCTGGGGACAGTGCGGAGTTGCGAGGGGTGTCCCCCCGATCGGGAGTCCGCTGTGCTGCTGCAGCCCTGCACGGTCCAGTGCCAGCGCCTGTCACCTCGGTTGTGTCACTGGGTGGTTAATAGCCCGCTTGCCCCTTCCTCACACTTGCTGCCTTCAGTGATCTCGGAGAGTGTGACTGGAAATGTAACCGCTCAGGAAGAAGCAGCAGAACCGCCTGTACCGAAAGCTTTCTGCGGGACTACTCAGATGAAGGGACCGACATGATCGTGACCTGAGTTGCGTGCTCCAGTTGCGTGGTGGTCTGTCAACATAAAAAAGGATGGAGAAGCAGAGTAGTGGGCTGGGCGTGGCATTTGCTGCCATTAATGACGTGGAGGAGTTCGGCAGACAGTGAAGTGATTTTATGTGTAAGAATTTATGTGGTAGCCAGGGGATGTGTACAGAGGCTTAGGAAGTGTGTGCAATTTTAATCACCCAAGGATAGTATGTATGATATGATGTGAAGAAGGGGCAGGAGCATTATGACTGTCCAGTGGAAGAGATGCTCTCCCTTTCAAAGAGCCAGCAACTCCTCCAGTTGGCAGCCCATAAAAAAAAAGTAAATTGTCCACTGTCAGTAAATAGTCTTCTGAGTTGTCTTGCAATAAATTCAGTTTTTAACATAGCTAGTAATTTTGATGGCTAGCCATATGTTCCAGTGTCATAGCTTGATACTGAAAAAAAAAGAATTTAAAGCCTAATTCCAACTTCTGGAATGTATGTAAGTATAATTTACCTGCTCATATGTTTTTGTGTAATAATAATTAGGGCAGTTAACAAAAACCACTTCTACCTAAAGTGTAGATGCAGTTGCTAAGTATTCTTGTAAATATACCTACCCTGTGATGTTGGTAAACAAAAGTTAATCATGTGAAAATTAAGCTAGAAAGTATTAGCAAAACAAACAACCATGTTGTCTTAACTGAAAACAAATATTTTCGTTTCAGATTTTCTTCCCTTTGTATGTGATGGCTGTTCAGGTATCTTTTGGTAAGTTTGTAGAATCACAGAGTGAAAGGGTCCCACAAGAGTCAACAAGTCCAACTCCCTACTCCTCACAGGATTAAAACTTAAGCATATAACTAAGTGTCATTCAGACAGTCCTTGAACTCCAACAGGCTTGGTGCCATGACCATTCCTGCGGAGTCTTTTCCAGTGCCCAACCACCCACGCTAAGAACCTTTTCCTAATGTTCAACCTGAACTTCCTGTGACACAGCCTCTTCCCATTTCCTCATGCTGTATGCTGCTCACCAGGATTTCCTCATCCCAGGTGAAGAATCCTCCACTTGCTGTCACTAAAGTACATACAGTTGGTGACTGCCCAACTCTCTAGTCTATCAAGAATCTCTCTGTGACTTCTCCACCCTCAAGGGAGTTGACAGCTTTTCCTGGTTTAGAATGGTTGGCAACTATAACATGTATCCAGATAATTTATAAAAATATTAAAGAGCATTGGCACTAAAATGGAGCCCTGGGGAATTCCTGTGTCCACCAGATTGAAGCAATTGCATTAACTGTGACTCTCTGAGCCCAAACCATCAGCCATTTGCTCACCCATCATGCTACAGATTTGTCTAGCTGTGTGCTGGACCTTTGTCCAGAAGAACATTGTGAGAGACAGTGTCAAAAGCTTTGCTAAAATTCAAACCACCACATCAGCTGGTTTCCCAGTGTCATATAAATGTGTGACCTTGTCACAAAAGGAGGTGGCTGATTATGTTTTCCTCTTGAAAAAATGTTGATGTTTCTTGCAAGGTTGAAATCAAGGCCTGCACTTTGATTTACACTTCAGATAAACTCAGAGACTAGGGGCAGATTTCTCTTCTAACACATCAGAAGCCTTCAAGAGATTTCTGCCATTATGGAAGAAATTTGAAAATCAATTAAACCAGACAGGCTCTGGTTGCTTTGAACTCAACTTGAGTTAAGCATGCTAATGGCTTCATTCTCTTGAAATTGTTTATCTTGAAGCATAAGTTCCAAAAGCTAAATGTTTTACATTCTGAGAAGAAATATGATCTATCCATTCAAGAAGTGAAATGCATAGGATAGAACAAACTTTGGAGAACATTAATTATCTAATTGAGGTTTTTCCATGCTGTCAGATTGCCCTTTAAACACTTAAATGTTTTCACATGTAAGTTTTTTTTCCTGGAACATTGGTAACAGTGTGATATTTTCTTCTTTTTCCACAAAGCCTTCAGCACAGGAGCCGAGATGCTCATGGGTGTTCTGAGGTAATCTAATAATATATGGCAGCCTTAAATTAAAATTCCATGCAACTTAGCTGTTTGCTTTTAGACTAGATGAATGCATATGGTATATAAATATGAATTATTTAACTGGGAATGTAAAATACTTAAAAAAATGAATCTACTCTTTCTATTCCTGTCAGAAGTAAATTGACATTGAGTAGGATGACAGTTCTTGTTCAACCTCTGAGCTAAACATAACCAGGGCAAAAGTAGCAGAGAATAGCTGAACCAGGCTTGCCCATAGAATGGAGAGCTAGCACAGATCTTTGAGAAAGCTGGTTGGGTTGGTAACTTATATCTTTAGTATCTGTTTATTTACACAAAATATTTTGTACATACTCCTAGGTGAATGTAAGAAACAGTTCTGTGAAACCTGATCAGCACAGATCTTACCCATGCTCATACAAGGACTGCAATGGAAAGGAGCTTTTGCCAGTGTTATGCCCTTACTGTGGAAAACACTTTTGTCTCAGGTGAGTAGAACAGAGTGTTTAAACATCAGTATTCATTCACTAATGTATGGAAAACGCAATAGAAGTTTTACTTTGTTGTTTACAGACATCGTCATCAATCAGACCATGAATGTGAGAAGCTGGACACACCGAAACCTCGAATGGCTGCCACTCAGCAGCTTGTTCAAGATATTATAGGCAAGCACAGAGGCATATGTATTCTTTTCCTTACATTTTTTTCAGAACGCTATTTGAGTTTCTGACCTTCTTTGAGGGATCAGGTTTGACCAAATAAGAAGAAAGCATGGGAGTACCTTGGTTGAATAGCCCTAAACTTACATGTCAACATTTAATGCTGTTCATCTAAACTGAGCCAAAACAACGGTACAAGGAGAATCTCTAAAGAATAAATAGGGTGCAGGTTGATTTCAGAATTGTTGTCTTGTCATCATTCTACAAGTACTATACTATAATGAATTGTTCCTAGCCATTTTTATTTACGTATTAATCCATGCACAAACAATGCAGTTGTGTTGGATGTGCATGTCAATCTGCTGGGATCACACCTACACAATCAAGATGCCCAGAAAAGTCTGATTCTACCATGTAATGTTTTGCAGGTTTTAAACAAGCTCTAGAATGGGAAAGAGAATAAACAGCACTGCCCAGCTGGACAGTGCAGTTATGTGTAGAAAGAAGGACCTGAAATGTTGCCATATGAATTCTGTGATGGCCACAGGTGTAGAAACTTCAGAATTTGTATCTATTTGGCCTTTGCAGCCTGTGTTTATATGGTGATAATGTTCATCTACCTTTCAGGTATTCTGCTAGAACAAAAAATGCTGATACATGACTTTGGGAAAAAATGAGCAGACACAATAAGGGATGGTATCCTGAGCAATACAATGAGACCCAACAGACTAAGTGGGTCTATGTCATATAATATGCTCAGGAAACTGTCGGAATGATCACACTAACAGGACTAATATTGTTCTCAGATTCTAAAAAGAGTGACGAAGTGAAAAGCAAAAAACGTAAAGGAGCAAAGAACAGTGAGACAGCAGCAAAAGTGGCATTAATGAAGCTGAAAATGCACGCATGTGGGGACAAGTCCTTGCCTCAGGTCAGTGATGTTTGTTTTCAATAATTGAATTCTCAAAGGAACTGGAAAAATTTCTAAATTGTTTGATCTTCATGGAATTCCCTCAACTTGATTTTGGATTTAATTTTGCAAGACCACAGCCCCTTCAATGTACATTTCAGCCTGGTACCCAAAAGCAGTCTCACTAGTCTTATGTCTGTTATAAGATGTCTTTGTGGAGTTTGGAGCAGTGGAATCAAATTCTATTACTTCATAGCAGAAATGTGTTTGCCTGCCACATGGCTGTCACATAGCACTGCTGGGATAAATGGGGTCTTCTGGGAATTCTTGGCAGAAAGATGATAGCACTAAGTTTATTAAATCTTACTATTTTAGCAGAATTTGATGATCAGCAGAGCATAGAATTCAGTATTAGACTAGAACAGGATTTCTAAATTCACTGTAGCACAGTTTTGTAAGTAGTGCAGCACAGAATTTTACAGCACATCTTAGCTTGTTGTTCCTTATAACCTGGACTCTTTGTGCAGATAGCAACAAATCTCTATACTTGGCTAGCAATATCAATATTTCAGGTCATCTAGCCCTGAAACATGTAATTGCTTGGTTTTCCCACGAAGACTGAATTCATATGTTGGGGCATTGCAGTGGACAATGTAAGTCTTATCATTAGAATGTGCCTTAAGTGTTTGAGTTTGCTAATTTTGAGAGTGTGGAGGGATGAGTATGCCAACTTAGATTGGTACCAAGATGTTTCAGGTGCAGATTCAGCTACTCACCCAGAATTAGCATCTGAAGATTGAGGGTGTTGTATATATAAAACAATTTGTATGTGTTAAAAACCCATGTGAGAAATTATTTTCATAAACTGCATAACACAATTATCATCCCATTTGTGAAACGGGGAGGAAGGAGGTACAGATAACAGTCAGTACAATACAGTGGGTACTGTGATCATCTTCTTTCAGCTGAGGTTTCTACAAAGGTAGAGTGATGATTCCTTGGGCATACTCCAGGTTTGTTCAGGCCAAAAAATCTGTCCAAGTTTCACTTATTTCCTGAAATTATAAGAAATTACCCATTCTTGGGAATTATCCAAATCTCTGTGAAGGTAAATGCAGTCCCCATCTAGAAACAGTTTTTCATATGCCCTTTACTTTGGGAGTTAGTAAAGGGACCAACAGGTATTTTAAACTTCATAAGGGTAGTAGTTAATAAGAACATTATCACCCTGAAAAAAAAAAAAGAAGTCTGACAGTAGAGGGTTTATTAGATATTTTACTAGTTGGAGAGCAGGAAAATGAGCTTCTTCCACTGGGCATCTGATGAGTGTCTGCTGGTTATTTTAAAGTTCAAACAGCTTTAAGTAAGGCTTTACCCCATTTTCCCATAAGGAAGCTTTGCCTTAGACCTCATTTTAGTGGACCATTCAGTTTCTTGACTGCACCATTACTTTGAGGATAGGTGGAGCATGCAGGCAACTCCATGGTCATCCTAGGATTCCTGGATTTTTTTTCTTTTCAATGAATGTCATTGTCAGACTGCACAGCAGAGGGCATGGCAGTGTCAGCAAACTGTTGATTAAATCCTGCCAGAGTGGTAAGACCATCAGCTTTACCAAAAGCTAAAGCTTTTCCTAAGCCTTCCTTATTTTATCTCCAGTAAGGGTGGAACACCACCCCTCGGGTGCTCAAGGGAGAATTCCAACATAATTAATTTGCCAAGTGATTCAGGGGGTTTGTTTCCTGCCCACAATTCATTTGGTCCCCAGAAAAGGTGACCTCCTCTGTGAAGCCCTGGCATTGTGTCTTCATTAGTTGTTTTAATTTTTGTCTTATTTTTCATGTTTTTCTAGACAGAAAGAATTTACTTTCAAGTATTTTTACCAAAAGGGAACAAAGAGAAAAGCAAACCCATGTTCTTTTGCAGTAAGTGGAGTATTGGCAAAGTGGTAGATTTTGCAGCTTCCTTAGCAAGCCTTAAAAATGACAACAACAAATCAACATCCCAAGTAAGTAAGCAATAACAAACATTTTCAAGGTTGTTGCATTTTGGCTTTAGTTTTTCTTTAGCTTTTTGTGCCTCTCCCACCCCACTTCTTTTATTTTGGATAGGCAAATCCTGGTGTTAATTTCTGTCCTATTTGTCTTACAGAAACTGAGATTGTGCCATACTGCCTCTGGAGAAGCCTTGCCATTTGAGCACACACTGGAAACATGGCTATCTGATAAAGACTATCCACTGTACAATGGAGGGAATATAATTCTGGAGTATCTTGATAATGACGTTCTATTTATAGAAGATACAGAATCCTATTTTAGTTAGGCAATACATTTTCACAAACAAAAAAAAAAAAATCGAGTGTTTTTTAGAAGCATGGTATTAAAGCAAGTCCAGTTTTCTTTTTAAATCACTGGTATGCCAAAATCTGTCTTCCATTGTAAAGACACAGTTCCCATCAATTTCTCAGTTGCTTGACTGACAGAAGAACTATGTCCTGAAAGGAAAATTATAATAACTAATATTACAGATATTCACATTCTAGAATAAATTCTTGCTCTATTGAGCTGTATAATTAAAGAATTTTTTCTTAAATTTGCTATTTATTTTTGTAAGTAGTGGAGACAGTATGTCTTAATAAATAATGAAAATGTAAACTTGCAGTATAAGTTTTCTGAAGGAAAGAAACATTACGTTAATGTATCATCTTTTCTACATCTACACGAACAGAGTTGATGGTATTTGGAAATCAGCACTGTCCATACACCAGGTTCACATTTTCTTCTTGTAATAGTTTAATGACATTTAGGAGGAAAGCTTTATGAAGCAGAAGTAAATTCACTCAGGTGTCTTCCTGATTGTAAATCTTATTGTGTGATTAGGTGGTGGATAAAAGATCTCAGTAAGCCTGCCACTTATTTTGCTTTACAGTACTCTTTACTGTAGTTTTAACATGACTTATGTATGAATACAATTACTTTACTGGATGTGGTGGGGATATCACACAAGGAAGATGTTTTTGGTTTCCATGAAGGAAAGGGTTTTCAGTGGCTGGGTATTTTGGAAATCTTTGTCTCCTGACAGTGGAAAGTACAGGAGCATTTTTCTGCTTTACCCTGCCTCTCTCTCCAGTTACCTTGCTTTCTAGTACAAGAAGAGTAGTTCCCTTTTCCCTTGTTACTTACTTTCCTCCCTTTCATCTGCAATTGTCTATTCATCTTTCTTTTTAACTTAGGCTGCTGTCATACAGAATATGTATTAAGAGCCAACCAGCCTTGTGGAACCAGTGAGCTGGGAAGAGCCCTAACCAGAACTTTTATCCCACCCTGTTTCTACAAAGCAAGTGAAAAATACTTTTGTGCAACAGGGTCATTTCCCTTTTGTTTAGCAGGAAATCTGCTAAATCTTCAAGAGTTTTCTACTTACACCCTTCCTTCTGCCTCTGATATTTCTGCCTTAGCATTTGCAGAAAAAAATAACTGAAATAACTTTTCTGGGGATAAAGAGAAGATAGACTTGGGATGAAGGAAGTAAATCTTTGGGGCGACCTCAAAGGTTTTACCAGCATGGTTGCTTTCATCAATTGCCAGTAATGGCTAAAGGCTATCAGCCTATAAATGACAGTACAAACATGGCAAATCGCAGTTGATAAGACTCCAAAAAGTTTTCATTATCATCTTATTCCAGGAATGTGTCTAGGATTGTACACAGAAGCTCATTCCAGGTAGTTTTCAGAAACTGAGAAGCAAAACCAAATTAGTCTGACAGATAAATAATGGAGACGAGATGAAAACACCCTAATCAATGGTACTAGGAACAAAAGCAGCAACTTTTCCAGACCTCTAGGATCTTGCATAGGTTAGAACTGCTCTCATTTTACCTGTTTAGAGTCCAACATACCTTTAAACAAACAAAACAAAACACTAAGTAAACTCATTATCTTAGCACATTTTCATACAGAAAATTCAACAACTACATTTAAAAAAAAATACTGTAAGATTTTGGAGAAGTCAGTTCTCATTTGAAACCACTGTTAATTTTACAAGCCTGTGCTTAGAAGGTGCTGAATTGTTTCACTTCTGAGTTAATAAACAGAATGTTAACTACTAGTAGAAGTTAAAGCAAAAAAAGTTAGCAAAAAAATATGTAAAGTTATGCAAGCAGGAAAAGGAATTTAGCAAAAGAAATACTTCCTGATTTTACAACAAACAGTGCTTTCAGCTAAACTACAAAAATAGGTGAATATCAAGCGTTTTAGTTGTTCTAGCTGTAATTTTAGAGAATGCACAAGGTCAAGGATTTACAAACGTTTTGTGAGATGCTGTGGTAGCAGCTCCTGGCCTTTTTCCAGTTCAAACATTGCTGCAAGGTTGCCTGGCCTGTGTTTGTAACATGCAACAGTGTGGAAAGGGTTTTATTAACACCAAGAGTTCAATTCTGCTTGGATACATGACAATATTGTACTAAACAAGAAATAATATATCACACTAAGAAAGCAGGCAGTAATTTCTCATGCTTTTCACAATTTTCTGTTTATTTGTCTGTTTTGGAAAAGTATGCACCCTGGGGTGTGATCAGTCTGGCCTGCAGACTTTTTCTATCAATATATCACCTCTGTTCATCCAGTTTATCAGGTGAGACATAAAAATACACCTTGCAGCTTACTTTTCCTCCTAGTAGCCTCATATATAAAATACAAAATTTCATTTCAGCTGGAATAGAAATTGTGGTTTGAATTAGGAAAATTCTTACACTTGTTAGGAGAGAACTTCAGGCATTCCTGTTTTACTTCTGCTGATTTTAAGGTGAATGCACAATTTGAAATCTCCTGTTAAACCCTTGCTGTAATGTTAAGTATACATGATGTAAAAAAAAAA
>QUSF01000001.1:41422965-41692808 GCA_003676055.1 Chloebia gouldiae | reverse complement strand
GGGAATGAAACTGGTATCAGTCAGGCTAAAATCTGTATGATTTTAGCTAATATTAAAGATGCACCAGTTGCATTGCAAATTGCTCTAAGAATTTCGTTGACTGTGAACTCGCCCTCAGGAGCGTTCTGAGGCACTGACGCGGGTTTCCCAGAGGGGATGTGGATGCCACCCCTGGAAGGAGCAAGACCGGCTGGATGGGGCTCTGAACAACCGGCTCTAGTGGAAGGTACCCCTGGCCACGGCAGAGGGGTATGATCTTTATGATCTTTAAAGCTCCTTCCAACCCAAACCATCCTTTCAGTTCTATGATAAACTTCAATCGCGTGCTCCATGGGAGAGCATTTGCGGTATCTCCGCCGTGCCACGTCCGATTACGAACAAGAAGTCTCCATCCACGCCTAATTTCAACACTTCCCCGGTTAATTTTGGCAGCGCCGAGGCGGCCCCGCGCGGCCCGGGCTCCCTCACGCGCAGGCGCGGGCGCCCCGAAGGGCGGCGGCGCGAGCGGCGCGCGCGGCGCAGCCGCCATTTCGGGCGCCGTGAGCGGCCGCGCGTCCTGCAGCGCTCGGGACGCGTCCTGCAGCCCGGGGCGGGGCGTGCGCTCTGCCTGCTTCCTCTTCTGAGCGGTACTGAAACCAGGGGAAGGAAAAAACTTCGAATTTGTTAAAAAAAAAAAAAAAAAAAAAGGAAGAAAACAAGGCGTAATATTATTTGGCATTAATCTCTCCTCTTGCTAGGCTCTTTATCTCGGGAAAGATGGCAGATCCCTGGCAAGAATGTATGGATTATGCAGTTGGTTTAGCAAGGAAAGCTGGGGAGGTATGTATAAGCTCTTTATAAATAACGTGATTTATTGAGTCTAATACGTATATAGCTTTTGACGGAGGTTGATGCTGGAATTTCTTTTGAAGAGTGTTTTATCAAAAACCTAAATGGGCAGAATAGTTTGTGATGTTCAAGTGCAAGATTAGAGTGTCTTTTATGTTTGGAACTCGGTTATATTAAGAAAACAACTGTGCACTTTTCTTTGTCTTGTAGTCCATTTAAAGACTTAAGAGTAACTTGTTCCCTAAGTTTGATTTAAAAAATAAAATTCAGAATTGTGGTTAAGAAAGAGCATCTCGATTTTCACCCTTAAACTACTCTTGTCTGCCTTATTATTTTGCCACCTGAAAGCTGGTGGCAGTCTTTTCTTGTGAACACCTCAATCAGCTTTGTACAGAGGCTTGTTGATGGCATTCAATACCATATTGTGTTCTCTCCATCCTTGGAAGCGTCCAAGGCCAGGCTGGACCGAGCTCTAAGTATGGTCTAGTGAAAGGTGTCCCTGCCCATGGCAGCAGAGCTTGAGCTAGATGGTCTTCTAAGCTCCTTCCAACCCAAACCCATCTGTTTGCTTCTCTTCAGGAAGACTGCTTTGCTTCTGAAATAAAGAACCATCCCTTACAGTGGTGCTATTTTACCATATGAGGTTTAAGATGGCTTAGAACAAGAAAAAGTTTGTACATCTTGTCAAAGCCTCAGCACGAGTAGTTTCCAAATGTTTTGGTTCTCAGTAGATCTTCTTAGTATGTTTGAAGGCTGTGGCAACCAATCAAGATGGCACATGTAATAAAAAATTCAGTCCCTTGGACCTGCAAAGTCTGTGGAACGTTTTCTTTGCACCAACCTCATTAAAGTCTTCCCTCAGAAAATCTTTCTGAGTAAAATAATTACATGGGCTGTGAGGAATGGGTTCTTGCTTAAGCTGATACTGATAGTTTTAAGCTCATAAATGCAGGGGCTGGCTAAAAATACCTGACTTGAGCTCAGTGTTAGGTGTTTTATTCAACTCTGGTATTTAAATTTGTAATCTAAAACTTGTCCTTACAAAATGGATTCCAGTCTCATCTACCTGTAGATCTTCCTTTTGTACTTAGATTTAAAGCCATGTAAAACTCTATAGGGACTAGAGATGCAAGTTCCAGCTCCTGCAGTTAAATCCAGGTTATGTCACTGCTTGTGTTTTGTGTGTGCACTACAGAAAATGACTGTAAAAATTATGCTTAATTTTTTTGAAAAAGATTATTTCCCATATTGTTAACAGTTCAAGATTTTTTTGTGTTTGTTTTTGTTTCAACAGATAATCCGTGGAGCTCTCAAAGAAGAAATATCTGTTATGACTAAAAGTTCACCTGTAGATCTAGTGACAGAAACTGATCAAAAAGTAGAAAACTTCATTATTTCTTTGATAAAAGAAAAGTATCCTTCTCACAGGTATGGCTTATTGTATGCTTTTGACAGAAGAAAAATGTGAAGTTTATGATTTTGCTTGGTAAAGTTTATTACAACTGGCATGCTGGCAAGTTGTAGCATTACCTTCAATAAATTAAGTATTTTAGAGTAGTAGTGGGTTGAGGTTTTGCCCAGGGCTGTAGCAACAAAATGAGGTGTCCCCAGGTCTACTGACATGAGACAAAACTTAGGCTGAAAGTCACTTCCAGTTGAGCCAACTGTAATAAACTTCCTGGTTATTGTGTGGGAAAGTCAAAGGTAGCCCCAGGAGACCTGGAACCCAAATTTCTTGTCTGCTTTTGAAACTAGTGTGACTTTGCTATCTGTGTTAGATGGGTCTTGTGGAACCGAGTGTGCCTTTGGCAAATCTCATACAGTTTTACAACATAAAACATCATTAAAAGAAGACAGGATATTCTTCTGCATAACAGACTCATATAAAATACTGGTTTTCTTAATTGCTGTTCCCCTTTTTCCCCCTTCTTCTGTCCCTCTGTCCCCACCCCCTGAGAAATGCATTCTTGAAGAGTAATCTGTATGTATTTTGCTTACGTGTCTGCCTTTAGCATTTTGTCATAATGACTCAAGTTTAGTACAGTTTTCTTAAAGTCAGTTTGCTATTTTTTTCTTTCATTTTCTTGGAGATTTTGTTATTGTAGCTGTGTATGTGAAATGTAAGAAATCTATATAGAACTGGAACAACTGAAATGGTGCAAAGGTTCAGTAACCAAATTCGTATAAGCATACAGACTTGTGGAATGACATTGAAGTAACAGTTTCTGTGACATTGATAAGCTTTTCAGAATATATTAGCTTCTTTTTATTTTAGGTAACCAATGTCACATTAGACATAATGGTGCTGAACTTCTTAGTGAATTACTCATCCACCTATATTCAGTCTCACTTTTCTGAAGGTCTGCTGCTTTTTGGAAACATGCTGTTTCTCTCTGATTAGTCATCTTCACTTCTGTAGTTAATCATAAAACTCCCAGTCAATATTAAAGAGACCTCATTTGTTTCCTCACAGCAGTTATTTTACATGTTTTTGGAGGAAAGCATGTGTTTGCTGCAAACTTTTCATAGGTTGAGTAATATGTGATAAATTGTGACAACCTGCAAAAGGCCTCAAAAGAGAATTCCTCCCACTTAGACTCATTTTAATAATTTTGCAGTCTAAAACATTTTTCCTGAGCAGCAAAACTTGTGAAATTTGGGGTGCTATGGCACTATGGGTCCTGGGGTTTAGTACTATGGCTGAGCATGCACTCACCCATCTTCTTCAGGAACTCTGGTTTTAATTTCATCCCTTTACCATGTTACCATTTTATTATGCTTGTAAAACTAAAGTTTTGAGATTAACAACTGTCTGTCATATTTGGGTTAAAATCAGTCTTCAAATTTAACAGTTACTGCAGTGTTCTTGCCAGGTACATAAGACTACAGAGGTGTTCTTCACTGAAAACTCAAGGTACAAAATAATGTTGTACAGCACAAATAAGCTGAAAGGTGTGAATAGCTGTAGGTATTCTGAACAAAATTTGATGATGCTGTTAGTGGGAAAAAAGTTAAGAAAATGTCAATGTTCTGAATGCTAAATTCTGGTATTTTGTATATTGTAAATGCTAAATTCTGGCATTATTTCTATGTTGAATCCTAAAATTATTTTCCCCACATATTGTGCTTATCCTTGACATCATAAGTATGCATACAAGCTTGGTCAGCTATGGTTGGTGCTTTCTGGATAATTACTGTATTTCTGAGCTTTTATTGTATGATCACTGGTACTCAAAGCTTCATCTCACTTTTAAGAATTTCAATGTCAAGGACAATGTTGTAATTCAGACATTTTAAACAATTTCTGTCTTTTAAATGTGTTTCTACTGTAGCTTTATCGGCGAAGAATCTGTTGCAGCTGGAGAGGGCAGCATTCTGACAGATAACCCCACATGGATTATAGACCCTATTGATGGAACTACCAACTTTGTACACAGGTCCACCTTTTCATTTTTTTTGTGTTAGCAACCTCAACTGATTACCCTTTTTCTTTCTCCAGTTCCATGAAAGTAAGGTTGTTTCTATTTTTTAAAGTGCTTTAAAAAAGATACGATGAATTTGTTAATACTTAAAATTTGCTACTTGTTGAGAGCCATTGGGCAGTCTTTACAAGCATTTTAATATTCCTGTGAGTATTGTAATAGTCTTGCTCCGTTACCTACATCAGTTGTTCCAAATGAGGTCTATATTATGGAGCAGGTTCAGCAGCCTTTGGCATGGATTTCAAAGACAGATGGGCAGATTTCAACAGGAACAGGTTTCAGAATGAGAAGTTGCAACATCATCAGAAAGGGAATAACAGCTTCAGGTGCTGATTTCTAAAAATTTTCAAATCCAATGAGATCTAGGAGCCCCAACTATGAAGGAAAGCAGGATATCACCAGTAGTTGCCAGTGATATTTCACACCAAAATGAGGAGACTTAAAATAACACTGATGGCCTTTTCTTTACATTTTTTAAATGTGATAGATTTTGGCCCCAGTGGGCTTTTCTGAGTCTGCTTGATTTCAATTTTGAAATGACTGCTGCTATGTGCACAATGGCTTTCAACCACATTCTGAATCCTGCTAAATAACATGTTCAGGAAGTTACAGGAAAAGAACTCATTCTGCTGAATCTACAGGATTAAAAGTTGGTATTTTTTGCAGAAAAAAAATAAAAGCAAATGTCTAGGAACTGAAAAAAAAAAGTAAAAAATAATTAATTAATTGGTTGATTGTTTCAGACTTAGACTGAGACGCAATCCACCATGTCTTACATGGTCCCACTGTCTTCACTCTTCCTGCATTCTTCAGTATCTGTCTTTGCCATGGCTTTGGTGGTGAAAGGGGAGGTGGTGGGAGAGGTAACTTGGTTCTTTTTATGAGACCATTTTGGCCAGCTTGTTCCTTCTGAGAAAGGTTAGTAGCATAGAGGTTTGTTTGCATTCTTTGGCTGTAAAAAACAGTCCCTAGGCTAGGAACAGCTGTAACAGGAATGGCAGCCCCTAGTGGGTAGAAAACTTTCTGTTTCAGATGGTAATCAGTGTTGTTGGCTCTATTTTCAGCTAAATCGTGCAAATTTCAGAAAACATGATTCTGTAGAGTCCAAGTTTGTTTTTGAAATATGCATTACATTTGACTGAACACTGTCTTTTATATTAAGAGTAAGCATGGTAATAAAGGAAATTTAGAAGAACCTACCATAAATTAGTGAAATGTTTTGTTTTGTAGGTTTCCATTTGTGGCAGTTTCAATTGGCTTTGTTGTAAACAAAAAGGTATACTTCTTATTATTTTATATCTAATCAAATTCAAATTAATTGTTTGCTTCTAGTTACAACTAAGTTCTGTAATTTCCTATTTCACAGGAAATAGGAATAAAGGGAAAAACCCCTCAAGATATTTTTTCTTTTTCTTGCAGATAGAGTTTGGAATTGTGTATAGTTGTATAGAAGACAAAATGTATACTGCCAGAAAAGGAAAAGGTGCATTTTGCAATGGTCAGAAACTTCAAGTATCGGGCCAAGAAGGTAAGCTGAACTGAGTAGCTTTTTATAGTAATCACCAGATTGCAAGTGAGACAAGAGAAATTTGGGACCTGGATATATTAGTATTTCTTAGCTCATAGCTTTGTTTTGCAAGACTTTCTTTGGCTGTTTAGTTTTGAGAAACACCTTTTATGTTCTTTTTGATGAATATGATGTGATTTGTGCAAAATCAGGACTCGACAGTTGCAGATTTTATTTCCCATATATTGTGGTTTTGTTATTTGTTTGTTTTTAATTCCGTGTATGTCTGCAATCTGTTTGAGATTTTTCTTTAGAGTAAAACAAATCTGCCAAACAATTCAGCTTCTTCCAGATGTGACCTGTTGATTTAAGTCAGTACCACTCTTCTATGCTTACAACCCTACATCAAGTAAAATCCATGCTTCAAATACCATCTTCAAGTATTTTGAGACTGTTTTAATTTTTATAGCGATAGAATTCTATATAGTACTGGCATTGATTAATGTATATGCACAGTTGGAGCAGATCATGCTTCTTTCATTGTTTTTTTTTCTTGCAATTTTCCAAATAATAATAGATTTTTATATGTTTGATATATGTACTATTTTATTAAGATACCTCCCTTTTATTCAGTCTTGTAAGAAAGCAATGAAGTAAACTCTGCTAGTTACTGTGACTATTTAAGTTGTGCTGTTGGAAGAGTGAGGTTTTGTTTCTTTTCCAGACATTACAAAATCCCTTTTAGTAACAGAATTGGGGTCCAATCGTGATCCAGAGGCTATAAAAATAATTCTTTCTAATATGGAAAGACTTCTCAGTATTCCTATTCATGGGTAAGATGCTTCCTATTTTTATATATATTTATATATACTGACAGTGGTTAATATTGTAAATATGATAATTTTTAGAAAGCTTTGGTTGCAACACCTTAAATAGGAAATATGGTTTAAATGTTTCTGTCTGGTAGCTTCCACAGAGAAACTGTGTTTAACTTTTTCAAGCTGAGATGTGCAGAAGAGAACCCTAACAATCAGACACAAAGTATGTTTGGGCTTGCAGGACTACAAAGTGTTGTATTTACTAGTTTAAAAAATTAAATACAATTTTGTGCTTTTTTTTTTTGCCCCCCTAGATAAAACTGGATGAACAGAAGCTATATAACATTTCTTAATTTCCTTTCCTTGTAGTAATGAAAATTGTTTTATTTATATAAGACAAAAGTAGCTCTCCCTTTCCTCTTTCAAAACCATACAATTTTAATTTGTCTGAGTAGTTTAAATTGTCCATAAACTGCTCTTATTTTGGTTGCATTTCCTGCTTTTCCTCCTCCAGATGAGCCAAGGTCTGCATTTCTACAAACCATCTTGTATAAAGTTGGTTTCAGTAGACATTTTTCGTTACTCAACCGTATCTCTCTTTCTGATCTAGCAAGTTTTATACTAAGATTCTCAGGATTCTTGTTTTGACACTTAACATGTAGATTTTTTTGCTACTTTCAAAAAGTCTTCTGATGTTGTTAAATAATTTATGCTAAGATGTAAGTAGGAAATAACATTTTAGTTGTGTTGCAAGTTCAACTTAGCAAGTGTGACTTGTACAAAAAACTGCAGTTACTTCAATTAACAGTAAACTGTAAATTGTACATTAATTTACATCAGTAAACTGTACAAAAAATCGTGACTGATGGCAACTAAACTATTGCAAGAAGCAACCTAACTCCAATCTCAAATTATTGTTTACAAATAAAATGTTTAGGTACATTGCCATTTCCAAAAGAAACTGGAATTTGTGACACAAGGGTTTGATGAAGTTATCCAGACCAAATTTATGCTATGTAATTTATTTTTTATGATTACTGTTAGAGGGTTAGGCAAGTCAGGGATGTTTACTGAGCATCAGCAGAGAAACTGAAAAAAAAGTTTTCAGCACTGAAAAGTGTACACTTTCCTTGCATTCTGGTATTCAAAGAGCAGAATAGACTGTTACTGTTTCATGGGAAATTATCTTCCATAATATGTTTAAGAAATAATTTAAGATGTTTATAAATAAAAATTTATTAACAGAATTTGTAAATGTAATTTCTAGAAGTTTGCTGTATTTTGAAATTCTTCAAGCTATTTAAGCAACACTTTGTTCCCATATTTTTGTGTTTCACTGCAGTGTTTCATCATGCTTACTCTAGTTCAGTTCACATCCATCATGACATTTCTGTATTCTCTGTGTTGTCTGTTACAAACACTGTAATTTTTTTACAAACACTTTTCAGTTAAAACATCTTGTATCTCTTTTAGGATTAGAGCTGTTGGTACAGCAGCTGTGAACATGTGCCTTGTGGCAACGGGTGGAGCTGATGCCTATTACGAAATGGGGATTCACTGCTGGGATATGGCAGGAGCTGGAATCATTATTACTGAAGCTGGTGGAGTACTGCTGGATGTTACAGGTAAATACATGGGCCTGCATAATACTTCTTTGTCCTTTTAAATGGCTATTGGGGAGCAAAATGTAGCTGAAATGAGGAGGCAAGAAGTTCTTTTGAGTCCTCTTTGCAAGCTACCACTGTTGAGCCCAACCCCTTCATAGATGAAGAACGGGTTAATTGTATCTTCTTAAGCAAGAAGACCACCTTTACTCCTTGGCTGGACTCCTGGAAAAGTGAAAAAAGACAGTAAACATACATTGAAGAGAATTTAAGTGCAGCTCATACGAGATACCTGTTATGTTAAACATGTTTTGTCTAGAGGAAAAATTTGGTCCTAAATCATAATGTCTAATTTACACTCATTTTTTTCAATGCTTATTTTCATACCAACTTTTAATTTTTTTTTGTATATAAACTGGTTATTTTGTTTGCTTTGCTTTCTAGGTGGACCATTTGATTTGATGTCTCGAAGAATAATTGCAGCAAGTAGTCGAGCTATCGGAGAGAGAATAGCCAAAGCACTTCAAGTAATTCCTCTGAGAAGAGATGATGCAACCAACTGAACACCAAAGCTGCACCATAGATGTCCTTATCTAATGTTGTCTCATTTTCCCACATGGTGATCTTCTACCTTGAATAGATAGTAGTCTTTCAGTACTGGTGTGGCTGCTAAGTAGAGCTTTGAGATTGAATAGCATTCTAAGCAAGCTTTAACTGTTGAGTATTTTATTTAACATCACAGTTAGATAAAAATATAGGAAAATAAGCAAAATATGCAACTAGTATTTTCAAGTTTTATACTATACTGGAACACATAGCAAGAGACTCTCTGATGTATAGATAAATAAACATTTCTAGTTCTGTAAGTGACAAAAACAAAACCCATTGTCCTAACACCACATGACCACATCTGATCCTGAGCCCTAAAAGATGAAGGCATTACTGTTTATCCAGTCTTTCTCTAGCTGGACTCCATTTCCTTACCTCATTGCACTTTTTGTTGAGGTGGTTCACACATTTCCAAACCTGTTGGTTGCTTGTGGTTTTGGCTACAGTTCATAGCCTTTATTGGTTTTGTAGTCCTCATTCTACCTTTCCAATGGTAGATAGACACAATCTCTTCTTTAGCTTCATATGTGGCCATTACACTTGCAAATCCATTACAATTTTGAAAATAATAGTTATTGTGCCAGAAAAGATGTTCATCTTCCAGAATTAAGTTCTTAGCACACCTATCACCAAATGTACTTACTTGAAATTATGATGCAGTATGATTTGCATTTTGTTAACTTTGATTTGCTTTCTTCATGGATGAGAGTGCTTCAAAGTCTAAGGCATCATTAAATCCAAGACAGTTTTTAGTACTTCAGCTGGCAAAAAAAGCCCATAGTCAATAGTTTTACATAATTTTCTAATTTTTTGTAAGCTACAAAAGCAGTGACCAACCAGGACCAGGTTTCCATTGTGTTTTACAGAATGTACACAGAGAAGCATATATACCTGAACCTAAGGGGTTTAAAAATTAAGAATTATTAGTGATTTAATTCTAGATGTCAGTTGTTGTAAACTTTGAAAATTGTACCAGTTCCCTGCATTTTTTTAAGATTGTTAAAGCATCAGTGCACTGTTCAGATAATTAATGCACTTTAAAAAAAAATGTCAGATCGGTTTTTAGACTGATTTTTGTGTGTGTGTGTGTGTTTGTTTAAAAAGAAAGTTAAGTCATTGATTATTTAGTTAAGACACAGCAGTGCTTTGGAAAACCTGATTTTTTGTACTGCTGCCCCACTATTTTTACTTTGAAAAATGGTATATTGAAGTTTCATCAGATTGCATATTATAAATGTCAGGTTTTTATATCAGTTGATTTTTGCAAATTTTTCAGAAACACTTAATTTTTAGATGTATCTAATGCCAGATGATTAATGTTAACAAGGTCAGCCTCCTACTTAAAAGTCTTCCCAAAAAGCCAGACATAAAATTACTTTGCTTTTTAAGTTCCTATTGAGAAGGATGTAAACGTTTTGAGCATTTCACTGTAACTTTATTGCTGTACACAGTACATGTGGGATCATCGTTATTTTTGAAATGTCTTCTGTATAATTTCTGTGACTTTTGTATAACAAAATCTGCATAAATTTATTTGTGAAATGGAGATAGGTCTAAAAATTACTTAAGGTGGGAGGAGATGTTAGAAATAAATACACTTTAGCAGCAGTGGCTTTAGCTGTGCTTCCTTTCTTAGCATTCATGAGGTCCAGTGCTGTGACACATCAAGCTGGATCTGTGGGCCTCAACTGTTGGACTTGAACACCACTTCTTGGCCTTTGATGTGCACAGATCATAAAGTGCTGTGCCTTTAGATGTAGGATTATGTGTGCACCTCCTGGTGGGTTTTGGAGTGAGTATTTCAGCTTACTGCAATGAGATCATGGTTCATTAATCATCTCCAATCTCAAACTTCAGACTTAAACTTTATGGGTTATCTTGGCAGTTGTTTGTGTTGGAGGTCTGGTTGAAGCACTTGGCTTTCTCACTGTTAGGTTTCCCAATAATGTTATCTGAGGAAAATCTTTTTATTATTTTCTTATCTTAGCTGTCTTCCCTTTATTTGTGTTGGAAACTAGCCATTTTACTAAGCACTATCTTCTCAGATACCTCTTCAATATGTGCCCACTTCTTTTGTCATGTGAAAGGACTCTGAAATGTAATTACAAAGTTTAAAGACATTTCATCTCTGATCTGGTCTGCAATTTTGCAAGTTTTTGTAATAAAACAAGCTGAGATTGCTGTGTATTCAAAATCCTTTTGAGAGTTTATATATGAGGTAGTCCCTGAGTGTTAAAAACTATAAGAGGTGGTTTTGTTGCTTTGAAAGATGGTGTGACAGAATTAATCCTCTAAGATTTTTTAAAAATAATTTTATGATAAAATTATATATTTACAAGATAGCTCTTGCTGGGCAATGAGACAATTGGGTAGGAAGGGCAGTTACCACCGATTGAACAGACAAAATGTGAAATTAAGGTTATGAATATTCCTCATGAAGGATCAAGTATGCAGGAAACTTTGTTGCATAGGTTTTCAGTGAATAATGCAGGACTTCAGCTGGAAAATTACACTGTGGTTTGAGCATCAGCTCTGAGTGATAACACCCAAAATTACAGGTGCAAGAGGATCAAGTGGACGGAGCAACTGGAGCAACTGAAAAAAAATTTTTTTAAACTACTACTGGAAATTAAAGGACTATATAAGCAAATTTAACCAGTCCCTTCACCTTTGCTTTGAGAATTTAAGTGGTAAATATTGTCACTGCAGTTACTACAGAGCCTACTGCTCATCTTAACAAAGGTCTTCAGGGGAGGGGACTGATTTTTACCCTGAACCTAAAACAAGTAGTACTGCAGAATAGGCAATAGTGACTTCTAGCACTGGTGTGTATGCAGGAGCCTTCATCTACTGTCCTGGCAATGATCTATCACTGGCCCTCTCCATTTATTGATTTGCTGATAATTTGTGATTGTTTCCTGTGACAGCCTGCAGAGTTTTGCTCTAGCTGCAAAGCAGAGTATTCCAGTAGATGCAATCCTGCAGAATTGCCACAGTCACAAAAGGCTTCAGGCTTCTTGTCCATCCCTCTCAATAGCCCTGCAGAAAATCCCTCCTCTGCCCCTCTTCCCCCCCCCCCTTATTCTGGAATATGGACTATCCCTCATATCTGTGACCTAAAGCTGTGGTTTAATTTTGCTTAGTCTAATGTCCATGGGAGCTAGGCATTCTGACTAGATATAAAATGTCATCTTGTGGCCGTGGTAATTAAGCATTTTAAATAAGGAACATCTCTTCTTGAGGTTCTTCCCATCTTCTCAACCCCAGCTGCTGATTCAGTTCTATTCATTACCTGTGAGGGATTCTATTCATTACCTTCACCAGTCTTACCCTGTTGCTGCAGTGCTGGCAAGCAACTCTCCAACAGCACGCTGGGTTTGGATCTACAGCAGCTGGCATGGCTGCCTTTATTTGCACAAACTCCAGGCATCAAAAGGATGCCAATGATGTGACATCTCAGGAGTGTCAGCCAGATCTCTTGGATGGCAAAATCTGTTCCACTTCTGGATTACTGCTTGTCCAGCAGCAAGAGCAACAGTGAGTGGAGTCTGTCACATCATTCTCCAGTTTGTACAATCTTCACAAAAAGATCTGCAGTTTCTTAAAGATCAGTCGGAGCTACTGAAATGTCCTCTGTGCCCATTATCTGCTGTCTGCCTGCTAAAACAACAGGGCAAAGAAAATCTGACACACTTCAAAGCCCTATGCAGCATTTGGAACAAATTGGAGGACTGCGCTCAGCCGAGAGCACATTATGGCACTGTATGAAAGAGCTACGAACTGCCTGTTTGAGGAGGAGAATGGATTAAAGAATGGAATGCTCTCTTCCAAAGCAAAGCAGAGCTAAATTTCTAGCAAAATTCAAGCTATTCAGTTGCTAAAAATAATGAGTGTACATCCTGTTCCAGAAGCTTATAGGCTCTTTTGATGACTGATGCATTGCCTGCAATACACTGTGGCATACTTACTCTTGGTTTGCGCAATTCCAGTGATGACTTTTACACTGAAGTGATTCTATAGTAAAGTTGCTTTAGTTGGAAATGGGGCTTTCTGTACTCCCATTAAAGTGGAAGGAAAAGAGGAAGAAAATGCAATAGCAATGGCTGTGCCACAGCATTGTAATGTCACTCCTTATCTCAGCGGAGACTACGTTTACAACCATGTGAATCACTTTATTTAGAAGTGCTTGTACTGCAAATACTTGAGAAATCACTTCACAGGAGCTCTTCCTCAGCTTTCTGGGTTATATCTTATTCTGCGGCTGTGCCGGGAGGCGGTTCCGTGCTGTTTATCCCGCCTGGGGACGCAGGCGGAGCGCGGCCTCGGGGAAGATGCCCAAACCCGCCGAGCCTCACCGCTCCCGGCACAACAGTAGATGGCAGCCGGAGCCAGGGAAACGCCAGGAGACGCAGGGCTCCTTTGCTTTGGAGACCATTCCCTTGCCCACGCCTCCCTTCCACCCCGCTTCTGGCCCCTGGAGTTATTGTTGGATAACTGAGAGCTATTCAGAAGAATTATGCCAAATTTTTTTTGAGGACTTTAGCTCTGGTTTTTTGTGACTTCAGAAGGAGTGTGAAATAGTACTTGTACCACAGAGTTAATGTTCCCTCCTTTTCAATGTATGTTGTAGATTGTGGTATCAATCACAAAAGATCACAAATCTAAACTCTAAAATAAGATAAAAACATACAAGTCCCTAGATTATACTGCATTTAAGGTTGTAGTAATTTCCTCTGTAATTTTTTCTGTCATAAATTAGGACATTTGTCAGGGATGAGACTTTTTAAAAGCCTTTCTTTAAACCTACCAGATAATCTTCTAGGCACAAATGTATTAATCTTGTATGCAGATACAGCCCTGATACAACAAACCCAGACACAAATAAGCAGATCTCTATGAATTTTGAGATAAACTGTTTTATTTTCCAAAGAGAAAACAAGCTCAATATTTTGCTTCCAAATATGTTGTGATGATGTAAAGGAGCAATAGTGGCTGTCTGCATTTTACCTGTATAATGGTATATTCAGACTATATTTTTCAGGATCTGCTCAAGCATGGACAGGTAACACATCTGCTTATTTCAAGGTTTCACAGGTCTCTGTGCTGAGTCCTGTAAAAAGTTTATTTGTATTTATGACCTTGCCTACGAAGGCAATGTCCTAGATGTTAAGTGCCAATGCATTACTGACAGAGAGTTCACTGTTTATCTCAGTGTGGCTGTTGAGAGGTACTGCCTCCCACAAAAAGACTTTTCACAGGAAAAGGCTTTCCCACCCTCCCTGTAACATGTCTGGAGATGCCCTGCCAGGGCACACCACACAGAACATGCCCAGCATAAGGACACTACCGAGCACATCTCAGTAGCACACCTCCACAGGCTGTTGGGAGGCCCCAAGGTACTCTGCTTCCTAAAGGCAAGTAGTGAAAGAAGAGATATTTCTTGTACTATCTGCAATGCCCTTTAATACAGGTCAGGGTGAATTAAAATAAGTAACTCTAGTGGAGATCAGCATGGTGTATCTCTATAGTGTTGCAAGACAGCTACACTGTCCTTCCTTGCCCAGTTACAAATTTTGCTTTGGACAAGAGAAAAGCTCCTAATGCTCTTTCTGGCACTGGGGTTCTTGGCCAAGAACAAGCAGTTGTGGATAGAGGGTCCCAGCTGAGATATGGGACCTGGGCATTGCTGCGGTGTGGGATCTTGGCAAAGGCAAGAAAGAGACTTGGCCAGAATAAGCCAACAGCAGCAGGGACAGGAGGTCCTAGTTTGGTACCACCTTATATTAGTACCTGCAGGGAATGTTTCTAGTTTTAGAAATGTCATTCTTTTCCAGCTCTCATAACAAACAAGTATGATGACATCTACAGAGGTATATAGAAAACCTCTGTAGGGATTTCCAATTTTCTATAATTTCTCCAGAATCAAACAAGTAAATTCTGGTGTAAAAGTTAATCAGGATGACTTTATTTATGATTAATGGTATAAACCTCCACTTTACTGGATGTTTGCATTGTCCTATTGTAGGCAAACAATCACCTCACTAATGAAAGGTAAAAATAATAAAAACACCCTTTATTTCTGCTTCATTATACTTGAAATTGTGGTTACAGTTCTCCACAGTCCTCCACCAAAACACATTTAAAAGAGAGTAATGGTTAATATTATTAGAAATTTCTGTTTCAATATTTATTTAGTTGTAATTAGCAATGTAATAGCTTAGTAAAAGTAAATTTTCCCCCACTTCATCTGTGCACCTTGTTCAGCTCACTGTGTTGAAATGGAATCCATAATGACAAACTGTCATAGCAGAGGGAGATAAAAAGCTTTGCTTCTGTAGGCACTGAGATGTTAATAACAGTTTCCACTGAAAGGAAGTGCAAGCCTGGACATAATGATTCCCATCAACAGTCATTTTGTGTGGCTGACAATGAAAAACACTGCTATTCTGTCAAATGAATCAATTAGTAGAGGAAATATGTTTTCCACAGCAGACATTCCTGTTCAGTTAACTTCTCCTATCTTTTATTTAAATGTCATGGAAAATGAATAACTAGTAGTTATTAACCAGAAGTTATGAGTCAGAAGCATTTCTTTCTGCCAGTCGTACCTGCCAACTGCTAAGCCTAATACTTGAGATTTTAGGAAATGCCACCCCAATTCTATATTCAGTTAGTTCCTCCAGTTCAGCAGATTCTGTTACTAGTGTTTATTTCTTCTTCCCAAAGTTTTCATTGCAATCTTCAGTGCATCTCAACTGAAGTCAAGTGGATTATATCTCCTTGTTAATCCAGAGTAGAGAGTTGATTGTCTAGGGGGTTTTGCTTGTTTGTGTTTTGCTGTTGTTGTTGTTTGATTTGTTGGTTTATTTTTTTTTTATTTAAATGAAAGAATTTTGGACAAAATATTCAAAGGATTGGTAGCAGAGAGAGAGATAACAACCTCATTCCCTCTCTCAAGTAAACATGTTCTTTACTGGGGTTCTTTAGGATAGGATATCCTCCTATCTTCCCTTTTAGAATGACACAACTTCAAGAAGTGAAGAAAAGAAAAAAATTTTAAAAGACCACATAAGTATATCTCTTGATTTACCTGAAAGGAGCACTAAATGCAGTTACTTCATCTGATACATGGCTCTGGTCCAGAAGGCTCTGTAACTGTGGATCTGATATAATCCATAGTAAAGCTTATAGATTGAGCTTTCTGTAAAATAGATATTTGCATCTCTTTAAAAAATTATTTTAGCAGAACAACTAGGAAAGTAAGTAATTAGTCAGTTTCTCACAAATATTTAAAGCTATTTAATTGGCTTAATTTTTACAAGAAAAGGCACCATCTGCACAGAAGATGGGAAAGTGGGAAAACCTCAGTTACAGTTTAACCTATAAAGAGATCTAATGATTTTCTAAAGTGGCATCAGTTACAATAAAAACCTCCAAATCAAATTACAGCTATGGAGATAATGTAGACAGCAAATCAAATAAAAGAAGACATTTTTCTGTTCTGTTCATCTTTACCTGAGCAAGCTCATTAAAATTTTGTTTAATTTAAAGGCTTTTTTTCTCCCCACTTGCTTCATATATTTCAACATATGCATGATGACACACGGAGGCAGAGTCTCAGATGTGTGACTCTTCCATTACAGTCTGTGAAAATTTATCCCTGGCATTTCCAAACACAGTGCAGGAGCTATAAATCCACTCCCACCCTGCTTGTTGCAATGTCTTCTCTCAATGACTTCAGAGACAGCATGAACTCAATGAACTCAGACAGCAGCACCATAGACAGGATGCATTTCGTTTTGCAAAGGGCATGTAAGGGGGGGTTGGGGGGCTGTCTTATGGTGGCAGACATCTTGCAAGCTAATGATAGAAAGGACAATTTGCAATACCTTTCTGCTAGAAGGAAGATATTTAGGTAAACAGAAGATTCATGCAACAGAATTTGCTTGGTTTGGTTCAATTTTGGCTCTTAGTATACTGGCTTTTTTAAAGCAAACACATTCACAGCAGGTAGGTAGGTGGGCATGAAGAGACATACAGCAGGTACTTTGTCACATTAAACCAGACTGTAGCTGATGCAATTTGAACTAGGTAAGTGAAGGTGGAGGAGGAGGAACTAATTAGATGAGTGAAGGCAGGGGAGGAAACCAAGATGGGTGAGGTAGTTCTATGTGTAACTACTGATTTCATGCTGCCACATTCAGGAGCCACAGAAATGACTCCTGGTAGCATGAGGAGAAAATGCTATGTTAATCTACTAAATTCAATACATCTATATTATACATTTTTATTACCTAGCCAATAGCCAACATGCATAAAGAGAAAAAAATAGGCTTGGAAAAGTTAAATTTCCTGTAAAAATTCTTTAATAATAAAGTTTAATTTTTTTTAACTTTTACTTGATAAATACTAATTTAATTTGTACCCATCAATTTGCTTTTATCATGGTTAGGCTAAGAGACCTTGAGTCAAATACTTTCTTCTCATCACCACCAAAATGCTTTACATCCCTGAGCCTCCACTTTCAGCAGTGGCAAACCAACACGATGCCAGAGAGGAGGAGGTGGTTCTGGTAAACAGTTCCTTTTCACCCACTGCTTCTGGCCTTGTGAGTAGCTGGGTGCTCAGCAGCCAAATCCTGCAACACCACAGATCTGAATGAAGAGAACAGCTTCTTCTCAAACATCTTCAGTGGGTGACAAGCCATTTGATTGATGCAGCTACATTTTCCCTTTCTTGAACCTCCTGTGTGACCCTGTCTCTGGTTGGATGTTACTGATTATTACAGCTTCATGTACATCCAGCAAAACATTTTGTCACGTCCTTACCTGGAGGTTCACTTGTATTCCCAATGGCTCCATGGAGCTTAGGGTAACTAAGCCCATGCCTGGGAACATCTCACAGCCTAATGGGCTGTCTGGCTAGTGGGTGTGTAGGGATCATGACTGTGGCTTCTAGGACTCCATAATACAGGAAGACATAGAGACTTTCATCCTCTAGGTTTCTCTACCTTATTACAGGTTAGCACAAATAGCAGAAAAATCAATTCTAGCAAGTGGATATTACTAATAAAATGAAGATATACATATATCAAGCAATAAAAATTATTATAAGCAATCAATAACATAGTATCAGTCATCAGTATGGCAGATAATAGCTGCAGCCAATTTGTATAGAATTACAATAGATTATTTCTATGGGTATATAATACTGGCCCAGTAATTCACTAATCAGTATCTATACTAAGTCTGTATAAAGTGAATTAGACAGATTTCAGAAGGGGCCAAACCATCCCAAAGGGGAGGACAAACTGACCCTAGAGGGCTACCCAACCATCCCAGAGGTGGTAGGACAATCCCCCAAAACTGTGTCCAGAGGGAATACAGTAAAATAATTATGCAAAATTCTCTGTTTGGAGATGATCTACATCATTGAGCCTAGAATTAGCCAGACATCCCTGGTGAGTGTCCAAGTGCTTGCTGAAAGTTTCTGTGAGATTTAACCTGTTTAGGAAAGAAAAACAAGTGAAGCACAAGAAGTACTCATAGAGAGTGGATTCACATTGGATGAAAATGTCTTTTAGATCATAGAGGCATAAGGGAGTGTGGGACATCACCACTTCAAGCATCCAATAAATGCTGTGAATTTCCATTTTTGCACATGTAACAATCAAAAGATGCTGTTTGCTGTTTCTTTGGAACAATTTTATTTTCCCAGACTGTTTCCAGTTTTTCAGACAATAAGTTTTTGTTACAGATTCTTATTTTAGGGCCTATCACTAGTGTCTCAGGATGTCTCTGATTTACAGGTACACAGCTGCACTTCAAATATGTCAGCTGCATTTCTCAAGCATGTTTCTCTTTCCCAAGCCTAGTACCCTGTATCACAGTTCCAGGCTGGCAGGATTTCCTCTGTCAGTATTTTTCAGCAGAAAATTTTCTTTTGCTCAGCAATTTTCATCCTGCCACTTGTATGGCTGTTCATATCAGGACATGCATTTGAAGGTGTTGCTGGAGCAGAGCCCTCCATCCCAGCAGGCAGCAGTGCACATGCTGAGTCTAGGGAGGCAAAACTGACATTTCTTTTGAATAACTGGATCTGCTGAAGCTCTCTTTTGTTATGTTCACTCATTGTAGTTATATTCTCCATGTTGCTACTGCTTCTCTTGATAAATGCCCGCATTTTGATATAGCTCTTTTTCCTCCCACAACAAACCCTTTTTAATATTCTCTATAATCAATATTCATTCTTTAATTAACATCACCAGAGACTAATAGGTGTCTTAGCTATGCCACAGCAAAGCAAGAAGCTTTAACATGAACCACATCAGCAATGTTGGAATTTAATTATGATTGCAGCTGCTGGAAATAAAGATAAAAGATACAGATGAATAGTGATCTTCACATACATCACAGATATTTGATGTGATAGAGGTTTTGATTCTCAAAGCTGTGCAAGTGCACGACTCCATCAATTAATGGGAGGGTTCTTCTCTTTCTAGAGTTAGGAAAAATTATTTTTATTGCATTTGCAGTCAATTTGTTTTGAATGCTTCTAACCACAGCAAAAAGCAAGGGAGAGGAGTCAGAGTCAACTACAATTGCTCATCCCTGACAAATGTAGTGGCTTCAGTCCGAAAGAAGGTAGGTTTAGATTAGCTACAAGGAAGACATTCTTTACTGTGATTCTGGTGAGGTACTGGGACAGGTTGTCAAGAGAAGTTGTACATGCCCCACCTGGAATTCTTCAAGGCCAGGTTGGACAAGCCTTTGAGCAACCTAGGTCTAGAGGAAGATGTCCCTGCCCATGACAGGGGTGGTGGGACCAGATGGTCTTCAAAGTCCCTTACAATCCAAACCATTCCATGATTTCATGTTTGTTTAAAGTGTTATTACAGATCTCCAATGACACAGACTCTGAAGGTGTTTCCTTCTCTTTGTGACACAATTAGAAATGTTTCTACCAATGTCTAAAATAAATCTTTCTAAAACTTAAGTTCATTACTTCTTGTTCCACTCCATGTGAACACAGAAAACAAAAATTATTCTTATTTCAAGTAGAAAGCTGAATTTAACCTAACCAACGACCTTGTAGAAAAACAAGTCCTTCAATTTTGAGAATGAATCATGGACAATTACACTTTTGCTTGTTATTTTCTTCTGGTTCCATCCTCCTTAATACCCCTGTAGGAACATTGAAAGGGAGTGTCAAAAGTCCCTATTAAAGTCAGGACAGATGGCATATTACTCCTTCCTGAACTTAAGCACAACTCTCCTTTTGAAGAAGAAACTGTTGAAATTACATAATTTGCTCTCGACATATAGTTTGGCAAGTAACAGAATTTTTTTCAGCACCCAAATACTTAGAATTACTTTTTAAATTGTTGTTAGCAAGGCCCATTATTCCCTATTTCTCCTCTAGTTCTTTTTTTCCTTTCCTGTATATTCTCCACTGAGGTTGCTTCAGTCTGTCTTTAAATATCATTCTGAACGATTTATCAGACATACAGGAACACCAAACACATAAGAATTTTTCCTTCCAAGATCTCCCTATCCCATCCTTTACCTAGGCTGAAATCTTACACTTTTTGGATTTACATTAATTATTACAGACCTGCTCATCATTGAACATTTTAAGCAAAAACAAAAGAAACAACTGAATATTTTGTCATTCTCCACGTAAAGCTGTTTTGTAAATGAAGTAGAGGCCTTCCTCTTACTTGGTTCTTCCCTTACTGAGGCTGTTTAAGCCAAATTTCTTGTTATTTGACATCTTTTTTCATGCCTTAGTCTTTTGGATCATGTCTGTAATTGCTCAAGCTCATTCTTCTTTTCTTGTAACTATGACATGACCTCCTTTTCTTTTCTGTTTCCTCTTGTATTTGAGGGCAGTGATGAAATGACAGGGAGGCAATTTGCCTCTGTGTTCTGTCTGTTTCTGTAGCTGTCTTTCCTATCAATCCTTTCTGAGCGACAGCCATTCTTCTTAGCTTAACCTTCCCTCTCATCAACTTCCCATGAAATTTTCAGGATGCACTACCTGAATTTACTCAAATATGCATTTTTTAATTCTGGTGTTTTGCTTTCCTAGTCTGCCTTTTCTTCACCTCTTAACTGTGGATTCTCTTTTTTTTCTCCACATTTTTGCAAGCCAATTTCAATATCAGATTCTCTCTACTGGTTATTAAGTAATTTCCAGAATTAAATTCATGGCAACTGAAATTAAAACAACAGAGATAAGTAAGTCTGTGAGAATTAGGCTCTAAAATACTCCTGAATGACCGAATTAGAAATGTGCTTCCTTAATTCAGCACACCTAGCAATACCACAGTCTGAAACTGCCCGGGGAAAAGTTTGTTGGGACCTACTATAATTAGATAAAATTTCTTTGATGAAGAGTAGTAAGAAGGTTACATTAATTAATTTATGTCTTGATCTCTAAAATGTAGGGTAACATTTTTAAAAGCAGTCAATATCCCCTAACACATTAGTGGTATTGTAAGGCTAAGCTTCATTCACCAAGACATGAAAAGTTTTCATGTTTATACTTCTTTTGCATGTTCTTAGGAAGACAATTTAAATTTAACTCTAGTTGTTTGCAGTAAATTTAAGTTCAGTTGCTTAACCCTCAAGACCTGTGTTTGTTAGCACTTCACCAAGAAGGAAGGGGGGTTTCTGCAATGGTCTCCATTCTGATACTCCATTTCTGGTCCCATTGGGATGGCCATGTGCAGCTCAGCCCCTGCTCTCGCTTGTCTGTGTCCCCCCAGACATTCTTCTGCCTGCCTTGTGGGAGGCAAGGTCATGCTGAGCTCTTAACCTTGGATCCACATGAAGGCAAATGGAAGCTGCTGTTTTCCTTAAAAATTTAGCCAGATTGAAAAAAAAATATTTTAAACATTCTGCAATAATCACCAGGAACTGGGATAGAGGGTTTGTTCTTCTCTTTGTGGGAAAGGATTAAAATCACCATTGCTCACCTTCCAAAGGGTGTGTAACCAAGGGCAGGGGAGGCTCTGCTTCACCTGCTGAACTTGTTCTACTGTGTGGAAAAGTTAAACGCTGAGTGAGTCACAGAAAGTAAGCATGATTCCTGAGAGAAGCAGTTGGGCTGGAGGGTGATGCTCTTTCAGCCAAAGTTTGTGTTTGCATTTTACATGAAACAAATATTGCATAAAATATTGATGCAATCCTTGTGGCCAGACCTAAACCCACTCTTTCAAGCTTCATTGTAAGAATCTAATTGCAATACTGTAAGTCACACTCTTGCTTTCCAGTGCAATTAAACTTGTTTCCATGTCAAACAGGGCATTGCAAAAGCAGAACAGAAAACTGTGAGCAATCTGAAAACAAGGCACCTGAGTGCTAATTATGAGTCAGGACTCACTAGGCAAAAGAGGGCATTGAACCCAATTTTCCTCAACTCACATGAATGCTCCCCAACAGAGTGATTTACAAAAAGAGTTTGTTCCTCTTGCCAATCGGTGTTGATGAAGAGGAGTGAGCTCTGCACTTGCTGCTAAAGGAGATGCCCCAGGTGAAGACTCAGAGCTGTCACATCTGCATGGAGGGAAGCATCACTTTATAGCAGTGGCTCAGGCATCGATGAAAGGGTGGAACTCTAGTAAAATGTCAGAGCTCAGCACTTCCAGCCACCTTGTTTGCATAACTCCCTGTCAGTTTTGCTGCTGCCATTCTGAGATCCACGTGTGTTTATACACGGGTCTCTCTGGGTTAGTGCTTTCAAGATATATGAGTGTGTCACTCTCTTATTGCAGTCATACTAGTGATAAATAGAAACATTACCTTTCTCTGATCATACTGCTTTCTTCTCTAAGGATAACTCTGTCTAAATTACACATTGGGAAAATGACAGTACAGTTAAGCCCTGGAATAAATTGCCTAAGGAAATCTGTGAAAATCTTTATCATAGGAGACTTTTACCAAGACATAAGACAAATATCAGCCAGGAAAGTTGTAGGTAGAGTTTACCCAGTGTCTGAGTGGGAGGTAGAATGGCTGATCTGTGGAAGTTCTTTCCAGCCATAATTTTCTATGATTCAAAGCTCTGACTGTAAAGATTGCTTCACATTGTGTATGTATAAAAGCCTCTTGATCTTGATAACAGCACCATATCAAACTTATTATGTCATTTGCAGCTCCACACTTTATAAAGCTTTATTTAGTGAAAGCAGCATCTAAAACCTTTCCAGCACATGGAAGTTAGTTAGCCCTATGTCCAGGCAGCAGATAAGTTGCACTGGAAAAAATGAATATATCTGCTGAGTTTTCAACAATCTGCTGAATTGTCAGAGTAGGTAGAGGAATGTAGGCAATAAATGTTTACAGGTAAGAGAAAACATGATGCAAATCCTGGGGGTGCTCTTAGCATTTCTTCCAGGTGGTTGATGTAGTCGGGGCTCAATCTGCCTCAGCCATCACCATGTCTGTGTCACAAGCACAGGCATGGAACCAGCAGAAGCTCCTGCTTTGCTTTCTGGTGGCAAAAGGAAAATATTCTGGTCATGGAGAAAATGTTCCAGGTAGTGTTTGAACACTTTTAACTAGCTGAGTTTAGACTGTGCATTCAGTATACTGTTCATACAGTTTCATACTGTTCATACAGTTTCAAAGCATTACCTTGTGTGTTTGCATGCTGTAGCCTTTAAATATTTCTGGTTAGGACCAAATCTCTCTGGTTAGGACCATTAATTCCTCATTTGGAAACTAATTCTCAAATTCTCATTTTCCTCACAAAGAGCCTGCCTCTCTTTCTACACATAAATGGGTCACTAATTGCCTTTCCTCCTACTTTCAAGTCTGTACATGGAAGCCTTTTGGAGCTCTTTCTGCGTAAATGGTGTTGTATTTCTGCCAGAAGGATGACTAAGAAAACAAGGGCAAAGACTGTAACTATCCTCATAATCTGTTTTTATACATCTCAGAATAAAAGTATATTTTAAACTGGTTTCTGCAGAAGGACTGAAAAGTATTAATTACTGAAAGGTAATGAATAGCAAAATGCTTAGCATTGACAGCAAAAAAAAGAAGCAGCACGTTTAAAATACCATTTTACTGTTGGTCTGTGTTGATGAATGGGAGTGAGAAAGACTCCTGAAAGACTTGGACTCTGAAGGAGAAAAATTGTTAAACAGAAATGAGAAAACTGAGGGCATATTTATTATTACCAGAAATATTCAGGTAGCTTCTGCAAAAAGTAAAAGAATTAACAGTCAGTAAAGACAGAACAAGAGACCATAGATTTAAACTGCAGCAAGAAAGATTAATTCTCATAAGACAAAAAATCTGGGAGAGAGTGGGAAATATCTACTTGCAAACTGACAAGAACAAGTTACACATATATATCCATCAGAAATGCAGTGTTAGTGCTGATCCCTTCAGGGTCAAGGTCCTCTCAAAGTCCTTTCCAGCCATATTGCCTGACCTCTATGATAAGATACAAACATGCATATTTGACAGCAGTTAGCAACAGGAGGAAATCCAGTTAAAAACTTTAGAAGATTGCTCCCCTTTGATTATTTGCCTCAGGAGATTGGAATTCCCTGGGACAGTGGCTGACTATAAAAACCAAACAAACATGGAAGCAGAAATCAAAACTTCTGTTTATATGATAAGTGTAAGGATACTTAGAAGTTGGAAACAGAATCTACTTTCATTCCTCCAGGGCTTGCTGCAAAGTTGGAAGATGTATAAATATTTATAGTAACAAGTAATAGTAGGCTTCTCAACTGGAGTGGCACCAGGAGGGAGTGGAGAGGTTCTCTAATCATTGGTGTGCACCACTACTACAGCAGTCAAGATCCCAACATCTATTATGGCAACACCATCAGAACCCTAGCTATTAATTATGGAGATAGTAAAACTTCTTCTAAAATGGTAGAATTTAGCTCACATACAGAAAATCCTGATCTTGAACAGGCCCGCTGCATCAAATGCAGGGTTTTGTCCAGATGAAAGTGGGAAAAAATTGTTGTTAAGACATGCACGAAGGCAGAGAAATGTGTCCAATTTGTTTCTGCAGCTTAGCTCATTGAGCTGTCAGATGTGAGCCATTGGGAAGAGAATGGAGTAGTTACACCACCTGGGCACTGAATATTCTTTGTTGCTGTTTGCAAACTCAGCAAAAAGCCTGTAGTGGATTCAACAGACTTGTTAAAACAAGACCTGTTGATTTCTGATCTCAGGTTTTTGGACATGGTCTCTCTACTCTCAGCTATATTTGCAGCAAAATGCAAGCAGCCCAGCCCAGGCATTTTGTAATACAACTAAACTCTGTACCTGTTATGCAATGCTGGGAAAATATAAAGAGATGCTCCTGTAAAAAAAAAAAGAAAATTGTCCAGAGTCATGCTGACCTGAACAAAATTTGAAACAAATTTTACAAGTATTCAGGAACAGCTGGACTGAGCTAAAAGGGCTCATGGGTGCTCACTGGGCAACTGGAGAAATAAGACCCAAGTTGCAAAGTAGGAACTGACACACACAGAAGTACAGGTGCACGCCTGGGTGGGATGCTGTGGTTTAACCCCAGCCAGCAGCCAAGCCCCACACAGCCACTCACTCACACCAGGGATCTGGGACAGAATCAGAAGGGTAAAAGCTGGAAAACTCCTGGGTTGGCATAAAGACAAGAAAAAGCCAAAAGCCATGCATACAAGCAAGGCAAAACAAGGACTTAATTCACTGCTACCCATGGGCAGGCAGGTGTCCAGCCATCTCCAGAGACCAGGGCCCCACACACATGACAGTGACTTGGGAGGATGAATGACATCACTCCAAATGTACCCCCACCTTTCCTTCCTCTGCCCTCCATTTTATCTACTGACCATGATGGCATGTGATCTGGAATATCCCTTTGGTCACCTGTCCTGGCCGTGGCTCCTCGCAGCCTCCTAAGTACCTTCAACTTCCTCACTGGTGTGGCAGGATGGAAAGCAGAAAAGGCCTTGGCTCTGTGCAAGACTCATTCAGCAGTCACAAAAACATTTCTGTATTATCAAAACTGTGTCCAGCATAAATTCAAAACACAGCCCCCTACCAGACACTGTGCAGAAAATTAGCACTATGCCAGCCAAAACCAGCACACAGAGTGGCCAAAGTGTGTCCCAGCAGGCTCCAGGGACCCTGACTCCAGCTGCCTGGAGCACACAGTGTCTTGTCTCAGGTCTCCTTCCTTTACAAGTCAGCAGAGATGGCAGGAGCAAAGAACAGGGGGGAAAGGAAGGGTCATAGAGGCAGCACCCACAAAAACCAGAACACAGAGAGTAACTGAGCATGGTTGGAGACAGCTCAAAGTAGGCAAGGAGTGGAAGAATCCCCACACAGCTCACATTTACCTGATTTTTTTAGGTCAGGCTGAGGCTCATCCATACAGTTAAAGACCAGTTTTTATCTTGGAGTCAGAAAATTTCTTGCTCATGCCAGAAAACATGAAGCTAACAAGGAATTTTGGATGTCCATATCTGGCACAGATAGTTTGAAATGGGAAACCCGGCCTAAACTACTTTCTAGCCCTAATTTGGCACATCAAAGCCTCCTTTTAAGACTTACGACCTAGCTGAAAAGGTGTAGGACATTGTGAAAGCCAGCTATCTCATACCACCCCTGTGATGCTGTTCTGCTGTGTATGAACCACATTTTGGAGCAAAAAAGGAGAGATAAAAATTACTGGTTAAGTTATCTGGGTCTCTGCTATTTTTAGAAAAATGTTTCTTCCTAAAAATGTTGTTAAAATCTGTTGCTCCTAGCTACAAACTCTTTAATTACAAGTGGGTGATACTGAGTATCCAGTAGTATTAGTATGCAAGATGAAAGGAGAGGTTCAGTTTTATAGGAGTCCCCTGAGTTTAGACCCTTCAATTTTCAGTGCTCTTAAAATGAACCAACATCAGTAATTTCCAAAGGAAATCACACCCAATTTCACTTTTATATGTATGTACTCTGCTTGGATCAGGCAGCCCTCACTCAGTATGACTGATGTTATTCACGCTGTTCTTAGAGGTCTTTCCTCCCTCCACTATTTTATAATTCATCCACAGTGAGCCAGACCCTTTCTTTTGTTTTTCTCCTCGTTTGTGGTTACCAGACAATAGTGTATTTGACAGTAATATACATCTTGTTTATCAAGATAAAGTAAACCCCTTTTCTTCCTGCCTAAACCATCAGTCTGACAGCATCATTTGGCTTCATAAAAAAACTGCTGCCTTCTTTTTATGGCTGCAGTCTGTACTAACTGTATTGCTAACTGCACTAAGCTTATCCCAAACTGAAAAATGTTTCATAAATTCTGTGCTTTCTTTCTTGGTTTTGAGGATTTTTGTCTTCTCAAAATCCAGTCAGAAACCAAAAAATGGCACTTACAACTTCTATCTGAAGAATGTGTTTCTCACTCTCCTAGACACAGAGAAATTCAGAATACTCTGAATGCACAGGAGTAAATGGAACAAAATCAAACTATATTATGAAAATTGAGTTTATTTTAAGATAATTTCATTTTAGGGGATGGTGAAAGAAGCAGAGAGACAAGGGACTGGTTTGGGGTTTATTTTTTTCTGTTTGTTGAGTGCTCTGTCACAGTTTGTCTCCAAAATACAAAAATGCCTCCCCTTATTGGACAAAATTAGAGAGCAGTAGGTTGGGCCCTGTAGTTTTACTTCTCACATAGTAACAAACAGAAGGCAAAGTTTAAAGAGCCTGGGAATTATTTTTCAAATAACCCACCCAGTTATCTGTGTATGTATGTTATCTGTGTATACAAGCACCGTGTATGAAAGTGAGAAACCCTTTTGCATCTGTTATTACGATGATATCAGAAAAGTGTTACTTTATCAACAGTAACTCTAAGGTTTTGTGGCTAATGGGTCCATGAGATTACAGGTCCTGTGGGTATATCTTATCTGCCCTGCTCTCCATCTTCCCATTCCCAGCTCACTGCATCTGCCTCTGGGTCTGGGACCTGTCCTTGGGAGAGCTCCTTCTGCAGCAGAGGCTGCCACGGCGCCGGTGATGGGTGAAGGGAGAGACGCCATGCACGGCTCACACTGTGACTGTGACAGGCAAAGCCAGGAGGGGAAAAGTCCAGAGCCATGACTACCATGGCAATAATACAGGTGGCCAGTGCTTCTGGTACTCTTGGGCACTGCAGTTGTTCAGGCTGACCATGCTGCCCATGGCTGGGAACCTGTCCAGGTCCTAATTTCCCTTGGATGAGCCATGTCCAGCCCTAATGCCTGTTGGGAAACCCTTCAAACAGGAGTTTGAGCAACCCAGCTCACCAGGATCTTGCTAGAGATTGCAGAACTCATGGACACACTGACAAAACTGCAAGTTTTGAGCTGCTGTTAGAGTTTGTGTGATTTTGAGCAGAGGCCCTTTTGCCTCATGGGCAGCAGCCCACAGGGCTGATGTACCTGCAGTTCTGTGTACATCAAGGACTGAAAATCAAAGACATTGATTTGGGAGAAATCAAAGACAACTTTGGGAGAGCTGGTGGGCTCAGAAGTTAGTCCACTTTTTTCTTTCTACAGGTCAGGTTTTCTGTAAACACTGTTATTATGCTTGCAAACCCCATCACTCTTACATGTCTTTGTGGGTGTGGGTCAGCAGAATTTAGAGTCCTATGATGGTACAAGCCAGAGGAGACTAGGTCTCACATGGTATTCAACACCAGCCTCTGACTAGCCACACTATAGAGAAATAAATATATTGTAAGGAAACTCAGTGTAGTCAGTCCCCAATATTAAAAAAACCCAACAGACAGTGGTGACCTCATATGGGTAATTTTAAATATATGTATTTTAAATTGGTAAATCAGGTGCTATTTCTTTTCAGGTACACATCTTTAGTGGAGTTTTGCTTTGGGCTTTTTTTGTAGTCAGCAAAGCTATAAACTCGGATTTTAAACAAAAGCCTCTGTCTCCCATGGAACTTGAAGGAAGCTATGAATAAGAAATGCAGGTAAAACCATCAGCTGGAAACAGTGATAGCAGAGTAGAGATATTCTGTGCAGATAATGTGGAGAATAACTCTAAAACTGATGGAATAAGAAAATGGTCACAGTTCTTAGGAAAAAAATAGTCTAAAGAAAGCTACAAAAAAGGTCAGATCTATAATAGTGCTTTGAATGATTTTATATGCTTTTCAAATCCTCTTGATAATAGCACAGAATAACTCATATTGAGAAAAAAGGTAAATAGCAGAAAACATCAACATGTATGTGATAACAGAACTTCACATCTCCTTCAGTGAAGGCAGGAAATGCTTGCTCTGATGTTGTACACAGCATAATATATCCTGTTTTGCTAGAAAGATAAATGTTAAGGTATTTTTTCAACTTTTTTTTTGTTGTTTTTAATTTACAGCTGGTCAATCCTAGCAATGACAAGGCTTCCAGAGCACAGTTATGCTCACCAAAGGTGAAGGCACACAGCTACAGGCTCTTTTTGTCATTACTTTTTGTCAGGGCTTTGGCACAGCTTGGACTGCATTTCTTAGCAGGGCACCTGCTACGTTTTAAAAACAAACAAATAAATAAAATTGAATTTCTCTGGAAAGAAAATGCTGTGGCTGCAATCTGCCAGCCTTGCTGGTACATCTGAGATTTTTATCAGCCAGCCCTGCCTGCACACATAAGGGTCCCATCAGGTACTGGAGGGTGCCTGTATTTTTCCAGATGCATTCCCAAGGGAAAACTGCACATGTCTTGTGAAGGGGTGGGAAGAATATTTGGACTGTTATGCCCCAATGGTGGTAAAACTGCTGTTTAAAGAGTCTCTTCTTTAATAACAATTTTTCACCACATCACAAAGATTTATCCATCACTGGGTTTTGAACATCATCCAGTGTTTTTTATACACAAAGTCTATGACTCAGTTAAGGATTTCTTCCAAAACTTCAAAATGAGTGTACTCTTCAGTTTCCTCAATAGGTTTCTACATGATTGTCTGGGGTATGTTTTGGGGAGGAGAGCCTTGGGAGAAACATCAGCAGGTTGTCAAAATCCTTTTAATCCTACTCAACAGAAGTAAACTAAATCTTAGAGGCTTTCATATTTGTGAGATGCCTTCATTTTTCTGAGTCTCAGTTTATTGAGAAGATCAGTATTTTAATCCTGCTTTACCTGGTACTGCTTTCTCTCTTAAGCAATTGTTTAGAAAAGGATTTAGTGAAAAGAAGATTAGGGAAATGGTAAGGGCACGAAGAGCTGGCCACCAGAAATAACACAGTGGTAGCTTGAATAATTGGTCAGCATTAGCTGCAGTGGGAGGTGCCTCATTAGGATTAAGCTTCCATGCACCTTGAGTTTGCCAGGTCCTTTCAGAGAGAGTCATAAAGCAACAGACTTTCAGCAGGAAATATTAATCTTAGGAGCTGCATTGCTTACATCATTCTCTGTTGCCCACATCACTCTCTTGTTTTGAGCACAAGCCCTCTGTGGGGTATAAGAGCACAAGCACTCTTATTGCACAGTGCACTGAGCAGAGGGTCACCCACCCTCACCTTCCCAGGCAGGAGTGTAACAAAGCTTCCTAAATCTCCAGGGTGGTGGGTAGGCTATGTTCACCCACTGTATCATGCCAAATTTTACACAATGACAGGTTTGGACTGTGTGAAAACTCTTCAAGGTGACTCCCAAGCAAACAGTAGTTTTCATCTGTACTGTGTGATTATAAACAAATCTGAAACCTGAATGTAACACTCTAGAGAAAAAAGGTAATGTGATGAATACAGCCATTCAGAAGTAATAAATTCCTTTGAGAAAAATCTTTGCTTCCAAATCAGCCTTAGTTTTTCCAATGGTTACATATATTTCAGATCTGAAGAAAAATCTTATGAAAGGTGAGTGAGTCTTGTCTTTGTCCTCAACAATTTTAGTTGGTTTAGATTACTGATAATAAAGAGATGAAAGATATGAAAGATATGAAAGATATTAAAGATAGTACATACCCATGGAAATAAGCCATTCCAAAAACATGAAGGTTTTTGGCCGAATTAAAAAATAATTATTTGGTCAACTTCTTTATTTTCATTCAGCAGACATTAAGTATAAATTAATTTTAAAATCCTATGTGCCAGATGACTTACATTAAGTGAAATAGTTAGAACCCCAATCATGATCATAGTAAAAGGTCACAGAATGAGCAGCTGTTTCTAACACCAAGGGAGGACTTAAGCAATAGAAAGCACAAATGAGAATTTCAGTACAGTCCTCTACCCAGAAAACTTATTTTCCTCTCAGTTCCTCTATTGGGATCTTACTCAGAGGTTGAATTATTCACCTTCTCAATGGCTATTGCAGAAGCACTGTGGTACAAAATGTGTGGTATGGTCAGACAGCCTGCTGGGATCAGCTGGTCTCCCAGCTCCAGCCCTTGTATGCCATACAGATCCCAGCAGGATCAAAAACACATAGCACCAGCAGAAGGCAAAGGCAGTTGTTTAGTTAATATTTAAACATATATACAGCTTTGAGCCCTTGACAACAGCATCTCCATCAATTACACAGAGATGTCTTTGAATACTGCCTGGATAGCTCCCAACTCATGTTCCTTCTCTGGATATTTGAAGCTGTTTGGGCAGGTTTTCCCCCAACCCCTCAGACTATTTGAGTAGAACTCTTAATATTTCTTTTATTTTCTTTTATCTTTGCTGACAACATACACAAGTGATTTCACCGTTTCTCTACTCATTACAGATCGCTGAATTTCCTCACCTCCTTTTCAATAGCAATCACTCCCTCCCAGTGTCCCCAGATATTTCACCCCTGCTTTGTCTTTCAAAGGTTCCAGGAAAAGTCTTTTGTCATTGTATAATCAAGTTCTCAAACCCACCAATTCTTGTCCTTTGAACTCTCATTTGTTCCTCTGCTCTTTTCTTCATCATCACTTTACACTAACCTTAACCATCATCTGCCACATCTTAAACCCAGATTTACTAAGTATCCCTATGGCTCCATCTGATATTTCTCCACTCCCTCCCTCTGCTATTTCCTGCCTATTGCTGATGAGCAACTTTGGCAGTAAATGGAGCTGATGGGCAGAATCCTTACAACTCTGAGTGTTATTATGCAGGTGGTTTTCTTAATGGAGAAGATGTGCCAAAATTATGTATTCTTATTTGTGTTCAGTTCCCCATTTAGTGATCAGTTTTTAGCACTATTTGATTTTCCTAGGAAAGCTGAAAAGGGGAATGCACTATTGCCCTTAACAACATTTCAAATTATGAAGATGATTTAATGTGTGTCTTTACCCTCAACTCCTGAAGTGCATTCTGGTCACAACTGCAGGGTCAGGGTCACATTCAACATATGTATAGAATATCCTACAAAGCACTTCTGAGGCTCTGTAAAGACAGCAGTGGGCTGCAGTGTTGGAAAATGTCTTTCCTAGTTAGCAGATAAGAGTCATTGACTTTAATAAATGATAAATCCTATCCTCAGCTGGAAATTAAATATTTCAGATGCTAAGAGCACTTCAAGATCACATGCTGTGAAATATTTACATTTCCCATCAGTGCCACTTTTCTATTTACAAGACATTCGATTCCACAAGATTTTGCTATTTTTTCTGGCAGAGATTACACAACTTGATTTTTTTTCTTTATTTTTATTTTATTTTTGAGTGGTTTTATCCTCAAAGATACCAGTAAGACTAACCTAACACATCATGACAATCAGTGCTGAAAGGCATATGACCACCATCAAAACAAAAAACACCTTTAAAGCAACACAATCGTCTTCACACTGGGTAAGGAGTTCAAACAAGCCACACCACGTGACTGTACAATTGAAGTAAAAATGAAACATTTCCACTGAATTGCCCGTATTTCCAGAAAACTGAGAAAAGACAGGCAGCTCATCAGAAAGAACATTTGTAAAACCCAACTGCTTATGGAAAATAATATTTAAATGGAAATAGGTATTCCATATTGAGGAGCAGACATGACCAAGGATTTTAATCAACTCATAAGGGGTATGTTTTCTGCATTAGATTCATAGAAGTTAAGGTATTCCTCTGGCCAGACTTCTGTCTTTCCTAAGTCATTCAACTTCACACAGTAGTGACTGCAAGTGGAATAGATAATTTGAATTTGATTTAAAGATATCTTCTGGAGACATGATGACAAAGATGATGATGATGATGATGATGATGAAAATAACTGGTACTGACATGTAAACAAGATACAGAGAAAATCTGTCAGGCTTTATTAATCTCAGTTGCTTAGGGAGTATACCTAAATTCTATTCTTAATTTGTCCAGTTTCTGCTAAGAGGCACAGTTGTTATGCCTTAGAGTGAGGAGCTATATCAACATAACAGCTATATCAACATAACCTTTTGCTGTGTGTTTGAGTGAAGGCAAGATGACTGAACTGCATTCAGCTTCCTTCTCAGTCTTTGTTTCCATAAGCAGCTCAAGCCATTATATTCCTCCCTTGAGAGACACTTTCTATCCCTCAGAAAATTTGTGCAGCTCATTCTGCATCCATCTCTATCCTGACAAAGTATTGTACTCTCCTTAACACCCTCAATAATCATATTATCTATTTGTCACACTGGTGTTAACACTTGGTGGTCTGGTCAAAATCCTTTACCATTTTCCAGTATTCAATTTTTTATGCATACTGCAGCACATTTTGTTTGTTACCAAATACAGCTCATGCTGCACTACCAACCCTCCGTCTGTCATAATTCATCATTCTGCAAGTATTTGTGCCATCCATAGGATTTATTGGCAAGGATTTTATTTCTATTTCCATTTTTAATAAAGCTATTAGATTGAGCCAGTTCTAACTGCTGCCCAGCAGTTTTAATCTATGCCAGTTAAGTAATTGATCTGCAGCATATGGGCATTTTTAAGTGTTGGATAATCACTCCTTGATTCTGGAAGACCAAAATATATGCAGGAAGGAGGTTTAATTTTAAGATACTTATTCATTCATACATATTCCCTCTGTAGCCAATGGAAAAATTAATTTACTTCCACATGCATCCTGCAATAGAATATACACCATTAGTATATGGCCTGGACCTGAATGTCTCATTGCACCTTGTCTGTAGCTGGAGCTTAGTGGACTAACTTGGCTAAATTGACCAATTGACTGTGAACTGGCTGAAACTAACTGGTGTGAACCCAAACCTCTGTGATTGAGTAGAACAGAAGCACCATCCTAAGAAGCAAACTGTAAGTACCACTGCAATCTCAAGCATCACTGCAGCATGAACACAAGGCTTGTGATTACCTTTGCATTTCCTTGCAGCAATGTGTCTGTGGAGAGCAGGTCACCCAAACAGGTCCAGAAACACGACAACACAAAGTACATAATCAAGAGACAGAAAACAGAGGGGGTAGAAGCCTTTTTTCAGCCTCCAGTGCAGTGAGAAAGTGGCTCTGCATGTGCCTTGTTGACATGATCCATCTTCTCTGAACAGCTGGGTCACACACCAGGAACGATCCACCGAGAGGCAAAGTGGAGGTAAATTAACATGACGGAGTAAATGAAAATTAGATGTACATTATGAAACACAAGTCCTGATTTATAACAAGACATAATTAACTGAAATAATCTTTTCTGGGCCTTTGGCATACCCTTCCCTCTTGGGTGCAGAAAATTCAAAAGAAGACACAGTCGTATCAATCACATCAAGGTCTGAAGTAGGAGGAGAGTACTTAAGTTTCTTGGAACTGACACTTCTTGGACACTGCCTGGAATTCTAGAAAAGTCAGAGGGGCTTGCTGTGACTACTTTCCCCCTCTTTGAGTGCCTCTATAGCTGACAGGGTGGCTGAGGGCTAGGGTACTTTTCTTGTTCAGTCGTTAGACGTTGTTTCTTAAATACTGCAGCACTTGCCCAAAACTGTGGAAATTATGTGCCATATTAAACTTTCTACTTCCACCAAAGGGAGTCACAGCATATTTGCTACTAATTTGAAGGCTATTTTTCAATTCACGAGAAGAATATGATCAACTTTTGTCAAAAAAATAAAAAGAAATGAGGGAAGTGTTAAAAACCACATTCTTCTATTAGGAACAGTTACTCTTCCCCAGAAGTATATAAAATTCTTACAATCAGGATTCTTTGCAATAGAGCTATTATTCACTGTTGACTTAAATGTTGCATTGCTGAGATTATTTCACCCGCTGTAGTTTATTAGCTCCCTGATGATTACAGGGATACAAAGCTGCAGTTACTTAGGACTAAGATATCATCTGGATATTAGAATTACAAAGAAAAAGATAAGGCATTGAAAGTCAAAGAAAGGATTTAGGGCTTTATACGCAGAAGATTGAATGCTGACCAGTGTTAAAGTATGATTGGAAAATTACACTTAGTGGTCATGTAGATTCTGATACAAGAGAAAAACCCTAATTACTAGGGACAGGGACAATCAAAACTTGATAATCCTCAACTGCTCAAGTTCTGTTAATGCAAATGGATGAAAACCTTGAGTGCATTCCACTCTCATCATGGTTGTCATCGTGTAGAACATGCCTCATCTTAGGTTTTGAAATGAAGTTAGAGAGCTTCACACAGGAGCACTCTTGCATATTTTTGCAATATATTAACACAATTCACAAATTATTCTTCTAGCATAGGCAATGACCTAAAAATGAGAGCATCTGTACTCTGTAAGGCACCATTGGACCTCTGTTCTGTATAAAGAAGAATCCAAGTTGACTTGCTTTGTTATAGATACCCATTTTCTAGACATCCACATCCAGGATGAGACACTCTCATCCAGGATATCAGCCAAATCAGAGTTGTCATAAAAGATGAAATTATTAAGCAACATTTTAGTAACATTTAGGGTTAAATCCTCTATTTGACAAAGGCTGGGGCCATAAGCACATAGTCTGTTCCTTTGGTGGCCACGGAATAGCTGGTGAATTGCCTGTACTGCAGCTCAGCAAATGACAATCTTATGACTTAATGTTTTCTGCCTTTAATTATCACAGCTGAATCTGAAGACCCAAATCAACAACTCCTTCTGGTTTGCAGGTACATGCTACTACTCTGATACTGTGCAGACTTACAGCAACATTTATTTCAGTGTTTTGAGAAATGGATTACTTAATAAATCCAAGTATTCTTGGGGGTAGATCTTGGAGTTTAATCTGATCATGAGACTCTTCTATACATGCTAGTTTATTGCAGCAGTATCACAGCACAGAGCTTCCAGTAAGAATGTCAGACACAAGCCAGTAGCTCATCTTTTCCAGATTCCAGAAGCTAAAAATTGCTTTGAAAATAATCCCTGGATAATCTCAAAAAATAATTTCATGATAAAATGTAAGGAGTAAGAACCGTCTTCCTTGTCCTGTAGAAATAGTTTTTCGGGGAAGGGAAAAGGGTGTGGGTGATTTGCTTGGTGCCTATAGCTGGAAACACCTTCGACCTTGTTTCATTCTTTGGTGAGGCAAACAAATATGTGACCTTTCTTTTACCTGCATGCCCCAGAAAACTAACCAGATTTTCAGCTTTTTCCTGAGAAAGGAAGTTGCTGCTTCCTCACCTATAATTCTATAGAGTCTGAAAAGGAATAATTTATTTTATTTTAAAGGAAATGTTATATCAAATTAGTAAAAGGATTAATTTTACCATTCTGTTAAGGAAAAAAAAAAACATTCAGGACCCTTGCCTTGTCATTTTCCACCTTCATATATTCACCCAATTAGGTTCCTCATTTGATAGGCACGTGAAGGGAGAAAAAAAGTCACCAATACTTGAAAGAGAGATGTGAATATCTAGGCCTGAGGAGAGGCAGCAAAGACAAAGGATTCAATATGCAAGGGCTTGAGTTTGGAGACTGGAAAGCATAAGCAACTTTAAAAAATATAAAAAGCAACTTTAAAAAATATAAAAAGCAACTTTATAGCGTGAAAAGTTACTAATATACAGAGAGAGGAATAAATAATGCAACAATTCTTCTCTGTTTTGCCTTTGCCTTTTCACAAACTTGATTGAGAAACAATTAAGTCAGTTTTCATCAATCTCATTGATGTTGTTCTCTGGAGTCAGTGCTTGCCTTTCCTTTCATCTTGATGGCACTAACAAGCCCTAATTGAGGAGAGAGGGGTGTTCTCCTCTCTGAGCACTCTGGTTCACAAAAGCACTCTGGCCCCCTTGTTCACACCATAAAACAGGTCACACATGGTCACAGACAGACACATCTCAAGCTCAACAACTGCTCTTTTTTTTCAAAAGAGATTTTGTCTGCCAACCTTGTGTAATAGAGGAAAGAAAAGGAGGAGAGAGATCATCTTGTGTACTTTCTGCTCTCCAAAGTGCCTCATTAGTATTCTAGCATGACAGGAAACAGAAATGGTTTAGAAATGTGAGGGACATGCTTTCTGCACCAGTTGTGTGAGGTGTTAATTTTTCCCAGGTTACCCAAACACAGACTCTTGCCTAAAAACACATTGAAAATTTGGCCATCCAGTAACATTCGTCTGTTCAGGCTGGAGGAGACTGCTGGGAGGCCTCATTGCAATCTACAGGCTCCTTGTGAGGGCAGGCATTGATCTTTTCTCTTTGGTGACCAGTGACAGAACCTGAGGGAATGGCTTGAAGTTGTGTCAGGGGAGGTTTAGGTTGGATATCAGAAAAAGGTTCTTCCCCATGAGTTGTTTGGCACTGGAAAAGGCTCCCCAGGGAAGTGGTCACAGCACCAAGTCTGACAGATTTCAAGAGGTGTTGGACAACTGTCTCAGACACATGGTGTGACTCTTGGGGTTGGTGCTGTGCATGACCAGGAGCTGGACTCCATGATCCTTATGGTACTTTCCAACTCAGGATATTCTATGAGTCTGTGATTCTGTGAACAGCACTTTCAAGTGCCAGTGTGGATACTGGGTTCAGTGTCTTCTGCTTTGATCCCAGAACTGGCTACCAAATGGAAAGATTTTTTTAAAAACAGTTACCATAATTAGGTTCTGTACCAGCAAATGTTCAGGAAACATATGGGCAATTTGCTGTACCAGTTGATAAAGCAGTCTCCAATAGTTTCTGCTTCACAGAGCAGAAGATGTTATGCAGCTAGATTGGATCATACTAGGCACATAGTGTTTTTGTGGTGCCAGCCAGCTTGAGTTGTTTGGTTGTAGACAGCTATATTCACCCAAGAATGAGCCAGTATGTCAACCTGGGCTAGTTTGGATTTAGTTGTAGTGAAGCACTTCCAAGCATATGACAGATGTGTGCCACCACTTACCCTATGGAATCAGACAGATGGTAGGAGTTTTCTTAGTTGTGTCAGTATGGTCTGCAAGACACAGTAGCTTCAGCACTGTCCCAGTCTGCACACCTTCAGACTAGCAGCAGGTAGTGTAAGTCTAATCATTATCCTGCTAGACACTTGCTGGAACTGGCAAGTAAACCTCTCTGGCTTGACTCTTCAACATAGTATTTTGTGGACAAGCTCTGTTATTGCTAATGGGATCAAATGCTAACCCCGTGTTGTCTGTTGTCTAGTTCTGTTTCCACTTCAGAAATGTATGTTTCTATAGAGGGTGGGATAGTAAAAATTCTCTCTCATCCTTTCTAAAGACAAAAAGAGTTCAGCTTAAGCAGATATCATGATAATCAAGGAACCAAACCATGTAACCTGCTAGGTTTGCAGGTAAAAATTCTGTCTTAGACTGAACTTGGATTGATGGGCTGAGACCAATGGTATGAAGTTCAACAAGGCAAAGTGCCAGGTGCTGCACATTAGGTACAACCACTCCATGGAGTGTTATAGTCTGGGGGAAAATGGCAGGAAAGGAGCCCAGTGGAAAAGGACCTTGGGGTGCTGGTCAGCAGCTGAACATGAGCCAGCAGTGCCCAGGTAATGCAGGAGGCCAATGGCCTGTACCAGCAATAGTGTGCCAGTCAAGGCAGTGACTGCTCCCATGTATTGGGCACTGGTGAGGTCACACCTCAAGCACTGTGTTCAGTTTTGGGGCCCTCACAGCAAGTACATCAAGGTGCTGCAGCATGTCCAGAGAAGGGCAGTGGAGCTGGGGAAGGGGCTGGAACATATGTTGTTCCATATGGAACATATGGAAGAGCAGCTGAGGCAGCTGGGAGTGTCTAGTGTGGAGAAAAGGAGGTTCAAGGGAGACTTTATCACTCTCTACAAGTTCCTGAAAGGAGGCTGTAGCAAGGTGGGGGTCAGTCTCTTCTCCCAGGCAATCAGTGACAGGACAAATGGACATAGCTTCAATCTGCACCAGGGGAGGTTCAGCTTGGACATCAGGAAAATTTTCTTCACAGAAAGGGTTGATAAACATTGGAATGGACAGCCCAGGCAGGTGGTGGAGTTAACATCCCTGGAAAAATATTCAAGAGACAACTAGACATGCCATTTAGTGCTATGATCTAAGTGGAGATCAGTCAAAAGCTGGGTTCAATGATCTTGGAGGTCTTTTCCAACCTAAATGATTCTTTGAGCTGTGATTCTGTGAGCTGTTATATAGGCAAAGAAAGAACTATATAACAACTATAAGTAACCAAAGCAGCTGAAAAAAACTTCCCTGTCTTCCACTCCCTGAGTATCAGGAGATACAGCATCGGTAGCCACTTCAGGCCAAGGAATTCAAACCTGCACCCCCCCCCTTCCCACTAACACACTCAGTGTATCAGCTTTCTTAGGCAGGGATCTTCTTCACAGAAGACCTGGGGACTGTGCCAATGACTGGACACAGTCATGCCTTAATTGGGGTGAGCAGTTTGAAGGAAACAACAGAAGAGATGTTCAATTTCAGCAAGTCAGTATTGGCTTACCAGAAGCTACATTAACAAAGATAATGGAGAAAATACTGTTAGAACAGAGATATGTATGACCTACAGCCATATCAGATCATAAAAGCACTTAAATTATGTTCAGCTTAAATAATTTGTCAGCAAGACTAATATGACATCAGAGAATGAGGAACCTGCAGGGGCTGAGGAAGGAAGAGTATCTGTTAAAAAAAACATGCATTTAGCCTCCATGGCATGCATCTCCAATAGAGACATACAATTTGTCGTGCCTGACAGCTGTGGTGGAATCCTCCAGAGGGGAAAAAGTAGAAGGCAGAGAACATTTTAAAGTAATTTTTGGGCTTCAGGGTAGTAGATTTAGAGACTCTGTGTACCAAAAATAAGGCTTGTATATAGTTAAGTATTTGGGCAAAAGAGCTCTAGGGACACTCCTTGCCCGCATCTGCTGATGATGATGTTGGAAGGGATGAAGCACATATGGTAGCGAACTCCATCCTCCCTGTGCAAGCTGCCCTGTGCCTCTAGAACCTCTACAGCATCTTAAACAAGGATCTGCATTACTGCCTCACATTAAAGAACACATTTCACAGACACTCCCTTATTGGAGATGTGATGTGAGTTTTCACATGTCAAACATAAACAACATTGACTAGTTCCTGGCAAGAGAGCTGTCCAGAGTGGGAAGGGCAGGTATGATGGATTGCTTTAGAAAACCTTAGCATTTCTTTCCTCAGAGATCCTTTTGATTCCCAATCTATTGTATCTGGTACAAGGTGAGATTAAATGAAATTGGCAGTGTCAATGAAATCCAGCAGCAAGGCTGCAGTGAAAGTAGCTGCAAGAGGCCTCTGGCCCAGGCAAGGTCAGTGGCTGGGCAGGAGCTGCTGGCTCCTTCTCCCTCCCTCAGCTGGCAGCACCCGGGGGCAGCAGTCAGCTGCAGAGGATTAGAGATCTGCTGCAGAGAGCCAGAGAGCTGCCAGCCTTCACACCAGCCCTCTGGAAGGCTTCAGCTCTGAAGGGGATTTCATATTTGGATTTTTTTACTTTCCTTTACACAGAGCACTAGGTCTTTGGATGTGATCTAAATGCATCTGTAATAACAGATAGCTTTCTGGCAAATGCAGGGAGGAGTTCCCTGAAAGTTTCAGAGCAAGCTGTCAGATTGAAAGCATAAGAAGCCAGAAATTGCAGCATGAAGAAAGAAAACATACACAAATAGGGCTGCCAAACCCATGAATATTTTACTCAGAGTGCAGGTTCAGCAGAGCTTAAATGTTTTGTACAGGGTATTTTTATTCTTTTTCAAATATTGCTCTTACACTGTGTTCTTTCTTTGCTGGGTTAGAAACAAGTGAAATTATGGGAGTGCTCTTTCTTCATGAGAAGGCAGCTGTTAAGAGAAGGACAACCACTGATAGGAATGGTTTAAATTTACAAGATAGTACGTGTTACCAGTAGGCACTACTCTCTCATCCCTATTTGAAGATTTTTTTCTTTAGCTTGATAAAAATGTTTAACTATGAAACAAACAAAAAATACAATGGAAGGTTTCTAAATGCAGATCTGTATGGAAATAAAACAGGTGGTATTTCATGAGCTGCAGTAACAAGGCAGAGGTGGGATGAATTCCTCTTGGGCAGCCCCAAAGTAGATGTAACCAACAGTGTTATTCCTTTGTTCAGATGGAGGCTTTGAGAGAGGGTTTCAGCTGGATGATCTGGGATAATTCAGAAGAGCATCTGGGGAAGGGCTACAGATGGATTTTCAGAATAGTATTAGCAAATCTAGTCTTCTAGCAAGTCTTTAAATTGCTGGGAGAAACCTGAAAGTGCTTTGGGAAACATGCTACTTTCTTCATTTGCAGCTCTGCTGCAATACCTAAATTTAGAGTGAAGTTTAGGGATAAAAAAGTAAGGAAAGAAAAGCACCTTTTTATTTGTAGGGTGGGGGGAAGGTAGAGGAGAAGAACAACAAGGAATTATGTGCTCTGAGGTAAGTCCATGGACTAGACAAAGCAGGATTCACTTTCATTATACATCCTCAAGAGAAGAAGCCCTGATGTTGGATGCAAGACTTGTACCATACGTACAAAAATTTGGACATATTTGAACAACCTTAGACAACCTTAAACTTGTTCTTTAGGTCAGGGGATTCTGTAGGTAGTTAGAAACAGGAAGTATCTGCAATGCCTACATTATAGGCAGCAAATTAAGATCTTCTCTCATGCAAACATTCATAAGTCATGAAGTTCAGTTTATGGCTAATCCCACCACCCACTATGGCATTTGCTGGATACAGGATTTGTGAGGTGGACCTCTGACATTTCAAATATTATTATACAGAAATATCCATATTATCTTCTGGAAGCCCCTCACCTGCATGTCTGTAGGAGTGAGTGCACCTGCATTTCTTCTCATTTCAGTGAAATAAAACAGCAAACCCAGTACACAAATATTCATCCTTTTTCACTTTTCTGATATTCCTTTTAACTCACAGCCTGCAATTCATAAAATTCATACTGCCAATTGCCTTTCTCCAGAATGAGGGACATACATGTTAAAGGAGAGTGTATGAGAAGTCCAGGTTTTCCTCATGAATAGCAATCACATGTACAAGTCACAGAAGTTTGAGAGCATATATTATTGCCATGCCATCTGCTGAGAAAAGCCAGAATCTCAGCTGTCTCTCAGGAGAAGGCAAGGACCCAGAGGTTTGCTGTACCCTCCAGACATATCTGCATTTTTTCTTCATCTTTAAATCAAGTTCAGAAAACATAACTATGCATGCTTTCATTGCAAGTTAATGGAGTCAACCACTGGATTTTGTTTGGAGCTTGATCTTACTATGCCTCAAAGTTGTGATATTTTGTTTCTGTTCTTAAAAGCTTTACCACAAACTTAGCTTAGTGTTTCAGAAACACCTTTTAAATGTTTTTAATTTTTATGGTCCTGCTTTCAGATATTGGAAACCTATTTAATGGAGTGGAGACTCACTCATTGAGCCTAAAGTTCAGGAGGAAATAAAAGAACCCAGAATAATGAAAAGTAAAAAAGCAAGTGCTGGAGCACACCAGCCTGAGGTGTGAGCCCAGCAGTGTGACTGTGTAGAGTGCTGCCAATACCCACTCAAGGAAACAGCAGATTTGTTCCTGCTGGCAAATCGACTCCTTCAACAAAGTGACCATTTGCAATAGTACCCTCAGTTCTGAGTGAGGTCTGAAGTCACAAGCACAAGTGGGGGACCATCAGCTTGGTCATGGGCACTGAGCACAGGGAAAAGGACCTGTTTTTTCTCCTGCTCACCTCCTTCCCCAGGAGAGAGAAAAATACCAATTGACTGCTTGAACTTTCAAGTGAACTGAAGCCAGTATTTTGTAAAGTCAATGTGTCACATTATGAGTACTGAAGCTTTAGTTATATCTTTTCCTGACTAAGCAGAAGTCCTGGGCAATTCACCTGTTTCAAATGTTAATCAGAAATGGAAGTAGCAGCTTTTTGAGCAGAGACAGCATTCCTTTCCCTATTCTTGTCTGCTCCAGAATTAGATCACCTTTCTTGTAGCTACCCTGGGGCCTTAGAACAAACTCTCAGTCTAGTACCTAGCCAGCCAAGCATTAAGAAAGGTTTTTGCTTTGTCTAAGTTGCAGCAGTACCAGAAAGTGTAATATGGTCCCTCCTTCCTAACATTAGGGCTGTTATAGTCCATCTTCTCAGTAGGAGTTATTGTGCCTGAACAAGAAGCTTGCATCAAAGCCACAGCTCCCTCCCTGCATAAGGAAAAATCTCCATTGTTATAACTTTGCCAAAAAAACATATTTCTTCTTGCTATGAATATTGCCCCATGTTCCAGTAACAAGCCCATGTAGAGGCCAGGTTCCTTTTAAGGAAATATTCAATTGAAGTCATTGTCAATGTTATCAGCTGTGGAATCAAGCAGGGATTCTTTTCATGTTGGTTTCATCCAAAGAGTAGCAGAACTATGGAGACAAGTGCATAAGCACAGTACACTGCTGCTCATTGGTAGTCACCAGTTTGACAGCCAGAGCACTCAAAGGAGTTTTACTCTGTTGCCCTTCTGGGGCAAGGAGGAACTCGAGAAAGAAGCCTCCATTTAAGCAGTCATAACTATTAACTTATGTTTTCACATTTAAGAGTAAGATGTGTTTTTACTTTGACAATGCCATCCTTACATAAAGTAGCAGGGAAGGTTTAGCACAATTCTCTGTCGAAAGGCCTCCTAAGTGGCAGATCTTCACTGCAGAAATAAACATCCTCTTTTCACATATTCTAGTGGAAGAGCGTCATTGCTCCTGCAAGCCCAAAAGAGCCAAAGGGGGGGTTACTATTGTGCTTATTTTTGTAAAAAACAGTTTATCTCAAGTAGATCTCCACCTTTGGTCTGAGTCATAGAGTAAGATTTAACCCATCCTTGCTACCTTCACTTCATAGAACCACAGAACTCTGTGATCACTTCAGCATATCCTGCATCAGGAACCATCCTCAAATGTCACAGCACCCCAAGACATTGCAGACAGTGTATCATTGTTATTTGTAGACTTGAGCTGCATCAGCTCATTTCAGGATTAAGAGATTAATTTTCTTTGTCAGCATTTCCTGTACTGGACCCTCACCAGCTTCCTTTTCTTGGTTTACCTCTTGCCTGCTGTGGTTTCTGCAAAATTTCTGCTTATTTTGAAGGATATTTCTATACTTTTGAGGATGCCCTTGTTTTTGGTGGTATGAGATCACATCAGTGTCAACAACCACAGGGTTGTTTGGCCAGATTGCCCAGCTCTTGCTGTCAAAACACTTCTACAAGTGACATGAATCGCTTGCTTAAACTTCCAGGTTCAGAAGCCTCACTGATTTTTTCATGACCATTAAAAACTCTTGTCTTTATCAGCAGACTGCATGCATTTGCCCCAGAAAGCAGGTATGACTTGTATTAGATGACACCAGTTCCATAAGTTTATCTCTTGTTACTGGAAGTCTCTCCTGAGGGAAAGGATACCATTGGTAGGATACTTTCCAAGACAGAGCCATAAGTGTGCTTCCAGATAGCTGCTTGTTAAACATGCAAGTCAACCCACAAGCTGGCTTTCCTCTTGCATTTTTGAGTCATCACTTTCACATGATATCTACAAATAGCTCCGATTCACTTTAAATAAGTGCAAGGAATTGACTGCCTGAGGAGGGTGCACTTGTCTGCTCCAAAATGATTTGCATGGAAAGGGGCTTCTACTTTCCCCAAAAACTCTTCCAATATCACAAGCATTGCAGACAGCTGTTACCACCAAAGGCCAGTTCCCTCTCCCAGACTGTAGTTTTGAATATAAAGGCCCTATTTCCCCTCCAAACAAATGAATACTGGTTGTAGCAAGCTGCACACAGAATAGTTTCCAAAAGGCAAGGAAAGCACAAACAGGAGCTGATTTCAGCCACTTATAGCCTTTCTATCCAGGCCACTGCAACTATCCTCAGCTGGTACTTTCAGTTGTCATTATTTAAATGCTATATTTGAGTTTTCATGTTTCTACCATCTGCTCACATAATACAGAGTTTCTCAAGACAATAATCTGATGTAAAAATACCTCAAGATAATGACACAAACTTGAGGGACCTCAGAATTTCCTTTTAAGGAACACTTGAGCATGTGACACTCTGCAAAAATCAACCAGGAAAGGCACCAGCTGCTTCATAATTAGAATATAGTTTGTTTGTTTGTTTGTTTGTTTGTTTGTTTTTATTTATTTTGAGATTAGGCCAAAGTCAGTGAATAGGCAAAAAAAAAAAAAAAAAAAGAATAGGCCAAATCTAAGATTAGCTATTCTACTCCCTACAGACTGACTTCTTAAAGGCACAAGTGGGTAACTAATTATACATATACAAGCATGCTCAGCTCCCAGAGCAATCCAGGCTGGGGACACACTGCTGAGGGAGAAGCCCTGCAGAAAAGACCCTCAGGGTTCTGGTGGGCAGTGAGCTGAGACCTGGCAGCAGAAAGGTCAAAAACATCCTGCCCTGTATGTCAGAAGTGCAGCCAGTAGGTTGATGGGAGTGATTATGCCCCTCATCTCAGCAATCATTAGGGTGTATCCAGAGTCCTGCACCCAGTTTTGAGGTGAGTTCAGCAGAGGACCCACAGGATCCTCAGGGGTCTGGAGCACTTGCCCTGTGAGAACAGAGTGAGACTGAAGTGGCTTATCCTGGCTAAGCTTTGGGAGTGCTTACAAACAGCCCTCAACACCTGTGGGAAAGCCACCAAGGAGCTGGAACCAGGCAGTGAATGGTGGGGGGATGAGAAATTGTGAATGAAAGCTGGAAATAGAAAGGTTCAGAGAGAAGATAAGGAGAGCCTTTCCCCCTTGGGACAGCGGGGCAGGGGTGTGTGCTGTCCGGGGAAACTGTGCTGGCTCCATCCTGGGAGTTTTCTGATCCAAAAAAGGGCACAGCTCTAAGCAGCCTGATGTGGGCTCAGAGGAGACCCTACCAGAGTGGAAGGATGCACTGGAGACCTCCTCACTTCCCTTCCCTTCCAAATACTCCGATGATCTTGTGATCGTATATAAATAACTCTTCTATAGCATTGCTACTTACAAAGACAACAAGTAGAAAACCATGTGTTCCACAATATTGATGCCTAGCAACCAACAGAGTAATTCCTGGAAATCCACTTAAAGAGAATTTCAGGGGCTGGACTATACACTTGTTAGCTGCTTTTTGCCATTGAAATAGCACATTACAGATAAAGGAAGGTCTGAGAATTTGCTTGACTGCTTTCTGATAGTTATTCTGTGAATTGAAGTATGACAGGCCTTAGAGGATCAGTCAAGATGGACCCATTATGTCAGGCCTGTGCACAACTTGCCTCAAACAAATTAATGCCTGAACAGCACAAGCAGCAAAGAAATGAAGTGTCCAGGGACTTTGGGTAAGTCAATACTAGAGCCTAGCTTTATGCCATAACTACTCAAAATGCTAGTCATTGGGGCATAGTTCGTCTGAAAGCATGGGAGTAAAAGGGAGAGAAATCCTCTGTTTTGTTACTTTTCTTCTCATAGTACCCCATATTTCATCTTCATTGCATAAAAGCATATTACAGACATATTGTTAAGTTGATTCAGGTGGTGCAAGGACAAGCAGTTCCCAATCAAGGAAGCAGTTTTATTGCCTTAGCCTTCTATAACCCCAGAATTATCTTTTTGTGCTCTAAATCCATTTCTTCCTGTAGTTATGTATTTCTTTAGAGGAAATTTCTGATAGCAGGGGTGCTGAAAGCAAGCTAAATGATCACAATGAGCCTTTTGGATCTGAAAGTCTAGGAACTGAGCTGTGTCCATTTCATACAGTGTACTGAAATGAAAGAGTAAGGGAGAGAACATTAATTTTTGTGGGTTGAGCTTGAGCCTCCCTTTTTATTCTGAGAGGTAATTTTATTTAATTATTTGCCTTTAAGGTAGAGTGTTCTTGAACGACAAAAATAATGAAATAAAAACAAAGTCAGTGATCTTTGTGCTAGTAAGGGCATATGAATAATAGCACTATGACCCACTGGCAGAGGAGGGGTAGGGGAAGAAGTGGTCACTGAGACTCACTCTTCATTGGTCACCCCAGAGCATCATGTGGCTTTGGCTCCTTTTTAAAGATAAGTGCTCTTCTCCTGGAGCTCATTATATTCCCCTGTTCTGCTGGAACCTGTGGAGGACATCTTTCTAGGCTGACAAAATGTGTGACCATTTTGTGGGCACCTGGAAGCTCCTTTCTAGTGAAAACTTTGAGGACTATATGAAAGAACTGGGTGAGAATTGTTATTTCAACTTCTTGTATCTGGAACAGGGAAGCAATGCCAATTTTGAACTTTATTCTTTACTTGCTTTTTCTGGCTGTGCTGTTAATAAAGGGGGGTTTAATCCACTATTTTGATTAGATAGTCTTAAACTGGAGAATTCATCTGTTTCAATAAGTGGTGTTGAAATCCTAAAAAGCAGGAAAACTTTGATTGATGGGAATAATTTCAGGTAAGTCAAGTTATGCATGCCTTATTAGTAGTTTTATAAATGGAAGTAAAACACATCACTGGATTATTTTATGTGAATTAACTTTTATTCTTGAACATGCAAATCGGTGTGATGCTAGAAAGCAGCAAGTTTCCTTATGTCTATGAGCAACACACCTAAGCATCTTTAAAATGCTACTGGATTAGGACACCAGTTAATTGCCATGGCTATTATAGTGAATGAAACTCTGTAGCTGCCTCCAGTGAATATCAACAAAGACAAATGCATGGATTCATGCAGATAGTTGCAAGATTTGATGTCTAATACTTTTCTCTAAAGGTGTAGATTTCTCACTTAGAATTAAAATTAGGATTTAAAAGGTTTCAATATTCTGTTAGTATGGAAGAATCCAGGAGTAACTTGCACTGATTCAATTACTACGTGCTAAAAAGCTGGGGGGGTTATTTGCAGTTTAGGGGTAAAATACTTACTGTGACTTATCCTGACATCTTTCAATGAGTGAGACTTGAACTCCTAATCTTTACTCCAGATTTTACTCAGGACATAACAATTGCCAGCTATTTCTTAATCATTTCCTTATATTCAACCTACCCACTTGTAAATATAAAAAGCTTGTGGTTTTTTTTTTCCTTTTTTGTTAGTTTTGTTGCTTTTGTGGCTCAGAAACTGTTGTATATTCCTGCTTATTTACAATTAACATAATTGCTTGTATGCAATTAGCATACAAGTTAGTGTACAAGCTACAAAATTATTCTGAACAAGCCTATGTGCAAATATCTGGCATTCATATAATCTCGGTCATCAAAATATTGCTTTTACTATTTTGACAATGACAGAGAATTTCCTTACATCAACCCACCCAGCTTGGTCTATAGCAGTACCTAGTAAGATTTTACAAAAGAATCTCTGTAACATAGAATTATTAACACTTAGAAAGCAACAGGGGGAAAAGCACTGAGGGGTTTTTTCCCAACGTATAAGACAAAAAGATTGAGGAAAGACAAAAAATCCATAGTGCCCTATCTTATTTACAGGTGTGGGGTTTGCTACCAGGAAGATGGCTGGTGTGGCCAAGCCTAATGTAACTATCAGCATCAATGGAGATGTGATAACCATCAAATCAGAAAGTACCTTCAAAAATACAGAGGTCTCTTTCAAGCTGGGTGAAGAGTTTGATGAGACTACAGCAGATGACAGAAAAACAAAGGTGAGTCCCAAAATGGCATTTTGCAAATACATCTCTCAAAAGTGATGTGGGAGCGGCAGGGCAGAGCTGTGATTTTGATATCCAGTGCAGAAATGCTGCCTCCACAGGTAAGAGTATTGTGGGTGCTTTGTGCTTAGTGCTGGTTGGACCTGGAGAGTCTTCTCCTGAGAGCAGAGCACCCTGGTGAAACAGCCACGCTTTGTTTTTTCACTTTGATAGAATGTCATAACCCTAGACAGTGGTGTGCTGGTCCAGGTGCAGAAGTGGGATGGAAAAGAGACTATCATAAAGAGAAAAGTGGTGGATGGGAACCTGGTGGTGGTAAGTTAATTTTTGTTACTTAATTGCTGAATTCAGTGTTCAGGGTTCATGTTTAGCTGATGTATGACTTTGGATTAGACACAGGGAGGGAAAGCATCTGTAAGGACTCTCTGCACTTGTTGAGAAGCCTCTCAGATTGAGTCTAGAGCATAGGTGAAAACTGAAAAGCTGTTAAATTTATGGAATGGTATGGAGGTGCCTGTTCTCCATAGCAAGACATGGTTGGGAAAGTGTAGGAAGAAAAACCCAAAATCCTTATGAGATAAACTTACATATTTCAGAATCTCTAAGTCCTGAAGCATTAGCAAAGCCCACATTAAACACCTCCACTCTATGCTGATGCAGAGTACTGCTGTTCATCTTCAGCAGAGGCTGAAGATGGGAATCTTCTGTGGGAATCCTGCTATACATGACCAACAACTGTGGAAATCATATGATGTTAGAGCAAGGAAATGTGTCCTAGCTCTGTTGGTTGGTTTTATCTGGTCAGAGACTATTGTGCTTGACTTGATGCCAGTAAGGCCTGCATACAGCCTGGGGCTTCCCAGCTCCGCTCTACAGTTTTAGAAAACACACTGAAAAATCTGGGACAGGACTAAATCTATGTTCATAAAAGGCAGCTAAGATTCCTACATGCTGCAAAATAATACACATACACAAAATTCCTGAAGAGTTCTGCCCTTCCCTAAGGAAAAATAATATGTCCATAAATTCAACATTTAAATTCCTTTGGATAGAGACCAGAGGAGAAGAAATAGAAATCGTTTTTAATAACAACTTCATTAAGAAAGAGTGAACAAAACAGAGTTTGATCTAACTTAAAAATAGATGAGGACAGAGCCTAACATGCAGAGGCTGACACTAGCAGCTGCAAGTCTGAAAGCTCTCTGTGTGTGCATGTGTTGTGCTCATGTATGTGAAGACAATCATGGCTGCAAAAGGTGAAGGAAAAAAAGGTTCATGCCCACCTCCAGGGTCCAGTCAGCCTCCACAGAAGTCCTAAGAGCCTTCTTTAGAGATTTTTAAGAAAACATTAGAAATCTCCTGGTGGTCAGTAGAGCAGTTCTTGAAAATTCTTTCACTCCTGTGCTTGTTTTTCAGTCTTCTGTTGCTAAAGCTCTCAAAACTGAGTTCCACTCTTTTAGCAATTGCCTTTAGAGCAGAGAAATGCAATTTTTTCTTAAACTAGTTCCCAATAGATAAGTATTCTCTATCTTCTGACTAACAAATATTTAGTAAGAGTTAAAAGCTTATTGAATTATCTTTTCTTTCCAGGAATGCACCATGAATAACGTTTCCTGCAAAAGAACTTATGAAAAAGCATGAAGAAGCCACCTTCACACAGGATTAATGCTTAAAGCTGGAGTAAAACAACTAACTTAACCAAAGGAGAAAAGCCCCATAAATCTGTTTTAAAGAGAACTGTACTTTTTTTTTTTTTTTTCAGATATATCCCAAAGCAGTTACACGCATTTAGTCTAATTTGTTGTGCTATTCAATAAAATGTTCTGCTTTCTACAATGTGTGCTTATGCTGGAGTCTGTCAGGGAGGGGCTTGGGGGCGATGCAGTGTGGGAAGGGGTGCAGGGCAGGAAAGCACCGTGTGACAGCCAGTGCCACTCTCAGCCTTGTCACCCATCTCCTGTGGAAAGAGCTTTGGAGCCGGTCCAGGGAGCGGCGCTGGTGTCACGGTGGGAGATGGACCCCTGAACATCATCTGGGGAGTGCTTGCAGGGCTGCCACCTGCGAGGAATCAGCCAGGGGAATAGGGATGCTCTATGCAGCTTCAAGCAGAGGTGGTTGCTCCTGGGGCAGGGAGGAGGATGATCTGTGGATGCTCAGGTTTGGCTTCCAAACATGAGCAGGGTACAAGGCACCTCCTCTGTGCACAAATGCAGACAATTTTAAACCTGGCAACCATTTGAAGAAGCTTGATGTTATCCTTTTTTCACGTCAAGTGTGAAATTATAGCAGTTAGAGCTTTCACCTGTGATTATTTTTTCAATATGCTTGTCTTGAACATCTTATTTTGACCTAGATAGGCTAAAAGCCTGGAATTAAGACTCATAGCTTAAAAAATACTCAGGTTTGCTAAAAGTCTGTACAAGTTTGCTGGTGGTACAACCTCCTTTATTACCTACATTTTATACTAGTTCACTAGGCTTGATCATTCTTGGGAACATGAGCCTTCCTAGATGCTTATTTTTGAACTGCCATCTTCTACTGCCCATTAGCCTGGTCTCCTATTTCAAAACTTTGCATCTACAGAAGCCATGATTTTTACACCTGGAAGGTCGTAAAGTGAGGACAAAATAAAAAAAAATTGAGATTTCTGGGTAAAACCCAGACAATAAGTATAAAAATGTGTGCTTTAACCACTAAATGGAGAAATGACCATATCTCAAGTGATTAAGAACTTTGAACCAAATTCCACATATTCCTGACATTCCCAAAGTCAGCTGTCAGAGGTGGTGAGTCCCTACTGCTAGCAGCAGTGACCTCTCATACACTTTCCACTGAATTACTCAGGTTGTTTCCAAGTTTTTGCACTATTTATACAACCAGATAGGGAAATGGAAGGACTTTTACATTGTACATGAGCCGAGGAGTCATTTAAAAGTGATGCCAAAGACTATCAGTAAATTCTGCAGAAAAACAAACAACTCCTTTGTTTTAAGCTTGGCTTCACTGCTTGTGATATCTCACAAATTTAGAGAACAGCAGTTGCATATGGGATAGAAAAATGCTTCAGAGAACTCCATATATATGTAGTACTAAATCTACTTAGCACTTAACTAAACCAAAATTATTTATGATATTTAGGATACAACTGCAATTAGTGATAGAAAAATCTACATGAGAGTGATGGTTGTAAGAAGCAGAAAAATTGATTTAAATAAACTCCATATAGATGTTAAATATAAGCCCATGGTATTCTGTCATCCACAAATTTGGAAATACTCTGTCAGAGGTAAAATTTCCAGTAGTTTAGTATTGATATAGCAGATTTTATTTTCCAGAAATCTTACATTCTGAATCCAGCCAGCAGTTACAATTGTAACATTCACAGCCTAATATTTCAGTAAAGGGTAATCTCTTCTAAAAGAGAAACAAAACCCATTTGTTTTGGTACCTGGTGAGTGACTTTGAACTTTGTGAATGAATGAAGACACTTAAAACTTCTATTTTTGGAAATTTCAATAAAGTGACATTCTGTCTATAAACCTGAACAGGGAGAGCATCATAAGGAAATATTAGTGATGCTTTTCTTAGAATATGAACATGTTTGGGATTTATTCTCTGAAGAAGGACAAAATTTATTATTAAAAAAACTATTATAAAAACGGCACCAGTCTAGTGACTGCTTGAATAAGTGGAGGTGATTCCTCTCTGTCAAGAAAAGACGTGTGCTCTCAGGCCCAGATGGAGGTGAGAGTACACATTTCTAAGGGCTAAAGCCAGATCAGTGTCTTGACCTTACCTGCAGAGCAGCACAGAACTCCCTCTCTCTTCTGTCATGTTGAACTATTGTCCAAAATTCAGTAACCACCCCAGAGCGTTCCTTTCTGCCAAGGAAGGCTCCTCCTAAACCCATACAAACCCATGGGCAGCACACTTACTGCAGCAGGCACCTTGACTACTGAGAGGAGGAGATCTCTGCCCCTCATCGTATTCACTTACTACTCCTTCACAGGTTTCTTGGACAGCAAAAGGGAAAGGCAACTCACACCCACAGATTTTTGGCAATTCAGCAGAAAGATGAAGAAAGGCATATTCTGATCATTGATCTATCCATTGTTTTTCTCTTTTTCTTTTAACTGTTTATTTCCACTGGAAAGAACTTGAAGGGCTTTTGTGTCCTGGCCAGTCAAGCTCTCTGTGTGTAGTGCAGTCTGGACTTGTTCCCCCAGCCCAGCTGTCCCAGTCTGGTTTTGTAGGATGTTCAAGCTAAGGGACAAGAAGCTATTTGCACCCTCCAATGTAGCTATAGGGAAAAGGGAGGATGCTGGCCCCATGGTCAGGGTTTATCAGCCTCACAGAGTCAATGCTAAAACATCCTTGGTGTCCTCACAACAAGTCCCTCTTTGACCTCTGTTCTCCCGTTCTGTTTCTATTTTCTTCATCGCTCCTCTGGGAATCTATTTAGACTTTGTTTGCCTTGAATTTGATTAGATCATATTTCCTTTAAAGAAATTCACATAAGTTTTCTTTCTGTGTTTCTTTAAATTCTTTAAATACTTTCTGTATTTTCTTTCTTTTATCTCTAAATAATCTCTGAATTCTTAGTTCTCTATTTCTATCAAGTTTTACCTTTATCTCTTGTGTTTCTTCACAATCTCCAAGTTCAATGTTTTAAATCCTGTTTTACATGAACCATAAGCAAAACAAGGGAATCAAGGCTCTCCCTTATCAAACGTACTCACAATCCTTGATGCTTTTTTCCCCTTTAGATTCCAAGAAAAGATTGGTTTCCATGATTATTTATACTGAGATATAATTCCCTGTTCTTGTTCTTCCTAAACTGTAAGTCCTTTTAATGAAAGTACTGATTTTTCTTTGTGACAAAGAGATAGATGGTAGCAATGTCAACATTGTTTGAGACTGCTTAAGACTGGGGTTTTGTCTGAATAAATAATTCTCTGTTACTTTTGTTCTTAAGGTTACTGGTACTGCAGTGTAGCTGTTCTATTCTGACTAATTTGCTCTTCTTGAATTTCTTTGGGCCTAAATTTACAACATCCCAATCATCTTTTATTACCCAAAGGCACCAGTCTTGTCTTGTTAAACAGCCTTTATGTGGGTAAGACAATTAAATAAAAGAACAAAGAATGCCTGAGGAGCAACGGTAGACTATTTTCATATTATTTCTTGAGCAATAATGGATAGTTTCATTTAGAAGAAATTTTCTCATTTTCAGAGATGGGATAAAAGAACTAGGTATTATTTATAAAAAAAGTGATATTATGCATCTTTGCTTTAGAGAAGTTTTGTGTGGACAACATTTTCAAAGACTGACATTTACTTGTTACAGATACAGTACCAGCTTCCTGTTGTGGGGGAGAAAGGGCTCTTTGCCATGATTATATTTTCAATCCTTCCAGACTTCTGCTCCCTGCACTGAACTATCATTAGACTGGTGCAGCAAGGGAAGCTCTTTTCAGCTTCCTCTATTGAAGTTATTATTGAGGGGTTTAAAACATTTGGCATATGCCACTAAAATACGTGACTGAAGACCTTCTTATTTCCCATAAACACCATATAAACCAAAGACTACAAGAAGCTCACTCCCCAGACTAATATTTACCTGTTTCAGGGTGTTCCCCTCCTTCCTCATGACAGCTTTCAAGTCAGGACCAGACCTCACCCTCCTCGTCATGCCACCATTTCCATCTCACTCTTTCTCACTCTTTCAACTCTAAACACAAGAAATTTGGTCCCACAACCTATAATCCCAGTGTCTCTTTCCTTAAAAGATCTGAAGAGTCTTTATAGGCCGTCATAACCCAGAAATTAGAGTCATACAAAAAAAGCAAAAAAAAAGTAACTATTATTTACCCAAGTAGCAAAGAAGCCTCTAACTTTCCATGTAGCAAGCAATCATTTTCTCCAGGAAGATGGTCTAGTAAGGGGAAGGACAGAATTATATCTGATGTGGTCTTGCACTAAATGGTTTCAGATAGTTTGAGGTGTCTTGAGTTACAAAGCTTTAAATTCCTGCCTGTCATACACATGTGGTTTATGGATTTATTCCTTATGTCTGTTTTGTACTGAGCATCAGACAATAGTTCTAATTGTGGACTTAAACTAAAAAAAAAAAGAAAAAGAAAAACAAAACAAACAAAAAAAACCAAACAAACAAACAAAAAAAAACCAAACCAAAACCGTTCTAAATGCTGAAAACTCTAATCTTTCAATCTTTTGGCTTGGTAGAAAATATTCTGGTGGTCCTGGTGTAGACCAAGCTGAATATGAACCAGGAACATGCATCAGCAGTGAAGGGTGAGTGATGTCCTGGGCTGCATTAGGAATGCTGAAGGTTGAAGGAGATTATCCTTCCCTTCTATTCTGCATGAGCAGGCCACAGCTGGAATGCTGGGTCCAGTTCAGGGCTCCCTAGTATAAACAGTACATGGACCCAAGGAGGTTGTGGCATTTCTTCAAGGAAGCAGGGAAACCTGTGGAAATCTGACAATAGTAGGACACATTTGAATGCAACTCCTTATATTATTGTGCAGGATTAAATCTTCCCTTTACCTTGTGGCAGATCAACTACCCATGTGCAGAAAGAAAAAAGAAAACAGAATATGTCCCCCTGTCAAGTCAGCAAAGCTTCTTGCCTCTCACCAAGTGATTTTGAGCTAAGAATAAGCACTTTAATAACCCAGCCTCCTTTCACGCCTGTCAAGCACAAGAGCTGATCTCCATTATGATGCACTGATCTTCTGAATATTCCTGGTTGTAAAAGGGAGCCAGCAAGTATTGTCTGCTTCTTCTTTTTGTGATCCTGTCTGGGATATATGCAGGGAAGAACACACAGCTTGGGATCATTTCTCTGATGAAAAGGGAGAAAACAGAACAGTATAATTCACTTCTGCCTTTAAATGATAAACAATACAGATCTTTTCCAGGATGGATCATGAAAGTAAAAAAAAAACCCCAACAAACCATTTTTGTACATTGTCTTCTTGACTGTTCCATCACACAATCAACATGGCTCTGGTTTATCTGATCAGCTCAGAGGTGACGATAGTGGTAACACTCTACAACCTCCTGAGGAGGGGAAGTGGAGAGAAAGGTGCTGATCTCTTCTCCCTGGTATCCAAGGGTAGGATATGGATTCCCCCAAGGTGTGGGAATGGTTCAAAGCTGTGTCAAGGGAGGTTCAGATTTGTCATTAAGAAGCACTTCTTTAGTAAGAGACTGGTCATACACTGAAACAGACTTCCTAGAGAGGTGGTCAAAGCCTCAGGCCTGTCAGTGTTTAAGAGGCATTTGGAGAATGGCTTAACAACATGCTGTAACTTTTGGTCATCCCTGGATTGGTCAGGCAGTAGGATTAGATGGCTGTTATAGATTTCTGTTCTATATGATGACAGCAGGCAAATAACATTTGGAGGAGAGTGGGAGCTGGTTTTTGCAGGGGGGCAGTGCTCCTGTACTTTCTCTTGGTTGCTGACCCCCCAGGCGCCCCTCGTGTCCTGCCGTGCTCCGCGAAGGAAGTCAAGGCAGCGTCACCCGCGCCTTGCTGCTGCCACGGCTGCCTTGGACAAGGTGCACATTGTCTCGCCCGGCCACTGCCTCCCCTATTGGCCAGCCCCCCCTGCCACAGCGACCAGACCTCTTTAAAGGGAGACCACTAAGTCTCAGTTGGGCACACAATCTCTCTGACTGCCACCAAGAGCTGCTGTGGCCACTGCCTCTCTCTGCAGGACCTCACAAAGCCTGTACCATGTGTAACCGATTTGTGGGCACCTGGAAACTCATCTCCAGCGAAAATTTTGATGACTATATGAAAGAATTGGGTGAGAAATGTTCTGGGTTTGTTTGGTTTTGTTTGTTTGTTTGTTTGTTTGTGGTTTTTTTTTGTTAATAAGTTTCATTTGGGAAGGTTCTGCTCATGGATGGTGCCTTCTTTCTCACCAAAAAAAGCACTTAATTACTCTTCTAACATAATTTAATTTCTTTTCTTTAGCATCTAAATTGAAAAGGATAGGTGATTAATTACTATTATAAATTTACTTCTGTCTAACTGATATGAACTGATCTAATACGTTTTTCTGTCACAAGAGTAGTCTATGGAGATACAGATTTTTTTGTTTCCTCTTGATTGCACTATTAAACTTGTGACTTATGATAATTCACAATATATAATGGAGCTGATGTCTCATGGCACTGTAGTTTCAGATGTCTAAATACTGTGAATGAATCTATCTGTTACTGAAGAATGCCAGGAACGTAACAAATTAAGCACTGTTTTTCATTTTAATTCTGGCTTCATTCCTGCATGACAAGTGTATGGACAATCAGCTACTGCATTGCTTTTGCTCTATAAATGATTCACTGATTCCCTTTATTTGAAATGTTAGACTGAATAAAAAAAAAAAAAGAATTGCAGTTAATGAATTAGCCAGGGTGAATGTGGGAGGAAAGTCCAGCTGCAAATATTTTTCTGAACATCTGAACAGAATTGCTTAGTATGGAATAATTACTGCAAACAGTTTTATATTTTGCAGATAACTTTATACCCTTTTTTACAGATCTTTTCAACTGAGAATGTCATAGCATTAAGAAAGGCACTAACTGCAGCTATCCCTTTTCTGCTCTTATGAAGCAGTGATACATCACCAGTGGCTTCATTCCTACTTGCCCTGAGCCTTACAGCCTGTAGACAATGAACTGGACTGAAAAGGACTAGGCAATACAAAAGGTTTTTGGTATGGCATTTTCCTGGAAGCTCTTTGCAGCTCTCAGCCCTTATACCTCGACATTTTTTATATTTCATACTTGAATTTTTCACCGAGGTTTAGATGCAAGGATCCTTAAGGGATGTTAATAACAACTAAGGAATTACCCAGTCTTCAGTATGTTTTAATGAACAAGCACCAGTGTATTGGCAATTTAGCATCCAGTTTCTTCCTTGCAGCTATTAACAAAGGTACACATTCTCAGAATTGTCAAGGATTTTTAAAAAATTATTTTTACAAATTTTTATGAGAACCAGACTCTTCCTCTGAATTATTCTACTTATTCTATCTATATTAAATTAATGCAGATTTGTAATCAACCATATTTCTTCTTAGCTAAATGTGCACAGCTCTATAATTGTGTACATCTTTGCTTCTTGCTGAAGGTGCACACTTATCAGCTGGGGCTGCCTCAGCCCCTGAATGCTGAGGTTCTCACTCCTACTTCTGTCTCAGTAGTGTCTCATCTAAAGAATGAATGTTTCATCTAAATCAGGCATTAAAGTATTCAAGAAGAAACTCTTCCTTATTCTTCCACTGAAGAATCATGAGAGGATACTGAGTTTCTTGCTTCTGATTTCTAGGTGTGGGCTTAGCTGCCCGGAAACTAGGTGGCTTGGCAAGGCCTGACATTATCATTAGTATGAAAGGGGACATAGTGACCATCAGAACTGAAAGCACCTTCAAAAATACAAGCATTTCCTTCAAACTGGGCCAGCAGTTTGATGAAACAACAGCAGATGACCGGAAAGTCAAGGTAAGGGGGCTGATGATCTGTGATTGGTCTGAACACCTCGTAGAAGAACACCATGGGAAATTTTATCTACTCCCTTAGTGCACCTTGAGTTCTCCAAACTATTAAAATAAAGCACTGAAAGAGACACAGTATACTGCTGAATATAATGTTACTGAGCATGCCATTATCCCCGAATGCATATGTTGCTGAACACAAAGTGAATTGCTGCTCTAAACTAAAAGCTCATCCTGCAGCCTGAAACTCTTCTCTTGGAAATTACAGAGTGTTGTAACCTTGGAGAAAGGGTCATTGGTGCAAGTGCAGAAGTGGAATGGCAAAGAGACCACGATAAAGAGAAGACTTGTTGATGGGAAGATGGTGGTGGTAAGTTCACGTTCCTTGTACACTGCTAAAGGTCAGCCGGATGCAGCCTTCAGTACATTTCTGTCTAAACAGACTATCAAGTTTGGCTTACTCTTTGAATAATGAAACAAATTAAAGGAGAGGAAAATGGAACCAAGCTTAGAAAACAGCTGGAAAGAAATAAATGTTGTTGCATACAACAACTTGTCTTTAAAGTGACCATATTGGCAGAGCTGCCATAAGTTGACAGCATACTTACTACTCTCAACATTATTGTTCTTAAAAGGAATAAGGTTTAAAAATAACAGAAACCTGTATAATAGAAACAAAAGTTTATGAGCAAGGTACTGCTGTCCCTGAAACTGATCCTTCCTTTTCACTATCTTGCCCAAGCCAGGGAGATAAAACATTTTAGGGACCCTAGTTGTAAGGGTCACTATTAAAATTAAGATTTCACTTTGTTAATTAAAGTTTTAAAATATTGGAGTCAAATTTATTTTGGCAACTTGTTTGAAGTCAGCAGCATTACACTTTTACATGTGAGTTCATTCTGACTGTCTTTTGTTATAAGTTCTCACATGTAGAATCATAGAATGGTTTGGGTTGAAAGGAACCTTAAAGATCATCTAGTTCCAACCGACTGTCACAAACAAGAACACCTTCCACTACACCAGGTTACCTAAAGCCCCATCCAGTCTGATCTTGAACATTTCCAGGGATGGGGCATCCACAACTTCTCTGGGTAACTTGCTCCAGTGCCTCCCTACCCTCATGGTCAAGAATTTCTTCCTAATATCTAATCCAAACCTCCCCTCTCTCAGTTTAAAGCCTTTCCCCCTTGTCCTGCCACTACACAGCCCTGTAAAAAGTCCCTCTCCAGCTCTCTTGAAACTTCCCTTTATGTAGGAAGGTTGATTTGTTTTTGCATGTCCACATGGCTGCATTTCTGTTTAAGATTTTCTAATTATTAAACCCTCTACATAAAGCAGAGATGTAAAGTGCCTCTTCTGTCAGCATCCTGCTCTCTGCCCCTTGCCTCATAGAGGGCTGTGGAGGACTCCTCCTCTTTTGCAGACCAAGGAAGTATTTTTTTAACATCCTGTCACCTTTGTTGCATGTATCCTGTGACTGTGAGTCAACAGCAGCCACTGGGGTTAGAGGGTCAAGAGAAATATTTTGTGACTCAGAGGGTCAAAGATTTTTAGGCCTGACCTTTGAAATTCCCAGGTTACTTCTGCTTCTACACAAAAAACCCTTATTGCTTTGAAAATCTGAAAGCATTGGTGGGCCGTGATATAAAAACTTGGTGAGGCTAGCATTTCTGACAAGTCAGCAATAATACCGAGGAAAGTAAATTTGTTTGTGGAAGCTGAACCTAATTTTGCAATCTTTTTGTCATTAAATGCCACTTAATGTAAGTTTAAAGCTGTTAAAATAGAAACAGCTCTATTTGCAATATAAAAATAGCTTTGCTGTAAAAACATCTGGATTTTCATTGACTTCAGAGGCTACTGCAGCAGACACAACTGCTGTCAGCAAAAGGTTTATATTAATATTTTCCTTTATGCCTTAGGAATGTGCCATGAAAGGGGTTGTCTGCACTAGAGTTTATGAAAGAGTGTGAAGAAGTTCCCTCTCTGCACTGGACCAGAAGTGGCTCTAAAACCTCAGCTTAGTTCAGTGAGCAAAGCCTCATGCACTGTGCTTCTTCGTTTTATTTCCTTTTATTGGGAAAATGACTACACCATCATTTGATATTTCAGAGCCATAGTGTAACTAATCCAAAATATTGTGGTGATCCAATAAAATCTTCTCAACACATAAAATGGAGTGTTTGGCTCCACATGAATGATTTACATTTATTTCTTGACTGGTGCTCTCTTTTCTGTTGACAGTGTCTGTACAAAAGGTCAGACTATTTCTGAGTAAAATGGTGAAACACAGGTAATCCGTATCTGAGAGAGGGCTAACACTGATTCTTTGATATGTGTAAAAAATATAATCTCCTGGGCTCAATATTCTTTTCCCACAAAATATTTTATTGCTGAATGGCTCCTACAGGGAAAATTATCTCTACCACCAGAATTTTTGTCTTTCAGTATGATACGTCATTGTAGCCTTATAGTCTTAACACATCATTGTTTTATACTGATCTCAAAAAGCTTGTATTTCTTTTAGTGCCAGGATTTATATACTGGAGTTTATTTGGAAGAAAACAGATATAGGAGGGGGAAAAAAATGGAATATGTTCCATATTTGTCTGCCAAACAGGCAGATAAACCCATGAAACAAAGTGTGGAGCAGGTGTGAATGAACTCCAGAAGCCTTAAGGCTAGAGGGCTTCATTTTAAAAGTGCTCAGCAATCAAGCCTACTTCCAGCACGGTATTTAAGTGTATGCTTAATAAGCACACAGAGGAGTTGCATTGGGTAGAGTTTGCTGTCAAGCCTAACTGAGTAGCTAAAGTGTTCCTTTCTTCCATTGCACTTACTCTGCTTTTATCTAAGGTAAAAACCAGAAAAAGCAAACCTAAACTTCTGGAAATCTATTTAACCAAAAAACACTGCAGCAGGTTATTAATATTTGCCTCCATTGGCCAGTGGTCAGTACCACTGCCACATTCACAGTAAATACATTTCATCGTGTCATTGCCTCGTGCCATCACACAGAGCTCCTGCCTCCTCTGTGGGGTTAAAGCAGCTGTGAGAGGCTCATGTGTTTATTTTGGCTCATTAGGAACCAGCAGAGCTGATATGAACCTTTGCCTACTGGTTTTACAGGCAAGAACACAAGTTCTCAAGGTTAAGACAGATCCTGAACGTCAGAATCTAAACTGGTTTAGCCAAGCAGAGAGTGAAGAGATGAATATCATATGCAAATTAAAGATATAAAGGTCACCTTTCTTCTCTACCCACCACTGGAAAAGCCAGAATCTGGGCTCAGCTCTGGATAGATTTTTATGCAGATGCAGTATAACTGCAGGCAGCTGCCAGAAGGCACACTATGAATCTTAGAGAATACAAGTGAGAGAAAGCTGTGAGATTTATGGACAGCAGTTTTCAGTTTTCAAAATTTATCCTGGTCTCTAACCTAGATGAAGGGAAAAATACCCCATCTTTAACCTAACCATTAAAACCCACCTCTAGGATTGTGACTCCAAATCCTCAGTGATTGTTACAAGGAACAGAGGCAGAATGATGCCTTGTTTTGCAAACAGAATGTAATCACATATCCTGAGTGAAGATATTCTACGAGGCTTCCATAAGAACAGCCATACAGTGTGAACTCTCATTACACATGGCCCTCCAGATTATTCTTCTAGTGTCTTAAGAGAGAGCAAGGGACATTTCTTACAGCTCCAAATCTGCCTTGAAATGGACTTGTGAATCTGAATTTTCGCTCTGCAATTTCTTCATTCCTTTCCCTTGCAGTATAACACAGACCCAGTGAAGCTGCTGGAGCCACTCACCCCAGCCTGGCTCTTGGAAGCTGGAACTTGTCCAGAGACATTTAAGCAGAGCTCACCTCCCACCCCTAAGCCACAGGCAAGGGAGAAGATACTGCTGCAAACAAGCTCTGTATTTCCTTGGCTTTTCCTGATGCAACCTGTAAATTCTTCTTAAGTTAAATGCAAAATCTCCTCTCCAATAGAATATTACTTTTCAGCTTTTTATTTCCTTAGGCAAAGGAAAAATAAACATTTACTTCAGTACAAACTACAGTTTTCCAGATTTTGAAACACTAACAGAATGAAAACAAAGGACTGCTCACCTACTCTTAATTTATTTATTTACTGTCGTCTCCAATTCCGTGACATAACACATCTCTCTCTTCCTCTTCTAAAGAAAATTTTAGTTGCATTTATTTTTCCAGAGATTTGGAATTTAAATAATGATAGCTTTGGGGTTTTAAGTTCCTAACTAAATACAGATATGCTGTTTAGGAACCTAGTATTTGGCACTTTCACTCTATACAAAGGTCAGGTAAAAATGTCATGAGAACTGGAGACTTTCCAAAACAGGATAAGTGCAGCAACACTGATAGGGTTGAAGGCAAAAACAATAGGGCAGGTGGTACAAATCAGCATAGAAATGGAGCACTTTGGGCTATTGCTGTCTGTAAAGCAGTCCTTGGGGTCTACAGGAGAATTTTGGGGGAGGGCAAAACTTTTTAGTGTCAAGGTCTTCTTCATGTCTTACTGTAAATTAGCTTTTCTTTTTTCTTAAACTTTTTATACAGGCCAGATATTTCTGGAATAAACATCTAGGCTGAAGTACAATGTCTGTGTCTTGAACTGTACTTTCACACTGACAAACAATCCATTTGCTATTTTCATAGCTTGTGTATGGACTTACCGTAGAAATATTGGCAGTCTGATGCTGTATATAAATAGCATTTATTTAAAGCAATCAGCTTGATCTACAACCCGCCCCAGGCAATGAAGTCCCGGCTGAGTTTGCAGCACCACACACAGATTCCTCTCCCATTGGTCACTCTTTCTGTAAGTTTGTTAAAGCTCTGTCACATCTCTGTTTCGGCTGCATCTCCTGAGATGGTGGAAATTGCCTGTGTGGGGTATTCATCCTCCAGTTGCTGCAGGTGTGGCATCATTCCCTGCCTCTGCCCTCTCTGACATCTGCTGGGGAAGGAGAAGCAAGCTGTCATGGCAAGAGCCCCTCTCAGCCCCTGTGCTCCCATGGGGAGCACTGAAGTCAAATGAAAGCTGCATCTGGACTCCATGTACCAAAGCAATTTCCTTGAACTGGACAAATTTGTCAATTTGTGATAGAAAACATCTGCTGGTGTTGTATAGCTAAACCCAGAATACTGGACCCTGCATCCCAGTCTTTTCCACATGGAGTGGAGCAGAGAATATAGGCTTTCCTACAGCTTTGAACTTCCCTTGTCCATCTCCTTGAAGTTCATTTTGGAAGCAACAGTGTTCCTGTAAAGTGAATTTACACACATCCAGGTGCTCAACAGATCTGCTGGTTTTTTACACAGAAACCTTGTCACCTGCTGGGACAGTTTGACTGGGCAGTGAGTGTGTTGCTGGGCAGCTCTAGAAATAGCAAAGATTTGGGGAGGGAGATTGGGCTGTGTTATTAAAGCAATTGTGCTTCATAAGAAGGCCTCACTGCTTACCACATTTTTTCCAAGAAGCAACGTGTTATGCCAATAAACACTGTGCTGTTTATAAATTGCTGAATTGTGCCTTATAAGACATTGCTACCTTGCCTAATTTTCATTTTGGATTAAAGATGTTCTGTTGCTTTCAGGAATACAAAGGAGTGAAAGGTTAGCACTGAAGGGATAATCAGTCTGAAACAAATAGGCTCATACCATGAAAAAAATTCTCTTCAGAAATCCTGGAATTTAGATGCAATCAAGGTCTTTGTTAGGGAGGCAATTAGAGCATATCCTCACCATTTCAATGAAAAATGTTGTGGTTGGCTATTGGCCATCTGCTGCAGATGAGAAACGCAAGAAAATGTTATTTGGACTAAAGGGCACAACAACATTGGGAATAATACTGTGCCTGAGATGCTACAGAGAGGGAAAGCTGTGTTAGACAGCATCCATACAGTATTTTCAAAGGATATTTTGCTTTTTTTACCTTTCAAAAAGCAAATCAATATTTAAACATACTTTCCTCAGATGTTACAAAAAATTTTATAACTAAAATTAAAAGAAATGCAATCATTCAGGGATTAGGAAGGGTGGGGTGAACGCACTACAGCTGGATTTGTTTCCAGTTTCTCAGTGAAGAATTAATAAAAATATTTAAAAATCTTTTTTATATTTGCTATGATGTGATCACCAGTATCATACTATTTGTGAGAAGATTAGGGAGGAAGAAAAGATTTTCGCTTTAATTCAAACTAAACACAATCCCTGCCACACTCCCTTGTGGACAAAACTTCATACAAGAGGCACCTGTGTCAGCAGTAAGGTCAAAAGACTGTGAGGATCCATCTTCCAAGCTTACAGACGTGGTGTCACAGCTAAAGCTGCATCAGGACACACTTACTGGAACTGTGGGACTGCCTGCTTCAGATTTGCCTGCTTCAAATTTGACAAAACTTAGGGTTGCTTTGGAAATCTGTAAACATAGTTAAGGGAAAGGGGAGATATGTAATGTGTTTAGCTACTGTGCAATACTTTGCCAAAAACAGTCTCATTCATCTCAGATCCTAATACGAATTTCCCAAGCTGAAAAAATCTTTAAGTTTTACTTGGAAGCTCTGCACATTTGATATGAAAAAATCTGCAAGACAGTAAAGGTAGGGCCCTCAGCCTTCTTGTATAATCTTCTAGCGGAGATATGCAGCTTTCTATGGTGTTGTGCCACCTTCTTGTGTTTTGTACCATATTGTGTTCATACTGACTCCTATAGCTCTGTAGAGGTAAGTAATTCTTTTAGGTTTGTAAAAAGGTTTGTAATTCCTTTACAAACCTCCTCTCCATATGAACAGTGGGAAAAGAAAAGACTACAAAGCAATTTGGGACTGTAAGACATAACATTCAAGGCCCCTAATTACTTGGTCAAGACAAATGTTTTAATTTTATTTAACAAGAGCTCGAGCAGTTCGATTATGAAGTTTAGATGCATAAACGTCTGTGCTTTCCAGATAGGAACTGACCCCTCTGGCCAGGAGCACAGGAACCAAGATTAAGACTTTCCCTGGTGTTTCCTTTTTCTGGGGATTTTGGTGTAATCAAGAAGCATTATTACAGTTTATCCTGGCTCTGTCTCCAGTTGGGCAGAGAGCATGTTGTGAAATACAAAGGCAATCACTGTGGTCTAAGTTAATGACTTCAGAAAAGTAGTGTCAGGGAAGAAGATATTTTTAAAGTATGGGGGCCCGTTTAGATTTGGCATTTCAAACCTGTCTCATTTTCCTCACAGAATATTCTGATCTGGAATGTACCCACAATGATCACCAAGTACACTTCTTGAGTGAATGGCCAACACAGGGATTGAATCCAGAACCTTGGTGTTACTAGCACCACACTCTAACAAATGGACTTAATCACCACCTGATCTGAAACTGTGTCATCTTCCCAATGTTTTACTAGGATCAGGAAAGAATTTCCATATTGTTCTTTTATACAAATTTCAGAATATTCATAGGGTCTGTGTAAACAATTGAAGAATGTACTTTTTGCACATAATTTTAACTGTACTCCAAACAGAGTTCTTCCCTGTAATCCATAAGCTCTGAATTCTCAGAATCTGCCTGTATGGTACCTATGAGCACTTTGGGATAGGAGATGTACGTTGGACTAAAGATATTCTCAAGCTCCATGTCAACAACAGCTCTTCCACTTGGAAACCCCCCTGCCATCTCCTCGTTGTCAAGACAGGGGCATCAATATGATTTTTATTTTTGATGTAAGGCTGTGCTCTCAGAATTAATATCTTAAAAATAGTTAAAGTGATAAGGGGAAAGGCCAAGGTTATTTCTTACTGCTCAGATAAATTCAGTTACCTCTACTGTTGTCAGCTACTGCTGGATATCTACTGGGAACTTTCTGGAGGCAGAGTTCATTGAGACAGGCTGATGAGGGACTATCCTCAGCCATTGCCAGAATACATAATTCCTGGAAAATATCTAGCATGGAAGATAGCGATTAGCCCAGTCAAAAACAACTCTCTGAAAAAGGCCTTGCAGTGTTGAGGCTGGGCTGAGTGGATTGATACCCCCTGATCGTGATGTGCACTGCTCCAGGTAGTGGTCACAGCCAGTTTTCTTCCTCCATGTGAGATCCTGCCCTGTACACCTGCAGTACTTCACCTCTTATGGACAAAGGCCTGGGATGTGCCCCCACTCAGGCTGCAAGTGCAGTTTCTGCTGCCTGACTACATCCATTCCTATCCAGGAAGGCTAGAGAGGGAGGGATCTGGCATGGTTCCCCCAGCAGCTTGCAGCATCCTGCTCTAGTGGAAACACCATCTTAGAATCTATTTTGCCACAAATAAACAAACCACAAAACAAAGTAAATTCTCTACTGAGTGGCCATAAACACAAGAGGATTAAAGCACATCTTCTCTCCTTTTTGCCTATAGCTCAAGCTTGTTCATCCTGGCAAAATGTACTACTCACAGCACACTGCATCTACATCTGTTTTTACCAGACACACCAACTGTTCTCTGCCTCTTCTTCTAGCTCCATATTTTCCTTGCCTGCTTAAATGACTGATGTAACTTAATGTCCCATTATGAATCTTCATCCTGGTCAGCAGAGAGGAAAACAGAACAGAACCTGTCCATGTTTGTCTGAGTGCTGCATGTTTCAGTCTGTGCTGGCCGTGCTTATAGGTGTATGTGTAGCATGTGTGTGGCCACATGCACCTTTTGGCCAGTCTTGCTTCTGACTGTACATGAGGCAGAGATCTGCATCAGCCTCACCTTTGTGGGGCCACTGAATTCAATAAACCCAGATAGATATTGCTGTTCTGCCTCCTGTGATTCAGCCACGTCTTCCTGTATGTTGCCATCCCTTAGTTAAGCCCTGGTTTCACAGTGAGTATTAAGTACACTACTTGATGTGGGTCTAAGTGAATTGCTGAATTTAACACTCCTCTCCTCTTGAATCCTGGCCTCTGATCTCCTTAATGCAGTGTAGACATTTTTCCCTAACCCACCATTGACATCAATATTTGAAATACATCCCTACTACAGTTCTTGGAAAATGGCAAACACCTTTGGGTCATCATTTAGTTGGCCTATTTTAAATATCTTCTTTCAGAGATGAATAACAGCTTAGAAATGTGCTTTTACTTTTTTCACTGCCTAATAAAAGTTTTATGTTACTGTCTGATACTTGATGTAACAGCTCACTGAGCTGAAGGTCTGGTAGCTTTCACCACTATTTTGTCTGATGGGTCTGTGGCTGAGCTCTCTTTGGTGTCAGAACCCCAAGGATTATACAGCTGGAGAGTGGTGGTGTGCTGGTGATGCAATGGAAACCCTCATACAACTCTGACTGTGTGCCAGTGACACACTACAATATCCATTTGGGTAATTCAATCCATGTTCTCTGAACAGGATCAAGTTTGCTAACATGACTGAAGATCATTTACCGAGGTGAGCAAAGAAGATGACCTGTTTTTTTCCAGTCAGCTGTGAAAGCCTGGTCCTGATCATACACAGGCATACATGGTTAAACGTGGTGCTGGTTTTTTGTCTCTGCATGCCTGCACTGTCTTGCTTGCTGCTGCCTTGCTTCCTGCTCTTTCAATGCATTTGACAGCCTGTCCTGCCTCTTGGGCTAAGTGGTTGGGCAGTACTGATGGCTGCTCTCCAGCTGATTTCCTATCCTAACTCAAAAGTAGCTTAATTTTGTTTTTAATTGTAGTGTTGGGAAAATGTGTGGGAATCCGGGGAACAAGAAGGTCCTTCTTGACTAAATAAAATATTTTGTTGCATTGTCATAACCTAGTTTGGGCTCCTAGGGGACTCTCATGAACCTGACAAACACACAAAATACTGGAAGCAAAACTAACTTTAAATCTTTGTTCCTAATTAATTTCTAAAAATACTGCAGTTTTTCTATTCACAAAGTAGCAACAAAAAATAGAAATGAGATTCTCAAGTTTCAGTTCAGTCCTTTCATCAGGAAATTACTCAGGATTCTCCAGAGCAGTCTTTGCAATGAGTTTCTCTTCTCTTGGTAAGTCTGTGGAGAGAAATTTCAGTAGAGGGAAAGGGTGAAATATGGAAATTATGTTAGAGTTCAAAAACAGCATGATGTTTATGTCCCAGAGAAAAGGGGAACATCACCCCAGGGACTTGAGTTGAGCATCCACATTGTGATCACATGATAGAACATTCAGATCCAAAGCCAGGCAATGGAAATGCGACCAGCGTCACTCCCAGGTGTGGTGCAAGGATGTACCACAGCCAAGAGGAAGGGAAGTCTTTTTTCAATAGCAGAAAATTCTCCAAGCACCATCTGGATTTGAATAGAAGTACTTGTTAAAGGAAATAACTTGTAAATGATGACACTACCCTTTGCAGTTCACATGGCCTTCCACACACATCCTTCTCATAACACACAAACAAACACACACACAGAGTTTATGTACTCCTACTGTTTACAAACGCAGTGTCTCAAACTGTGACAAAGGGAGGACATGGCTAAGGGACAGAAAACCTGAAGTATCTTCTTTAGAGTCTAAATGTGTGATAGAAAGAGAGCATAAACCTGCTTTCTTTAGTTAACCCAAGCAATCCATTTATTATCCTTAGTTAACCAAGCAATTCATTCATTTTCCTTAGTTAACCCAAGCAATCCATTTATTTTCCTTACTTAGCCTAAGAAATCCATGAGCTTAACATGCAGTAATTAGTGTGATTGACTCCTGTGCAGTGGCTGGTGGGGAAAAGGTAACCCTGAAGTCTTAGCAAGACTATATCACTACACATTTTTAGTCTTTCCTTCTGAGGCTTTTCTATGACATCTGCTTGGTGTTTGGTCTTTAAAAAACCCCAAGAACTGTAAAAAAGTGAGTTCAGTAAGAGTTTGTGGAAATGTAAAAAGACTCAACAATATATATTGTTAATTCTTACAGACTACAATATTAATTGAAAATAACACTGGGTTTTCTTTTTCTTGTGTATTTGATATCCATCCATAGACTGTAAAACAGTTCTTCATCCTTTTGGAAACTTCATCTACAATTTCTATAGAAAATATGGTTTTTTCCATCAAAATGTGTGATGTTTTTTCCTCTAAATATATTCCTATTTTCTCTCTTGGATGTGACTAGCCCCTACACTAACAAGACAAAAAGGAAAGGATGACAATTTAAACAAACATTCCTGAAAAGGATGCATTATCTGATTGAGTTCTCTTGTTGCTAGCAATATGGAAGCAGAACAATTTGTTATCAGATCTTCTGGCTAAATGTGAAGGACATTTGTAATCCAACTCCAATAATACAATGAAATCAGGACTAGTGCCCTTTGATCTTAACTGTATTGACAGAGATGACAGTTTCTGCCCCAAGGAATTGATGGTACAAGGAACCAGAGTATCATACATGTTTCAAAGAAGGCAGATTTACTGCTGTATGGTAACTAAGTAGTAATGGAGAAAAAGTTGCTCCTTTTGGAATGACTGGTTGTAACTGAGAGAGATTCTGAGGTAAATACAAGCAATTTCCATGCGCTGGAGAGTATTCACATAGGTGAGGTTGCACACTTGTCCTTGCAAAACTGACTCCTTTCATCCTTTCAGAATTTATTTCTGTTGGGGTTTGTCCAACAGTGGGGTTCAGTCCCTTGCTGGCATAGGCAAACTACAACGTCTAAGTGGGTGAATATCCAAAAATGTAACAAGTGGCCACTGCTAATCACTGCAGCTGGAAAGTGGTGCTCATTTGGAAAAAAGCAGACTAGATTTGGCAGACATGTCTTCTCCTCTATCAGCCCAACATTTGCTGTTCTGTCGTCTTCTTGAACAGATCTGATCTGACTTTGTGTATCCACAGCAAGGCAAACCACTTTTTATTGTGCCATTTTCACAACCAGACTCACTGAGGATGATCGAGTCATATTCATAGAGGTGGAAACTAGAACATGGTAATTTGATCACCACAAGAGAATGGTAGCTGTGGCACACAGGTGAAAAGGATGGAGTGTCAAGATGCAGAGGGAAAATTGTTTCATAAGTAGAGAATCCATAACCACAGCACCTTACACTGAGCTGTTTGTTGTTTGAGCACACAGAAAGTTAGCTGCTTTTCTTTTCCACTTCAATCAGCATGACAATCTGCCTCCCAAGTCACATTAAAAAGTTGACATTGATTTCAAAGTGAAGGAAGAAAACCCTTTCAATGAAAAGAAAAGAATATTTTCTATTCTTCCACTATTAATACAAACAAAGGGACATGCTCTGGAGTCTGGATTTGTAAGTACTGGGCCAAAAAGCACCTCAGACAACATGGCTCTTCAGCATGGCAATTGAGTGTACACAGTCACCTGTGGCAAACAATAGCAGGAAATCCACCCCTCAGGCAACGGAAGGCTCCAACATATAAAATCCAACACATGTATTATTTATCTCTACATTAGGCATGAAACCCAAGATGGATGAATGGTTGAAGAATAACTCCATGCAATGTTTGTAGGCAGGAAATAAAAGCTATTTATGAATGCTTAATAAGAACACTTTCTTTTGTTCAACAATAAAGTTTCTGTATAAAAACTGGTGAAATACATCATGCTATTTTTGTCCTTTGAATGTTCTCCAATCAGAAAAAGAAAAAGAATAACAAAAATTATGGCCATATTTATTAGAAAGTAGTACTGTTTAGTTTGAGAATGCTCAGAGGAAAAAAATCATTAATCAGTCATTTAAAAATACTCCTAGTGAACAGGAAAAGGTAGAAAAGAATTCTTCCAAAAATCCCACTTATGTTCAGCATTGATTTTACACTTTCCAACATACTTTAGAGTTTCATGCCAATCTCTCCTCTGTCTAGGTAATGTACCCAAGCCCTTTTCCTCACTTGTGCACTGCCTTATTGGCTGCAGGTCATTCCTTCTCTCAGCTTTTCCTCTCACAGTGTCTGAAGATAACAAGTTTGGATATCTTGTGCTAAGGATTTAAGAGATTTCACTTGGATAGGACTTGGTGGTTTATGTTGTATCTTTTTGTGGATTTTCCCACAGAGCTCTCAGGTAGTAGTCAGAATTATGATCCAACAGCTGGGATGGCTTCTTGTGTAAATAGATTTGCCTGCATTTTTGGGCAGGCCTTTTGGAGAGTGTGGAATTTCTTATGCAGTAGCTTACACACATAAATATATAACAAAGTCCTGTGAACTTTGGAGAGAATAGAGTGAATAAGATGATCTCCTATTACAAAATTTTCCTGGAAGAAAGTATCTTTGAGTCAAAACAGAGAGGCCACAAACTCCAGATTAGGGCACCTTGAAGATAAAGTTCAGTGAAAGAATGAAAGAAACCTACTTGTAACTGAAAAGGTAAAAATGCTTTGATGAAAATAAAAGCAACAATTGTAAAAGTCCATTTCCTGGGTCATGTCCAGCCTCTCACCCACCAGCACCCACAGTCCTCAGCAAGGCTGCTCCTGATCTGTTCATCCACAGCCTGTGTTGATACCAGGGTTTGTCCTGACCCAGGTGCAGCACCTTGCACTTGGCCTTGTTAAACTGCTACAATCTTATCAATAGACAGACACCATCAAAATATATTTAGAAGGTCATGAAGGCAAAAGTCTGTGACAAATATTTGCTATCACTTGTAGAAAAAATGAAGACAATGTGTATGACAAATCCAGTTGATGGACATGGAGTTGCTATTACTAAAAGCAGGCAACACTGGTGGTAACTTGACACAGTCCCAGCATAGCTCCACCTTATCCAACTACAAAATATATTTTCATCCTCTACACAAAAAAGTGCATAGACAGTCTTCATTCATGCCCCACATTTTTTTAAAAACTTCATTTCCTAGTTTGCTTTTGAAGATTTTCTGAAGTTATCATCTTACTGTTTTGCTGTGTCTATTGGAAATCTTATAAACTATTTTAAAAGACTTCTGAGACGACCTGTTGTTGGAGGAAACTGGAATATTGTTCTCCAGACGGATGTTTTAACACAGCCAGTTGCCTTTTATGTACTACAGAGGCAGAGGAGGTTAACAACAGACCTGATGCCACCTTAGGGGAAGAAAGATTTCTAGAAGTGCAGATCTAGCACAGGTTGCATGCCATTGCACAGAAATTCCAGCCCCCAGAAATGCTTAACTAGCCCTCATTATTCCATTTTCATCAGCCCCAAACATATGGAGCCCTAAAGAACTGTTCCCACCCACAGTACTTCAGAGCCCTTACATTGCCAGCAACCACATTTTTAAGCTTTCTCTGCTAATACTTACTGGTTATTTCATTGTTGTTTTTCACTGGTTGTTCTGGAGTTTTTTTATGAAACTGAGTCTGTGACATATGAATGCTACTCTGGGGAGGCAGTTTTAAGAACAGAGGAGCAAAGTAATAAACATGTTTAAATAAAGTTTAAAAAAAGACGTGAAAAGAAAGTTAATTGACTCCATAAACACCAAAGCTAGGCAAAATCTGCTTTTACATACATATAAATAGAGTGTTATGTAAGAGCATTGATGGACTGTATGAGTCCTATTGTCCTGAAAGCTCCATTATAAAAAGAAGCCTGACATTTAATATTTTGTCTATTATTTCTCGCCAAGTCTTTCCCAGTCTTCTGAATCCACAGTGTGTATTGAAAAATCAACTATGCCTACCAGTATGACAAGTCTAGGAATTCTCCTTTCTTTGTTTCTCTATTTCTGTTTACTGTGTGTGCTTGTGCATTTTGAAACACTATTCATTGAGAGTGTATTTGAAAGGTCTGTCAACATGGGATAGAGATTCATAAAGTCTCACTGAAACACAGCAGTTTGGAAAAGGAAGTGAAAGAATTAGATTCAATCATAAAAACCAACAATAGCTTTTGGATGTAGAACATTTAAAAAGCCATGAAGAGGGTCAGCCCATGTGTCTTGTGAGCATACCACACATTGCTTGTTGCCAAACTCTCCTGGGACGATGAGGCTGAACACCTCTGAGGTAGTTTGCCATGAAAAGACAAGAATTTGCAAAGCTGGATGTCCAATAGATTTGCCTATATCACTGTTCCTTTTAAGACCTGTCTGGGATAAAGGTGTCCTCAGGACAGACCTGAGTGAGAAGTTACACAGACACACTGACCCTAAAATCAGTCTTTGGAGGCTACATGAACCTTATCTGTCAGCAGAGGACTTCTGTCTGTGTTGCAAGGCAGCTCCTGCCTTTACAGACATTTTGTGTCTAATTCCCTTTCCTCAAGTGCACAGGAAAATGGCACTTGCAGCAAGCAAGGCTGTCTGCAGAGCCCTGGGTGTGTAGTGTCACTGCCCTTTCATTGTGGGGAAGCCACTGACACCTCCCTTCTCCCCACTACTGCTACCACCCCTTCAAAGGCTTGGGTCTGTGAACAGCAATGTCACTAAGCACATTAAAAACCTCAATGTGCTTCATGTGCTAATGAAAACCAGCATGTTCAATATGTTGTCTTCATATATTCATTATATTATAGCTGGTTCTCTAGAAAAGCTTTCAACTGCTTTGCACTGTCCAGTTTAAACTGTACTGGAAAGATAGGTATCAGGTGAAATCAGAAAAAAAGTTGTCAGAAAATAAATCCCAGATTATAAAATTCATTTCCTATCCATCAGTGAACAATGTCCCAGAAAAAGCAGCTGCATGTATAAAATCCTTGTTTTTTTACTTGTACAAGAGAGGAAAATAGTAAATCAGTGATTACAGAGTCATGTACTTTTCTTGGTATTTAAAATATGTATTAAATAATCATGTGAATGCTTCAGTGCCCAGCATTAAGGCCTGTGTTAAAAAGTCACATGTACCCTAAGCCAGGGACTCTCTTGATTGTACTTACTCTTTTATTTTAAAGCTGTTTGGGGGAAGATGCAGTTAACCAAATATGGCTCACAAAGTTTTTGAAGCCAATAAACCACATTACAGCATATTCCTATTGAATTTATGTTGGTGGGTGATTGGAGAAACTTATATTCATTAAGAATTAGTGCTTTCCAACATTAATGATATGACTTACTGCCACAGAGCAAAGTCAGCATGGTGCTAAGAAATGGGAGAAATTTCCACATTCAGAGCAAGTTTATAGTTCAGCATCCCACAGTTACTACCTGTAGTCAGACAGACACTTCAAGACTCTGCATGAGCCATAACATCAAAAACATTTGCTTTTCAGCCTCCACTCTGAAGGCACCTGGGACCTGAAACAATATTTGCTATCTTGAGATATACTGTTCATTTCCACCCTGCCAGTTGCAACAGGGGCAGACAAAAACCTGTTCTGAGAAACAGAGAGTTTGAGGGGAAATGAAGGAGTAGGATTTTGTTTATATATTCTTCAAAGTGTCAAAGTACATAAGTAGCTTATAAAGCAATGGTAATGAATAGCTTTATTTTCTTCCTCCATATCTTTTTAGGTTAAATGATTTTCAAGGGCAAGAGGACACCAAACTTGCTTCTAAAAATAAATGCGTAGTACATGAGCATGAAAAAATGTGTAAGTTGACAAATAATTAAAACAAAAATGAAAATGCCAGATTTTAGTGCTATGCTCCTCATGCATCTATGATCCTCAGTGACAACTCTGAGGAACATTTTTCAGCTAAAAATACACCTTCTGAGTCATCACTCACTCTGACTGCATGGCACTGCTATTCTTAGTTATCTGTGTGACAGCCTGACCTAATCAGTGCAGAGTGGGACAGATTTCCCCATATATGTTTCCTCTAGCTGTAAGTCATCCCTGGCCTATTATTGGGATGCATATGCCTAATGAGACACCTAATCCCTATTACCACCCCTGGAAAGGCATAGCAGATCCTGCAAAACTGACAGTGTAGTAAGTCATACAGGAAATAGAAAGTGGCCCTCAGTTCCCCCTCCTTCTGAGAGCTGATGATGAGAACAAATTACCTGTGCTGGATTCCAACTGACAGGCCAGGAGTGCAAAGCCTATAGCTTGCTTTCTGTGCCTTGAGTCATCTAGGCTGTATTAGGAGAGAAATGTACTTGTTATCCAAAGAGGGTTTTTAAATGTTAAAAGGAATGCTAAGCAGGAAGTGGTCTGGGGCAGTGAAATATTTTGAGATGTAAGAACACACTGTGATCTGCTATTAGAAGTACCACCACAGGCAGGGAGCTACAGGCACAGCACAGTCTCTGTGGCTGGAGCTGGGATGAGTGCTCTAGAGACAGGTCTCACCAGACAGACTGTGGAAAGCTGATTTTTTGGTATGCCTGTGTCAAGACATGTGACTTCGATCAGAGAAAACAGTAAGAAATATCCCCAGAATTGTGATATCAAAATGACAATGGAAGAAAGGTGGTTAAAGCATCTTCTTTCCTGCAGGAGACACTGGCCTGAGGCCAAGCAATAACTTTCAAGAGGAATATTTTCACTCTCTCTCAGATATCACCTCTTCCAGAATGCAATATACTTGACTTATGCACTACTAAGAAGTCTGAAATTCATGCATACAATCATCCTTTCAGTACAATTCCTCTTCAGAGTTGAAGTCTCCAGACAAAACAACCAAAGAGTGACAACATGGGAGAAGTGAAATACCTGCTTTCTTTACCACAGTTTCCAACTCACTGGTAGGCAGGACAGCTCCTTTTAAAATTAGAGAGCCCTGAATCACCATTTTGTGCTTCATTCACAGGTCACAGTCACCTTTCCTCTATTCCCTAAGAAGCCATGCTGCTGCATGCTCATATGATCCTAAAAATGTCAGCCATGGAAGCAGTGATTTCCCAGGGACAATAAAACATCATTAAAGTTAGCAGACAGTGCACACTGGGTAAATGCCAGCATCTAAATCTGTCTTTGTGACAGACCTGTAAATCTGCTCCCCCATCCTCAAGTGAAGAAGTGAAACTACCGTGCATATAGGTAGGAGATAACCACTAATATATCATATCTATGATGTTGGCTATTAAATACCCTTTTTTTTTTTCCAAACTGGGTTAATAAATCTTCATGGACAGAAACTCATCTCTATTTGTGATACACTTTTGTGGTCTTCCATAAAGACCGGTCAGAGGAAGTAAAAACAACCCTCCAAATCTGATACTCATGACAGGTGCTTGTACAGGCTCATGTCACTTTTGAGTAGCAAAGCAAGAATTACTGCAATCAGCAAAGATGCCACGTCTTTTTTAGGAAACTACCATAATTCCAAGGGGTTTATTAAGTGATATTTCAGTTTGTAAAAAGTTGCAAAAACCTCTTATCTCCCATCTGGAGTGTTGTGGAACAATTTCACATTTCAGAGCATAGGGAGCCCTGCTAAATCCCTCCATCTTCTCCATAAGTCACCTGGAATCACTTCACACAGGGATACCCCACACTGCACCTTTGCCTGGCCCAGACACAGGCCCTGTCACAGCCCTTGCCTGAGCTGCCAGAGTGTCCCTGGGATCAGCACCAGCCCAGGTGTGCCCAGCCCAGTGTTCCAGAGACCACAGACAGCCCAGGCCTCTTCCACACAGTGTGGCACATCCCCGTGCCCAGCACAAACCCAGGGTTACAGCACCCCACAGGGATGCTGGGGAAAGGCAGGGACTCTGAAGCAAGACAAGGGGATATTATGAGCCCATTTTCCTTTTCCAGGCTATATTTTGCACAGGGTGGGGTCCAGACAGCAGCTCTGGAAAGCAAAGGAAGACAGTGAGCCCACCGCCCACTCTCTAAGGACCATTCTCTGGGCTGGGTGTTAAAGCTCAACATCTTTATAGGAACCCTCAGTAAGTGGGGCCAGGACTGAAAGCCATTTCCTGAGCAGTTTGTCAGCCTGTTCTAGCAGCCTCCCTCCTTTCCCAGGGATTTGGACCTGCTGAAGTGAGCCTGGCACCTTGCCCCAGACAAGCTGCTGTCAGAGCCAAGCATGGGCTTTCTGCCCCAACACCAGTGGTGTTCCATTCTTTAGGTAGATGTTCTCCATTATACCCCTGTGTGGCTAATTAGCAGCTGTTCAGGTAATGTAAAAATGCAAGAACTTTCAATAAACATAATTTATAAATAGATAACACCAAACAGCCTGCTTGGAAGCCTGAAGACACTGTGAAGACACTGGGAAGATTTCTGCTGTCCTCAGTGGGCTTTAGAACAGGGCCAAAGGCTGTTCAGCATTAGGTAAAGAGAAGTTTATGTCAGGACTATAATATTTAATCTGTGTAGCAGCCAGATTAATTTCACAATTAAATTTTCATTAATTATCCCAAACTGTCTTCCCTGATAGGTAGGTTTAAATACTATGTCTTACAGTCTTAAGCTCTAAAACAGTGAAGCATGTGCCTAACATTGAAAATGCAATTAGTACCCTGGTATTTGTGCCCTTGTTCCTATTTTAGACAACAGGAAGGGTTTGTAATGCTCCTGCCACTATGAACAATTGTTTTCACTGATACAGTATTAATTACAGTATGCACACTCAGGGTAGATGCCTGTTTCTAGTGACTGTGTACTCCTTTTTGTCTTACTGCCTGAAAGATAACAGTACTAAATATATTGAATTTGAGGACAAGAATGAATGCAGGAGAAAGAAGGAAGAAGAGAACATTAAATAAGCAAATATTTAAAACAGTGTCTGCTGTTTCATCAACAGTCATTAAAAATGTCATAAAGTTCGTATTGAGAACATTTTTATTCTTTGACATAAAATTTGTCTGTTTATAAGGGTATCTCTGTGGTTACTGACTGATGGTACTGCATAGAGAACAGAGCTTCGGGGACTGGGTAAAAGTGGGAAGCTCTCTAACAAATGAGGGAACCAATTTTCTGGGATACCAATACCCACTAGGCTAAGAATGTAGTCCGTGGTGTAATAGTCTTTGGACAGCTTCCAAACAATGCTGTGTTGTGGGAAGGAAGCTATAATGCAGTTGTGTCCCTGTCTTATATTGACTTCTAGGTCAAACAAAGCCTGGAGTGATTTGGAATTCACTTGCTGTGCCACTGCTTACTGCAGCTAGTTTGTGAAGGAAGCTATTGTGGATGAAAGAGAGAAACAAAAAGCATTTGATCCTTGCAGTCCTCATGAGACAGCTATGAATTTATGGCAGCTTTTTCTTTCCAGGCAGCAAAGGAACAGATTACTATCTTATTATAGATCAGCATTTTCACAAATGCTGAACAGCAAATGCTCCCTGGCATGGCTTACTAGGGATGTGAAAAGGAATTATTCAAATTACTTAGAAATTGCCTGACAGCACTTTTGAGATAAAGATGCATTGAAATAAATCTGTGTCTAAGCACTGCTTACCTAGAGATAACAAGGGAATTGCGGTACTGGATCAGACTGAAAGTGCATTTAAGACCTGATCTCTAGCAGTGGCTACCTATAGGTAATGAGAAGAACAAACAAGAGTAAGCAGGGCATGTACCAAGTGATCCAACCCTCATACACCCCCCCAGAATTCAGATACCCTCAAATGAGGCACTGCAGAAGCTCACATGAACATTCTTACATTGAGGAGTCTGGTTGCTGCTCTCCACAAATTTATACATTTGACCTCCCCACCATTCTGGGATGTCTGTTTCCACCATACAAAAATTTGAATCACTACATGAAAATCACAGTAATTTGCTTCTTTTTTGCTGCTTGCCTGTTAGCTGCCCAAAGTCCTTGAATTCTGCACAAGTTGAAGCAAGGGAAACAGCCATTTATACTTTATCTTCCCCAGATGACTTTGTAAGTCTGTTTCACATCTGACCTTGATTATTTTTTCACAAGTTAAAGACTGACTTTAGCTTGAAAAATCAGTCAATAAGATTAGTCAATCTTTCTATACCTCATTTTCTCCAGTTATAGAAAGGAGTGTCTGATCTTAGGCGCATTTCTAGAATTTTATTGTCCCCTCCACTTCAATGTCCAGGAAAACTCAACTAACAGAATGGTTTGAGCTCTTCCTGATATTTTAGTAAACTTCCTGATATTGCAAAGTTAATGGAAACTACAGGATTCTCAATTGCACTGAACACAGCAATGTTGTATATCAAATGCTGCTATTAACTCAGTTTTCATGTAGGAAACTTGATATGTTAGGGGGAAATAAATGCCTGACTGAAAAAAAGAGCTCATGTTTTGCTATTCATTAAAATAGTGGAAAAATCTGCACAGAGATCACTCATTTCCTTTTCTCAGCTTCTGTATCTGCAAAACAGAAAGCATGAATGGTCAGAAACAAAACACCTGTGCTAGACATGAACATACCAGCCATGTGCAACAAAGGAATGAAAATGGCCCCTGATGAGGTTAGTGAGCCAACCACTGGGAATGTGATTCTGTCTTCTTGAATCAGAGGCAAAATTCCTAATTAAATTCCCAGGACAATTTATGAATCTTAATGGGTAAACCATCTTTAAAAGAGGGGTGTGGTTGCAGCTTTTTGAACGTCATCTTTCAAGTTCCCAGTAGACTTTAGCAAAACTATTTTGATTTCTGAAATTGCACTTCCACACCAGAACCTTCTCCAATATGCTACCAGACTGCCTAGCCAGGCTGATCAAAACATCTGCCTATCCAGAACTACATGTGAAACAAAATAATTTGCTTTTTAATGTAAGGGGCATAAGTCCCTGAAAAAAAAAATTAAAAAGACATCTTGTTCTCACCTTTCAATGAACTTCTGTCTAATATGACTTGCTTACTACATTTCTTTAAACTCGTAAAAATACACCAAACAGCCCTGCCCCTGTACTTCAGTGAAATTTTAGCTGGCTGCAATTATTAGAAAATGACACAATTACCTATTCAAGGCTGAAGCCTGTCCAGCAACAAAGGAAATCCCTGCCCAAAGCAGTCAGAATGTACTTGACTTGTGCCAGAAGACAGGACCATCAAACTTGCTTATGTTTCCTTCTGCTGAGGTCAGGATGCTCAAGAAACATTTCAGGTCACAGCAACCTTGGATTTCCTCATGTTTGAAGGCAACCATTTCAGGACCTCTGCCTCATTTCAAATTCCCTTGTAAAATCTGAGATTATTTCTATCCAATTTATTTATTCCTGAGATTGATATTTAGGCATATCACTCTAAATGTCTTGTTTAGGCATTAAAAATGGGTCTGTATGGCCTTGCTCTGCAAATAAAGTTATTGTGAGCTGTTGTTTTGTAGAAGTCTCATTCAGATATTTGAAGAAAAACAGCAGTCAAGACCTGTGTCTTTATTCTTGAATGCAAGAAGAATAAAGTAGGTGTGTGCAGATGTTGCAAGAAGCGTAACGCTGTCATCACGCTTTCTCTGTTTGCTCACAGCAGCATTACTGCACTCCCAGGAATGTGGTATTTGCCAGGAATGGGAGGATCCTGCAGGACTGTGGCTGTCTGTGGCTGGATGAGGGAAGCATTGCCAAGGTGTACATATCATACTCCCTGACGTGCTGAGGTTGCTCCCCAGCAACATCCCACCAGGGCACTGCAGGCCTGCTGCTCCTGGAGCACGCACAGGAGGTAAAGCTGACAGCAGTTCTGCTTTGAAGTTTCCTCCTGGCCACTGCATTTGAGGATTTAACCCTTAAGGAGATTGGGGTTGTAGTCATTGGGATGAGAATCCTAGATTTCTTCCAAGGATTTAATTAAATATGCCACACAATAAAAGTGCAGGCATGAGAGACCATTTGGGTTTGGCCCCATGCATGTGACTAGAGTTTAATTAGACTTTATTGCTAACAGCATCTGGTTATAACACTGCATTTCACAATGGCTGTTTTGCAAGTGCTCTCTGGGGTAACTAACACAGGGATGCCTACACCACAAAATAGAGCTTGATGCAAAAAAGATCATCAAAGCAGCACCGACCAAACTGAATTTGCACACTCTGAATTTACATGTTTACAAAAACCAGAGAGCTGTGATTCAGTTATGTCCACTGATGTTAACAGGCCATGAAGTCTAACAATCAAAGAAGATTTTGGGTCAAGTTGAAGGCATCAGTACTGCGGCCAAGGAGAGTACTCTTCCCAAACTCGTGGTCAGATGAACTAATTATTTTCTGAACTTTCACAGGGAATAGCAACATTTGGACCTTAGGTCACTTGGCATTGCCTGGGTTCTGAGAGAAGATGACTTAAAATCATTCAAAAGATTTTAAAGTGAGACAGGAGAACACAATCTCACAACACTCTCACAGGGCTAAGTAGGCATGAACAAACTGAGAACTTTCTTTCAAGGCAAATATTTCCTGCACAGTTGATCACCTCAGATAAGTCGTGTTTTCTCAGTATCATGAAAATTAATTTACAGGTTTCAGTCACACATAACAAAATATTCCTAAAGGCTCATTTGTTGTTCCAAATAATTTAACTCTACAGAAAGCAGCAGATATGGTAGTGCATGCTTGACAGTCAGGTCCTGCTGGGTATAGATTTACATTTAGCCCTGGGGCTTTTGGCTTCTTACTGATAACTGGAAGACTGGTAATATTTGCCAAATACAATTTGAATTTAAGTGGTTGCTACAGAAACTGAGTAAGAATAGAGATGTAAAGTGAGAGCAAGATAAAGTTTCATGATCCATCAAAAATAAACAGATGCCTAATTTCATTTATTTGTTTCTGAAATATTATTTAAAGGCAAAAGAATAAAAACAGTTTTAGAGCTGGTACAATAGAAAAAGAGTCAAATTAAGAACTCTTTCTGAAGTGTGTCACCTGTGATTTTGTGGTAGTGCCGTTTCTATTGCTTTCTACGTAGCACCTAATAGAGGAATATTTAATATCTATTATTATCCACTGTATTTTAACAAGATCTAAAATGTTAACTTAATATTTTATTTTCACTTTTTTAATTTCTTAATAGCAACTTTTGCTTCATATCACAAAATGGTTGTGATTTCTTGATGGAAGCAGTTAAAAGTCATTTTTTTCAGATCCTACCAATCAACATAACTACCCTGAACTTACTTACCCTAGCCCCAAGTATTAGAGTCTTGAGAACATCTACAACAACTCAAACTTCATAAATACTGCAAAGGACAAAATATTTGTTAGGAGCATCCATTTATCTGGAAACAATGTCTTTCTGGTAAGGTTTTCTTAGTTTCTGTAAAACTGCATATCTTAAATAGTCTTACTGTACACAGACTGGACTCTTTTTTGGTTTTTTTTAATGCATACCACAAAGATTTTTGATCAACTTTATTTCTGAAACACCAAAACCAAAGGGGGGAGTGAGGCCATATAATTAGTGTGTTTCAAAAAAATTTCAAACATTTCTATTAGGTCTTTATTTGTAATTCATGTATTAAAGCAGCAGAGACTTACACAAATATTGTGACTGCCCCCCGGAGACCAACTTATTCCTGGATTCTTTTAATCTATTGTATTCTTAATCTTCAAGCAGCATAAAGATCATGAGGAATGTGCTTTACTTTCATGTGCTTATAATTTTCTCCATGTGAATACAAACATTGTAGTTACATGGGTATTTCACAGTGCAAAACACTCTTTGTAGACTAATTAAATAAGACAGAAGACTGACAATGGAAAATATGGGTTAGCTGAACCTATATATTATAAACTGATCTATTGCACAGCAATTGGCAAGTTTGCAAAGCTTACATGTGCTTTCTAAACAGTGAAGCCCATACCTAAATACTAATAGAGAAGTTTGGAGCGTTAGAAGTAAAAACCGTTAACTTTTAATTTTAAATTATCTGCCTCATTTTGCAATAAAAATCCAATGCAACGAAACAAAAGAGTACTTTTTTTTTTCCCCTTTGGACTTGAGCCCTCAGATTTTTTAAACAACATTTCATGAAAGACTGTCTCTAACTACACTGGAATCCTTGCCAGTCAGAGATGGGCACCTGGAACACTTTGGGTATCAAAGTGCAGTAAGAGGTGACCAGTTTCTGCTGTATGTGATGTATTTTCTCATAAATGCCACCCAAGGAACAAATTTATATGTGCAATAGATAGAGAAATCTGTGCTTATTTTGGGAAAGGAAAGGTTAATGTCTGCGCTGTTGTTGGAGTAGAAACTGGATCTTAGCAAGGGTCTTTTGTTTCAAAGGAAGTCCATCCCATAGTTTGGAAACTGAATATAAGAATGACTCTTCTTGTCTAAATTGACAAAGGCCAAAGTCCTGTCTCAAGTGCAAATGATGAATTGTAGTTGTTCCTTTAATTTCGTTTTTTTGGGTTTTGGGTTTTACTGGGGGCTAGTTTGGGTTTTTCTAACTTATTTGCTGAATTCCTCAGCCATTTTCTTGGTTTTAAAATTAGCCAGGATCATAATTTTAACAGTCTTGAGGAATTTAATTTTTAATCAGAAAGCTTAATTTGTATTGTATTGATATTTTAACAAATATTCTGTCTTTATTCTGCTTTATAGTGTTCCTCTTCAGGATTTCTACAAATGGGTTTAAATACTAGAAAGTTATTGAGTTCTTGTTACCAAGTTCCTTCCTGAATCAGAATTGTTGCTGAGTTGACTGCCACTGAGAAAATTTACACCATGATTACACCAAATAGTTAACTACAAGAAACCTCAAATTAATGTTTAGAAATCCTTTTTGAAGTTTAGCTACATAATTAATCCAGCCTGATATCACTGACCTCTGTTTTACAAAGCCTTAGAAAGACTGCTTCAGAATTTATAGACCAGGGAGCCAAAATTTTCTTATATGTGACATATATATTGCATAGACTGAGTAGAAGCTTATCTTTTAAGTACCTTTAAAAGTATCAAAAAGCAGATGTGAGCTGTGGGGCAGGCAACCCAGACCAGGATGATGAGCACACAGAATCTGGATGACCAAGCTCTTTGAATTTATCTCTCCCTAGTTATAAATCCAGCTTCTAATTGATGACATCTGCCTTTGCTACACCATGGCAGCAGCCAAACCAAGCGATGCAAGAAGAGGCAAATATGAGGAGTATAGGGGAAAGGAAATCAGAGATTGTATCTGTTGATTTTTGTCTAAATATGGAAATTCTTATACAATAGACCATCAAATGTAATTTCCTATGTCTTAGAGGACAAGCCGTACATTTTTTAAAATAGTTCAAAAGGCTTACAAACTCGAGCTCAGGGTGTGGAAGTGGGAGGAGGGGGCCAGAGGAGCTGTAGAGAAAAAAAAGATGGAGTACAGGATATCCCCCTCACAAGCCTTTGTAAAAAATCCCTCAGTTTCAGGGATACACAGATTTCTGTGTATCAGCAGCAGACAGTCTGTTCACTTGACAGGACTGGGCCCACTGCAGATCGATGACAGGGATGTCTTTGTGCAAGGACAACTGAGAGAGCCCTTGCCAGCTTCCACATACAAGAGAAGACAGACAGGACCAGAGCTGAAGCATCTTCCTAGTGCCATTCTACATCATGTGCTGCAAAAAGGAGGAGCCAGTAATATCACAGTAATGTTCTACCCTTTGTTGTACTTTTTCTTCTCTGCTTGAAACCCCAGATGTGTCTTGGTCTGCCCCATCACAACCTTGCCCCTGCCTCTCAGAACAGTGAGATCAGTTTCTCACTGAGGGCCACAGCCCTGCTCTTTTTCTTTTTTTTTTTTTTTGTACCAGGAGTGAATATCGCTTCTTCTGATATCTCATTTCCAAATACTTTTATCAAATTAATTCAGAAAGCTGCCAGGCTCTGCCTCACAATTGCATAACCTTGAAGAAACCACTGGGCAATTTAAGGTCTTGGCTAGGTCAAAGAAGAAGCAAAGAAGATTTCCAAAGAACTAGGAGAACCTTTCTCCCAGTACTTGAAGAGCTGTGCTTCTTTCTTTTCTGGTAATACTTGCTGAGTATGTGGTAATAGACGTGTACAGGCATTCTTGCCTAATGTCATTTGGACATTACAGTACTGAAAAAATCAATGCAACTTTACAGCTATTAAGCTAAGTGTTGACAGTAGCAAGCATATGGATTCCTTCACTGTGTCACATGCATCCCAGTGCTCAGCTTTGGAAATGTGTTTGTCTCAGACAACTTTTTTTGGGTAAAAACTGAGATCCCTGAAGGCGGCACAAACTGAGAGGCAGAGACTTTTTATGCACAGTCCTTCCCAGATTAGTGATCAAAGCTGACAACTTGAACTATCAGCAGAAGTCATGTTCTGTTTCCTTCCAGTGCTCAGGGTCATACAGCCTTACCCATCAGTTAGAGACCTGAAACAAGCAACAGAAAATCTTATTTATAGGTGAAACACAATGATTTTGGTTGAGATGAAGAAGGAATTCTGAGCCTGAAATGTCACTTAATTTTTTCACCTTTATCAGCCAGTTTAAGAAACAACAAAGGTTTCCCTGCAAATTCTGCTTCTTTATGCCCACACAGTATGGTAGCTATGGAAATATTCGCACCATTCAGTGGACCTGTTCTTGAGAAATAAGGATTTTGGACAGGGTACCAGTAGGCAGCACAAATATTTCCTATTCATTATGGTAGGTGAAGCTGCCTGTTTTGATTTTAAATTTTAGACAAATTTTCAAAGCTGTTTGAAAGGGCAGAAATCTGGGAAACAGAAAATGATAGAGTATTATTTAAACTTGAGTATTATTTAACTTTTAATAAGCTAATTTTCTTTATTTTTGGTAAGGCAGGATTGTGAGAATACAGATGGAGATAAAACACAAGTTCAAATGTCTTTTCCTATGACCAGTTGCCCTAAGGAACAAGAACTTACCTGGATTTGAACAGAGCATTTCTCTGCCCTCAGCAGCCTTATGTTGATTTGCAAAAGGTGCAAATCCAACACTTCATACAGAGGAAAAGGAAATAAAGAGTGTGATTTCCCTACTGGTAGCCTTGTGCAAGTTAGTGTAACTTCAAAGATACAGCACAAGCACTCTGAAGGTGGCTGGGAAACTTTCTCAGGCAGGAGGAAGTTCTGAGTAACACTGATGCACAGTGAGATTAATATTAGAATTTGACAGCAATGGTGCAGCATACCTGCAGGTAAGGAGAAAAGGATATCAGAGCAGGAACACTGGAATGTGGGGCAGGGTCAATTTTTGCACAAGGACTTCCACCACGGACAGCCCTGGAATTTTTTGGAGTGGCTTCACAGCACTCAGCACTCTAAAGGAAAGAACCGAGCAAGTGCCTGATGATGCACACTTCATGCGCCAGATAATCTCGAGCCAGTGGTGCCACCAGTTACTCTGGTAATGGCCTCCTATGTTTCTTCCAGGAAGAATGAAACCACCTTCACTCCTGGCTTACAGTGATATTGTAGACAAGTAAGAATATTTTAGACAAGTAGGAATAGTAACAAGCACTTAGCCTATCTTTTCCTGTGTAATCTTCCATGTTACCTTCTTAAAAATCTCTAAGGAGGTGTCCACACTTTTAAATTCCCATCTTAGTGAGAATAATGGGATCACAAAATTTTATATCTAGAAGGGAAAATATTTTTTTAATGAGAAATGATTTGGCACAAACATTTTAGAGCTGTAACCTCATCCTGAAATGTGGAATGAGAGAAATTAATTGTTAGAAACAGCTCAGTTATACTGGATGGATGATAGGCCTTGGAAAAAAAAACATGAAGAAGAAAAGCAATGAAGCAAAAAGATGAAGCAATTTTACCTGAAAGAAAATGCAATCCTCAAAAAGAAAACTTTCTTTTCACAATACCACTTTTCAAACTCATTTGTTCACAAAATTTTTGAGCTATTCATTGGCAACACTCACTCATTATCTACAGATGAACAACTCATGGATGTAGTGCAAGACAGTTGCAGTTGGACATTGAATGACTCCTGCAGATAGGTAAAATATTATTGTAAGAGTGTTTCTGCAGACTGGACGTTGGACCATATTGAATTCTTGTTCACTAGAGAAAACAATTGGCCAGCTTTGGATATATACGTGGGTTTCAAGAGAACAGTAGAACCAACAGTCACATTCTCCAAAAGGGCATAAAAGAAGGAGAAAACATATGAGTGGAGGTTAAGAAGCAAACCAGGACATGAGGCAGGGAGTGGAAGAACTACTAAGTAGCTGAGATGAGCTTGAAGGCAAATTGCCTGTGGGACTTATTTATCTTGGTAATGATGGGAGAGCTGACTGTGACATGACTGAAGCACTGATTCACAGGTGTCAACTTTGAAAAGTAAGAGCCATGGTCAGCAGGAAAGTTGCAGAAGATCTTGATGTGCCCTGCCCAGCGGGAACCATGAGGCCAGATTCTTCTAGCTGAGAACAAAAGCCAAAAGCACCTTTAAAACTCCTTTACTGGTGAAATGTCAAGGTCAAGTTCTTACTGAAATCTTCTTTGAACTTCTGTGCAATAAAAAACATTCTGGATGTTAAATATAGAAGATAAATGATTTATTTTGAGGTATTGTGCAAGATCAAGAGCAAACCTAAAAATCAATATGTCTGTTGTTACCTAGGAAATTAATAGTTCCATATTTTAATTTATTATGAAGACAGTGATGTATTCTGGCCACCATGGTGTATTATATCATTTGCCTCCAAACAGTTTCATCTGTCTTTGTGTCCAAGAGCAGCAATGCCTTCAGCAAGGTGTTGTCAAAGGCCCCAAAACTATGCTATTCAGCTGACACTTCTACGAGCAAACTGGATATATCCTTCTCAGTGATACATTGGTGTAAGCCTTTTCATATGCCCTACAAACATGAAATTTAAATCACCTCTCCTCAATGAAAAGATTAGATGGCAACAAGGAAGACATGCTTGGAAAGATCTAATCCGTACTAATAAGAGAGGAAGTCATCAGGAAATGGATAGTTCCTCAAGCAAATGAACTTGTCCCAACAAAATTGTGTCGATTATATTCACTATTCTTCCATGGGATCATTTTTAGAACATTTATTCTGAGCAGTTCAGCGATATTTAGAAAAACATGTAATGTATTTGTTCACTTTTCTCACAGGCTTTCACTTAACAATGGGTGGCATGAAGGTTTTCCTGAGTTCAACATTTGCTTTCCAGATCTGCATGATTCTGATGGCTTGGAAATGTGACATAATCTTAATGATTTCCCCTTATTCTCCATTAGGCCATTCCACTGCTCAGGAGTATTGTGCTGCATTGATAATCACCTTGAGAAGACTTTGTGAAAGCCTGCTGGGTGTGGTGGTATGAAACGTGGAAAGACACAATGCTCCTCAAAATGAGAACATGACACTGATTAAATAATCCAATCTTGCAGCAAGAGTGCTTACAGTCTTGGTAGGTGTCCTGGCATAGGAACCAGGACTGCTTGCACATGTCTGGGAAATACATTAGGAGCTGATCACTTTTTGGTTCCTGAACACCAATGCGAATATTTTAAACCTGAGATCTCTTTAAAACAAAATAAAGCAAAAAAACAAAAACAAAAACAAAACAAAACCAAAAATAAACAGTGAAAAGAAAGCTAGGCCATCCTATATCAGACCGGCAAAGAGTGATGTACATTCACAACAAAAAATGAAACATAACAAAATATACCAACAAAAAAAACTATGCAAAACAAAACCCACAGAAATATATATGTTGAAAAAATAATACACCTCATACCCTTTTATCAGTTTCATTCGAGGGTCATCAAAGCTTGGTTACTTAAGAGTAACGTGGACTCTTTTGTGTCTGTAGTTAAATGAAATACATTTTCACCTTGAACATAATTTTGATCCACCCTCCTGCATCACAGATGCTGCATAAAGCTGCTTATTAAAGACCTGCTAAAACATCCAGTCTTTGCTGATGAAACAAAACAAAAAGTTCATCTGATATTTGCTTTAAAAAGGCCAAAGGTCACAAGAGATAGGATAAAATACAATCATCAACTTATAGCAAGATTCACATGCCCAGCCTATTATTTCCAAGTGCATTGCAAAAGTCTAGAACTTTCATAATCAAGTCACAGATGACTAAAATTAATTACAAAGGTTAATGCTTCTGACAGCTCTTGTTGGTAGTGGATCTCAATTCATAATATTTTCTCTGCTGTTACAGTAATAATATGTAATTATAAATTAAATCCTCTTACTATTGGAATCTATTTTCAGATTTCTTACCAACTAAAGCAATGCTAAACTCAGAAACTAAGACCCCTTTTTATTAACAAAATACAGCAACTATTCTGACTGCATCCCTTTTCCTGCAATAAAACCTTGCCATACTGTAACAGAATTTTGCAAAGTAGCAAAATTTCATAGTTATTATTGTGTTTAGGTAGGGACCTCCTCCTTGATGTCAGTTTTTCAGAGGTGCATCCACCCACCCTTTGGCTCATGGTGAGGTACTCAGTGAAGAAATTTATCTTTGGTTCAAGCCTGTGAGGATTTGCCAGCTAATGGGTCAAAGCAAAAGCAGGAGGAACATAACATAGCTAGAACTCTTTTACAGAAGCAAAAATAACTTCTTAGTTATATCTTGTTTGTTGTCTTATAAGAGAGAAAGTTGCCTGGTCAGCATTTGGGCAACAATCTCTGTACTCCACAGGGAATACCCAAGGCTACAATAGTTGCTGTGATTACAGACTTCATATGACAGGCAAAATTTAAGCAAATTAGCTCCTTTAATATTTCCACCACAAACTGAGGCTATTTACTTATATGATATCTTGATAAGGAGAACATACCGTTCTCCACAGAACTTAATTTTTTGTTTTACAGCTGATGGCTCACTGGCTCCGAATTATTGAAGTGTGGCTACAGGCAGGGCATACCTGGAGCAGCTTCACTTACTCCAAGAAGCAACAGAAGTGCTGAGAGAGATGATTGCCTTCTGCTTTCCCATCAGGAGTGGTGGGGCACTGCCCCAGCCTGCCTGAGGCTCATTAACCACACAGCCAGAGTCAAAGTTCAGCACTGCTCCCAGCATAACCAGAGTGCCAAATTAGGTTTGTGGTCATGGTAAAAAATGTTTTAGACTCTTTCTGCTATAAGATTACAACAGCCCATAGTCTTTAAACTAGTCCATATGAACAGACATGGAGCTCCTAGGGTGTGTCTCTGCCAATTGATTACAGGATCACCACATAGTGGGGCCCAGCTTTCTGTTGAAGTCAAAGAAATTGGTCACTGAAGAAGAACCTCTAGAAGTAAAAGATAAAAATTGAAAGAAAAAAAATGTATCAATCCAAATTGATATTACACAACATATGCAGGAAAACAATGTTTAAGAATAGCCATTATTATAATATCCTAATTTTCTAGGCTCTATTCTGTTACTTGAGAGTCCTTTGTCCTTATACATTATAAACATGCTTAGCTATAGAAGAGGATAGAGGAGGCAGGTCTGACCTGTTAACAGGCAGAGGAAGCAGGCTGCCACCTTTTGCTCTTTCTTTGCTCCAGTGCCATACTCAGTGCTCTGTTCAGAAAAGTTGTGAAAGTGGTCCTTCATGCAGGATGTCCAAAAGGAAATCTCTTTCTGGAGGGGTTATAGCTCTTTGAAATCAAGCAAGGCAGCTAATAACATTATAATAAATGTGCACTTATTGATTTCCTTTCCTGAGACAAACACAACTTTTTGCCTTTTTTTTTTATAAAAGGGGTCGTGGCTCATCTCCTTCAGAAAGAATTCTACATTCCCTTGTAAGTATTTTTTTTTTAAACTGCTAGTGGAGTCATTCTTGCCAAAAGGGAGACAGTCCACACTCCTCCCTCCCCAAATGTTCCCTCAGGAACGCTTTGTACTTTCCCTTAAGTGTTCAGTACGTCCACTGGAGTCCAGATGCAAAAAAGGGATCAACTTTACATCTGGATTTCCAATCAGTCACAAATTCATGGCTGTTTTCCCAGACAGAGAGCAATTAAATTAAGCCTGTGAAACCCATTACCAAAACCTCTGGAAACATCAGTTCACCCAAACAAAACTACTCTCAGTGTTTCTCAGCCTAAGCTTTCAGGATTAAAATGAGATTTCATAAACATCTAGGGAGAAATCACTCCCAAGGTTATCTGCTGATTCGTTTCCTCTCTCCTCTTGTTCACTAGTATTATGTACCATTTTTTAAATGTTGCTTAGCATGCATTTTACTTCCACTATACTGCAGACAAGTGTGCTAGTGGATTTGTCTGCAGGAAAAGCCACATTCAAGTGACATTCTTCTGAATAGATTGAAGAGAAAAGAATAAACTTTTTATTCTCTAAAAATAGAAGATACCATCTGCATAATGCCATGTTCCAGTTCTGTCCTTAAAACCATCTCTGGAGAGCTACTATAAAGGTTTTGAAATCTTAAGAAACACTGTTGATCAACCAGCTGCAAAACAAAATGTTTGACCAAATGTTTTCAAGACAAGATTTTCTTCTTTTCCTTATACTCTGTGACTTGGACTGACAGTAACTTTTTTTACATCAGGGCTGTCCACCTTGTAAGCCTAGAGCTACAACTGGTGTTTAGATAAAGGGGCTTAGACAGAATTGCACCTCCTTGAGCACCATCAGTTTCCACAAGAGTCAAACACACCTTTTGCAAGTTCTGCTCAAAGAGTACTTTTTACTTTAGGGCTTGCAATAACAGTTCTCTTAAAGTCCTTATTTTCTCAAGCCAGAAAGCAGCTAATTTCTGATCTGAGTTGCATAACATATATTATCTATCACTCCTGCTGTGACTTTGTCTCTGTCTTCCATGTGGATGACAGACCAAACGGGTCTCAGAGCCATAACCTAGAGGACCATGACTGCAAGAATGATCAACTCCCAGCTGACCCTGGAATTGTGCAAGATCTGCTGCTCTGGCTGGATTCCTAAAAATCTATGGGGCCTAACTGGATTAATCCAAGAATCCTTGAAGAGCTGGATGATGTCATCAAAAACCACCTTTATGATTTTTGTGGTGTCTTGTGAATCCAGAGAGTTCCTAGTTGACTGGAAGCTTTCAGGAGGCAGATTTTAAAGAAGGGCAAAATGAAGGACCCTGAAAGCAACAGGCCTCTCAGTTGCACTTTGGTGCCTGGCAAAATTATGGGGAGAGACCGCCATCTACAATTTCCTTGTGAGGGGAAAAGGAGGGGCACTGATCTCTATTCTCTGGTGACCAGTGACAGTACCCAAGGGAATGGCCTGAAGTTGTATCAGGAAATGTTTAGGCTGGATATTAGAAAAAGAATTTTCACCCAAGATGGGGGTTGGGCACTGAACAGGCTTCCCAGGGAAGTGGTCGCAGCACCAGCCTGGCAGAGCTCAAGTGTTTGAACAGTGCTGACAGGTACATGGTGTGACTCTTGGGGATGTTCTGTGCAGAGTCAGGAGTTGGACTTGATGATCCTTCTGGGTCTCTTTCAGCTTGGGATATTTTGTGATTCCATGATTCAACATCAAGCCAGTAAATTCTGCTGTAATTGAAATGTTGGTACAAATGAATTAAGGACTCATAAAAACTTACTCTCCATTTTTAGCACTGCAATCAGCTTCCTGGGAATGTGACCTTAACTAATATTCCCTATACCACTTCCCCACCATTAAAATAGTGATAGTGATGAAAATCTAATATGTCACTAGAGAGCAAAAGAAGAACTTCTAAAAACAATAGCAAGGTATTGCTACAGAATTATATAGATAACTTGCAGAAAGATAGGTAGCATGGCTTGAATTTTTTGTTTTGGGCCATGAGTTGTAAAAAAGGACAGTTTTAGTGAGATTTGTTGTGATAGCAATCACAAAGACAGGCTAAGGATTGGGATAAATTTGTTGATAATAAAAATTTACCATAAAGTGAAAACTATGCATCAGTTAAGTACTAGAGTATCATGAAACATCTCCACCTATATTGTTCCTAAGAGCATTTAGGTTCTAAAATGGGTATAATACTAATTTACTTAGTACAGAGTTGTGAAACCTCAAACCAATCAGCTACATCTGGCTTGACAAGCTGGTTAATATGAGCCAGCTCTTCCTGCTCTCTTTCCCAAAGCTCCCACAATGATAGGAGGGGACTGCTCTATAGTGCCAAACCAACTGGTCTGTCCAAACCAGCCAGCCTTGGCCACCAGCCTTCCACTATGAGGACCTACTCTTCTTCCCATTGTAGGGTTACATCTGGGAATCAGCTACATTCATTGCTCAGAAAATGGCAGCTTTCTCCTAGATCTTTTCCTAGGGTTTCCCAGAGGTGGCCAAAAAGTCAGACAAACCAAGAAATGTTCACATGTTTTTAGAGTTATATTGTATCAATTCAAGTCTTCAGAACATTGCAACAGGAGGAGGAGATGAAGTGAATGGCTGTGTGCTTGTGCAGCCACCTGTATGATCAGGTGCCAGAGACCTAGTTCATAATCTATTTTATTATTGTTGTTTTCCTTGCATTTATTTTTAATTAAAAGCAGCATACCCATTAGTAGTAATAAGACAACTTCAGCACTTAGTCCAAAAATGGTACAAATGATACCATTAACATATGCAAACCAATACCAGAAAGTTTTCAGGTCTCTGGATGCAGAGAGGAGACAAAGGAATTTAAGCATATAAAAATAAGATCACTGTAACCTCCACTTAAAGCATGTTCTAGCCATTCAAGCAGCTAAAAAAAATATATTTGTATTAGCATTTTTGGTTTAAATGGTATTTGTTCACCTCAATATAAATTTTCCACTGATGTGGGAGAAATATGCAGAAAATGAGCAGCTGGAGTCTTTGTGGTTTTAAGGACTTATCTAAGATTGTAATGCTGTGTGATGACATCCCCATGTAGGCAGCACTGACTGAATATATAGCTAGGGTCAGCTTTTGAATCCATCACAGAATCACAAGGCTGGAAGAGACCTTCAAGATCATCAAGTCCAACCCATTCCCTGACACCTCAACTAACCCATGGTACTGAGTGCCACATCCAGTCATCCAGTTCCTTCTCAGCTTTTCTATTGGTTCACAAATCATCTTTCATGCCCCTGTTGAAGACTGCATTCTGTACATGGGTGACAATGTGGCTGGAGCTTTCTGTTCACAATCCAGCCCTGTCATCACCTCATTTGCTACCTCATATAGTCAGAGGTCTAAGCTATTGCAGCACATCCAGTAAAAGGCTGAACAAAAGAATTTCAATAATTCATTATTAGTCAATAATTCATTATTAGTCTGAGCAGCTGCTTGAGGTTCTGAAGAAATGAAATTTCTAAGAGGGTTGACTTTTCACACACATTTGTTTATGTAAGTCATACTAACTAGGCATGTCCCTGTCCTGTGAGACAGGAGTGAATGAAAAGAATGATGAGTCAGTGAGGAGGTATTATGTTTTTTCTAAGAGGGTAGCATTCAGAGTTCTTGACTATTATGCCTTTTGAAGTGCTGAGATCCCCAGATGCACATTCTTCCTTCATAGATTACATTCCCCTTGGAGTAATGAGTGTACAGCAGCTGTATGTTTTCTACCAGCACACTGTACCAGACTTGCTAGATGGAGAATTTTGCTCTCTGATGCAGGATACCCTTTCACTTCTATGAAAGGATCAACAATGCTGACGTCAATACTTCCATTCAGGGCAGTAAAGGGCACAGACTGAGGATTACAGCTTTGTTCACACTACTGTAAGAGTAGTTGGTTTCAACCCCTTGTGGTCTCATGAGTAAAAATTATGGCTGCTTCTCCCTTGCCTATTTATCCTATAATCCACCAAGCAGATGTGCTAAGCAATTCAGAGAAAACTGCTTTGCAAAATACAAAAGTTTTATCATGTTACAATCCTCCTTGATGAGTATAGCATTTGTACAGTCTCCAACACTTTAATTTTTAAGCTCTTTAGTATTTCCAGAACATTCATTTGTCACATTAGATGCCTTAATGCACCTGTTTGGAGCAAGGACATTCCCATCTCAGTTTCCCCTCTGTCTTCCCATGTTCATATGTATGATCCCTGTAAATGCCAGGCAAAACCACATGCCTATCATTCTTAGGGCATCCAATGGAATGTTTCCCCAAAGGGAGACGGTTGCTTACTTTGTAAAAATGTGAAAACAGCAGCAGAGGGAGTAGGTGTCAGCTTTCTCAGCCAAAACCTTTCCCAAGGCTCCTGCTAAGGCAGGGAGGTTCTGCACCACTTCCAGCACAGCCGATATCGCACCACGCTCTGCTGATTCAGGGCTGGGGCTCTTCCCCAGCAGCCTCTCACCTGGCTGATGCAATCACACTGTGCTTCCAAATCACTTCAACCCCTTGCCTTTCACCTGGGAGATGCATGCAACATAGAGCGTGCACTATGACTGCCTTGGGTAAATTTATTTCAGATTGTGAAATGACGGCTATTGTGCAATGATAAATCCACTTTAAGCCTCATTATCTCATTTCTCAAAGAAGTGAAAGCGTGTCTGCAAGCACATCTGAATCACACTTCCAAAATGAAGACTCTTTTGAATTGAGCTAACTTATATCCTGGGAAATCACACCCTCCCCTCCTCAAGTATATTGTCCACTGACCTGTTTTTAAATGTGGTTATAGTCTCATTTCATAGGCCTAGCAATCTCCCTTTATGCTAAGCAAATTTTAAGGAGGCTTTGAAAGCAGTAACTTCATCATAATATTGTCATCATAAATATGGTCACAATGCAAAGTGAAGTCTTTAGTTACCATGTTCTCAAAAGATCAAGTAACAAATATCAAGATAAATATCAACAAATCAAGAAAAAAAATAGTCTAAGTAGAAAAAAAAATTGACATACAGACTTTTCAATGTCATCAAAATGCCTTGAGATTGGTCATTCCTTCTTCCTTTTGGGCACTCTGATCTCTTCTGTTACCTCTTCTATATCTCCCTGCTTGTTTTTGCTGCTATGGAGATTATGAGTCAGAGAATACAGACAGACCTTGAGGGTTGGGGTTTTTTAAAACAACACTTTAAAACATTAGAAGTGGCAATGTTTCACTAGGAAGATGAAAGAAAATAACACCTTTCCGGCAAAGAGCTGAAGTATCAAATGCAAAGCAGAGCATCGCTCTGGCTTTAAAACTTCAAGGTTGCATCCTGTTCTGATGTCAAATATTTTCCTCTCATGGTACCTGCTGGATTCCTAGTTGCTGTGTTCAGATATTTTGTGGGACAGCACTTTGGATTCCATCCTTCTGAGGGCTTCAGCCTGTGCTTGGCTCTATACATCTTGCTCTAATGTAATTTTGCAGGACTGTACTCCTATGCATCATTTCAGCATGTCATATACATCCCCGTTTAAATTATGGATTTTTCACTGTTCAAAATTCTTCCTGTTCAGCTTCACCAAAGTAGCTGTAGATAAAAGCAGTAGGATTTACACTAGACATTCATTTTGAGGGCACAAAGATAGAAGGCATAGAGTGGGTCAAAGAAAAAACCCCAGTGGACACTTTAAGCCAAGATAGAGATTGCCATCTCAATGCTCCTCTACAGGGACCACTGAAATGAACAGAACACTTTTATGAATGAGGTTGCCAGAATTATAGCCACCACAGTGCCCCAGTACAAGCTACTGTGCAAACACTTGTTACATAGAATCAGTCTAGAGTAGACTATAGAAAACCATTATTATTATTATTTCAAACTTACTATTATTATTATTTTAAAACTTACTTTCCAGCTTACTATTATTATTATTATTATTTCAAACTTACTATTGTTCCAGCTGCACGTAGCTCTCCTTCCACAATTACAGTATCTACAATGCTTACAAAGGATATTCTGCAGATCTGCAAGTCAAAGAACTGTTCAGATGTACAGTGAGTCCATCCTGAAGACAGTAAGTTTAAACCCATCCCAATGGGCACAAAGGTGGGACAATGGATCTGCCAGAGGTTAGGAGGAAGCTTACTGATGGGAGAGGAAAAAAGGAGAGGAAAACTTAATCAGAGTGAGAGTGCTAGTCTGGCCCCAGCAGGCATCAGTTCCTTATTCTGGTGAGGGATTTGGCCTTTGGCCCACATTTGTGGGGCCTTTGTAAGTTCCAGAGTTCAATTTGTCAGTCTAAAAATACCTATATAAAAAAGAAATTTTTGGCATCACATTCTGATACTGAATGTCCCTACAGCAGGAACAGTGTCACCAATGACCTGGTGACCCATGTTTTGAGGGACAGACACTTGCCCTGGCAGCTCTCCAGCTCACTGTGCATTCAGTGCCACACTGCCAAAGCCCCATGGGCCTGCCAAGGAACAGACTTTCTCACTTATAACTACAGAAATCAAATCCAGTTTTCACTGGCATAGCATAAGATATTCCACTTCAATGGAGCTTATGTTTGACTCTCTCCATGATTTTAGGAATTTTGGTCCAGATTTGCTAAAAAAACACAAACCATTTGAGAACATTAGGAAGTTATTTTCTCATTTTTCCCGTAAAACTCAGCCTCGGGCAGCCACTAGCTCAGAGAAGCCACTACTGTCTGGAAATCAGTTAAAATGCAAAGAGCGTTTGCTGGGGCTGCTGGACCAAGAGGGAAGTTTCCAGAGTTTCCATGGCTATTCATTGGAGATTGTGCAATGGCAACTATTGCTCCAGGCTCTGGAGACCACCCAGCAGTGGGTGAGGGACTCTTGACCCTCCTGCTGTTGCTTATTTCCAGGCCAGCATGCCATCAAGAGAAAACAGGAGCCTGAAAATGCCTAAGCAGGAATTTTGGATGGTCTTTCTCCAGGCAGTCCCTCTGTGCTGGCACTGGCCCAGCTGCTTTCCCATGGGCTCCTTGAGGGCCAAGGTCCAGCATCCATGTCCAGCATCCATGTCCAGCATCCATGTCCAGCAGCTACACTGAGCCCTGCTGGTCTCTGCTCTGGGTGCAGCCATCTCCACCCACAGGGCTGGTGGTTCCCCATGCCCAGGCACAGCCTTGTTCCCGAGGGCAGGAATAGTCAGTTCCCTGTTCAGCCCTCCTGTAGGCTTCATGCCTTTCCCTTCTCAGATGGGAAATGCTCGCATGGCACTGCAGAAAGAAGGGCCATGGTAGAAATGGTGCCTTCAATTTAGCAGCTTTTCCACAGAAGGTTTCCACAGAAAACTACACGTTTCTGTCATGCATGGACTTGAGCACCAGTATGTGTCCCACAGGTCAAACTGCTTGATGGCAATCTCTCAAGAAAGAGCTTGTTCCCACAGAGGGTCTCCATAGCATCTCCTAAATGTGGCACATTGGCAAGAAGGAACCTGCTCTCCTCTTTTTCTTTGGATGCCATGGCTACACACACATAACTAGGTACTCATTGCTTCAGTTATGGATATTTAAATAGAATTTACTTTCAACAACCGGACAAGGTTAAAAAATCTGAGTAAAAGAAAAAACTGTTTTTCCACTGTATGGGCAGGAGAAAAAGGAGCTAAACTCAAACAGGCTTTTTCAAGGGCAACACTCAGTTTGAATGTGTTCAACAAAAGTACAGCTCCAGACAGACAAAATGTTTGTTTCTAGACAGTAATTGCCTTTTTTTTTTTTAATAAAGACTGAGATTCTGGCATTACCATAAATTCTGACCAAAAAAACCCCAAACAAAACAACTTAATAAGCCCTGGTGGGTTTACTTTTGTTGCAATCACAGGAAATACTTCACAGACTTGCTTCTAGAAAGCAATTAGAAAATTAATGCTACTTATATTTCTCAGAGATCTGGCTGAAATTGCAGCCTCATTCAAGTTTTACCTGCTTGTGCCATAAAATGCAATGTTGAAGAAAAAATCTGAAGGATTGATTTCTGAGGCTTAGAAGCATTTTTGTGAAGGAGATAAACCTCATTTTCATATCATCAAATTCATAATTTTCTAACTTTCACAGGCCAATTAAAAATGAAGTGTTGTTTGAATTCAAAATATTGAATTAATTTTACACAAAAGAATGAGTGTCATGGGAAAACAGAGTGAGCATTATAATTTTTCTAATAGGAAATTATATATAACAATCTTCCTGGATATAACTATTTGAAAAAGTAAAAAAGCAACAAACAGTATTTATTGGAAAAGCTGAGCAAAGCTATCCCTATCTTCAAAGAGGGAAAAGTGGAGGACCTGAGAAAACACTGAGTAGTCAGTGCCATCACTAGCCTCACTGCCATCCCTGGAAAGATAGAACAGGATATTCTGGAGGTCATCCACAAGCCTAGAGATGAAGAGAAGGTCACCAGGAGTAGTCAGCATGGATTCACCAAGGGGAAATCATGCTTGATCAATCTGATGGTTTTCTACAATGGCAGGATAGATAGACCAGGGGGGAGCTGTGGATATTATCTCCTTTAGCTTCAGCAAAGTTTTGACACTGTCCCCCATAAAATCCTTCTAGGTAAGCTCAGGAAATGTAAGTCAGATGAATGGACAGTGAGGTGGATGAAGAACTGTCTGAATGGCAGAGCTCAGAGTGTCGTGATCAGCAAAGCAGAATCCACTTGGAGGTCTGTAGTCAGTGGTGCTCCTCAGGGATCAATACCAGGTCCAGCCTTGTCCAACCTGTTTATCAATGACCTGGACAAAGGTATAGAAGGTACCCTCAGCAGTTTTGCTGATGACATGAAACTGGGGGAGTGCCTGATACACCTGAAGGCTGTGCTAACACTCAGCAGGACCTCAACACACGGAGAATTGGGCAGAAGGAAACTGAATGAGGTTCAGCAAGGGCAGGTGTTTGGTACTGCACCAGGAGAGGAATGACCCCAAGAACCAGCACAGGCTGGGGGCTGACCGACCAGAGAGCAGCTCTGTGGAGAAGGCCTGAGAGCCTTGGGTGACAACGTGACCATGAGCTGGTGGTGTATTCTTGTGGCCAGGAGGGCCAGTGGTATCCTGGGGTGCCTCAGGAAGAGTGTGGCCAGCAGGACAAGGGAGGTGACAGCCCTAGAGAGGCCACATCTGGAGTGCTGTGGCCACTTCTGGGCTCCTCAGTACAAGGAACACAAGGAGCTACTGGAGAGGGTCTGGCAGAGGCCACAGGGGTGATGAGGGGTCTGGAGCTTCTCCTATGAAGAGAGACCGTGGGAGCTGGGCCTGTTTAGTCTGGTGAAAACTGAGAGGAATCTCATTGATACATATAAATACCTCAAAAGTGGGTGTCAAGAGGATGGTGATGGACTGTTTTCAGTGATGTCCAGCAAAAGGATGAGGAGCAATGGCTATAAATTAAACAAAATAAGTTTCACCTCCTTTCACTTTACATTGAGGGTGGCATAGCACTGGAACAGGCTGTCCCGGGAGGTTGTGGAGTCCCTCTCTGGAGACATTCAAAATCCAGAAACCCACCTGGACACATTCTTGCGTCACCTGATCTAGGCAACCTTGCCTTGTGAGAGTCTCCAGAGGTTCCTTCAAATCATAACAGTCCTGTGATTCTGTGAAATTACTATTAGTCTTACAGCTTCAGTTTAGTGGTACAAATCAGGCACAGGCCAGTTGTGAGGAAAGATTATAGACATGTGATAGCAGCTTTTATTTTGTCCCTAAGATGGCATTCTTAGTTTTGACTCCTTTTTATATTAGGAATGAGACAAAAAAAAAAATCATCACTATGTTTGGTGCTGGTTCAGAAAATTGGCAATAACCTGAAGGCTTCAGGTGTGGAGAGCAAAACTGAGAAGTTTCCTTTGCAGCTCACAGCCAAATGGCAGTGGCTGGAAAGGCAACACAGCTTTACTTTACTATGTACACAGAGGATCCACTGCTGGGGCTATATCATTTTTTCATATCACCTTTAAGATAAATTTTGTCTTTGTTATGGAAAGCAATGTGTTAAAGCATATGCACTTTCTGACTGGAAGAAATTTCTACTGCCCAATTTTTGCAGAATTTGTGGAGGAAGATGAAAGTCATTAGGAACAAGAGCAGCATTCAGCTAGGCAAAAATTGGAGTTTGAAGAAACCTACTGAAAGTTTTACATGTGACACACCTACATTATAAATGACATTTTTCCTTCGCAGAGGAACACACAATTCAGTAATTCAGCCCCCTCCACCACAGGGCATTAGAAGCCAGCACTGCTTGTCCATTCATCCAGAAGTGCACATTCTCAGGAGCTGGAACTGTGTAGTTTCTAGTGGGCTGTCTGGATGATAATAGTAAACTGTTTCCTTCTGAGCCCACTTAATTGCAATTAGTACAGCTTTGGGGATGGTGATAATCATTTATTTATACTCTTCTCCAGTGAAAAAAAGAGCTTTTAACAGTATTTACCAGAGAGCAATAGCTGCAATAAGCAGATTACCCAGAGACAGCTGCACCTCTTGCACAGACCCGGACTACAAAATGACATTGAGTTTTATTTTGTGAGCAGACTATGCTTGACAATCCCTAATGGCATATCGCTTTCACAATAATTATCACTAACTACCAAACTTCCACTCCTCTTTGGATAAAATGCTCTCTGCAGGAAACAGTGAGAAGCTCTTGACTCTGGATTTGGCCCTTGCCTAGCCAATGCAACTGAAGATGTTTCTTTTATACAGCATTGCACCTGCTGCCCAGCACAAAAACAAATTAGTCTGGGTGTATTCAAATGGAGTCACCACCTTGGACTTTTTAAGACCCAGCTAAAACAAATCTATGGCTGACTTGACACCAGTAATGTGGTACCACTTGACATTGGTAGTACTACTTCAAGCAGCAGGTTGGACTTAATAACCTCCAGAAGTGTATCCACTGCTGAGATGAAGCTTTGAGATGTGTATAAAAGCCTTAGCTATTTAGAACATGATAGTTTTGCATTTGAATTGGAATTGTTTTGCAACTGAACCAAGAACCTTGTATTTAATAAAGTTGGTGCTAGTCCAACAGTGTGTTCAGGACTTCTGATCATATACACAGTTGCACATCATACTTTTTGTAGTTTGCCTATGCATTCCATAGATTGCAGAGGTCTTTTGATTTCAAAACAGTAAAATGAAACATCAACAACTTAATATGGGTCCTCCCATGCAAGAAGGATGTAATTAATTTCAGTCACTGGCCTGACCTGAAAACAGGGGCCATGGCATCACAGGAGTTTCTGGCAGTGGGTAGAGACTGGAGGAGGAATTTCCAATACCTTGCAAACAACAGAAGAGAGAGCAAAATAAGTTCTAAATATAGGTAAAGTAGCCTCCTTGATTCCATTGAATGCTTTGAATTCTAAGTATTGTAATACCCCCATTATGTTTTGATTATTGAGGCATCTTTTGAAGTGCCAACAATGGCATCAGCCTGATCAGGAATTAATGGTAAAGGCAAGATCCTCTCACTTGGGGCACTTTGAGGGTAGTATTTGTTCAGGTCTTGTTCCCTGAGGCTGTTGTGTCAGCAGTACCTGGAGGCAGTACTGGGCAAGGGCAACTTCCAGGAAAGCTGAAGGGAAAAATTGTAAATATAAAATCTTCCTGGTTTTTCATATCTAAATCTGAGGAGAAAAAAGCAGACCATGTTTGTTTTTGCATAAGTCACATTAATACTTCTGTTAGTATAAGAGCAAAGAATATAATTGAAGGTGGGGCTAATGAAGGTGGGGGAAAGTTATGTATTTTTAAATAAAATTACTAGGAGGAAGTGATTAGCATAGTTTGTAAAGCAAATTACTAAGTTGCTGTCCTTCTTATAGCCATTTCCCTCAACTACTTCTATGACCCCATTTTTTAATGTTGAGCATTTCAGTAAATGCCTATAAGGTAGAGGAGTATTATCATTATGCCTCTCAGATGAGAAAGAAATGCACAGAGAATAAAAGCACATGTTAAAGACACTTAAGCACACAGCTTTGAATGTATATGTGTAAGTAATTATATTTACTGAAAGTAATACAGAAGATTAGTGTCAGTGTCTTCTAGTTTGCTCACTTTATAGCATTCTTCTCATTTATTGCTCAGCAAAAGGACATAATTATGTGACTCTCAATAGTTAAAAGCACTTGCTTATTTGTCTGTATGCTGAGCTGTTCTATTTATAGCTGTTTTTGTGCAATTTGCAATATACTTGCAGTATGAAATATGCTAGCAATGCATTGAGAAATCAAAATCTGACCTTGACTTGGCTCTTTTTCATTGTGTGAGTCTACTCTAAAAACCAGTGGGAAATCTGTGCACAAACTTTGCATTGTATCATTAACTAAGGCAAAAGCCAAGATTGTAACTGCAGAATTTAGGACACAGACCAAATATTTCTCAAATTGCAGAATTACAGAATTTGAGTGACCTATAATTTATATTCTCTTTATACCAGTTTATATCACCTGTTTCCAGCAGGCTCAAGCATTTGCCTGTACAACATTTCCCTGACTGGCCTCTGTTACTAAAATATCTTTGTTTTCCACCTACAGTATAATTTAATTTTCATTCTTGATTGCAAATATTGATTTATATTTTTTCAAATCAAGACTTAAAAAATCCCCAAATCACTTAACTATCTTCAGAGGAAATATTTCATTTTAAAGCTAATGAAGTGTAGTCCATTTACTTAATTTATATTCTCATCAATCAGCCATTCTTTGAGTCTCTTTAAGTTATGTTTCCATGTATCTGTGTATACTATCATTTTATCTCAGTATTTTTTTAAAAATTTCATTCTCACTCATATTCCAAAACAGATTTTACTTCTTACATTTTGTTCACACACCAAGGCAAGATCCACCACATTTGTGCCATGTTAAGTTCTCATAAGAACAGACATGCTTCTAAAACCTCTGTTCCTGGAGGTGCCAGCTGAACCTAAATTTGAACCTGGTGTCTTATCAGCATCTGATACAACCCTCTGTGTTATATCTTGTCTAGATCCTGCATTACCTTCACAGTCTGCCTCTGATACTTGAGCATAATATCTCTTGTGTGATATTTCAGCATGAAAGACAGCACAGCCTCCCTCCTCACTTAGGCTTGAAGAGACTCTGGGAGGTCACCATTAAATTCCCTACTCAAAATAAGGTGAGCTCTGTCTTCAGACCAGGCAGCTGAGGGCCTTGATCCGTCCTGAAATCAAAATGTCCCGGCTCAGAGATCTTAAGAGTTCTCTGAGAAATTTCTTACACGGCATGGCTGTTCTCACAAGGGAAGCATTTTTCTTTTTATCCAATCAGACACTACCCTATTTCAGATTATGATAATTGCATTTCATTATCCCACTATGCAAGTTAGTATTGAGATTGACTCCTTTTTCTAGGTAATCTCAAGAATATTGTAAGTGAGCACTTAAGTGCTTCCTAAGCTTTCTCTTCTCCAGTCTAAACATACTTCAGCGGGTTATGAAGTGCTCTAGTTGTGGGATTCAACTAACTTTTAAAACTCATCCTCTAAAATTTGGATATCTCAGATAGGTTCTTTTCTTGTCTTCACCTCAGCAGTGAAGGAAGAGATATGTTCTTGGGGAACATCCTCTTACAAAATAGGTGTGTAAGGGAGGTAGGATGAACTTGTCTACAAATACAGGAGATTTCCTGCTGATAAGACCAAGAGAGTAATTACTTAGCTAAAAGCAGAGGACAATCCAAAAGGCAGCCTTCAAGAGCAATAAACCTTGCCAGTAGGCACACAGACACTCCTCTGGTCTTTGACTGCTATGTTTATGTGGCACTGGACAAGAAATGGCATCTTTTCATTCTTTGTTTCCTCTCTCCTAGAAGAAGACTGATGACTGATTTCAGCATTTTGCCAAGTGGTTTAATTTTCACATACAAGAAGTTCCATGTGAACAGAAAGGGCGCTGATCCAGGATGAATCCGCAGGAGAATTAACTTCTGGGCAGAAATCATAATCCTTTTAAGTGGCACACCCCAGTGGTAGCAAAATGTAACATTTTTCTGTTTTTCAATTATTGTTTCTGGTTGGCAAATAGAAGAAACATCCCTAAAAAGGCCAGGCCCCACATGTGGAGATAGACATAGATTTCTACCTGGGAAATACCTGTTCTTCACAGTGCACTGGACAACAAAAGTTTTTCCGTGTTACAAAAGTATCTCCCTAATCTTATCTTTGTCATTGCACCTATTACAGTTCAGGACACTCCTTCATTTAAATACAAGTAAAGGTCAAAATCTTTCTGAATCAATCTGATAACTTATTTAAGTGTTGTAAGAAAATGATTCAACACTGCAATTACGTCTTGCCGTAATTGATTGTATTTGTTTACATGGTAGGTTATTAACAAAATATTATCTGGGACTGAGCTCTACATTTAAGCACAGTTTAGATTATTGCAGCAATATACCAAACATAATGTCATAAAGGTACAGCAGGTGGCTACTCAATTACAGTTCATAATATTCAGCATTATATCTAAATAGTGCATTTAGAGCCAAATTAGCTGTCTTGAATGAATGATTAATTTGACTGATAGTGAACTGTATGGCATTACGAGTAAGCATTATGCTGCTTTAGTAAGAAATTACTCACAGCTACATGATGATGTCAATCATTATTTTTGAAATACTGTTTTAGAAAAAGGGTGAATGGTCTTTGCTTCTTTCAGGGTGATGAATTCTCTTCCAGGAGCTGAGGAGTACTTTTCAGTGCCTGAATTCACCATCTGGTGTAGCCCAAAGCCATTATGCCATCTTGCCATCTTAAAACGACAGTATAATAGACCACTCCAGATTTATAATACTGTCTGTCTGTTTGGATGTCATGCAGTAGTACCACATTTGATCAAGCCCCTAACTGCATGCAATATTTTAAATTACTATGTATAAAACTGTTCTAATTTTGAGAAAAAAAATTTAAAATGTGGGAAAAGGAGAAAAGATATAATTCTGAATCTGCTCAGAACAGATCCATGGAAGCATTAAAAGCTTTTATCAAGCCTGTTTCCCATACATCTCCTTTATGCTATCCAACCAGTTAAAAATGCTACAATAAATTATTCTAATAATGTGGCAGATAATAGGATACAGAGCCATTAGCATGCAGTTTACAGAGACTTCTTGAAATTGATGGAAAGGGTCTGGAGAAACTGGAGAGGTAAGAAACACAGGGAATTAAGTCTCTACTGCAGTGCCTTCAGAATCCTGTTGCAAAAATATAGGGTGGTCTTGAAGATTATAATACTGGAAGCAGGATTGTCATTAGGCTAATATTCATACATACTGCTTCTGACAAGGAGTTCTCATCATCAGTGCTCATCTCCTTCCACTCCTGTGCCTTGCTGCAGCTTCAGACCTAACTGATGTAAGCAGGTGTCACTGGGAAGCTGCAAAGGCTTAGCCTTCCTCTGGACTCAGCTGAAGTGAGGCCCTAGATGGAAAGATTTGTGTTTCTCTTAATTTACATAGAAGGTATTCTCTTGTGCTGCTTGCTCAGTGCACAGCAGTGGACTGGAGGCACTGAGCCACGCCTCCAAAAGCACCAAAAGGACAGGTAGTGCATTTGTAGGTGGATGTGCTGCATGCTGCATCTGAAGGTGGATATGCTGCTGCTAGAGGCCTGTTTTTAGGTAGAAAAGTACACTTGGAAATGGAAACACCTATAATTTAAATAAATAAATAGCTAAACAAACAAACAAATAAATAACCTTTTTTAAAGTGGGTTTACAGGGTTAAGTCTTTGTGACATTTGAAACAACTGAAATATCCTCTTCAGAACAAATCATTGTCTTGGGGTCCCACAGAGTCAACTAGTGATGTACTCTGGTTCCCACTGGGAAACTTGAGAATTTATCCTCCCATCTAGTGTAAAATTCAAACTGCTAAGCAAGAATGATTGTTTAATTTATAAACAGACATGTTGGAAGTAAGAGGGAAGAAAAGAAAAATATGTCTCATTACTGGCATGTAAAACTCAGATTTAGTTTGAAAATCATCTAAATATTATCAAAGCATTGTTCTGTTTCTTAACCATAAGGTTTTTTCAGGGTGGAGCTCTTTCTTTATTCTACTTCTATACACCCTGTATCACCAGCATATTTCCATGTGTTCGACACAGTCTGCTGATCTTTCAGATCATGTCCAACTTTTTAGTTTTCTCTGATTAGCTGAATTAATGCCCTTCCCACAACAGGTATAGCTCCCCTGAAAGCTAAATTGTTTGCTATGAAACAACATGGGTCTGCTCTATAAGCACCAGCTTGAAGTATCTGACTTATTCATTACATCCAGCAGTTCCCACATACATATCAGGCCTATAAGAAAATTCTTGCACGCCTTGATTAGGGAAATATCAATATGTCTGGACTAATATTTTAGAGAATTTTATAGTTTAGTTGTGAGTACTTGTGACACCTAGTGGTCCTGGCAGAAAAATACAAATATTCTAGAGGAAGAGGAAGTAGGGGGTGGGTTAGTCAAAGGAGGAGAGGATTCAATATCCTACTGGAAGGTAGGTACTACAGTAATCTAAGAAAACACACAGCTGAACAAATTCTGTCCCTGAAGATGAGGCACATTTCTCTGAGGCAACCACCATTTGCAACACATCATGTAAACAATGGAAAAATTCAGCTACATCAAACAGTTCTGAGGTGGGGTGGTACTAGGTGCTTATAGATGTTTGGGTAAGGTGGTCAGGCAATTACCCAAGTCCTTTCCATGAAAGAGGAGGTGCACACAGGAGCTGTGAGTGATGGCATCAACCTGGAATCAAAAGAACACCTGGGGTAGAGCAAAACTACTAAAAACCAAGGAAAGTGTTGTAATCAGTTCATTTCTGTCTCTTTACAAATCCATCCTTTAAATGTGACAGCAATGTTCCATCATCTAAGGTCATCTGCATATTCAACAGAAAAAAATGTGGGTGTTTCCCAAGGCATGAACTTAGAAGGACTCAGAATTTAGATGGACTGTGAAGAACTATGTGTCAACAGCTTAACAAAACCCCTTGAATTCATGAACTTTGCAAAAAGACTGGATCAAGAGCACACACCCATGTGATGCACAGAAGTGAACTGGGTGTCATGATCAGATGCAGGGACAGCACAGCATAGACTGCTGGCACCTAGAGAGGCATTACCTGCTTGTTGTTGCAGGGCAAAGCTCTTCATCAGCTATCCAAGCCACTGACCCAGGTGGACAAAGTCTCAAGAACGTCCTGTGATGGAGATTCCTAAAAGAAAATTGCTTTTGATGGTAGAGGAAATATCATCCAGTGGCTTTTAGAAGTCTCTGAAAGAAATCAAAACAATGGAGTCCAACATAACACAAAACTCCTCAGAGACAGATATTCACAATTAATTAACGACAGTACCGCTGTCTGCTAACACAAAACACTCATCTAAAGATCTTTAATAGGGATAACAAAATGAAAAACAATTCACTTCACAACTGAACAATTTTTGCACATCGAGACGACAGATGTACTAAAACACACCTTGCAAGCATGCAGTTCCAGCCATACACAGTTTGTATGTACTTGCTGTGACTCATGAACTGGAGCACGCTGTGTGATTCACACAGCTCCTGTGAGGTTTGTGGGATGAGGGATAGGCTCTGTACCTCCTACTGTGTCATGGCTTCTAGTGCCAGAGCCACGTATGTCCCTGGAAGACAGCAGTGTATTCACAGTGGGCTTGGCAGTTTACTCCTCAGACTGCCAGCTGGCGTTTCCAGGTCACATCTGCCCTTTGTCACTGCTGCAGCAGGAGCAAAGCACCTTGGCTTGGTCCTCCAGTTGAGGTTTGGTGAGATGAGTCTGACTCCACAGTGTGCCACAGTTGTTACAGATCATATAGCTCCTAACATGCTATTGCTGGGTTTGTCTATAAAGGAATAAAACTCAAACCACAGTAACTGCATTATGTAGGTGTCTAGAAGAAGTACATGAACAAAAGATCCTACATCAGTCCCCAGGCTATTCTCAGACTTGGCAAAATATAATTTTGCTTGTACTGCTTAGCTGTAGGTGCTTTTCTAAGAGAACTTTGTTAGGTGTCCCTTTGTAGATTGCATTAAGAGAAATTAATGTATTTTCCTAGCAAAATCTTCTCATATGGAAAAAGTAATACATCAGATGGTGAAAGCTAAACTCTTCAGGATTTTGTAAAGGACCATCTGTTTCTTCATCCCAACCTAAACAGCATTACTGAAGTTAAAAATGGAAACTGGATTGATTCATTCCACTCAGCACCACAATCCCATTTTCCCACGTGAGTCCTGGGTCTTGCAGGGGAGCCAAGAAATTATGAGCCCCTGGGTCAGCAGAGAAGCAGAGTGACTGTGCAGGGCACAGCACCACCAGTGACAGGGGCAGCCTCAGCATGCTGCTGTGGCACATCCCAAGTGTGAATGGGCCCTGGATTACTTAAACCCAGAGTAAACAGAACCTAGAGAAACAATCAGTTTTATAGTAATACCTTATCAGTCCCTACTCAAGGTCAACAATGCAAATAGCAAAACACCAGAGTTGTCCTGCATGCACAGGCAGAGCCTGTAAGAAAGGCAGAAGCAAAACCAAATCTTGAGGGGGAGTTGCCAAGAAAGCATTTGTCTAATTGTGAAGAGTGATTAGAAGAAAAATACCTTAATCATTATGTTGGCACCCACATTAACTTATGAAATAGAGGGCAGGGTCGAACTTTGCAACAAGGGTGACCTGTCTTTTTCCTTAGTAATATTTGAATAATATTACCATGGAAGAATGTGAGATCTCTGTTAGTGAGGTGTTTTAAGAATAGCTTGACTGTTACTTCTCAGGGACAACATAGACATCATTAATTCAACTTTGTGGTAGAAGAAGGAATTAAATGATTTGTGAAAAAGTCTTCCTTCTGCTTTATTTTTTCTATAATACATTTATTTGAGATATAAGTGGAATAGTAATGAAGAACGGTGCTCTTCCTTGCAACCTCAAATATCGGGAAGGGAAGGGAAGGGAAGGGAAGGGAAGGGAAGGGAAGGGAAGGGATAAAAATATCAAACTATTGAAAAACGTACAAGAAACAAGGAAACTGTTAACTTCAGTCATTCAATAATAGTAAGATTATGTATTTGGCTTCAGTAGAATAAAACTTCATTTGCACTGTTATACTTGAGCTTAGCATCTGAGTCCATTCAGCTTCAAATTTCTTTTAATGTTTAGAATAAATCTAGTATACAGCAGTAGAACATTAAATACTCATAAAGAATCCTTTGGAAATTCTTCTTTTACAATGTGGGAATATTAACTACTAAAGACCTATAAAAAAATGAAAGTTGAATTAATTTCACTAAATCAATCTTGTTACAGAACAAAAATAGGCAAAAGCCTTTTAAACTTCCTAAAATAAAGATAAGCAAAATCAGTAAAATGTTCAAACTTACCTTTTGAAGAGTCCTTTCACTATGTAAAATGCTCAACCTAGCCTCACTGAAGGACAAAAAGAGGACAGAAGATCTGCTGTGGTTGCTTACCAGTTCTTCACAATTTTTTCCTTTTGCATAAATAAAACCTTTGAAAAGTAAATGTTATTTTAATGCTGTCAGTGAGTACTTTGGGGTCTGCATCCGAAGGAGAACTGTATAGTTGGCCAAATCAGACACTGGTGATTAGAAAAACCAATAACTTCTATGACACACCAGAATTCTCAAGAGACGCAGTTTTATTTGATAGAAAGGCAAAATTATAAAAACAGAGGTTATGCTGCTCTACCCTACAAGAAGTGTACCTGTAAAATGCACCTCTGAAGTGCACATCACATGAGAAACTTGCACTGGTTCTTCTTGGCTTCAATATTAAGAGTAATTGCTTTAATAAAATCATGCTTTATTCATGTAACCTATTATTCCTAAATAACATCTGAAATTACATCAAATGACATCTAAGTGCATATTTCAAAGAACAGTTGGAGTCATAAGAGATAGCTCATATAGCATAATTTTGCTGGTAATGAGATCTATACACTAAATAAATCTGGCTTTTCCAAATCCATTGGATTCGCAGTAATAACGTAGTATAATGTTTTCCTTTTTCTCCATGATGCATCTACATGCAAATTACCATGCAAAGCAAGTTGCTCTGCTGATTAAATAACTGACATTTTATTATGTCAAGTTAATTTCAAGACTTGCAAGGATAACAGCCCATTGTATAAGGTCATCAAAAATTAATTACAGCCTTCTTTTCTGTGATGTGAAGTAACTGTACAAGCATGATATTCCACAACATGTTTTATGGGTGTTCTCTTCAAAAGATGTCCCAACAAGCATTAAATTAAAGAAAAAAAAAAAGATCAAAGTTAACAGTGAAATGTTAACTGAATATTCTGATGCAACAGTATAGTCTTCCTACTAAAATCTTTTGATATTATTGAAGGCAAGTAAGGGAAATATTTTCTCTATAATAAGGTAATTAAATAAGAATAGCTCCAAGATAATAAAATATTCTCTTGTTTTATTCTCCACATGCTACTCTTTATTCCAAGAATAAGACAGTGAGAGCATAATAAAACCATACCAGCAGCAGTGATCTCTCTTTTCTCCTATAAATATTAGGTCCATCAAAATAAAGAAATTAATATATTAATTTATCAAACCTTATGTGCCACTCAAATTGTGTTCCCAGTGAACTCTATTCCCATCATAAGTATTACAAACATCAAGAAGTAAATTTTTATAATTTGAAGAGTCAGTTATGTATCTTAAAATTAGTTATTCATACTTGATTTCTGATATTAGTTTTCAGTTACTAGAGCCTAATCCAATCATACTGTAGTAATGCAAGGCTTTCCATTGATATCAAAGGCTGTTGCTTCACAAGATGCTCTCAGTGCTTCTATAATAAATGTACTTAGCTCTTGATTTTAGCAGGAACCCAGCTCAGCAACACTAGTCAGTAAGACTCATCCTCAAAGCAGAAGTTAACTCTCTAGTAAAATCTATAGAAGAAATTATGGAAGAGTGCAAAGCATCTCCTGAAATTTAAACACATGAGTACAACATGACCGGAGAAATCTCACTGAATAGAGAAAAAAAAAAATTATTTTATATCTAAGAAAATAGTCAATTACAGTGGAATAAAGACACAGCTGACCAAAAGGATTATCAGCTGGGCAAAAAGAAAATACCAGTAGATGTGTAGACAACTTCTCACACAGACAGTGTTTTTAATCACAAGGAGGGATACTAGGCCTTATCAAAATAAGTTACCATCTACATTAATTAGAGCTATGCTGATGTCCTGAGTTTTCACAGCTTTATCTGAGATATTTTAAACATTCCTAAAGGTTTGGTACACTTCATTTTCCAAGAATAGGTAATTTTTCAAATTTGTGGGTTTTGTAACAGAAAAATCTCAGGGAAGAACTTTCGTCACAGACTTACTATTTTGGTCATATTATATCAAAGTATATTTAATTTTAACTTTTCCTTCCTTCTCCTCTGCAGATCAAAGACTATGTCTTAAACATTGATCACAGGGTAAAGATATAATCAAGTAACAAAGTAATGTATATATGACAGATAGGACTAACTGGGAGCAGATTTAAAACATGAGGGAGTCTCAGAACCCTGCAAATTAAGATAACAACAAGGCAGAAATCAAAAATTAAGCCATAAATTTTTGTATTCCAGATTGAAACTCAAGTTCCAGTTCCATCTGAATATGATTAAATTTTTCCAGGTCTGTGGAGCTTTAGTTGACAAATTAATAAAGGAAAGAGATCTTTTCAGATGAAGTCGTTTACTTCATTTGATTACAACAAATTACATTCAAGAATTAATAACTCTGTCACTACTTTAAAAAATAAGTTCAGCAGAGATTGGCTTTTTGAGTAAACACATATCTATCTACTTTCTTAAGTCAGGACTATACTGATTAAATACTGCAGAAAATTCTTCTTGAAACCATTTCAGCACAAGCATAAGAACAAAGAGCATGTGGAAAAAATTAAATCTCTGGCTAATATTGCTTAGACATTTACTGCTTTAAGATCAGACTTTCAAGATGGCTGCCATGGATAACATTGCATGTAGTTGGAGTGGAAAGTTGTGCACTTATTTTTGTCTTTCTCTTGGTGCTGAAAAACAAAACAAGTTAAAAAAAATAAAAAGGGAGAGACTGGACAAGATACATATATTAATTCTTATCTTTCTTAAAACCAATGCCAGTTTAAAACAGCTGAATGTTCAGAACCAGAATCTGAGTGACCTGTTAATCTTTCTAAAAAATAGGAAAGAAAATCTTTATGAAGAAAATGAACATACAGAAGGATAAGGCTTAGGCTCAGATAAGCATGAGCTGTGTTGTGCTAACAACAAGGGGAAAGACAAGTGAGGATATTAAGACACTGAGGTGTCTGTGATGTCTGTTCTATTCAACTGGCTTCCTTTGCTCAGTCACAGTTTCAGAAAAGCAGCCCCCAGTTAAGCTAGCCCTTTACAGCAGGACCATATTCCATGCAGTGCAGTAAGAATACAATTATTCAAACAATACCCCCAGCAGAGAAATGCACCTTGAATTTTCATTCTGCATCTCGCCAACAAAAAAATATAAACGTTAAAGAATAGAAATATCTCATTTTCTGAACTTTATTTATATGCACTCTGGACAAAGCAAGGCAGTTTAGGAGAATGAGATGAGACAATAGAAAGCACTCAGAGCAAATCCCAGTATCCGAAACTGCTTTACACAGTTTAAGAGATAGTATTAATATTTTGCCTTATTTACACTACAAAATAAAATAGGAATAATTCCTACTGGTATACTGTACTGCTACTTACAGAATTAAATTGCCATAAAAAGGCCTGGCTACAATTTCTAGAGTGAAGAGTCAGTCCGAGTTGCCTTCAGCTCAACTTACCATGTGCCCAAGGAGCCTGTGTACTCTAGGAGTTTCCAGAAACTCCCTGTCATGGACTCTCTGATCTCACTTCAAAGTTTCCCTTGAGGTCAAGCCATGCAGGCTATCCTACTCTGTATGCCTTTGGATTTGCTGATCACCATACAGGACTTTATCCCAGGGCCCAGAAGACCATGCGGTGACATTCCAGCCACAGAACAGGAATGCCCCTGGGGTATGCAGCAGCAACTCGCTGCCTTCCCAGCTTTAAAATTGCACTCAGTCCCTCAATTTTCTGTGGGACACTTGCACTGCACAATGAGCTCACCCTTAGCTAACACCTTTTCTGAAGGTAGACTCAAGGATTCTGAGCAGGAATTCCCAAGGGAACCAGATACTCTGCCTGGGGGAACAAAAAGTCCAATCCTAGATAAGTGGTATGCATGGTCCTCAGACTGGGATATTTGTCTCTGGTATTTAATTTCAGAGTGCACATCTGTGATTAATGACAAATGTGTTATTTATTTTAAAATGTCAACAATACTATTTGGGATTCAGCAGATTTTTGTAGGACATTACCTGAAACTGGTTCTAGGTTGCACGTGTTGCAGAAACTTTATATTTCTTCTGAAACTATAATGAACTTCACATGTAAGTATCTTCAGAATATAATTAAGACCACCCAGTAGAAGGAATTGATTTTAAAAACATTTTTGCTGGAAAGGAAACCAAATTCACTCTTGGGAGCAGGGTCTCTTATAGTGTTTCCTTTTCCTCTGAAATAATAGTATGAAGTAAAACCATTCTGGGAAGTGTCAACAAAAACTTAATTTGATGTACAAGGGCTGAAAAGCCAAAGCTAAAAGAACCACGAGAAAAAATGTGTTTACACATATGCTAGATTTTCTCCAAAACCTAAAAAAATAATACTAAATCCTCTCAGGGCTGAACAATGGGACTGAAATTAGGCATCAAAGAATAATTAATATATGCTAACTTGCTCCCACCCACTCTCACATTGGCTTTTTTTCCCCTAGGATAACAAATAATCAACATAGTGCAAAGGATTCTAATCCATTCATTGTGTCAGCACATAGGCAGGGAAGGAATCGCCAACAAAGGTCTGAGTAGAACTAGTCTACATTACTGCTTTCATTTTTGCTAAATCATTTTATGTAGAATATAAACAATATGGCAGGTCCTTCACAGAAATTACTTTTAAGCTGAATTTTTGTGTAAAATCTGAAGATATCTGAGTTGGAGACTGATCCTCTGATAACCAGCTCAGGCACACACTAACACCCCAGGCTGAGTTGAAATGGGGCTTCTGAGACCCTGAGAAATATTTACACTTATTTTCAACATCTGATTTTAATAAGGGTTATTTGGATGGACTGCTTTATGAAGCAAAAGAATTCATAGGACATAATATTATGTAGAAATAGATAAGGTGGTTTATACAATACTAGATTTTTTAAATCTTAACCTGGAAAAAAAATAAAAGACTGCCGATTCAATTATTAATTTGTTTTTCAGATGTTTCAGTATCTGTTAATATAGCCCAAGTGGCCAATGTCAGAGCAAAACTGCCTTCCTACACTTGATCTTCAGACCTGAAGAAATAAGCACTCTTTTTTTTTATTCTGGACAGCTGACAGCTATGAGTTGAACCATATTCTCAGAAGATTGAGCTGTTTCCAACCATTGACTTTGCTTTTTAAAAATCTTTGATCTGGAGGGCATCTGTGAGGTAGGAAGGGGAGAGGAAGAGGAAAAGCCAGTGTTAATTGCAGAGATTGCGGGCAAAGTAGGATAACAATTTTGAAATCAATCATAACAACAAACCATAACAGGAAAATCCTTAATAGTCTGAGCATTCTACAGAGCCAGTACAGACTCCACAAAGCACAGTGCCATCTCAATGCCAACACATTTTAGTGTTCCTGGAAAGCTCAAACAAAGACTTCCCTAATGTGGTGGAATATCAGATCTAAATTACTAAGCAACTTAATTTTCTACTCCTTTATCCCACTTCACTTCCAAAAAAACTCCACCTACCCACCCACTCACCAACAAACAAACATCAACAGCAGCCTCTTCCTTGTAAACAGCAGAACTACCTCAATTTGAGACGACAGTGAGTTTCAAAGATATAAATTGGATGCTGCTTGTGACTTTCAATGAATGCATTTTGGAAAAGGAAACTGCTTCTCTGTGAGCAAATTCTACTTGCAGCTTCATTTGCTAACCATGATTCTTTCATCCCTCCAAAGTATTTAAAAAACATGCACTAAAATGTCACAGAAAAACTTGTCTCCCCATTTATTTCTTTAGCATTATAAAGCAGTCCTGGCAGGATAATGCACAACTTCTTAATTTTCTGTTCTATTCAGAAGTCTTATTTTCTGCCTTCATATATGATACAGTAAACTGCAGTTATTCAAATGTCAGGACAATTGGTTATTTTGCACTGATGGGAATATTGTGCATATTAAACTCATGAAGAGTGAAGCTTTTTTCTAGTATAATAAATAATAGGAGGAAACTGGAAACTAAATATATTTTCATGGCTTGAGCATTGCAGTACTGTAGTACAATCGTTATTTTTAGTGTATGGTCTAATCTAACACAAACAGGTTGCATATATGGTAGTTCTGGGCCACAGTACACTTACATTGAAGTTACTGGCAACTGAGGCTGGAGCTAACATCAAAATAAAGCAAATAAATATGTGAGACTAAGTAGTTCTGGAGAATTAGCTCTAAAGAATTCCAGTTTCCTCTTGATTTGCGTCTTATCGTTGGTCAGCTTCTGTGCTTAAGATAACTTCTTATGTCCAACCGTACAAGAGCCCTTGTAATGTTTTACTTCCATTTAATGTCAAAGGGCCACTTCCATGTGCAGTCTTTCCATCATCAAGATACTTTAATGGTCCATTTCCTTCATCAAGCCACCTATTTTCATGATATTTGTGGAAGAATAGCTATCCTTGGGACCTCTAGCCTCTACTTCACCTGTGGCTGACTTTGGAGAGCACAGATACACAGACTTTATAAGCCTTGTTTCCAAAGGAAATCACTCCAAAAAAGACACTCTTCTGCCTTTTGTTTTACAAGAAGTGATGTCATTGTAACCAAAACGGATGTCCTATAAATGACATTGGATTGTTTTTCCATTCAAATGACAGATAAACAATTATCACTATCCAGGATCAGGAGTAAACAAAGCAGGGCTAAGTGATAGACCAGTGACCTCACAGAATGTTTAATGCCCAGTTGAAAGCAGCAACCCTGCCTCTTTAGGAAAGGAGGCAGGATTTTCATATTATACCTGATGCTGTTTAGTGTATTTCTGATCTGAAACTTAGTAGGTCCCTTATCAGATCAGTTTGTTTTCCATATTACCTCTATGGGTAGATTCCTTCTCTTTCTAATGTCTGTGTCAGACTGCACCCTCTATCTTTAGGGTTCATATTAAAATGAGGGAAAATACTGCTAGGAAATAATGTGAAAAATGACAGCCAAAAAGGAGTCACAGAAAGAAATTGCAAGAAATATTTTCCAGGGAGAAATGCTTTTAGATGACAGAGGTAAAGAGGATGACATCGTAAGTAGTCATAAAACTATGAAAAAGATAAATGGTCCAAAATTATGGAAAAAGTCACTTGCCATGGTTAGCAGAATGAACAGAAAATAAGAGATTTTTCTATGTGAGTAAGCTCAGTAATTTGATACGTGCACTGAGCAGCTAAAATCTCAGAGGTAAAAATTGATTCTGCAATGACGTATGCAGCAAACAGGACATGTGCAATTGCATGATCCCCAAGGCTCCTGAATTCGTGGAAGCCTTCCTGTCACCAAATGGTTTCACTTTTAGGTCATGCTTGTCTGGTATCACAGAAATTCATCTAAACATTTTTAATTTTTGTTTCATCTGACATCTCTTTGGCAGAATAGCATTATAGGCTCTGTTTTCCAACCAGTGTAAAAACAATACTCAAGACACTGATATTTCTGATTATTTATTATGGCACTTCAAAGCATATAAATTCCATTGCTAGGTGTTTCAAACAAAAATAAATAAAATGAGACTTTAGGTTTTAGGCAGTATTTCAGCAGATTTTGGTTAAAAAAATTTTAGAATGTTACTAGATATGGAATAAGAGTTTTGCTAGGAAAAGTCTTCTTAAAATAAGGCTTCCTTTCAAGAAAGTGTATGTGCTTACTTAGATTTAGCATGTTGACTGGCTTCTTGGTATATCTTAAGATTAAGAAAACTGTGGGTATTACATATTGAGAAATAGTGTGGGAATTGTATATTAAGAAAACTGTGGGTCTTATATATTGAAATTAAGAAAACTGTGGGTTTTAAACACAAAAAAATCTCAAACTAACCCTGAAAATCTGTTCCTCTACTTAAAACACCAATTTAGCTTCTCGTATTTATACCCACGAAATCCTATTTACTTAGTAAATGGAAGTTAGTAAAATTTTAAATTGAAACAACTCCACAGTCCAAACTTTGAATGTTTTTTCTATCTTATAAAGCAGGGATGTTTGTGATATATTGGCTTGTTTTGTGCTGAAGGCAGATTGTAGAAGAGCCTAAAACCAAAATGGGTTTTTTTGAAACCTCACTTAAAATTCCACTAGTAACAATGTTTCCACTTCATATATTCAACAATTTTATTTAATAGCCTAAGTTCAGAATAGTTATGTAATAGTTACATCATGGCCTTTAAAAAGAATTGCACTCGGCTACTCAGTCCATTGAAATACTAGAAAACAGGGAAAAGGAAAATATGGAGTGAAAAGGAGCTCTGTCCACTGAACTGAGTTTTTGCAGCAAGTTCCTACTGAACCTGAAGATGTCCTCATGCCTTCTGGTAGACTCTAACACACTTGACACCATTCATGTCACACTCCTAGAAGAGAAAGAGATTAATTTATTAATTTACATCTCAGTGCAGACCAACAGGGAAAAATGACATGTTAGGAGTTACATTTCAGGCTACCAACCAGCAGCACTTGGGGATCAGAGAGTGGGACTGAACTCACCACCACCAACTGTCCATCCACGAGCTTCCTTGTAATTATGGTCTTCTTGCCATCCCATTCCTGCTCTTGAATCAATGACCCATCATCTTTTAAGCTGACAAGGGTCTGAAAGAAGAACCTGACCATCAATATTTTCCCCATGACATTTGGACAGCACTGAGGCTTTTCAATACCATATTCCAAATCAAAGATTCCCACCCCAGCTCACTCAATAATAATTTTATCATTGACAACTACGATGCCAGAAATTATTTTAAACATTTTATCAATCCACTTCTTACAGTAACTAACTCACTGCTCATTCACTCACTCCTCTGACACATTTCTGCATCAGACAAACCTTTGACAGCATGCACAATTTCAATTAACAGGAGCAGAAGATGCTCTCTGTTCATCTCTTTGTTACACGGGCTTTGAGCATTTGTGTAGCATTTATCTGATCTTGCAGTAATACATGAACTGAAAGTGTGTGGCTGGAGGGAGGAGGGTGATAAACAGAGAGCACTCATAGGAGGAAATGAGGAGGAAATCCTTTACGTTTCACTTCCTTTGGGATAAATATTCTACCTTCTAGGTGCAAGGAGAAACTCCTTCTAAAACTGGAGTTTAGAGCCTGTAATTCCCATGGTTACCTTGCTGTCTATGATCCCACCCCACATTGAACCAGGCTCTCTTGTTATGCAAATATGAGACAGAGCAGAAAGGTTAACCACCCTAAGGCTGAATTGCCCTCTGATTAAACATCAATGGCATTTTTTTCCACAGGCTTCAAATGAAGTGGCATTTGGCTTTAACAGGGATTTAGAGGTCTGTTAGTTTTACTAAAAAAATGCTTCTGCTACAAAATGAAAATAGCAAAATACACAAGACTATTGATTTCAGCACTCTCCCTCTTTGGAATTTGCTTAATCCATGTTAAAAAAAAAATTTCAATGAGACTTACAGAGACAACTGGTCATTGTATAAAGCACTGTTAGTGTGGATATCAAAACTGATTTTAAAATAGCATCTCCCTCTGTAAAACACCCAAAGAATTGCCTTTTTTCAACAGAAAGTCTAGTATACTGACCTGAGTTTTCCTGCCATCTAATGTATTTTCCTCAAATTTCTCACCAAGCTTGAAGCTGAACTGTGAAGTTTTGAAGGTGCTTTCTGTTTTGATGGTGAATGTGTCCCCATCCTTAATAATGTACACATCTGGTTTGGCCATGCTTCCCATTTTTCTCATCGCCATACCCACACCTGCAAGGCAAGAGGCACAGAGTGTCACCAAGTCAGTTAAACCCTGAGGCTTAGGGCCACACAAGAATTCAAATACCTAATTCCCATTTAATTAGGCACTTAAGTACACTTGAGAATCAAAGCTCAAGAGCCACAAAGAAGAAGGATGTTTTACATTTTCCACAGATGAGGAAGGAAAAAAGCTTATTTTGCAGAGTTACTCTTTTGTTTCCTCAGAGAGGAAATTTATTTTGCCCTGTAGAGATTTTCTAGATATCCCAAAACTCAGCGCCGATTTTTTTTTCAAACAGAAATAAATAGCAAAAAGGAAAACAAATACAATACAAATACAATATACAAAATACAATACAAATCAAATACAACAAATACAATAGCTTAAACTAAAATAAAAATATTTCTTCAAATTCTGAACACTTTAAAAATTCTACAAATTATTTTTATTGGCAGATGAATCCACTTTGTTCAAACTTACTCAATAAATACCCTTCCATTAATTTGTACACCATTGCACACATGCTATTTTAAAATAAATTTCATATTTTACATCCTGTTTACAAAGTATAGAGTTGTGAATTAGAAAATCATTATCATAAAAAATAGTGCTTCCACACATATGCAAAAAAGAGAGAAATGGATAAATGAGCAATTTGCAAAAGGCTGAAAATTCATTATCTGGAGACAGCAGCCCTCAAAACCCTACAGATTCACCCTGCTTCAGCCCCTGCATGCACTGTTTGAGGGATAAGCTTGAATCTTTTTGATAAATACAAATAAGAGGGCGGCAAGCAACAAATGTGCATCCATCAAAATCCATAAGTGCATATCTGAACCATGAATTGATATGCAACCAAATGGGACAGAAAGCACCACCAAGTCAGTGAGTGCCTGGGTTCTGCAACTGGAATAGTTTAAAAATGTTGTCAAATATCAGCACAGCATTCCCCTGGTATGTGGAGGTAAGGGTTGAGTCCTTGAGAGGGAAATAAAGTACTTTCCAGACACTGCTTCTCCAGACTTAAATGAAATTCCAGGATTGAGCCTTAAGCTTGAGTTCATAGAGAAAAAACAGTTATTCTCAGTCCAGCTTTTCTGATCAGAACTGGAAATTACTGCCACAGTAACCTCCACACACGTTCTGTTGCTGTAGTCCAGGCCAGAGTAATCAGGGAGTTATTTGATCAGCTACAGCTTGGGATCCAGCTAAACAGAGATGAGCTTCATGTCTTCCATATGGCAAAAAGTGAAATTCCAACTTTTGTCCTCAAATGTTCTTTTACACAGAATGAGCAGAATCCGTGTGGTCTCATTTATGGTGCATCAATAGGATCAAAGGCAGAGAGTTTCACAAGTAGCCAGCAAGAATGAAATAAAGTAAATGACTGGCTCCTAAAATGTGACTTGGTATAAATTTATTTGCCTAAATTGTAAATGGAAAATGGGAAAGTGACTAGTTTATGATTTCAGTCTAAAACCAAACAACAGTCTGGTGCTACCTACGCATGGGAGGTGCTCTGCAATTGCAGCACCTAATTTGTGCTTTGAAGTTGCAACTTGGCACACACCTAGGTATGGCCATTGGACATCAAGGCACTAAGGCATCCTAATCCATGGCTCAACGAAACTGAGCTTAAAATTCTTGAATTTCCTCCAAAGTCTTCCAAAGAATTCAGTCCAAAAGGCTTTCTCCTATCATACCTATCACAGGCCTCTCAAAATGTAATTACAGCCACCACTGTCTGCAGAGCATAAATGCAGTGATACTTTTTGTATTTTACAGAAAGAATTCAAGATTTAAATTCCTTCCTCTCCTCCCTCTAAGGATAAGGCTACATCTTCTACCTCTTGAGGAATTATCATAGCTTTCATCAGTGAATAAATTGTAGAAAATAATAGCTCATGGGCCATATCTATATGCCAGGTATCTATCACAGGAATAGGAAAAGGAAAGCTCACAGGAAAGCTGTAAATCAGAGCTTGCAGATGAGGCTCCTGGTCTGTTAGGTGTGTTCTTCATCCAGTAACGTCGTGTTATAAAATGTAGGGCAACCTGGTCGCAGGGAGAACAAGCCAGGACCATCCCCCTGAGATAAAGGTGTGGCTACCCACAGAAGAAAACAGGCAAAGAGCCTCCGGCAGTATAGCCGGTTACCCAGAGGCAGCTGATCCAGTTTGGCTTTCTCGGGAGGAGACACCCAAGGTGACTCCCCGGGGCGGCAGCCCCGGCTCAGCAGGTCCGTGCGCGGCCGCCGCGGGCGGGGTGACCCAGCCCGGCCCCGGCTCGGCGCGGCCGCCGCCAGCCGTGGGGCCGGGGCAGCGCCGAGCCCCGCAGCCCCGCCCGGGCATTGCCGGGAGCGAGGGGCGCACCGGCCCGGCCGCAGCCCGGCTGCCGGCCCCAGCCGGGAATCGCGGCTGCCGCGGGGAGCGCGCAGCGCTGCGCGGCGGGAAGGCGCCTGCTGCCGCCGGCACCTGCCTCGCAGCAATTACCATGCAAAAAGGGTCGCTGACATCTTTGGGACGCGGGGCCAGAGGCGACAGCTCTCCCGCCAGGAAAGGTCTGCTGCCGGCCAGCGCTTCGTTCCCGGGGCCGAGAGGGCGCGGCGCCCCCGGCGCTGCATCCCGGAGAATCCCGGCATCACCCCCGCAGCCGCCGCCCATCCGCGGCTCTCGGCCGGGCTGCATCCCACCCTGGGGTCCGGCTCCGGGAGCACGTTCTCCGCGGACCTTGGACAGAGCCTCGCCGGCCGGCAGCGCCAGCACATCCCCGGGGCGGCATCCCGACATCCATCCCTCCCTCTCGGGGGCGGACAGCCGCCGGCTTCTTACCCAGCTCCTTCATGTACTCCTCGAAGCCCTCGCTGGAGATGAGGCACCATTTACCCAAAAACGCGTCGATGGCCATGGCGGCGGCACTGGAGCTGATGGCGTCCCTGTAGAAACGTGAAGGCAGAAGGACGGGCTGCAGCGCAGCCGCGGCCGCCTTTATAGCCGGGCGGGCGACATGTGCTGCCGGGAAGAGCCAATGGGGCTCCCGCCGCGCCCCGGCCCCTTCCCCGCCGAGCCCCCGCCCGGCGAGTCCCGCCCGCGGCGGCGGCAAGAGTGGGCACGCCGCGGCACTGCTCGCCCTCCGCCCGCACACACACAGACACACGGACTGACACGCTCGTACACAGGGGCAGGCACACGCACACAGACACACAGACACGCTCAGAGAGGCAGACACACTCACAGACACACAGATGCAGACACACACACAGACAGACAGACACTCACACACAGACACACTCAGACACACTCACACACAGATACACTCGCACACTCACACTCACAGACACACACACACACACACACAGAGAAAACGCACACTCACACTCACATACTCACATGCACACACAGACTCGCAACTGCTTTTTGCACCTCAGCACGGGAACACCAGGAACGGTGGGACACTGCCAGAGCTGTCCTGCCGAGGGATGTTGTGGCCTCAATGCTCCTTCGAACACAAATCCAGCGTGCTCAAAGAATCCACTGTGCTGAGTGCCGGTACGCATGCGCTCCTAGCTGGACTCTAAATGCTAAATTATACAGTTTATTACATGTTTGGTTTTTTCTTTGGGTTTTTTTTTTTTTTTTTTTTTTAAGGCTAATTCAAAAAATCATCATATGGCACAGAGACAGAGCAATAAGGCATCAGCATCCCAAAGCAGTTTATTGGGTTTGATTGCCAGCCTTCCCAACAGTTCCCCAACTCTCCCTGGTACATCATATATTATTGAACTACAGCAATCCATAGTTACTGTGACCCAGGAACAGACCTTCTACATACACACAGAGGTCAGTTTAACAAACAAAATCAATCAAAATACAGAATTAACGTGGGTGTTTGCAGTACGGAAAAAATCAAAGGCTGAATTCAACCTCACCCCTTAGCATTGGAAAAATGGAGATATGATATCTTGCTTTTAGTCCATCTTGAACTGCAATCTCTACTTCTTAGTAGCAGAAGTGGCATTATAAAATATACTGTCTCAACAGGCCCTGTGAGGTTTTGACCAATCTTTTGTCAAATTTTGTCAGGTGAGTGATTTACTGTCATATTCTGTGAGGAAGCTGCTGTTTTTAAGCCACATTAAACAAACAAAAAAAAATCCTTATTTCTATGTACCCCCAAGATTTGTTTCCAACATCAGGGTTATGTCAATCTTTGCCTCTTTTGGCCTTGTGTCACACTGGATGAAAACCACAGCTACTTTCTTCTGTCTGGAAAAAGAGAAATGTTAAGATATATCTGGTATCTCGAGGTTTTTTTATGGAATAACAGTTATTACACTTCTTAGCTAGTGCTTTCCTGAAGGAGTTTGAGATTAAGGTATCGAAACCATCAAAACCAGGGAAGACAGCAAGGCAGGTTCTGTGCTGGTTCCAGCATTTCATAATATGAGAAAGTGCCATAAAGCCAAATGATTTGGAGCAAGGAGACCTTTTTCCTTTATGCTTTGCTGTGATACAACTTCCCACAGCAGGTAGAAGTTTCAAGACTTTGTAGAAAGTCAGATTTGTCATAAACAAAATAAACAGATAATGTTTGAACTGATTTTTTTAATTCCTCTAACTAACCTTCCCTACAGAGTTGTCTTTAATTACTTTCTGCTTCTCTGACTATATGCTTGCTTTTAATATGCAAACAACATTATAGCGTCTGCTCATAAGACAGCAAGTCACATTGCTTCTCTTTTGTGTTATTAAGTAGGTGTATTGAAACACAAGACTTTCAACATTCTTCCACTTTTTTTTTTAAATTTAATTTTGTGTATGTCTTGTGTAAAAGATTTCAGAGTAAATGTTAAATTAGAGTGATGTTTACTGGCTAAGTCATGATAGTTAAATCAACATGCTGTCCATGCTGTAGTTCTCTGGTTGCTTACAGAAAGGATAAATGAAAAGCCATTAGATTAGGGATCAAACAGAATCATCCTTCAGGAATTAGGAAGTCTTCAGTCTTGTAAAGCAGGGACAATTTCTAGAAATAGAAATCTTGGCTTTACTCCACGTACACCAGCAAATAATTTTGGATCTACATTTCTGCAGTGCTGCCTGCAGATGGCTTACAATACGCAAATGGTAGCCAGGTATAAGTGCTGATAATGCAGCAGAAAATGTAAAATCCACTATTTCCATCTAGTGGTGAGACAGTATTCCTGGATCTGAAGCACCTGAAGATCCAGTTACCCACCTGTGCTCAACATTGCTACAGTTTTAAATCCTCCCACAAGTCATTTGGTCTGATTTATTTTCCTCACAAATTTTTCAGGTCTAGGCATGTAAATTCATATAAAACACAAGAAGAGACTCTTATCTCTCTTTTCTGAAATATTGTTGGTATACAGTGAAAAAAATCTCAATTCTTACAAAGTTTTAATGTTTTGCAAATTAATCAAGCCAGTGATATGGATTACTGGCTGTGATATCATCAATGCCACATCTCAAAACTTCTTTGAAACAGAATAGTGCTGAAACAGTCCGTGTAGCAAAGAAAGTAACTATAGGGGCCAGAGATGTATCCTTCTGGGTAAGGTACAAGCGGCCTGAGCTTGTCTTATCTCAACAGTGTATATTTGCCATATATGGCTCCTACTTTGGGAGGCAAACTAAAATGTTCAGATATCCAGAGGTGCTTGAGCCACAGGAATTCATCCCTGTATATCTCAATTCCTGCCTGGTTTGAGGCTGACATCATAATCAGACCTTTTGTGTTTGTGTAGTGTCCTCTTTAGATATACAAAAAGAGAAGCAGCAAATACATGCTACCTATGGGCAGCATTGAATCCCTATGCCACATATTGTTTCAGTACAGACAGAATAAATTCTCTGAAGTTTTGCTTGTTTCCACAATGAACTATATATTGTCCAAGAAAAGGAGAATCAAATTTACAATGAGAAGTGTAAATTTTTCTGAGGAAATGAGCTGCACGGCAGGCACGTAGCCACATTTAGGAGCAACCAGCACCTTGGCAGCTTGAGCCTAACCTGGGTGAATGCTTTCCTGAGGTAGTCAAACCCTTGCACCTTGTGAGAGGGGAGGGTATTACAGTTCTTCATTACCAAGTGCAAGGCAATGTGCACGGAGACCTTCATTCTACTCCGTCTGTGGGTAGTGATGCTTCATCTGACGTGGGAGCTGTGGCCAGCAGGGTTTGAGGTTTCTCTTCATGTAGCCATAGATTCACCTCCTGAATGCAAGCTAAGCCATATTTTGTGTTTTGGAGTCACAATACCTGCTGCTTGGGCAGGGCAGAGCACCACCTCCTTGTCTGCAACATATCAGTAATCAGGTTCCATAGGAGGTGTAACTTTTTCCTAGACCTTTACTCATTAAACTGCCCATACGTTTAAATTGGAGAGAACTCAATCTGATAGAGCTACGCTCTACTGTGTAAGGGAGGATCTTGCTTTCCTTCTAGTATACAGACATATTGTGTATATAGATCATCTTTTCTAAGTGGTAGTCTTTTAGATAAGATAACCTACTGAGAAAGCCTTTAAAAATTGTCAGGAAAACTGGATATCACTGCCAAAATTTTACTCTTTGGCCTCTCCCTAGCTGTAGAAAAAAGTTAAAGCAGTCTATGAATAATAGCTACTCACCCCCAAGGCATGGATGGGCAAAATTGCATCGGCAGCACAGTTTTGTTTCTGTTTCCTTGTTGTACAAGTGTGGTTTTCCCTTCCCAGCCATGTCATCACTGGGCAGGCATGATGAAACATGTGCTACAGTTGTCTAGCTGGCCTGAGGAAGCTTTGCCACTAAAGGGATGTTTGCTTGGGCAATACTATACCAGGGGTTATGAAGAAACAATGCATGAACCTGCAAGTTTTCCTCTGTAGGTCAATATGCACAAAATCTCCTGGTATATCAGCATTTCCTTACTTCTGAGCTAGAAGAGCAGGGCATAGCTTCATTTTATCAATGAACTTTGTGCAATAGATTTGGTTTTGAATCAAGACAAAGCCAAATTGCTCTCCAGCATGGAGCATGGGTCCAAAGAATCCTTGCTGTGGATCTGGAGACTGCTGCATCTGCCCTGGCCAGCCAGCTGTCGGGGTGGACGGGCTCACGTGTGCCGGTGCCCTGGTGCTGCTCATGCCACAGAGCATTACTATAATGCAATTAGCGTGCTGCAGCCTGAGCCCAGCTCCGGCACGTTGTCAGCAGCACGCTCAAAGCAAGGTTAAAGGGAAATGCTTCTAGGGCAAAGTTTACTGTGGCAATGGTGTCACAGCTCACTGATTGTAGCTGGCCTCAGTGATGAGAGAGAAAGATCCAGAAGCCTGCAGCGACTTGGAAGAAGACTCCAGGACTCATTTTCCTCCTTCCAGAGAAAAAATGATTGGATATCATATCCAGCCCAGGTCACAGAGACTGGAGATATGTGAGCTTGTATCTAACTTTGGAAGCTTTGAAAAGTACTTTTTATTTAGCAGCAGTATCTACCCTGAACACCAAACATCCACATATAAGAATAAAAATGCTTTTATTTATCTTCAGAATTTTATAATCAGCACAGTCATTACAATGCAAAAAAAGTTATTAGGATGACTAAAAATCTTCCATAGCTGTAGTTTTAGCACTGAAAAAGCCTTTGAACAACATAAAACAAAAGCTCATTAGCAGGGAATACCTGCTCACGGAAGAGACTTTCAGAAAACCAATACTCTGGCATGGCTTTTAGAAACATCAGATGTACCAAAAAAATCATCCCAAATGATGTTGCTGTAAATAAAGACAAATAAAACTTCAACTTTGTCCTTTCTGTGCAGTCTGGAACCATAAGGACATAAGGGAAAGGACAAGGAATGACAAAATAATTTGGAATAGGTAATGATAAAACAAATATTTCTACCAATGATAAATAACTAGATTATGAAATTTGAAATCAATAAAGTACGGATGTTCCCACTGGATTTAAAAAGGGTATATAAAGCTTTAGCTTTTTTCCTTGATTGCATATCCTAAGTAGAGTTCCATTTCTGAGGATATTGATCAAGCACTGTGAAGGGAACCTCAGGAAAAAAACGAGGTTTCATTTGTAGTTATAACCATACTTCTTATGCTCAGGATGTCACAAAGGAGAGCATCACAGTACAGAAATTTGAAGGGCAGAGCCTGGCATTCACACTCTACAGAGGAAGAGTCTTTTCATTGCGATGGGGATACCAACACCTTTCCCAGGAAAGCTGGAGAGGGGCTGCAATTGCTCCTCTTTCTGTTGGCCAAAATCATGTAGTAGGGTGCTAGGAACAGGTGTAGGCTATCTACCTGGCCAGGGCTCCCAAAGGACTTCATCCTGGGGTGAAAAGTGTGTAAAATGGCTGAGGCACAGTTGATGGGGGTTCATTTTCACCAAAGAGCACAAGCCCTCTCACACCTGCACACAGTGGGAAGAGAGAGGTTTTCTGGGCTGCTGCTCAATTTATTAGCTTCCAGTTCTGACTCACCTTTCAAGTCCTCCTTTTTCATGGACTGTAGAAGAACATTGGAGGAAAACCCTTTGGAAGCTAAAGCTAGTTTTTATTATTAACACATTCCCATTGCCAACATGCTAAGTTTGCAAAGAGGATTGACTAAATGACTTATGTTCAAAAGCCTTCTAAGAAAATTCTTGCCTCTGGCATCTCAAGCTACCATGCAGGACAAGCAGGTATTTTCCAGCTTGCTCTTCTAGACTTGAAAAGTCTTGTGGTATTTGGGTTTACAACCCTGATTCCATCTTAAGGAATGTAGTTTGATACTACATATCTAACAACCAGTTCAGAGAAAATCTGTAAGGAAGTAGGAAATTACACTGCAGTTCTCTGATTTGTTCCTATGCTTCTGCCAAAAGCTTTTGGTGCTGATTCTGCCACCTTTTATTTTATGTGCAGTTTAACTTGATACCCATCTGTCTATTTGAAGGAAAGAAGTAATCAGCTGACTCTTAAATTTCTCATTCCCAGTAAATACTCTGAAATTCATTTGAGCAGTGGATTTTGAAGTCTATTTCTATAATTCTTCATCTATAAAGATACTTTTAAAACTCAGTGAAAATATTGTTTATTTTATTCATGGAAGTGACTTGAACCACTCAGATTCCCCAATAATGAAAAGACAATTCTGTACATCCATGCAAGACTTGTGTTAGAGAGGACAAACTTGCTGGCTTTGCATGCCAACCATATTATTTTTACAGCAAGGTGGGTCTTTGACTCCCTGTTGAAAAAGGGTGGAGGGTTCAAAAGAAACAGGAGTAGTGCCTGAGTAAGGAAGGAACCTGCTGCTTTGCTTCCTACCTGTCCTCTGAATTTCCTGCAGGGATTGTCAGTCTGAATTGTGAAAATCTGTCCACTAAGGATGTCTTTCCCAGGTTTGTTACTATTTACCAAGCATTCCCTTCACAAACATGTCTGCTGGTCCACTCTTCCAGCTATTTGCCTTAAAAGAAATATTAATTCATACGGAAACAAGTCAAACTCACCTCTTCCAGTGAAGCACAATAAAAAGATCACCTTTGATGTGATATTAACCTCTGCTATTAGCACTGCCAGTAGGTAGGAGACTGCTTTAAGTCAAACAGAATCTCTACACTTGCCTTACCTCTGCTTTCACGTACCACTTTGGAAGTCCAGGAGTCATCATCAAAACAGGTCAGCAGCTCCTTTGCCTTCATACCCCTAATATCTGTCCCTGGGCACATCCTTAGTGTTGTAAAATCCTGAGAAGACCAGCTCAATGTAAAGACCATTTTTTGTTAAGTTAATCAGAAGCCAAATACCACCCCTAGCTGTTCATGCTGCTCCATCCCAAGTTATCAGCTTACAGAGCAAGGCTGAGCAGGAAGCAGAGAACATGGAGTGGTCCACCAGCAGCAGAGTACCTTGGCTGCTTGAAGCTACTGCATACTCTTGGCAAACAATAAAGAGGGCTCAGAAGAGTACCTCAGGCCTTCCAAGGGGGAAAAGGGAGCCTGGATGAGATCAAACTACACCAGTAAGGAAAAAGACTATTAGGCTGGGAGATGGAGAAGGCAGAGAAATGCATCTGGAGGAGGCATCACTGATAGACAGTATGTTGGTCTCAACATGACTCCAAAGCACTCAGGCAGGGCCTGCATCCAGGGAAACTGGTTGCACATGTAGCTGGTGACATGGGCAACAAGTCAGCAATTGCTAAAACTGCAAGGAGTGTATACATGTGGAGGAGATACACTTGAAACCAAGCATCTTAAGAACTGTTAAACACAGTCCCAGGATATTCAGCTTTTGAGGGGTTTTTCTGGTTTCCTTACACCACACAAACTCCTTGATAATTTAAAATTCAAACAAGCTGAGGTGAAGAACTTGCAATGTTCTCTAACACTGCTCCTCCTAGTTAATAAAAATACCATTATCTTTTTCTAAAAACAGTGCTGCAGATATTTAAAAAGGGAATACCTCAGGTTGTGTTATCTGAATATTGTGTTACATTCATCTATTTCAAGACTATTTTCCTTATGCACTGATAAGAATGTCTGAGAAAATAGGTATTTGTACAATGAAAAGATCTAAGATGATTCTAATAATTGCTAAATCTCCAGGCATTAGAGATTTAGCCATTTTAATGCCATCACCTGCTATCAGACATCCTACATGGCCACGGTATTTGCATTTAGGCAATCCTAGTTTTTTAGGGTCTGTTCCAGTTCCTTTTATAGTTGGGCAAGCACCCACATTTTTGGTGGGATACAATGATCAAGATTAGTGGGCTAAAAAATAACAACATGCAAAGTCAGTGCTCACCCAGACACGCTTTGTTGTGCATGAGTGACCTTAATACCCTGTACATCCCCAGTGCTGGTCTGTGCATGTCAGGAAGCTGTCAGGCAATCAGCAGCAGGAGCTGGGAGTGCAGGAGCAGCTTGCAGCAAAGCTATCTAAATGCTCAGGGAAGAAAGTCATTACAGATTATCTTTAATGTACTTGAAAAATAAATTTGTACCTTTATCTCAACAATACAGGGAGAGAAATTTTCTAAATATTAGCATAATAATCATCAGAGAAGTGCCTTCTTGCTCATCTTGCTTGTTTACATCATTCCAGTATCTTGTAGTCTCGAGGATGCACATTTTTAGCTTGATTTTTCTGTCCTGTAGGTGTTGCTTTACACATTGCATATTAAAAACCCAGTCATTACTTCTTTTTCATGCACAAAACATATCAGAGCTTTATCATTGCAAACTGCAGCTCCCAGCACCCACAGCAAAAGCAGCACCAGCCTACACCTTGAATTGTTGGTGATCCCTCAAAAGCAGCACCAGCCTACACCTCATCCCTTGAATTACTGGTGATCTCTCAATGGCAACGTTGCAGGTTGTTGGCCTAACCTAAACAGGAAAGTTGGGCATGTGTGGATTAAAATGAAAGCACTTAGCAAAAGTGTGTTTTTACAGAGCAGGATGCCTATCCATGCTAGTAAAGTAAAGTAAAAAACCATCTTTCTTTGACAACAGAAGGGATTGATTTTGGTGATGAAAAACTAGATAGGATCTTCATTTTTTTCCCTTTTCTATTCCTAAATACAAGCCCCAATCTTGGGCCAAAATAAATACTATAGAAACTCAATTATTATTAATAATTATTTAACTGCTTAACTCCTGTTTAACTCTTTAAGCACTTATAGATAGCTAATTTTTTAAGATGGATATAGGGACTTCAAATTAAAACACAAGTTTTGTACACTGATATACTGACTGTCAAAGAAAGAAAAAAAGCTCTCAAAATCATTGATATCTTACAGTAAGAGGACTATTGAGCATATGAATACATGATTAACCAGGGGAACAATAACTGTGCATAGGTCTTCCACTTGAACAATTTTCACTTTTCCTGCGAAGCATTTTCAGATAAAGTCATGGTACATGATGTTATTCTAAACTGTGGGAAAAACAAAACAAAATAAAACAACCTGTCCTTTGAACATTCTTATTGCAATTTAGTTGTCTTCTATGGTACTCCTCTAGCTTGACAGGATTTAAAATCCTTTGTTACAGGTGCTCTCATAACCCCTCTGCTCAGTAGTAGGTTTAGCAGCTCAGCACTCCAAAATCACTCTGAAGAGCTGGTGGCCTAAAAAAAAAAAGGGGTTCCAGTGCAGGGAATGTATTTATCCCAGACAAATTTATTCACATCTCTTGTTGGCACATCCAAATTTCATTGAATTGTCTTATCTCACACTCTTCTGTTTGTTGCAAACACATGGAAAACACCCAAGGTCTTTAGCACAGCTCTCCTTCTGCAACATAAGACATCACTTTGACTTCTACATTCTAATGAAGAACTTGCAAAGAATTACCTTGACAGAACCATCTTGTTTTCAGAATGGACAGCATCCATTTAATAATCTTGGCAAAAGTAAAGTAAAACTAGTTTTATATTTGTATCCTAAATCTGCTGCCAACTTTGAAAATACATGTATTAGTTTTAGAGAAATCAGGCATCTGATTATAAAAAGGTAGAAGTAAAGCCTCTCAAGAGTACCACACCTGCAATTCTCAAAACTGGAACTACATTTTTGTTATGAACAAAACTGATGCACATGAAACACATGTGGAGCTGACACCTTCACCTGCACAGCCAGAGGAGATCAACCCTTCGAAACAGCTTTGCAATATAGATAAGACACCTAAGCAGTTACTTTAATAAATGATAGGGTTGGACATGGGACTATAAACAAAAAAATATTTAATGAAATATCCCAAGAGTGACAAAACCACTACAAAACTGAACTTCAAAGAGAGCCCTTTTCTCCAATTATCAAAAAAAACTAACTTGAGCTAAACTTAGTTACTTTTATTCAGGATGAGTAACTACTGTGTGTTGACAGTCCCATAACCTTGTTACTTTAATAGCTGAGCTAAATTTACATTTAGCAAATTACCCACTTCCTTCAAAAAAAGAGGAAGAAAATGGTAGGGAGTTAGCAACAGATGTATTATAAACATAATAGTACAAAACCCACTCTACATTTGCAGCCTGCTGTCCCTCAGCTAAGTCAATACTTTTTAAGGTTTTCTTCAAATTTTTAATAAATTTAGTAGCTTTCAAACAATAATAATAGCCTCTCTACACATGTTCTGTGCTTACACTTATAGAAATTTTGTAGGAAATAATGTCCAAGGAGATCTGGCTTCGTTGTAGTATTAATTTAATAGCTAATGTGCATTATTCACATTGAAATGCAAATACATGTGATAGTAGTCCAACATGCAGCTGCTTAGAAAGATGCATTCATGCATCTTATGCCACTCTGAACCACTAATGTTAGAAGATCTCTTGATCTAGTATGTTCTCTTTCAAGGGAAGGCAGAGAACATTTAAAGTCTTTTGGCCATCTCTCAGATTTTGTTGCATAGGAAAAAGCCTTCTGTGCAGCCTGCTGTTTCTAACACATGTCGATGCAAACACAGTTGTTTTTCCATTCTTCAGGGATTCTTCTTCTTGCTTTTCTGTTCTTCCTTAAGGTCTTTTGCATTACATCTGGATGCCAGTGCTGTTAACATTTCCTCTGTCGTCAGGTGGGCTCCCTTCATTATCAGTCGATCTCCATCAGCTATGAATGAAGAAAACCTTGAGAAGTCACAAAGTAACAACTACTCTGGTGTGCAGTTGTTTTGTACATATAAATCCAACTACAGTTTACTTTGTCTGATTAGAAAGTGCTCCAGCTACCAAGGAACCTGACTAGGCCCCACTGCCAAACAAACATATCAAACTGCACACAATATGCATTTCATTTTCACTTCTGCATTGCATTGTTGAAAAATGTGAAGCATTTCTCTAGGTATGCCTATATACATTTTAATAAGAACAGCTCATACTCTGCCCTCAAAGTCATCTCACAAAAGGCAAAGAAGGCATTGGAAGGCACAATTTCCACACATGGCTAAGCATCTTAGTAGCCTGTTGTCTGTGGTCCATTTAACATGCTTCTTCAGCCAAAACAACAGTCCTGTAGTTATAATGTAAGAAATAGGAAGCACTAGAATTCTGAAAGAATTTATTTTAAAACAGGCAGGTAGCAGTAGAAGGTGAATATTACCCAAATTAATTACTTTGCAAGATTTGCAAATACAAAACTGATAGCCAAACCCATATAGTGAAATACCATGCCTGGCATCCACATTCCAGCCTCACTTTTGCCAACTCCAAGGGCTACAAACACTTCACTTGGGAAAAATCAGCTTTTAAAATATGAAGAGTTTAGAGGTGTCTTGGCATTAATGAGATAAACTGGTTTGGATTTACACTATGAAAAAACATAGAGCTTTACTGCTTTTGTCTTAACACATCACAAGGATGAGAAAGACAGATGCATGGGGGAGAGAGAGACAAGCAATGCTAACATTGAAATAGGTAGACTTTCCTAAGCAAAACAAAGATCATTCAACACTTTTGACATTTCCACCAATTCACTAAAAATATGGAAGTTTAAAGATAAGAGGATAGCAGAAATCAATATTAATGAAAACTTTAATGGGCAACATGACATATTGGTCCATTACAGCACAGCAGGAAAGAAGATGCAGCCAGAGAAAAGGACAAAAGCAGATTAGAGCCATCTGTTCATAGCCTGGAATCTGGGACGCTTCCAGAACTGATGAAATTTCCACCACCAATTCCCTGCCTGCTCCCTATACCCTCACAGGAAACCAAGAAATTTGTTGTACATAGTTGACCTCATTCTGCAGGTCCATCTGCACATGTACATCCTCACCCATCTGAGCAGTTCCTTCAAATTAGTTATTCAGTTGCATAAGCAACCAAAGGTGTTCAACCTTCTGTTCTCAAAACTGAGATGCCTCCACCATAGGTAACATAAAAAAATCATGGAAAGTAAACAGTTTATTATATAAAAACAAAGCTACATTTACTTTCCTGGAATTGTACCTGACTGCAAAGTACATCCCTACAGAAGTACACTCAGCTGCAATGTTATCAGTGGCTGGATCTAAGATCCCTTAGATCAAGCAATAGCAGAGACACAGATACACATTTATCTACACATCAGGCTGTTAGTGACACCCTCTTTCTTTTTCCCTCCCAGCTGACTCAACATCTAGTTATGGACCAGAGCCAAAAAAAATCACAGTTAAAAAAAGGATAAAATATAGAATACAATAACACGTAACAACACAAACCCAGGGGTTTTTGTTTGTTTAAAAGCAAGATCCTTACCAAATGTAACATCTACAACTGGTTCAGATCCATCATGTCTCACATCAGTAGTCACTTCACAGTTTGTATTAGTAGCTTGGACTTTTTTATGGTAAATACTTTGGAGAAATTTTCTGAAAATACATTAAAAATATATTAAGTGTGTTGTAGACAGAAATTAAAGTAAACATACTTCTAAAATTAATTTGCACATCTTGATATTGCTGGGCAACAAAGTATAAACAAAATAGGATTTGTACTTAAGTTCAGACAGGTACTGCTTATGAGAGAATCACTCTTAAAATCCAAAAATTCAAACTAAGTATATATTCCTTATATAAGGAAAAAATGTAAAAAACATATAGCATGTAAATAAGCATACCAAAGAACTGTGTAAAACTTCAGTGTACACACTTTCTGTGTTTTCTTAGCTAGGTTAGTAACAATAATAAAACATAAACAGCAAAGGCATTTTCATTTTTCTTTACACATCATTTGCTTGCCAATGTTTTCTTGTTTGGGTTTGAAACAGCATTTATTTATATGACATCTTTGGTCTCCTGTAGATTTCTGAAATGCGTGACAGCTACTTTAAGCTGCTATTCTGGCAGCTAAAACATATTCTAAGTTAAGCGGTGGTACTAAATTAATTTTAAAAGTAGATGCGCCCGTAAAGTCATTGCAAAACGGCATTTTGGAATTGTTTGGTGCAGAACCTACATGGCTGGAGAAGCACAATCCCTTAAGCGTCTCCAACAATCGATTATGGGATAGAGGAGCTGCTGCTGCCCCGCTGCCAGCGCCTGGAATCTGCCCCCAGCGCAGGATCAGGAGCTGGGGCTGAGCCGGAGCCCCGGGCGCCGCCCAGAAAGGGGCGCAGGGCCCGCGCAGGCCGCGTCCCCGGCAGGCCGCGGAGGGTGCGCGGAGGGCGCCGGGGCGTCTACAGACAGGGAGCCCGGGCAGAGCGGGCCGGGGCCGCCCCCGCAGCCCCCTCACCTGGTGCTCTCCACGTTGGGCTCGAAGGGGCAGAACCGGACCATGATACTCTTCACCGGCCGCAGCACCAGGCTCACCTTGGACGCCATCTTCTCCCCGCCCCCTACTACAGCTCCCAGCAGCCCCCGCGCAGGGCGCTCGGCGGCGGCGGCCGCGCCGGGCCGCCCCGTGGGCACCTGGGAACTGTAGGCGGTGCCGCGGCCGCGGGGCGGGAGGCCCGCGGGTGCGCTCCCGGCGCTGGGCCGGCTGCTGGCCCCGCCAGCTTCGCGGGGCGCTCGGGGCCAGCCTCCTCCCTGTGCCAGACTGGTTTGGCGTGGGAGTTTAATTTTTTTTCTATGTAATCCTAACCAGTTTGCTCAAAACTCCATCCAACCTGCCCTTGAACACCTCCAAGGATGAAGCATCCACAATTTTTCTCTGGACAACCTGTCCCAGTGCTTCACCACTCTCACAGCAAAGAACTTCTTCCTAATAATCTAATCTAAACTTGCTCTCTGCCTGTTTGAAACCACTCCCCCTTGTCCTGGAACGACATGCTCTTGTAAAAAGTCCCTCTTCTGCTTTCTTGTAGGTTCCCTTTGGTACTGGAAGGCAGCCACAAGATCTCCCCCAAAGACTTACCTCCTCCAGGCTGAGCAACCATGACCCTTTCAGCCTTTCCTTGTAGGAGCAGAGCTCTGATCATATTCGCGGTCTTCCTCTGGACCTGCTAAAACAAGTGGATGTCCCTTGTGTACTGAGGACTCCAGAGCTGGATGCAGCAGTCCAAGGCTTCCACAAGAGTGGAGTAGAGGGGGAAGATAAGGATCAGCTAAAGATAAATTAGAGGCAATGTTTTGCAATACATCAAGGAGGAGAGAGATTTGCAAGAGGCTGCTGCTGGAAGTGAACACATTTTATTTTTCATTCATGACTGGTTATGTCCAGGAGCTGCTTCCAAGCCCTTGAATTAAGCCTGGAGAAGAGGAGGCTCAGGAGTGACCTGACCACGTTCCTGAAAGGCGGGTGTAGCCAGGTGAGGATTGGCCTTTTCTCCCAGACAGCTAGCGACAGGGACAAGGGGACACAGTCTTAAGCTGCAGCAGGGAAGGTTCGGGTTGGGCATTAGAAATTCTTCAAGAACTGGAATTGGAAGGGGCTGCCCAGAGCGGTGCTGGAGTGGCCGTGCTGTTCAAGCAAAGAGGGGCCGTGCCGCTTGCTGCCGGTCCTGGTGGACAAGACGGCGTCTGGCTACGGGCCGGACTCGGCGCCCTCAGCGGTGCCCACCTGGCTGGGGCGGGGTGTGTCCGGTGTCGCCGCGTGTCCGGGTGTCGCTAGATGGCAGAAACCTCCCTGGCGGGCGGCTCCGCAGCGCCCGACCCTGTCCAGCGCGCCCCGGGAATTTCTGCGCGATGTTCCATAGAGACCCACGGTCCCCACCTGCGGCAGCTGCATTAAGCAGCTATCGTCTCTTGGAATGGGCTGCCTATTGTTAGACGCTCATCTTGGTTTATTCAATACAATCTCACAGTCATTCGGTAAAACCATTTGAGATTTGGACAAGAAATTAACTAGCAAAACTAAGCACAGTGGAGTTGATATAGTTGTAATGTTTCAAGTTTTTATTCTCTCTCTCAAGAGAATTTAAAAAATTTTATATATATACATATACATATTTATATATGTTATATATAGTGGTCTTCTGTTATGGAAAAAATACATTACTGTGAGATACCTTTTAAAAGACTTAGCTGTAACCAATAAATAGCTGGTTTAACTAGGAATTTTTCATATATAGTAGGCTTAGACACAGAGCCAGGTAAATAGAGTATTTTGCATTTGGAAGGCAAAAGTAACTTATGAAACATCTCTTTTTTCATTATGACACAAAGAGCTCAATGTATTCCATTTAAAATATGTGGTAAAATTTCCATTGACTTCTATGGTAACACTGAAGGAATAACACCAGTAAAGGACAGGGGAAGAAAGAATGATCACTGATTTTTCTAAGGGTTCTATTTTTCACACTGTTGGTACTGTGGCACTCACAGATTTAAAAACATGCATGACCAAAACAGTTTTATATTTGCTCTTATTGCATTTTTATTGTAATTTAAGAATAATATTTAGCTTATGTGGCACAATTAAATTTAGAGAAAATTTTGTTTACTCCTTTCCACAGTCAGATCAGTAATTCTTTTTATTTTTATTGTCAGCAGTAAAATTTGCATCTTTCCCCTTAAGCCATCTGTTCAGAGTAATTGAAAACGAACTCTGATATTTCAAAGTAATTTTTAATTTTTTGAAGTCTGAGCGATTCACAATGAAGCCATACAACAGGTATCTGTTAACTGAAAGGTTCTGTGTTCTATTTCTCTCTTTAAGGAATAGTCTGTATCAGTGATATGAAATTCCTGCTCATCCCTACAAATAGGAATATCTCTTCCTTGGAGGCTACCCCTACTTGTGGACAACCAAGTCTTTCTTGACACCTACTCTAAATACAATAGCTTTAGGTGACAATAATTCTGGTGAGAATGTGAACTTCTACAGCTACTAAATTAGATAAATAAGCAGCAAAGTGACACAGCTATTTAAAAACAAACAAACAAACCCAAGCAAACAGCAACCAAAAAAACCACCACACAAAAAACCAAAACAAACAACCAAACCTACCCATTTCCTCATCTGCCATTAAAACCAGGGGGTGGTTAAGCACAGTATGTTGAACTACCCTCAGTTTATACCAGAGTAACTCCAACTGACCTCTGCCATTTCAGGAAAACTGCTAATTTATCTGTGTAAGACCTTGAGTCTCTCCAGCCCCAATAAGTAATCTGGGAACTCTTAAGTGTCTGCATTTGAGATTCTTCTTCAAGGATATCCTTAGGAGTCTGAATGATTTATGATTCTTATATCTAGTGATAATCACACACATTCCTAAAGCATAGTAACATGAAGAAGCCTCAAAAGATACATTATTATAATGAAAACAATTTTAGTATTCCTTTCACTCGGTGGATCTTTTTTATTATAAATACTGCCTCATCCCAAGTCTACAGACTTTAATGTCATCAGTTTCACTGAAGTGTAGCCACGAGCCCATAGATGATTTATACCTAAGTACCATATAGAGCAAGGAAAACCTGCAGCCATGCTTTTTACACTGTAGTTATGCAAAGAAAAGTTGCAGGGAAAAAAAAGTTACGCAAAAAAAAAGGTCTGTAGTGTTAATTATACTAAGCAAAATTTCCTCTTTTCTCATTGGTCATTTCAGATCTTTTAGATCCTGGGAAGATTCTTCTGGTTTTCCTCCTGTTTCTTACTCAGCTGCTTTCACTTTGTATTCTGTTTTCTGACTATAGAAAGGCCCACAGTTCAGGACTCTTGAAATCTAATTTCTCCATGGTTTGGACACGCCTGTTTTTAGCACCTTAGCTCTGGCTTTTGACTGCCCTTTAAATGCTGCATGAGAGAGGCTTCTAAATGCTTCATTTCAGGTGTGGTGTAACACCTCCCTGTGTTTATTGGGTTCTGGAGACTTGGATCCTTGTCTCTGACTGTCCTCAGCTGATTGCCTCCTCTGCATCTTTGTCCTTTTCCTGCTGAGTCTTTCTCTGAGCCTTGTCACAAACATCAATAGGCCTGGAATTTAGCAATCAAAATGTCATGTCTACACATCTAGTTATAATGCTGTGTAGTCCAGGAATAAAATTTAATGCTGCCTTCAGGGCAGTAGGCAGTGCTGAGGAGGAGTGAACCAACACAAAGCCAGCAGCCCGCCTGTTCTGCACCGAGGTGATTCTTCCAGATGACCACCCAGGAGAGGCTCGTTGAGAAAGACTGTGTGCTGGGCCTGACAGGAGAAGCAAATTATTTCTGGAAACAGAAAACCACTCTGACAGGTGCAATATCATGGATCATATCTTCGAAAGAGCAATGGACAGAGAGACACAAGTGAAGATCACAAAGGACTTCCAGCAAGTCATTATAAAATACTAGTGCCACATTGAAGGACATGCTGGAATGAATTCCCTACCATACTGGAGGAACACTGCTTGTAGTCATAAAAATATAAACCAGTCTGTGTTTTCTGCTGGCTTTGTTTCTTCCTTTGAACTGAATATATTACACCATATGTCAGTTACTGAATTTTAAAAATATTTTCCCAAAGAGAAGAGCTGGTAAAGGTCCTTTATTCTCTGAAAATTGTGGAAGTCAAGCATAGTTTTCTACTAATAGTACAACAAATTTTGCATTTTATTTATAAACCAGATAATAGTTGTATGCTGTTAATGTGGTTTTCAAAAATAAAAAAAAATAAAATCAACAAGCAAAGATGCCATTTACAATGAGCCTGCTTTATAATTAATTCTGAAAAAATAACTCTGCGTGTCAGTTCAGAAAAGCTCTTATGGGAGTGAATAAACAGATTCCCTAGTTGCTTTTTACTTCTCTGCAAACATGTATTTCTATTGCCTGAGGTTAACAACTGCCAGCAGAAATGTTTGCTAAAATGATATGCAGCATTTAACTGGCTGAGAACATACCGTGCCAATTCCTGAGTTGTAACTTAATTTCTTGAGGATAATACTAGAAGCTTTATTTTGTGCATTTTCTTTTCCCTCTAATAAATACTACATTAAATATCTGCAGTTATCCTTTGGATTTTTATGTTGATTCAAAATAGGTACTTGTTTCCAGCAAAGGAAGTTTATTATCATAATAATAAAAAGCACAAAGGTGAGCTGAAATGAGTAGTAACAACTCAATATTAGCACCTGAGTCCTTGAGGTCTGGGATCTGTTCTTGAAGCTCCAGGTAGATTTAATGTGTGTATTTTTATTTTAAGGGTTCTTGCACAGGTCACAGGCACAGTCCTATTTAACAGATCTGACTCAGAGTTGTAATCATAGGGGAACAGATTTTTCACAAGTGCAGAATCTGGGAAAAGCAGTTGTCTTAGAATTTGATATATATTTTCAGAATTTGATATATATTTTCAATGACTTCCAGGAGGTTTGTCTGTGCTTCAAATAACTTGTTAGAGGTTTTGAGGAGCTCAGCAGCATATTGACATTTGTACCACTTTGCTAAGGGCATGCCTCAGTGCTGTGTATACCATAAGTGAAGCAGTTTGTTTTCACTGTGTTCTGCTAAGAATAGCTGTGCCTATAGATTGATGGTTTAAGTTATTAGTGTTGTCAGCAAAGTATAACAACACTGCTCAATTGAACATGGTGACCAGCCAAGATAGTCTCTATATGCTTGCATTTTTTTCCATGTCAAGAACTTTCACTTTATATTCTATAAACTTATTTATGTACCAGTTTTAACTTCTTTTTTATAGATTTCAAGAATGTATCTAGGCATGGCCTACACATATGCCATGGAATACCTACTTAACACAGATAAAAGTTGAAATGTAAAGAGTCTAGACATTCAGACATAAAGGAACTAGATATCAAAATGGGGGATTTTTATGTAACCATTTGCTATAACAAGTGTCATACAATTTAATCTGTTTATTAACATAAGTAAAAGTATCTCCTCAAGAGAGTCATTGTAAAGAATTCTTACCACCTACATGAGCAGACCATATTTCTTTAAACTCAAACATGTATCAATGTGACATGCTGCTACATTTAGTATTGTAATTCCAATAAAAAGATAGTTTGACTTACAGGAGACCATTATAAAAATATTCTTAGTTGTAAATTTAAATATGCTGCAACATCCTTCATGTGAAGCTCATTCTGCATTTGCAGTCCTATGCTCAGTTACAAAAAACCCCACACCAAACCCCATACCAATTAATCTGTTCGTTTTACCTTGTACTAGAATAAAAGAGGTAAGTTTTGTTAAAATCTTACTTAGCACAGGAAGAGTACGATTCAGGTGGTGTCCCACAAGAATTCCAGGTGCAATGTGGTCAGTGATATGCACTGCACTTACTGTAGAAATTAATAGAATAAAGATCTGAGCCATTTTGAAGTTTTTGTTAGATATCCCCTTATATGATTACAATAGTAGTGTAATAATTATATTATTGTGTACTAATTGAAGCAACATATCAGAAAATAGAGGAGAACACAAAAGATACTGCAAGAGTTGTTTGTTATACATACAGAAGCTACATTATAGGAACAACAGGCAGCAGATGACAATTTAGATAGATATTCCCAGGAAATTTATGTTACACGGATGAAATTAGGAATATGAAATGCCATATAAATAGCAGAACTGGTGAGTTTTATTCAGGCATATATTACCAGTTAATACAGGAATGAAGCAAGTATAATTTCTCAAAGCAATGATTTTCAACTTATGGACCCTTAGTCTTCTGTGGCCTATGGGCTCATGAAGTATTATTTTAAAAAGATAATAATTTTTACTCTCTGCAGAGTTCCAGTCATGGAAAGGAGTCTCAATCTCCCCTTGGACATTGTGAGGATTCACAGTGTTACTGATCTTTACAGATCTTTACAGATCAGTAAAGTTGGATCACCACAGTGTAAGTGGTCACTGTTCAGCCCCGATGATAAGAGATAGCAAAGTTATCTGCTATTGGTTACTAAGCTAGTTCCAAATGGTCAGATTTTCCAGACAGAGTCCTAATGTTTTAAAAATATCAAAGATTCTGCTCTGTATCACTTAAACTAGAAAAAATTATCAGAGTTTTTGCCCAGTCTTGAATAACTGGCAGTAATTCAAGGCCTGTCTTTTGCAGCTTTCTCAAACCCTTCTGATTTTAAGAATTCCCACACATCTGTCTTGAACTACACTGATAAACTTAAACATCTCAGGGCCTTAGGATAACCAATCCAGTTGTTACCTTATCCAATTTCTTGTGTGACATATTAGACAGAGGATGTGCAACCCAGAGATTTCAAACACTTGTGTTTAGTTTTGTGCATATAGTACTGTTGTTCACCTATTGAAATTGCTGGACCATATTTCACTAAAGTCAGTCACATTTCTCTCTGTAGTACTGGTGGGTAAAAAATATCCTGCTGAATCAAAACTACTAAAGTAGAATTATTTCCAATACATTTATATTTATCCTTTTTCTCTTTTTCTTGATGAATGGGCAGTCTATATAGATAAGAGATTAATAATTATATGTAAATATATAAGATATAAAGAGCATTTAATATCTGAAATATAGAAAATATTTATAAAATATCATTTATTTTCCAGATTCAGTAAGAACATTTGTCTCTTATCAATGCCCCATTGAGAAACTTAGTGGAAATCAAACATTTGTGACTGGTATGACCATACCAAGCTCTAGAGCTCTGTAGAGATACAAACAAATATTTAAGAGTTAACCACTTCAAAAGGAAGGAAGAGAAGCTATGAATTGAGCTATTTTATTCAATCTCCATCATGCCTGCAATGAGACAATACATTCATTTACTGTAATCCCTCTCAGTAAATCCATATCATCAAACAAAGGATAAAACATCAGTTTCTAAGGCAGCTTTTTCTGGCAAAATACATCAGCTCTGTACAGGTACAGTAACAATGTGAGGTATGGGAGGTGTAGGCTTTCCTTGTACCTGTGCCCCTTGTACAGCAGCAGCTGAGTTTATCAGCAGCACGAAAATTCAGGCGATGACTTAGCCCACTCCTGTGCTACAGGCACAGGACTGCTTTGTCTCCACAGACACTCCATTGTCCCAGCTAATAAGAGTGATGCTTTTGCCATGGCTGCACAGAAAGGAGCACAGCATTTGAGAAAGGCAGCAGCACACAGCAAAGAGGCAACTGCCTGTGGCTTCTCACCAAACACATTTATGACAGCAGACAGCTCCTGCGGAACAGTGGTGATGAGCCAAAGGTCTCTGTCACTGCACCCTGCACAGCCTGCAGTAGCCAACAGCTCTGCTCTGCCTTTTGCAGGGCTCCCACCTACATGTCTGTAGTCAAGTAGATTTCTTTTCCCAGTCTTAGACAAATATATACATAATCTATTTCAGTTATTGATTTGTTCTATTTAGTAGTGACACATTTAAGTTTTAAATCCTCTGTGCTTCTCACTGTCTAAATAAACTGCTTCTGTCTCCCCTTCTCCTCGGGCTTTCAGGACATAGTCAATACCTATAAACTCTAAAAATGTGAAGGGAGGTTTCATCTCATTAAAGTGTTCCATGAGTGGAGATTTCTTTATTCCTTCTTGTGATTTGTGTCCACAATTTCTGACCTTTCCTATCCATGTTGTCTCACTCGTGCATTGTGTGCCCCTATGGAATGTACTCAAGTATGTCACAGGACTTACTAGCAGATTGTTGCTTTATGTTATGCACCTTCCTTTTCCCCTGTCAGAGTATTCTCATCTGTTTATAGATTGTGCAATAGCTCAATGGGTAAAATCATTCTTCTAGAAGACCAGGTTCTGAGAAAATAACTTATATTGCTTTCAGATATTGCTTCTTTACCAGATTTTTCATTGCACTTATGTCAATTATGCAATTTTTTACAATTTAATGCTACAATTCCTCAGTAAAAACCAATTATCTTTAGGAATATTATTGCTGTCAGGGCTTTTTCTTCCCACTATGCTTTTCATACCTAAGGTTCTGTCTGTGTCATGTTGCTAAGGTTTCTGGAAACTGGGTTATGATTCAGTCTCTCCCTCTTAGAGCACCTTCAAGCTTAAAGTGAGTCATAAAATAAAAAAATATAAGTGAAGGAATTCAGCTTTCTAACCCTACACAGAGTCCACATACTTCAATTGTCCAGCGATTATGGGCATGTTATGACAGTAATGTCCCAGGGCATCTCATTGCTGCTTTGCAAGCCAGCAGTGTTAGCTTCAGAAGTCTCCCATGGATCTCCTGCTTCTAAATATTCAAGTTGGCCCCATGGTAGAGCAGCCTCCCTCAGCTCACAAATGCAGCCCCAGCATAACAAATTACACTTGAACAGCTTGAGAGCTGCAGGTGGCTAAAGATTCCCAAATTTGTTGTAAATCCTTGCAGCTAGTAACTACAAACATTCATCTTTTTCTCCATCTAAAGAAATTAGGCTGCTGCCTTCTCATTGTAGAAATGGGGGGAGGGCAAGTCAGAGGAGAGGGCTATGGTAAAAGGAGCCTCACAAAAACAAATGGGGTCAGAAAAAAGCTGTACTCAAAGAAATGTAACTCCAAACCATTCTTCATTCTCTGTGTTGCTAAAATTCCATTTTACATAGAGAAGTGTCTGATTAGGATTCTGATCCTCACCAGAAATTTGATGAAGCCACCAACAGCTTTACCAAAATACTAATCTACTAATCTTTGAGTGACAGCGCACACTCTTGCATAAAAATGCTCCTGCTATTGACATCCGGTTTGAATATTGAATACTGGCTCCACACGACTTGGAATGATCAAGATCTTGGAGCAAAAATCAGGAAACGCCATAAAGCAAATTGCCATGGGAATGACAATGTTGTATGTATTTATGAAAATTTTCCATCAGGAAAAGTAGTCAAACATGAAGCAATCTTAGTCTGCTTTTCCATAGAATTTGCAGAGCACAAGAGTATGCATGAAAATACATAACATCTAGACAAAATAGAAAAGGAATATCCAAAACTTTGGTTGGTATCAATCCATAAAGGAATTGGTCTGCCCCTTTAGGAACTTGGTATGGTCTGAGCAGCACTGGTCAGCCAATGCTTGAAACCTTGACTGAAAAGGCTCATGCTTTGGTTTTTTGGTAACCATTCCAGAGAAACAATGGATGCAGTGAGCTGAAAAAGTTATTCAGTGAGCTGAATCGAATTGAATGAGCTGAAAAAGTTATTATATCAATTCAGCTCACTCAGGTGACACTAAATAAAGACATGTCTCAGTTAAATAAGTGTACTTTAAAACACTTACATATTGTATCAATCAGAGAATCAAAATGAAGAAGTTGCTTCAAAACTGCTGATTAGTTGTAAAAGTTAGTGCTGGTGCAGAAAAGAGAAGCAAGGGATAAACTCCCAACCTTCCATGTGGAAATGACTCCCTGGATGAGCCTCTGAATCCATGGGAGCTGTCTTGGAATCGTTAAAACCTAAAATCACAGACAAAAACTCTCTAACTAGTCAAAGTTAGACAGTGGTATGTTTATTACGCAGGCAGGCGGCACCGTGGGGATCGTCCCCAAATGCATGACCACGTTGTACAAGGATTTTTACCTTCTATTTATGTCCCAAAATAATACATATGCACAGCCCCAGCACCTCCCATCCCTACTTTGCATTAAAATGATGTTATTCATCTTTCATGTGTGCACAATTCTTGTCTTGAATTTGGTGGGTGGTCTCCAATTGGGTCAGTGGTCCCAGGGATGAAGTCAGGAAGGTCTTCATCAGGTCTCTGTGACCCTCTGGCATGATCCAAGGCCCCCTGATCCATGATGGATTGACACAGGGTCCAGGTGCTGGGCATTGTTCTACTGGTCTCAGTATGTTCCTATAATGGTTCACTTGCTCCACTTTCTCCTACATATAAGCTGATAATATAACAATTAGCTTTAGCTTAAGCATCTAATAACCTATCATTGGTGTATCTAACTTCAATATGGACTGGTTTTAAGCCTCAGCTAAAATCTTAACTCTTTAAAATCATGATTCAGCTTCATAGGGTCACCATTTTGTTCAACAAGAGCATTTGGATCCAATTCTTTCCTTCTGCTTTCCAGTGCTCAGGGAGTGATTTTCTGGGCAAATAAGGGAGAAGAGATAAATCCAAAACCTTCCCCAAAATATTCCCTGCATATGAAATATTTAGCCATATTAAACTGTCTCTTTGTTTGTTTCTGGGATGGTACTGACCAGCTACAAAACTTGTGCTCAGAATCAAAAGTTTGTTGCCATTAAATTTATTCAGGAGACACTGATCCAAAATTATTGTTGAAATTTCTGAATATAACTAAATAAACTGTCTCTAATACCAGAATAGCCTCCTAACCAATATGAATTTAGTACGAATACGTTTTAAAAAGCTGAGTGCCACAGAAATAGTGACTGTGTCTAATTGTGCCAACACTATGTGGAGCTCAGTTGTATGTTACACTGGGCAAGTCATATCAGATTTTCTGTAATGGATTTTCCAGAAAGCATTTTCTCAAACTGGTGCACAACTTGACAACCAGAGCTTATGTAATTCTTCTTTTGGATGTTTCACAATGTCATTTTTTGGTCTTCTAAATGTGAGACTCCAACTGAAGTATCAGAGCAAGTAATGTTGGCAATAGAAGCAGGTAATGTGAAATTCATACCTCACACCTGCTTTTCTATGCCACTTTGTCTGTGCCAAAATGCTACTCTCTTGTTGGAAGCTAAGCAAATATCAGATGCCTTTCATTTCCCAGACGTGTGTGCCACATGCCACAATGTGCTCCAAGTCTTATTTGCATTTGAAGAAGAAAGAATCAGTCTTTTGTGTGCTTGTATTGCAGTCGTTGCAGTTGTAAGGATATCTTTTTTCTGGCAGGTATAGATTGCTTAATTAGTCCTGTCTGTCCAAGTCTCTGCTTTTTTCTACATTATCATCCTCTTTGTAAGACTTGTGCTACCCTGATTTCTTTTCCTCCTCTCCTAAGCATGTATGACAACAATGAGAAAATGTAAGGTAAAAGGAACACACATTCTGTTTCTTTGTAATATTTCTTACTTCTTCTACTGTGTGCTGGCTGTTTTGCTGTGGAGAATACTGGCCTGCACCACTCCAGGAAGTTTTTTATGACTAAAACTACAGCCAGTGCTGTGTCTTATAAGGATGCAGGACTTTCCTGCTGCCTCCTAACATCCCTGTTTTGTATAGACACAGGCAGCCTGGAATAATTTTTGACTAACCGTTGCCTTTGGATTTCTTTGGTGAAAGATGAAGAATGATGGTAGAAGAAAAGTCACTGATAACAGTGACCCCCCTCTCTCTCTGCCTTCATTTTTATGAATGGGTTTGTTTCTCTTTCTGCTGAATTGAGTTTCAAAAGGATCCAAGTGAAAAAAAACCTGATACATTTCTGCACTCCTGGACAGGATTCATCTGTCTTTCCATGTGTGCTTACTGTTATTTAAGAGAGTTGGGTGCATCCTGCCTGTTCTCCAGCTGTCCACCTTGTGGGAAGGTCCAGCTTTTCTCCTAAGCCCAGTGTGATGTCTGCTAGCCCCTGTAAATGACTTAGATATCCCAAAGTACCTCCAAAGGATGTCTTAAGAAATGCACTTACATCCCTGGATTCTGTAAGCATGGCAAATATTTTAATTCAATTAATTGGATGTGGGAATAAGTTTGGACTGATATCACAAAAATCAAGGCTCTCTTTACTAAAGTTTTCAAGATTCTGGTATTAGGAAACCAAAAGTAATTCAGTCCCATTAAACATTATCTGCCAAGATCTGCAAAAGAGATTTTTTTTAAAGAAAGTATATTTTACTTTTTTAAAATTTATTTTTCAATTTTTATTTGGAGTGTGTGGCTTTTTTTGTGAGTAGAGATCAGCATACTCAATAAAAAAAGAGAGAATATATTTAATGAAATTACTGTAGTCAGAAAATAATTGATAGTTTGCTTTTAAAATCTTCTTTTATATGGCAGAAAGAAAGATTAGCAAGAAGTAATTTTAAGTGAGGAATGCAACTAGATTTGGTGGATTTTCTGACAATATGATTTACTTTCTCCTGCTCCAACCTAAGGAGCAGAATGAAAGTAAACAAATGGCATCTGCCCATGAGCCAGATTTTAGTCAAGTCAGTGGTTGACAAGTCATCCTAACAGTATTGCTAGAATTTAGCTGCTGGATGATGTCAGAATGGCTGAACTTGCTGTCAAATTACCTCCATTTACCACTTGCCTGCTGTGCCTCCCCAGTTAGACATAAAATCTATTAATTCCTTCTTGCCTGCCAGGGTGAATTCCATAATCTGTTATGAAACAGTGAGATCTCTCCAGCTCCAACAGGAGCCCATCTTTAACCTGTTTGGGTTTTTTCTCCACGAGCTGGCCCTGTTGGCCATTGTGGCCACTGCTGTGCACAAATAACTCACTAAAGAATGAGTTGTGTGAAGCCCTGGAGCAGTGTGGGCTTCACCTGCAAGACAGCTTCTAGCCAAAGGCTCTCTTGTGACATGCCCAGAGGGAGTACAGGGCTTTACTGTGCCACATATGGATTCATCCTGCTGACTAAAAGCTATGAATATTTCAATATAAGCCAGTTTAAAAAATTTTCAGAGGTGAACTTCAACTGCATGATGTTTCATTATAATGTGGCATAAAAAAGCATAGTGGGAGACATGAAGCAATTACATGGGTGTTAGGAAAGGAGCAATTATGATACAGATTCAACAGAAAGAATAATGGTATTTAACTACCCCATCATAAGAAAGACACTTCAGACTCCTTTGGCCTTTTCAGATCTAGCAACAAAACAGATTCAATGCAATGGTAGCAGTGAATAGTCTTTAAGGGCACAGAGAGCAGAAACACATCTTTCCTCATTGGACTACTCCCAAAAAGATCCCAGTGTTGTTGGTTGCCACCATGAGAAGTTATCTTGGGGCAAAGCTGCAGAAATGTTCTGATGTGCCTGGGAAGTGCTGCCCTCCCTGGGATAGCAGTCCTTAACCAGAGTGAAGCAGCTCCTGTCCTAAAATATGTCCACATTCACAGCTTCACCGTCCACAGCCTTCTTCATTCGGCTCTTATCCAGCAGGTTTTTGTTGTCATTATTACAAAGGGCTTTGGTACTCTGGATTTAGCTAAACAATCAGATAATTTGATGAAGCACTGTAGGTGGAAACAGTATGGTTTTTAATAATAATAATAATAATAATAATAATAATAATAATAAAATAATAATAATAATAATAATTAATAATAATAATAATAATAATAATAATAATAATAATAATAATAATAATAATAATAATAATAATAATAATAATAATAACATCTGATAATTTTTCTTTCTTTCTTTAATTTGCTCAAATGAATGTCCCTTAGAGAATTAGGCTCCCAGGCTACTTAAATGTGGATCACTCCAGTGGCTACTGCAGCCATTTGGAAGAAGCACACAGCAGCTTCACACAGAGAGGGAAATAATATCAGTTTTTCTATCCCCCAGGAAAAAACCACAGATGTTCTCCACTTGAAACTAGAGCAATTTATCATTTCCTGCACACTACAAGACTGCTAGGTAACAAAGGGTAAAGGTGGAACACTGAAACAAAAAGGTAAAAGTGGAACACTGAAACAGATCTGGAGGACTTTAGATGATACAAAAGAGAAATTTGTGCTGCAAGGCACACAAAGAACAAGAGTAGTGTTTATTTGTTCCATGTCAGTATTTAAAACCAGAATGACAGCGCAGCATATTGGTACTGTCTGAAGGGGGAAGTTTCTGTAGACAAAGGTAAAAATACATGGTTTAAATCTTTCCAGCTCCCACAAGAAAAACTTTGAGAGATTGATCCATGTTTGGATGGACCACATCTAAAGAAACTCATGTGACTAACTGAATGTAATTGGCTATTTTCTCTTCATGGATTGTTCACATTTCCTTAAATTTATGTGACAAATTCTTTAGAGCTGGACTGTTGAAATTTGAGTGGTAAGATTTTGTTACAATTGATCAGATTTTTCCCAAGGTATTCTCCAGCTGGGTGATGTAGCTATGAATGCAGTATTTAAATTACATAGATGTTTGTGAAACAACAACTTTGAAATGCACTCTCCAAATCTCTCTGCAGGCAGGTAGAAATGTGTGAGGCTCTTTTCAAATTTCACAGGAAGGAGCTATAAAAGTGAGCTCAAAATTATAAACTGCTTTAAAACAGGATTATGAAAAAATATGAAGACTAGGTTTATCAGGGGGCTGTTAAGTACAGCAGCTTGACTTCAGCTCTGCTCCCTTAACCCTTGACTACTAGAATGAACAAGTAAGTGCACAAGAGGGATCCCTCAATATTTGTGGCTTTCTTATAGTTGATAAACTCATAGAATACCATGTTGGAAAGGACCTCAATGATCATCTTATCCAGCCTTTCTTGGCAAACCATGGTCTAGCCAAGATGACCCAGGACCCTGTCCAGCTGGTTCTTAAAAGTGTCTGGTGTTGGGGAATCCACAACTTCCCCATGGACATTATGCCAATGGCTGATTGCTCTCATTGTGAAAAATTTGTTTCCTGTCAAAAGCTCTCTAATAGTGACTTGTACCCTTCACCTCTCATCTTTTGCATGTGACTCATTGTAAAATTTTGTAGCCACCTTTTAATTACTGAATGATAGAGATAAAGTGTCCCCTATCTGGTCTTTTCTCAAGGCTGAACAAGCCCATTTCTGCTTTTCCTTATATGACAGACTTGACAGTCCTTTGCTTGGTGTGGCTGCCTGGCCACAGCTGAATTTGGAACCTGCTGGAATCAAAGCAGGAATGTACTGGGCAGAAATCATCTGGGATCTGGACAGTAACAAAGCATTAACTGGTAGATGTTATTATTAGTGAATAAATTCACTAATTTTTGAGTACTCCTCTCTGTAGCCACACCTGTGCAATTATCTGAAGAAAATTCCCACAGCTAAATAAATCAGGGCACATCAAGACTCCTTGATGTCAGGGCACATCAAGACTCCAAGCCTGTATCCTTCTTGTAGCACTACTGTAAATCTAGTTTAATCCCACTGTGTATGAAATACATTCCTCATGATTTACAGTCATAAAGGCTACAGCAAAATCTGCACCTATTTTTTCTCTCTAGTTACCTATATGCACGTTGATATGAGGTTTTTAGTGAGAGGCTTACTGCTGGAGAAAAGCTGTGTCCTTCTCTGAAATGTGACAAAATTGTTCTCAGTCTGAACTGTGAATATCAGGTCTCACATTGACATTTGAAAGGTTTAGAGATAGATCTTTGCCTGGTGTGCTACATCCATCCGCCTGAGTCACTTAGTCACAGGTGGATCTCTGGTATTAAGCACAACTAAGAAAATAGTTCTTTGAGCAGCAGAGCTAATGGTATTAACTTCCTCATGTCTAAGAAGATATAAAAGTATCTAACCAAGTGTTTTCTGCACTTGAGGCAGATATAACATTTCTTTGTGAGGACTCTAAATTAGCTATACAGTTACACTCTTCATGGTCAAGTCATTCCTGTAGTAAAGCAAAGAGCAGCTTATACCTCCCATCCTGCTGCTTATCTCCATTAAACTTAAATTAAATTTATATGGATTTAAATAATTATCTGTCCCATATGCTTCTGACTGGGCACCTCATTCAATATAAAAAGATGGGGGATTAGAGGCAGACAGGCCCCACATGAAGACAACAGGAACACCAGAACCTCATTTCTTAAGTGACATTTAAAATGTCACATAAGAGCTGTGTTTTGACTGTTGTTATAAGCATCAGAACTGCCCCAAAAATTCAGGATCTGACTCGCTATTTTGATGTTAACATGAGATAGCACAAATCTCTGTGCCTGCAGAACCTTTTCCTTCCTTATCTGCTTTAAACAGCTGTGATTTACTGTGTGGTAATTTATCTCTGAATAAAGATGAAAAGTTGAAGTTAACTTCTTTTAACTAGAATTTTTTTAAGTGTGCAGAAACTAGCACGTGCTACAGCTCTAATTGGTGTTCAAGTTGCAGTCAGGGAAATACACTTTGAATGAAATTTGGATTCTTAAGTATTAGATGTCAACCAGGACTTGAAAATATAGCTCAATGAGCCATTACAGACCTGTTAATTAGGCTCCTGGTTACTCCAGAGAACTCTCTGGAGAGTTAAAAATTAATTGACAGCATAATATGACTAAAATAAAGCCATGGCTAGAAAAGCAAAAGAAAAAAAAAAAAAAGGAAATGTGATTTATTTATACACACAATTGAAACATATTTTTGGTATTTTTTTACGATTTTAGCTTCAACTGATCATTTGCAATCTACATATGGAGTGAGATAAGTAATTTACACAGTCATCTGTTGTATGGAGCATTGTGTGGCATAGGTCCACACATTGATAAAAAGACTACCACAGAGTCAGGAACTCCTACTTTTCCTTATATATCCTTACAGTGTCTCAATGGCCTCTCTTACAGCGACTTCATTTATTTGAAGGAATATATTTCATATTCACAAAGGTCAGATTCCATTTGAATCACCGGGATGTATCCTGTGTCCCAGGATCCAGACCAATATTCTGCTATACCAAGGCAGGTCACTCCACCCATGTGCTCCCAGACACCCCGAGTACATTATGCCTTGTACAACAAAAGCCCTCTCACAAGGAAAAGCCATTGGGATCACACAATAGGCCCTTGACAAGGGTTCCTTCTGTATTTTTCTGAAGTCAGGCATAACCCAGCTGTTACCATCTGCTGGGAGGAGTTTTTGGCAGGAGACACCTTACAAACAGCAGCCAAGCACCAGCCACTCAACAAAACAAGCCGAGTTCTCTGAGGCTGAATCCCCTCTGGAGTTCTGTGATTTCACTGGCATGGGGACAGTTGCTAGTGGTGCTTGCTGCCCACCTGTCTCCAGGTGGCTTTGGAGGGAGGGGAGACTTTTATGGACTGAATCCATAAAAGTGAAATAGTAATTTTTCATGGGTAATTAGGAAAAGTTCTTTCAAAATTTATACACAGATACTGTCATCATTGCAAAAGCAGCACCTTTTTGGGACATTTAATTTCCTCTAAGCCACTTGAATAATAATTATGTTTTATTAAATTTCTAACCCTAGTACTAACGGTTTGCATTGATTTAAAGAATAAATTACAGATTGAATTTTTTTCCATCATGATCTCATCCCAGGCTCATTTAAATACTGGAAACTGTCAAGCTACCAGCAAGAAAAACAGTTAATCTCAGTCTAAAATTAAGCAGTTTAATTTATTTGCATAAATATAAATTGACACCTTTAATCCCACAGAGAAAAGTCTGTATTCCCAATACCAGATCCTGTCATTTAAGATTGAATTAGTGTTGAAGTATGGAGATCCTCTTAACATATGATTTATTTTAATGCTTTCACTGAAATTATAAAACTATCATTTCTCTTCTACTTCTCTTTCTACTAACATTTCTCTTCAATGGATTTAAGATTTTTTTTCCTTTCTGGCTGCACATAAATGCTACACAAAGACTCAAAAATGTTCATGCATCACCTCTGGAGTAGCCCTCAAAAGAATAAATGATTGCTCAACTAGCACTCTAGGAATATACCTTGGAAACACCCAGATAACCTAATGTAAAATTCAAGAGAAGAGGAACAGATAGCTGTAAAAGTAAACCACTACATAGTCCAGAATGAAAAGTGCACCACAGATAAAAATACAGATTGATAGTTTATGCCCCCATAACTTAAATTGCTATGGATTTGTTTGTTTTCAATGACAGAATTTAAGACACCAAGTTTTGACTCTTGTTGGGATATAATGTCAGTTGTAAACTCTGTAACTTAAGTCTTGATTTAAGTTGTTTGTCATTTATATACATGTAACTCCTCTTTGCATGACAAGTGTACATGCTGCTTTAAGACTTATATGATACTTTGGTTTTTTAAAAGTTTAAAAGTTCTTCTAAAAGTTTTCTATACTTTCTAATGTTTATCTATTTCTACTGGAGTTTGTCACACACTGTCATGTAAATAATTGTTTTGCATTCTTCTTTGTGAGAAGAGAAAATTGATTGTTAGTTTAACCAGTGTGGTTGGAGAAGTAGCAATTTCATCCTCCAATAAAATGCCACTTTTAGAATTCTATATATTGCAAAGTCAGAAATAAAGTTCCCTCCTTTTACTTACTTTTACTCTTTTAATCTTAGTGTGTGTGCATGAGTTATTTCATGTTGTAATACCACATCTACTTTTAAAAGAACTTTTAAACTTTTAAAAGAACAGGGTGACACTTATATTTGTTCCAGCTCATTAAAACCAGCTGTTCTGTACCTTTCCTCTCTTCCCCACATGGTTCAGTGGTAGCAAAACCATTTCCCAGGCCATAAGTGAAAAGCAGAGAAAGCATTAGCTACAACCAGCCAGAAAAATACTATTACCACTCTTCTTGATTTTCCATGCTTAAGTGTAAATTGATCAGGGAAATACACTCATTGCACAGAAGCAGAGCCAGTTTTACTCAGAAATGCTTAGCCATGCACAGAGCTATGCTGGCACAGTTAACAACACTGCAGTGATACATTCTGGTCAAAATGACAATGAAGAAGTTCTAGACAAACTGAGAAATCCTGGTCATATGCCAGCTGATATCCATTACTGACTGTACTACCCATGCAGTGAAAGCCGTGATTGACAAGTCTGATTCTTAAGTCCCCACACGTACTAATGCAATCTTGTTTTTTCTCCCAAAGGACACCTTCTTACCTAAGTTTAAGTAGGCAGAAGAAAATCAGACTCATCTCATCCATATGAGCAGTTATGCTCTCCCTCTGCTTTAATGAAAACTCATGAACCCAAGTGGTGTTACTGTGTCCCAGGACAAAGCATGCCACACGGGCTCTGATCAGATTGATGCTTGTGTATCCTACAATAAATTCATATCAGTTCAAGTTCCTTAAAACTGTCACTGCTCCCCATGTCCCATTGAGAAATAGGTCTTTTTTCCAGTGGTCTGTGATTTATTTGTATTTGTGTGACTAAGTAGGTACCTTGTTCCCCCCTCCCTGTGGTAGAAACAGCCTTTTGGACAGGAGGCATTTGTGCACACACATGATGTAAGGAATTCTGCAAGTGTCTTTCACTCCTCACAAAAAAAAAGCTTCCCTCAGAGCTCTTGCACCTGAATGCACAGATGTGGTAGGCCTAGAAAGGTGGCAAAACAGAGAGATGCTGTGTGGGAAAATAGACCTAAAATCTTGTGAAAGCACTATGAATGAAGCTTCCCTGTCCACATTGGGTTACTTGTAGTGCTACCACAGGCTTTTGTTTGGCTTTTACCCACACTGCACTATACCATCTGTCTACAAGCACAGACTTTGTTCCAGGCTGCTATTTCAGGCTGCCTGCAAGCTAAGACATCAGGGATAATTTCCCTAACATAAGATTGCCAAAGGCTTCATCCAGCATGGGCCCCACAGCCATATTTGATGGCTGTTGCAGCCTACCTGTACTTCTAACTGAGGATGAGACTTGCAGCAGTCTTAAAGCTCAGGCAGCAGAGAAAGCTGATTTATTAAAAAAATATGGATATTGATCTAGTACCAATATCCAACTGTGACGGACAAAAACTCTCTAACAGTTTAAAATTAGAAAGTGTGTGTTTATTCGACGTCGGGCAGCGTTCAGGATAGCTCCCAAATACACACTGCAGCTTCCAGGTGATTACAGAGTCTTTTTATCCATACAAGTATTGAATACCCAAAATACAAATACATATTCATAATTTTGGTACATCCCATTCCTCGCTTTGTATGCTAATCAGTTCAAAAGCTATTAAGCGTGCGTAGTTTGTCCCTTGAAATGGGTCAGTGGTCCCTTTCATGGGGAGGGGTCCCAAAATGAGGAAGTAAATGAAGTCTTCCTCGTTTTTGACCTTTCTACCTTTTCAATGCAAATATGACAAATGAACTCTTGGTTCGAAGGAACTCCCATTCCTTGTCTTCAATTGGTTTCAGAACAGAGGAGGCCCACAATTGTCTTATGTTCCTAAAAGCTATTTGTCAGTTTCTATATTCTTCATTATAACACCAGCTAACTAAACATTGTGCTGACAAGCAATCAATTATTAGTTAACTACTAACTCTTAACTTCATTAAGGCCTACTCATTTTTTTTAACTCTAGTAAGACTTATCTCTAACTAAAATCTTAGCTCCTCTAAAATCTCTAAATTCCTTAAAATTTACGTTTCAAAGCAGGACTGGATCCCAGTCTTCTGGGCCATTTGGGTAAAATTTAAGAACAAAGCAGAGAAGGCAGGAACGTTATCAGCACTGGAGTCACAGCTGATGCCAAACTGATGTTGCCTGGAGAAATATTCCATGTAATCCCATGACCAGTGATTGAAATTATTTTGGTAGTTTGTGTTTGCTATGGGATGGCTTTTGTCTCAGTTAAGGGAAGAAGTAATGGCTTCCTCTGCCATCACTAGCAAGAGCAATCCCAGATGGAGAGCTATTATCTAAGCCTGCAGCTAGGGATTTTTTTTCTGTTGGTCTTTAATGAAATACCGACTTTTCAGTATTTGAAATGGCAGACAGCAGAAGTGACTGTGTTTCTATATTCTGTCTATGCATAGCATTCGCTGAATTTAGGACATTATTACCAGTATCCAGATGGGGTTCTGGATGGTCTCTGTTACAAACTCTATTGACTGTGCCCACTGGAAAAGTCCCTGGAGGGGTACCTGGTCCCTCTGTGTGCCCCCTGAACATGGGGGCTAAAGGAGAAGACAGAATTCTTGTGAACAGGTTTCTATCCCACTCTTCAGTATCCTGTTTATATTTGCTTCTTTTTTTGTTCTTGGCTGATGAAGCCTGATGTCACTGCCTTTTTTACCCTCTCTTGTAACTTGCAGTTGGTCTTCATCCACTGATTTGCTGATTCACCACCAAATGACAAAAGGCTTTTTAGCATAGAAACACTTTTATGTGAGAGCGAAAAAAGAATTGCCTTTTCACACTTAGCACCTGCTAATAAACCCTGGATGCACTATGATATGAAGATCATAACTGCTAGAAGAGGTCATGTTTGAATTTTGCTCATGCCTTCTGCCAAGCTAAAAAAACATTTTATTAATTTTTATAAATATAACTGGAATCTCAAACCATTGCTATTGTTTTTGCTATCAAATAACTTAGGTGACAAACACTTCTGATAGACATACATTGAAAGAGGAAATAAAGGTGTAGTGAACTGTCACAAGTATCTAGCTGCGATCTTGCTGTAGGAAAGAGTACAAAAAGGTATTTTCCTTTGTTACTTTTCCAGGACAAAGAAAATACTGCGTTTCCTTTGCTGTAAAACAGGATCTGCTCTTTTCCTAGGCTACAGCAGCCAATGAGGACTTTGGGAAAGAGGACCTCAAACACCAGGGGAGAGGAGGAAAACAAGGAAACTACAAGAATGGAAAGGTTGAGTCCAAGCTCAGTGACCACCATGAACCAGAGGAGACAGGGACAGGTTGCTGATGGCCAGAGAGGGTAGGGTGGTGTCAGAGCACCACATGGGTAACTGAAGGGAGAGGAACCATGAGCAGAGGGGACTGTGCAGCAGATCTCTCCAGCTCTACCACCATTTCTTTACTATTTCACTCCAACCTGAGAAAGACCCTGGAAAATGCTGTGCTGGACAGGGGACCGTCAGGACACTGGCAGGGGCTTGGGCCTCTTCCTCTTCTGCCCACTGCAACAGTGAGGAGAAGAGCAGAAATCCTGGTAACATGTAACCCCATCACTGGAGAGTGATGCACAGGGCTGGGATCCTCCCCACAGACACCATCACAGGCACTTTGCTGACATTTGCAAACTTTGCTGCAAATGTCAGTTTGCAGTTCAATGTCACTTTGATCAGTCCTTAACAAAGTTGTTTCACTCTTTTTAAATATCCTTTTCTTGCTTTAATGAAGACCATAGCTCCACACTGTTGGCAGATAAGTACTTAAGGAAACACAAGAAATAAGCAGGCTCACCCAAACTTTTAACAGATTCCAAAATTGCTTAAAGCATTGCCAGTTGGCACGGATGTGACAAAGTAATGCAGCATCACATTTCCTTACCCTGTTTCACTGTGCACTGCCGCTTGCCACACAAAGCTCCAGGCACACAAAGCCCTTTCAATGCCTACCTCTTCTGGACTGCTCCCAGTGATGACAGATGAGCTGTTTATTTGCCTGTGCCAGCCCTGCAAACTAATGGTGCTCTAAGCCTATGCCAATGAAAGCTCTTTGCATTACCCTTGTAAATATTGTGCCATTTACCTCCCACCCCACTACTTTGAAGAGCACCAGGCTTCCTGGCATCTCAGCTGGGTTACAGGTAGTGTCCATTTTGCTTTCATTTTGCCTAAAACTGGTTCTGCATCCATTAAGCAGCAGGTCAGTGCACAGCTGAGCCATCTCCTGCCAGGTGCTCTCATAGCAGGGAATGGCCTCATCAGCCAGACTAGAGAGTACACTGATTCCCTCCTCCCGCCCCGCTCCCACCCCCACCCCCAGTATATAAAATATATAAGCAGGTATTCATATTTTTAAAGGCAAAAAAAAAAAAGTTGTCATATTGAAATAAGTCTGGGCCACATAGCACCATGCACACTGCCAAGGTATACCACAGCAGTAGTCACAAAGTCTGTGCCTATAATAATAAATCAGATGTGCCTAGGAATGCTCCCAGGTGTAGAGGCCAACTGGCACTGAGTGGCTTACATCTATGCTAAAAAATGGCCTCATTCTCCCAAGCAAACCACCCACACTGCTCTGACCATGCTCAGGCATTACTCAGAAGTGTGCTCACTGCCATGGACTGGGATGAGTCTAAGGGTTTACCAGGAAAGATCCTGGGAGCTGTGGGCACGCTGGGCACACTTGAAACTGCTCATACAGGAGCAGCTGATTTTGCCCACCTGGTCAAATAAGCCATTCTCAATAGTGTGATTTGTCCACAGAGCCTGTGTAGTACAGCTGCTGTCCATATAGGAAAGGAACATTTGTAAATGCCATCACCAGCACCTGGGGAAGGGGACAGAGGGACTGTCCTCTCCTCAAGCTGACTCTCACTGCAGGGGTGATAGGAAAACAAAACATTCTGCAGCCACAACATTTTAGTAATCACCTCACAAGCTCCCGCCACTACTCTCACAAATCAATTCCTCACTGGCTGCCATCAACTTGATGCTGACTTGTAATAAAGTCATTGCCTGCAGATCCCAATTGCAATCTGTCTGGGTTGGAGCTGCCTTTTTGCATAGTTCCATGAGCTCTTCTGTCAGTTCTTGCCATCTAATGTCTGTGGAATAAATGGAGGCACTGCAAAACATTAAATCAAGGAGAGGTTAGTAGTGAGAAATTCCTTAGTCTTCAGACCCACCTTTTTTAATACTTCCATTAGTGATTTCAGCACAATAAATATGAGCAGTGTTGGTGAGAATTGTTAAAGTCCTGAACACGTGTGGTAACATGAAAAGAGAGGAGGCTTGGATATCCTATTGGAGAGATAACTTCACTACTACAGTATTAGAGACAGGATGAATGTCAATATAATGAAAGACTATATATTTGAGAATAACATAACCCATGTGATAGCAAGGCCCTTACTGTTGCCATCCAGACAGGAAGGCATGTGATTACAGATTGAAGAATGAACCACCACAAGAGGCAATCATGTGAAAAGAAAATGTGGTTGGAGGACTGGTAGAATCCTAGATGCTGAGAATTTTAAACATTCTGTGCTAAAAGGCATAGACTTAAAAGAAAACACTACATTTGACCTAGGGCTGTAGAGAAAACTTTAAAATTGATTAGTAACACTAAAATTATGAGTGCGTAGTTTGTTAGAAGTGTGTAATATCACAAGGTAGAAAACAAAGTTTTTAGAATGTAGTAATAGATATGAAACAAGATAAAGAATATAGAGTGTTGTCTCAAGTTCCTTTTTCTTCCTTCTTCTTCATAAATTTAAATGGTATCTTACAATTAGACAAAAATGTCCACATTAGAAGTCTTAAGAGATCAGTTATTAAGTTAAAAGAAAATAATCTGTGTAATTTATTAATTAGGTAGTTCAGTTTTGATTCAACCTTAAAAGACCTTAAAACTATACATCTAAGGCCATTTTTATGCTGTTTTTCCTACATGTAAAATCTAGTGCAGTGTACTAAAGTTTTAATAAAATAACAATAAACAGAAGCTAAAGACCAAAAAAGTCCAATGCGTCTCTCATTCCTAACACAAAACTACTCCAAGAGGGCTTCCCCTGTTGAGGGAGCCCCCAAAGAGGGGCCCAGCAGAGGACATGCCTGCAGCAACGGGGTGTTCCAAAGAGTCCTGCCTACTGGGCTGGTCACTGGTTGGGAGAGCACGTTGTAGTGGCAGAAGAGGCAGGAGAAGGGGCAGTCTCTCCTGTGAGAGAAGGCTGGTGACTCTTAACTTGGCCAGCCTATTAATAGGAGACAGTAGGAGGTGTAGCAGAGTTGTTGTTGTCCATAATTGTACAATGGAGATGAAGCAGAAACACTTTGGAAAAGGGACAGTCAGTACAAGCAAAACTAGTTTGCACACTAAACATAAATACAGGTAGGCCGGGAATTAAAAAATGTTCCTCTTCTCTAAACCAGTCTGCTCTGGAGTAGCTATTCAAGTAAAGCAAGGATGACATAAAGGAAGAGATTTTTATGCAGTGTTTCTTGAGTTCAAAAGAGCAGCATGACATACTGACCTGTGAGGGCAGACAACAGGGCTGGCAATCCACATTCCCACTGCAATCCTTTTGTCCTACAACAGAGAAGCAGCAGTCTGTGCTTAAGTGTGTCCTTGTTCCTGTGCCCTGGGGAATGCAGGCGGCACCCAGAGAGGCTGCAGCCAGCGTCAGCAGTCTCCGTGCATCCTCCTGAGTGGCCTCTGTGTCATGGCATGCTCCACCTTCTGCTGCCCTCTAAGGATCTTTGCCAAGTTTCATATTTGTCATTTGCATCCATGTTTGCATAATTGAGAAGCTTTTCAGTTTACTGTTGTATATGATTAAATTCACTGATGGAAAATGAGGAGAGCTCACATTTGGAGTGCACTAGTTTGCCATGTCAGAAGGCAGTTTCTCTGCGAACAGAGAAACTGCACCGTGGGAGTAGAGACACCAGAATATGAACCCCAAAATCTGACATGCCTGCCCTGCATTACAGTAGCAGCAGTTTGGACCTGAGGGCTGGTTATGGCTGGGAATAGGGACTTCTGTAGGCTGTTTAGCTAATTTGGTTGCAGGAGTGAGGGAAGATCCTACATCATAGCTGAAAGGAGACTGCTGGCAGTCAGGCTCATGCCAGCATCATGCAAGCATCACTACAAGAAAAGCAAGTGAGAAAAACACCTGCCCCAGTAGTCATCTCTCCCCATCAGAAAGGACCAAGTGTGTCTGAAGGCATAATTAAAATCCACCAAATAATCAGTAAAGCCCTGAGGCTTGTCAGTATGAAGTATCATTAATTGATAACAAATTGTTTGTTAAGGAGTGACTCATTTGTCATGGCTTGCACAATGCCTTGGAGAAAAAAAATCATTAAAGACAGAATAAAACCATTTTCCATAGTTGTGGAGGAGTCTCTGGAACAAGCTGCACATATGCTTTCTAGCTCTGGTTGATGCCTGCCAGGGCAAGGCTTTTATTATTTCTTTTCTGGTACTAGAATGGATATGAAGTGAGTAACCACCACAGTTGGTAACTGATGCCAGTTCTGGCAGGGAGGGATGCACAGAGGCCTAACAGCAATATCAGGGTGCATTGACTGAAACCCTCTTTGCTGACTTATAGCAACACAGACCCTTCTGGAGGACAGCATCCACAGTGATCCTTCAGGGAAAGAGAGGGAATGGCACTGCCTGGAGCAGAGATATCCCAGCTGGCCATATTATAATAATATGGCCAATATTATTATTGGCCATATTATTATTGGCCACTAATAAAGGCTCAGTGCAGCCCATGGGCCACCAGATATGTCTGTATTGAGATGGCTGGGGCAAGGAAGGAAGTCACACCAAGTAGGGGGCTGAGCACAGGCTCACCTCAGCTCTGGAGTGAGACTAGGAAGTACATACTAGGTAAGGAGAAGTAACAGAGACTACTTCAGAAAATCATTCATTGCAATCCAGCTGCAAACATGAAGGTTTTTAAGCTGTGAATTGAGCAGGCAGCCAACCTTAGTCATACGTGTCTGTTTCACAAGGGACAAAGTACTACTGAAGCACCTAATTAATCCTGAGCTTCACTCCAAGAGGGCAGCCTGGTACTGAGGAGAGCAAATTTTTTCATGCAATCCTGCTTCAGCTTCCAGGTCTGACAAACAGACATGCATCCTGGAGGATTCTACTAACCAGCAATATTTTATCATTTTGGTAACACACCTGACATTTTATGCAGGTGAATCTTTCAAGTCTATAAAACAGCTATTTCATTAGTTTTTCTCTGAGAGGTGAAGCCTGTCTCTGGTGGTGGTGGCTCTAGTCAGTCACTGCTTTCTGAAGAAGGCAGGTAATTTGACTTTGAAGACTGCTCTAAACACACAAAAATTATTGAACCACTGTAAAACTGGAAGTTTTAAAATTTCTTTAGGTGGTACACTAAATGGAGGCAGATAGTAATGTAAGTTTTGTTACTGATTAAGGCAGGTATTTGCATGAGAGTCTGATCTGTTATCACCAGGCTGTCCCCATGATGAACTTGAACACATTTGTTATTAATCTGGAACATGCTGCTGCCCCTCTTTAACTGCAAAGATAGTTTCCAGAACAGCTCTCTTAAAGCCTGTGAGGGATTGCTTTCTGTTTCCCAGCAGTATCAGCTGGACCTGAAGAAAGAGGATGGGGAAGAGCAGAATGACTGAGGATATGGGCTCCCAGAGTGATCTCTCCGTGGTGAGGCTGGGGTAAGTAGTTCCCTCTTTTCCCTCTCAATCTTAGGCCCACCATTCCCTGAGCAGTGTCACACTAGTCCCAGTGGACCAGATGGACAGATAGACCAGGGAAATAATCAGCATTAAAATATAGCCTTTTCCTAGTGAGGCCATTTCTGCCACACCAGCTCACAGTGTCCTACCTGATAGCATGACCAAGGCTGCCTTTACACTAAGTGCACATTCACAGGTGCCTGCCCTGCTGTCCCCTGCAGCTGTGCCTCCCTCTTCCTGGCCCAGGTCTGCACCCTCATCCCTTCTCTCCCTTCTCTAGCAGCAGGGGAGCCACAGTGGGCTCTGGGCTGAGCCAGCCCTGCTGCCACCAAAGGAAAGGAGCAGGCAAGGTCCATCCCCTACTCTCATTCTTACAAAGAGGGATGGGAAGTCCTGAAAAGACCATGAGTTAAATGAAGCTTATGCTGATGTTGGTTTAGACTCCTCAAGTGAGAAAAATATTGCAGTTTTATAGCAGTTTAAAATAAAAAGTCAGGGGAAAAGATTTTATTTTCTCCTTGCTCACTGCCACTCCTGTGCTGTGGTACCCACAGATCTGTCACAGGGAAAAAGAGGCTGTTTGGAGGTGGGAATTATGCAGAATATGTGTGACTGTGCAATAAATTGTAGCTTTCTATCACAAATCAGTTCTGGATAACGTGCACAGCACAGTGAAATGTTTCTCAGATTTCTACTTTGCTGATGGTAGGAAATCAGAGATAACATATATATTCACTCAATATATTCACTTGATCTTGTGTGGGTGAGGTCAAGCTACCATTGCTGGTCAGGAGCAATTACTGCTGCAAAGGAAAACCCTTTTCCACCTACAGTGCTGTGTGTTGTTGTAAGCTAAGATCAAGATTTGAACTTAAATTGAGCATACCAGTAAGAAACGTGTTAATATAAGTCAGTCCTCATAAGCAGAATACAAATTGTAACAGCAATCATTAAAGCAACACAGAGTACAAAAATATTACAGCTATGAAACCACATGTTGTAATTACTGGTGTTATCTCAGTGCTTTATATTCAAAGTTCTCTGTTCTGAATACTGTTAATGAATATTGATTTGGAGAGCAGAAAAAGAACTTCTCAATATTAAAAATGTCTTAGCTGTATTTAAACTGAGACACTTCCTTTTTTTTTTCCCTGCCTTGGCTGTATCTTTCAACCCTCATCTAACAGCAGCTGTGATTTATTTTTAGCTTCTTTTTTTGCATATTTAAAAGGGTGTTTCCGTATGGTGTGAAGCATAAGCTAGTGTAGTAATTAGCTGGCAAAGAGACTGAGCTTTACAATTGCAAGTAAGTCAGAAAATAATTTTTGCTGTGAATCAAAGACATCTACACAAAATGAACAGTACGCCTCGACTGTACATGTTTACTTTAGATCTCTTCATTCTATGGGCCCAGTGGAGTATATATACAAACTGAATTCAAGGGAGGACATCTAGCAGCAAGTTTAAATACCTATAACACAAAAATATTGGCTGTGTTGTAGAGCTGTCTTTTTAAATTCATAATATAGAAATCAAATATTGCAGAAATCAATAATATCCTTTCAGAAGTACTGCCCTGTACATCTAATGGAACTTGATCCAAAGGCTACATTTACATCTAAACACAATGATCCATGCAGAAACGATCTGGCTTTTATTTATAAAATTGCAATGAACATTTCTTTTTCTACTCAGAATGGCTCTCTTTAAAGAAAAGGAAGCTCTGTCTTCCAAGAGATGATGAACACAACTGATTTTGTGTTGTTTGGATAAGGTACAGAGATCCTGTCAGTCAAGACAAGTTACACATAAGGAGTTGTAAGACTGTGACTATATAAATGGTTTTGCCCTGCCATCTTTGACTAGGGAAGCAGCCTCCAGAAAATAAATTATGTGGGTACAGAGCAATGTCTTTTTACACTGCATCTTAATTAAGAATTAGTTAACAAGTCCTCATAAAGAAATAATTAATTTCTGGATCTTATTTGCTTTTCTGTTGCATCATTCTAAACAAATGTCTGTAATTTCAGCCCTAAAAGACACAAAAAGCCTTTACAACCAGAGAGCATCTCGATCTCTTATTGGTATGCATCAGAATTTTAACAATATAAATCAGTGTTTGGAATTTTATATTTTTCTATAGATATAAAACCCGTAAGACTTCTCTGTCTGCTAATTCTTTTTCAGGCAGTTAGTTTCTATCTTCAGTGGCCTCATTGGCAGGGATGAGGAGAAAGGGCTTTGCTTCCCTATTCTGTTTTGCCTATTTATAGTGGTTTATTGGTTTAACCCGGCAGGCAGCCAAATACTGCCCAGCTGCTCCCTCACTCCCCACCAGTGAGATGGGGGAGAGAAAAGGAAATAAAGGTAAAAGTAATGAGCTGAGATAAACAGTTTAATAGAACAGGAAAGTAAGGGGAAATAGTAATAATGATAAAAAAATAGAGAAAAGAAATTATGCATAATGCAATGCTCACCACCCACTGAAACAATGCCCAGTGAGCCCCAAAGCAGGCCACCTCCAACCAACTCCCTCCAGTTTAATCACTCAGCAAGATGCCATATGGTATGGATTGTCCTTCTGGCCAGTTGGGGTCATGTGTCCCAGCCTCTTGTGCCCCCATTCTCCTTGCTGTCAGGGCAGAATGAGAAGCTGTAAAGACCTTGACTTAGGGTAAGCACTGCTCAGCAACAGCCAAAACATAAGCAAGCTATTGACATTATTCTCATCCTAAATCCCAAACACAGCACTCTATCAGCTACTAAGAAGAAAATTAACTCTATCCCAGCCTAAACCAGGATAACCAGCACTTTAAAGTAGTTGAGCTTCTTCTCAAGGCAGACCAAGATTACTCTAGATCTCCTTCAACCATTTCTAAACAGGACACCCCTGTACACAGACAATTAATAAAACAGCAGTGGAGTCTGCAGACACTCAGCCAGACACAGAAACCTGCCTTCCACTCAAGCTCCCTGAGCCCTCCCTCAGCTATCACTTCTGCCTGGCCCCTCTCCAGGCTGGATTAGATGCACCCAGCAGGGACACACGAACCCTGCCAGAGCCCTCCACTGCTGTGTAGCTCACACAGGGACAAAAAAGCCAGCTGTCTTCAGTGTGTAAAAATGAGGAGCATTTTGGGGACACAGCTCAGAAAATACTGGGTATTAAGCAATTAATTGCCTAGCATCATATTAAATCTCTGGCATGAGGGAGAGACTCTAACTCCTTTGCTGTTTGCAGCCACTCCTCTTTTGCTGTTCTGAGTATGTCTGCATTGCAGTCACTGTTCACAGAAACAGTGCCAGACTGGGTTAAGCTCACTCAACTCCTGCTAACTGCTGCTGCAGCAGCAAAAACTTCTGTTACAAATTCTACTTCAGCAGATTTTTGCATGGCTTTGTGTGTTAAACTATCCAGAGTGCAATTAAAAGTGAAGGTCCATAATCCATCAGCTGAGCTGAGAACCCAGGAATTCAGATGATCAGTCCTTAGATGCAGGTATTTTATTTGGACATCTAATTAAAAAAACCCAATCAAATCAAACCCACAAAAACTAAAAAAACACCGGCACAATTGTATTAATTTCTGTCTTTGAAAAGGTAGCAATTATCTTTAGTAATTAAATTCCCATGGTACATACAGCCTTTCTGCTTATCTCTGCTGAAATACATTTTTCTAAACAAAAGAAAGCTATTTTACGTCTTATACTCAGTAGTTTCCAGTCTTGGTCTTCAAGGCTAAAGGTGAATTTGTCTCCAGTGCTCTCCAAGTCTCTATCATTACAACTCTGTTTATCCCAGACTCTTCAGGGACCTGTTCCCTATTTTACTCCCTGTAGTGCTTCTCTGAAAGTGGCAGGAATTGGAGAAACTCAGAGAAAGAATTGGGATTTTCTACCCCAAATCCAGGACAAATTTTGATTAAGCTTAGATAATCCAGAACCAAAGTTTCAGTCCTCCAGCTGCAATACTGGGGACCTCTCACTGCAGCGAGAGCGCCCCTACACACTTGCCAAAGTTCTGCAGAGAGTCAGGTCCCTACATACTGCTTTACATCTCTAGCAGATTTATTGTAGGTTGAAATTCCTCTCCCAGCACAACACCATGCTGCAGGTGTGCCACAGGACAGGCAGCACAACTTCCATCCCCAGCACATTGACTTGTATGCATTAAACTTTAATGCATTTGCTGCTTTCCTGACATCTGTCCAGATACAAGGCACAAATGTGTTGATCCTGCAAGTGTGAACCTCCAAGGTTCCAGAAGTAGAGACCTGCTCTGCATTTAGATTTCAGTTTAAATATTTCACCTCATCTTTCTCACTCTGCATAGTCTTGAGAGAAATCTTTTTATGGAGCAGCCACTGCACATAACAGTCAAAAAAAGGACCACTGCTTTCTTTATCTTTCTGTGAACATATGCAGCATTCAGGGCCAGGTGAGGACACGGAGGAGGCAACTGCTGCTACACTGCATGAGACAGGGGCTGACAGGGGGCATGGCCCCTTGTTAATGAAGCCAAGTCAAGGGCACATGCATCTTCATAACAAGTACATAACAGCGGCACATCCACCTTGGCACATCAGCTACTTCAGACATTCATATCATCAAATAACAATGGCCCGATGGATTAAAAACTTGTCTCCATGCGTGTCCTGTAGCAACTCATGTTGCATGATGTAACTCACCACTTTTGCTCCTTGCTTCAGAGGGTGAGGCAGAGGAACCTGTAGTTGTTTTGAGAAAAAGGGGAGCCATATTCCTCTGCTCTGCTCCCAGCCAAGACCTCTCACATGATATCTGTGGCACTGGTACTAACAACCTAAGCTGTAGTTACGTATTGATGAGCTTGCTAAGGAAATGAACTCTCTGGACTGTTAAGAAACTTCTCCTTATTCATTCTTAGGTGATTAATTGTTTACATGGTCATCAAATTGCCCTCTGAGTGTGTGACAGGAAAATAAAATAAGTCCCGATGATAAAGTACATTGTCAAAACTGTCCTCATGTAGTTTTAATTACTTTGGGTGGTACAGGAGACAATTATTCCACATATATTTTATTGTGGGTCAAGATGTACACATAAAATTAATTGATTCAAAATGGAGTACACTGCTTTTGTTAAGGAGTGTGTTTTTATCATGAAAGGAGGGAATACAGCTGAAGTAATTTATTAATGACAGCTGGAATATAGTATTTAATAGTAATGTGTGGAGCATGCTAGATACTGAAAATTAGAAAAATATTTTGATCATCTCTTTGCATCTAGGGGGTGGCACTGTCAGGAGCTATTCTTTCATCCTTGTAGTCACAAACTTAATATGCAAAAAACTGAATTAATGTCGTGTTATACAATTTCATCCGTGGGAGAGCCATGCCTATCCTAATATAATAATAAGAAAAGCATATACTTCATCATTTCTATCCATGACTTAGTCTGGTAAGATAAAAATGGCACTAGTTGTCTGTGTACTATGCTGCCCACAAAAAAGAATTCCTAGCACAGAGATGCCAAAAACCTTTTCAGAATAGACATATCATACCAGCCACTAGGGCACAGCTTCTCCTCAGTGGGATGTGGACTGGACCCAAGCCCCTCCTGTCTACATTGAGTTTTCTTCATCGTTCAGCTCAAAAAGAAACTAGGAAGGTAATGTCTCCCAAACATCCCTCTAGGCTCAAGACATAAACTTCTGGTGTCACTACATAATCATATCATAAACTGTGTAAAAACACAGCTTCTTCACATGTTATGGACACAGGATCTCCAGCTCCAGCTGCTTTGCTGTACAAGCCATTCTTACTGACTGATATGACAGTCTGTAGCACATGGACAAATCAGCAGCAAAACACTGAAATCTGATGTGCTTGCATGTCTGAGACAAGAAACAGAAATTTATAAGAAAGAACCCTTATCTTCAGAGTGAGAAAAACCACAAGAACCATTATCCACCCTCATCCCCATCTGCTACCAAGCCTGCTGAAACTGCCAGCACAGGCTGCTTCTGCTCCCTCACTGGAGGCGTTTGCTGATGGTTTTACCCCGCTGTGCCTCTGCTGTGAGAACCACACCAAAGGCATTGAAAGGAAGGAAGAGAGACGTGACACTGCTCAAGTAGGGATTCTAGAAACAGAGGCCAGAAAACAGTGCTACAGTTAAATTTGACTGAAGGTTTCTCAGGATGAGGTAACCTACAAGGAGTAGCCCAGAAAACACAATGCTAAATGCATTAAGCTATCAATCACTTACACTTACATGATAAAATTATTGGTATATTCCTCCTCATTGACCTGTTTTTGATTATTATCACATTGAATTCTTTTGTACCTAAATGTATAAGAGCAAGTCAGAATGTTAGGCCTTTCTTATACAGTTAGGATGTGATCTGCCTATAACCAGAGACATTCAGTTCCCTTGATATCTACCCTCAATTTTAAATGTCTGCAAAATTGCAGCCAGCTTAACTGCATTTTGAATTACACAGCTGTGTAATTCAATCACACAACATGTTAGCAAAAGGCGCCTTTAAAACAGTTGCATAAACTTTAAAAATGTGTGCATCCTCCTATTCCTCTCAAAAGTCCAACATGCCGGAGCCTAAGGAGAAAGAAGGCTTAATGGATTAAGTAGAGCCATCTTGATTTGTACTAGCAGGGTAGCCAAACTGGCAACAGGGATGCAGAACTGCTCCCAGACAACTACTTACTGCACAGGTTTCCTAAAGGTGTTGTGGGTGTCCCATCCCTGGAAGGGTTCCTGACTGGATGAAGCTCTGAGCCACCTGGTCTAGTGAAAGGTATCCTTGTCCAAATCAGGAGGGGTGGAATGGTCTTAAATCCCTTCCAACCCAAACCATTTTACTGTTCTATGCAACCATCTACTGCCAGAAGACAATCATGTGGTGTTTGGTGTGGCAGTACAGCTTCCCTATCCTGAATGCAAGGTTGCAGCAGTTCCTTAGAGTAAATGCAGGGTAGATGAGGTTTAGCAAAGATGATTTACCAGTGATGCTGTGTAGGGCCTTACATCTGTAAGGCCTTACACTGACCTTACATCAGAGATCTGATTAAATTATTAAAAAACAGGAAGCTCTGGTGAGCAGGCAGCTGTTATGGTGCAAAAGACTTTTTAAAATACATAGACAAGGTAAAGATCACCTAGATGCCCTTCCTTGAAACAAAGTTAAACTCTAGGTGTTGGTATCACCCCAGAGTTTCCTAACTGGGAAGTATTGTGGAAAAAATCCCATGTGTGAAATATGTTTTGTCACTGAATTGCTGATCTCTGCAAATACACAGGGTTTCCTGCTTTATAACTGGAATTAGATGGATGAAAAAACAATGATAATATTTACACACAGTTAGTCACATGTTCAGGGCTTCATAAGACTCCTATATTATAACCTAAAGCCACTGATGCTACGTAATTGGTTGTATGCTTCCCCCGGGTGCTGCATCCGCCAGCTGATGTTGTCCCTATTCATGTAAAATCCCTCCCATAACATAAAAAACTCCATTGTCTGATGTTATTCATTCTAGTAAGCATTCCCAGTCAACCAGACAGGTGTCAATCAAACTAATGCCTCTCAACATAAAGCCAATCTGTCTCGGGTTGCAGGGTTTGAGCCAATTTAATTTAATTTATTAGAGTTGAAAGGAACCTTTGCCTCCGTGACAATGGGTAAGACAGTTTGTAATCATTCTCATTTAATTGATGAATGTAAACTCGGCACTTGACAATTAACTAGACTCATTAAGACACTAGGGATGAAATCCCAGGAGGATTTCACAAGCATCTACATGCTTCTAAGGTTTACTTTCCTATAACAAATTCATCTGCAGCCTTTTTCTGTTGGACAAAGCTGGAGCCATTCAGCTGTGTCTCACAGAAACCGACATCCTCCACCCAAAGAAAAAATCTTGTTCTGAAGGAGAAGGACCCAAGTCTCATCTCTGCTTTCAGTGTGTGACTGTGCTGAAGATATACAGCCCGATGGCAATTCTGTAGCCCCACACAGGCCTACACTGCAGGGACTTTTTACAATTGATGTACCTACGCACAAGTAAGGAATTTCTAAGTATGCAGTAGCCACAAAAAGCCTACAAGAAATTAATTATCTTACATAGGGCTGGTTTGAAGGAGAAATATTCCTCACTGGAAACACTTTTTTTTCCCACATATTTTCTAGTGCTGAAACTTAGCTTGTTTTTATAGTTTGTCCTTTATGGTTGTCTGATTTACCAACCCACTTTGATTAGCTTTTCAGTGTTAATTAATACATATTTTCAACCCTTCTGATCACATATTGCTCAAGGGTGGGTATTCTAAAGTCACAGATTTTAAGTCCAGGGCGCATCATTTCAGGCTTCAGCATAACTCTCTAGAATTTTACCCTTTTCCAGGGGAGCAGAGTGCTGAACAATCCTCTGCTGACTGAATGTGAGAATTTTTTTAAGGAAGGAAATCTAATTCTGATTTAAAGATTTAATGTGAGAGAGAAGCTAACCACATCCTGTCATAAGGTGTTTCACTGGTCAAGATCTACATTTTATTTTTAGCTTGAACTTACCCAGCTCCAGCTTCCACCCATAACGCCATTGTTAGAACTTTGTTTTCTGAAGTGTTATTTATAGCCTGTGACAGATCATTTCAGCTATCTCCTCATTTACAAGCTAATTAGATTTTTTTATAGGTATTTCTAGCTCCCTCATCCAAAGAAAAGCCCTAGGGGACAGCTGTGGTCCTCTCACTCATGCCTCTACCTCTCAGCAGTGTCATCTGATCTGAACAGAAGCTGCTTCTCACCAGTGCAGTCCCCTCTTCATGGGGATAAAACCTTTCAGGGCCATCAGACTGTCACAGCCCGCTCTGCTGATCGTCCCAGCAGCACCAGCAATGGCTCTGTTGCCATTTTCCCACCACCCTCCTGATGTGCAGTCTTTGAAGTCTGGATGTTATTTGGGTAGTGGGTCGGTTCCTGCTGTGTTTCTCCCTCTCATCTCCTGCTTCTTGCAGCCTGCTGTTAGTCCTCTGAAACCATACATCCCACCAGGAGCTTGTGTTTACCCACCACCTAAGAGGCCACCCAAATCCTTTGTATAATCCCTCATCTCCCCATCAGTCCCCATCTGAGGCAACCTATAGTTACTTGGATATTTCTATTTTTATTTTAAGTTATTGACACCTGATTTGCCTTTTTTCATCACATCAGTCCAAGGGTTTGTAGCTCGATGGGAACTGTTCTGGATGGGATTCCATGCAGTATATGTGAGCTTAGTGTGCTTACCCCTGCTCTGTCCTCTGGTGTCAGTTCCATCTAAAAAGGCTTTAACGTTGTTTTTAGAGTGTTTACATGTTACATTATGTAATGTTTGCATTCATTCTGACATACTTCAGATCTGCTCTCCCTCCTTCCCTCCTTTTCCCTTCCCATTTCTCTGCCTGCAGCCTACACATAATGTCTGCCAGCTATAAAGAGATTCCAGAATTTTAAAAATAGCTATTTAAAAGCAACAAACCAAGGCTGAAATGAAATACAGCAGGCAAGAACTGCTCAGGGGAAACTCACTAAGTCAGAATACACCAGGGCTTTCCTGCAGGGTTTTAATAGTGATTTTGTGTAGCTGCTTAGACCTAAATCTACATATTTAGCTGAACCATCACTATGAGAGGTTTGTCCTTTATCTAAATAAAGCTAATTTTAGGTTTACTTTGAGAAGAGGAATTCCAGTTATAAATTAATTTAAACCATGTTTTATTACATATTCTTCTTACCATGAAATTTTCTTTTCCCCTCGTGAGGGTTTATGGGCTAAATCTGGATTTAGATGCCTCTGTTTGAACAAACAAGCTCAAGAGATTTGGCCCCATGGTATTTAATGAAAAACAAAATGTCATGAGGCCCTCCCCTTTGGAAATAACCAGTTGAGTAAAGATTAATGAAGATATATTCATGTCCATACTGTCCCCTGCAGTGAGGTTAGGAGGTATATTCATCATATACATCAGGATTAACTCAGTTTCTGCTGTGGCATTGCAGTTCTCCTGCAATTGTGTAGCTACTGACCTACTTTTCAGGTGGTTTGGTGAAAGTCACTACAAATCCTTCTGGCATTTCAGCACCAGTAAATTGTAATGTTTTAGAGGGATAGAGCATCTTCTAAAATGGTAAAAAATACAAAACTGAGTCACAAAATAGAAATTGAATTCTCAATGCTGGGAAAAAACAAAGATAATTTTCATAACAAGAACACACAAGGAATGAGCTGACATGGAAATGCCTCACAGGAATTTCTCTCAAAGGGCAGTCTCTGCAACCCCAGATAGGTTATAATCTTTTATGACCTTCTGCTGCTCTTCCTCTTTTTGTCAAAAAGTTACTAGAAGATCCTTCCTTTCTTTCTTTCTTTCTCTTTCTCTTTTCTTTCTTTTTCTTTCTTTTTCTCTTTTTCTTTTTCTTTCTTTCTTTCTTTCTTTTTCTTTCTTTCTTTCTTTTTCTTTCTTTTCTTTCTTTTTCTTTCTTTTCTTTCTTCATGCAAAATAGCAGCTCTACTGAACCCAGGCTTATGTGTATATAAAATTACACCAGCTAAATGGACACCACAGTCTATCTCAGTTGAATATACTAATTGTTGAGGTTAAAATAACACCAGCTTTCTCCATCGCCCTCACTCCCTGCTAAGGCAGCTTCTCAGGAAGGCAGTATTGGAATGTTTACCAGAACAAGAGGAAGGTGGTAAAAGCCCAGGACAGACATCTGTTTGGCACCTTCCACCACTGTTTGCCCCTCAAGCTGTGCCCATGGTAGACAGATGCTGTGAAACAAGGTGGTGCAGGGCACAAGGCCCGGAGACACAAGATTCTCACTCTAAAACAAAGACAAAGCAATACCTGACTCTGATGCCAGCAGACAGAGATGTGAATTTATACAAAGCAAATCCTTAATCGCTCTATTAAATACAAGAAAGACTCCTCATAAATTAAACCTGACCAGATTATCATCTTAAGCTCTTTAAGGATTTGCTTCTGATTTAATAAAATCAGAAAAGTGGAACAACATTTTCTGTAGCTGCATTGGGAAGTCCTGAAGTGTGCTATTTTACCTCAGAATACTGGGCAGACATTGTAACTGCTGTATCACTACCACTATAATGGTAAAATGATCTCCTGCATTGCTTTAATCCTTTGAGGACTTGGTGATTAGAGAGCACATTTCTGCTTCCTTGCACTGGCTGTACAAGGGCTGCCCCAGAAAAGAGGACATGAGCAAAACACCCAGGCAGTTCAAAGCCCACATTGATTTGTCTTGCCCAGTAATTACATTAACATCTCTGTGGTATGGTTATACAGTGCAGCCAGTGGGGAAGGGGAGGAAAAGGATCTAGTGAAGAAGAAAAGACACAAGTCAGCTATTCAGCTGTTACACTGTAGTTTGATGGATATATAAAGAATTAGTTTCTTCATTAATGTTTCTTCATCAGCTCTTAAGATCTGGTCACCAGTTCAAGGAATTCAAGACAGTAAAATAATCCCATTTTTTAAAATTATGATTTGGGCTCATTGATATAAATGCTGTGATAAGTCAAAAAGTGGTGGCACCAGCACAGCACTGAATAAGGGAGCAGAGTGTTTCAGCACTGCTGTGGCTTGCTGTAACTAGAAGAAAAGTCTCTGTTGCTGTGTCCCCATTGCTGTGGATAGGACCACTGACTATGTGGAAGAGAGAAGGTTTTCTCTCCCTCTGCCCCTCTTTCATTGTTTCCAGGCCCTGTCCACACTATTGCTGCATGGGAATTAATCTGCTGGCATAGCAGCAGATTCATCTGGTGTTTGGCAGATAAGATGGAGGGGAACAACCACAGTACATGCCAACTAGATTACAGAGTTATAGGAGTTTCTCTATGTTTTTCTTCTGTTATCCTATCTTGTATTTAGAGATGGGAAATCAGATTTTACTATAGCTGAAACACTTACACAACAGCCCCAAAAAGTATCCCAGAGGGTACCCCATGGAGCATGTAAGGCAGCAAAGGTGGGAGCAGGCTATGCAGACTGTAAGAAAATAGTGTCTGAAGATGTCAAAAAGAGGGGGTTGCATACCAGGATTGTTTGAGCCAAGACAGGACGACTGACCCCCCTCTAACAGGTCCCTTGGAAGTGAACTAATATGAACAAAGAAAAATAACTCAGCTTATTTTTTTTAATTTACCTTGTTACAAAAAGAAGAAAAAAACCCAAAACACCAAAAATAGCACAGCAAACATTTTTGAGAGTGAATGTTGCATACTGATATAGGGTGATATCTGACAGTAAAGACACTTCAGAAAACTGATCATTAAACATCTTTCCTAACATTAATGCTGTACTAAATCAAAAGCTTTACTCCTCCTATATAGCTTTAGCTATATTTCTGGCCAGATAGCTTTTGAAACAGAAAGACTCTTACCAAAAAGGAAATACTTCTGGAGTTTGCCTGAGGCATATGTCCTTCCACAAGATTTAGACAGGGGGGAAAAGAAAGTAGAAAAATAATTCATCTAACTTATTTTAAAGTAACATATATATTACATTTTTGCATTTCAAATAATGACTTGTTTAAATTTTATTCTGTCTGCAATTTCTGTCTATGTAATATATTTTGTTTGCTTGTCATTTTAAATACATCCATGTCTTGGGGCACCTGAAGTGCATTTAGTTTAAAGTTAATTTCTGTAGTTTCAATTAATTATGATTCCTGCATAAAAATTAACTTCAAGGTTATTTTTTAAATTTTTTTTCTTATTTGTAGGACATCAACAGAGATAGGAGATATATATACCCATAAAAATCACTCTTAAGATTCAAAAAAAAATTTTTTTTCAGGTCTTCCAGGCTTTACTTCTGATTGCTTGACAATTCAAAACCGTAAGTCAGAAAGGAATGCAAAACTATTGTAGAATTCAAAGGCAGAAAGCCTGTATGGAGCTGGCCTCCATGGCATCGCAGTCGCGCCCCAGGAGTGGCTCAGCTCACTTCCCCGGGGCTGCAGCTGCTTTCCCGGGCGCTGATGGCCCCGGGGCCACCGCCCCCACCCGCAGCCCTCCGCATGGCGCTTCCTTGCAGGCACACGGCCTTGAGACCCACCCCACCCGCGGGGCTCAGCGTGCCCTGGAATCCAGAACCTTTCATCTGACCTCCAGCTCCCTGGAAAGAGGGGTGGGAAAGGTCAACTGCTTCAGGCTGCAATCCTTCAAGCCTCTTCCTAAATGCACTCAGCTGTGAAAAGAAGTCGCGGTGGTGAAGCATTTGTCATTCAAATGGAGCATTTGCCTGAACTCCTTTCACTAATCCCCTCTTCCCGCTCAGGACCTGAGCCCTCACTTGCCGAGACCTTGAACCACTTAGACAGACCCTGCCCTTTCCTATTTTGGGTGGGAAGAGGTTGCAGTACCTTGTCTAATTTCTGGTCTCAGAGCAGGGCAGTATTCACCTTGAGAAATGTAAATCTCCTCATGCACCACCACAGCTCTTGCTCTGGACTAAGACCTCAGCTCTCCTTCCTACTCTCCATCTTTTTCTGGTGTCTCTGTAAGTAATAATGAATCATTCTTAGCCTAAAGACAAAGAATGTGTTCTAGCCTTTGCAAGAATCAACCTTTTACCTCAGTATGTCAGAGAGTGGCACTGGCATTGATTTGTCTTTCAACACTGTCTCAAGCTTGGTTTTGGGGTTTTTTGACAAAAGGTTACATTAGATCATTAATGATCACAATATGTTCAGGTTTGTTACACTTAGCAGGTGGGCTATTAATTGAAATGAGTAGTAGTGAATTTGAAAAATCTTTTTTTTTCTACTCAGTTTTGATTTGCTTCCAAGTACCTGCCCTGTGGTCAGACCACATATTTGTAATAGGCTGCTCTGTGGTAATGAATTTCTTGAACGGGATTTTTTCTGTTTTTAGAGATCACTTCAGCCTCTATACACCAGTGTCTCAGTTCATATATAGCAATGGGAAATCAGTCCTTAATTTCCCATAGCCAACAGAATGTCCTGAATTTTGCTGCAGCAAAAATAAAATGCATATGTACATATACAAAGAATGGGAGCTCAGACAAACTACATAATTTGTAGATTCAAGCATGATGCTTGTGACTGTCATTAGAAGCCTGTTTGCCATCCTAGTAATTACATTCAGATGGGTTTGGCTCAAACTCACTTACTGTATTGTTTCTTCTAGAAAATGAGCTCTATAAGCCTACATATGTTTGCCTAGCAGTTTAAAAATATTGATGGAGGATTATATTATAGTAGCCTTAAAGATTTTATTTAAGGTAGTTATGCAAGAAAAGTTAATGCAAATAGTTTGTAACTGAATATAGATTGTCATTATTTTTAACACTAGCACCCAATTTTCTGACTGAATAATTTTATGCAGATTTCTAATATTTGTTGGGAAAAAATCATGATATAATTTTCTGAACTAAAATATTTTCTCAATTTGATATAGTCATTAGTTTTAATTTCTTATTTTCATTTCCTTTCCCAACCATCATCTACAACCAATACTAAGATGAATCATTAGTACTACTTCTCCAGTTTCCTAGTGGCAATCTCCTAGATCAAAGTCCATTCATGGGTGCAAATGCTTTTCTTTGTCTCATCCAGGCCATTCCTGAAGCTAAGAAAAGGTAAAATATTAAGAACAACCATATTTTTCATATTTTTCAGCAACAAATCAAGATACAAAGAACAACCAAGTATTCCTGAATAGCAATTCTGCCGCATCGTCAGCTAAAATGCTGCCATGGACACCTGCTCACTCCCTCTAAAAATACACTTCTGGATTGTGTCACCAGAATTAATGAGCCTAAAACATCTAATGTCTCATGACAATAGGATTCCTGGGTGGAAAGCTGTGTGTGAAAAAGTGCTGGGCAGATGCACTGCAGCCCTTGCTCTGCTGCTGCAGCTGTGCTGCTGAGCAGTAATCACAGCCAAGTCGAGGCACTCCAAGGCTGGAAAGGTAATGGGGAGCCACAGCTGGGTCCCACGCTGGGAGGAGCAGTTTTTTGCTAAGGCTGAGCGTGGGTCCAGGTGCTGCTCAGCACGTGTTGGGCAATCAGTAGTTGCTGACACAGCAACTGCTTTGGTCTTCTCTCCTTCCCCCTTGGTGGAAAGTAGGGAAGTGAGCTACCCCCAGGGGTGGTACCACAAGGAATGACTTTGTCCATTTGATGCATTTCTCTCCTTTGGAAGAAGCCTCAGCCCAACACTTCAGCCACAGGATAGTTTACTTGCCCTCAAGGCCTCAGCCTTAACCAGGCAGCAGCACTAAGGACGATGTCTCAGTCAAATTGGCCATGCCAGGAGCCACTGCTTTGACAGGACTATTTTACATGCATAAACCATAATGTGATTTGTCACTGCTTTCAGAGATGTGGTGTGCAGCCATCCAGGCTTTCATGGGATTTTTGGCCTGTAAGAAAGTTCTATTAGATTATTTACTCTCTCCCCTTGACTGGCCAGATTCTTACTGATGTGGTCCTTGAATGGAAGCAATGCTTTCCCACAAGCCCCCATGCCTTCCTTCACTTCTACTTCTTATCCCTAATGGCTTGATTTCCAGAGGTGATGGTGTTCTCAGGCCCTTTTGCTCCTTGAAGAAGTAGGACAGCCCAGGGCCTTTTGAGAAGCAGGCCAACACTAGAGGGAGGAGTAATGGCTATCTTTGCGGGCAGCTCCAGGCCATGTCATAATACACTCTGCTAAGTGAGGATAAGGTCCGTGCTAGAGGGATGAGCAGTTAGAAGTGATGCAGGCCTGGCATGAAGAAAGAAACACATCAGTCTATTTAAACTTTTTTCCATTTTGTGGTGAGAGGGAGCTTAGCAAGGATGAACACCTTCCCTGTCTTAAGGCAGGTAGGGCACACTTTATCCCAGGAACTGACAGGGGTGAAAGACACTGAAAAGGCTTATTTAAACCCATGGTACTGCTCTGCATTAGAAACTCATGGGAAATTTACACTGTGTGGTTTAAAGTTGCATTCTCTTTATAATGAGTTTTGCTTATACTATGTACAAATGATAATTAGGGGATATACCTCAATATCTTCAAAAGGTACTTCTTTCTTCAAAGTGAAAAAGTCTGCAGGCTGAGATTTTTCTCCAATTTTATTTACTAAAACTTTAATGAGTATTTCTACATGAATAAGAGATGTGGAACTAGGACTATTTCCTCCTAGGAAATAGGAGTGAATTTAGGGATTGCAGCAAACTGCAGCACTGCTGGCTCCCGCAGAGTTCGTTTTTTTCCTGGTTTAACACATGTAAATTGACATCTCAAGCTGCATCAGAGATCACCTAAGCCTATCCAGTGGCTTGATCTTGCCATAAGGGGGAAGTCTTGTTCCTTCTTTCCCTTCTCCTCTAACCCAAACTTCTTCCCAGCCAAAGAGCCTGCCTCATTTGTGGTGGCTCAGGAGCTTATTTGAGTTGCCTGTGAGCTGGCTGATACAACTCAATGACACAGCAGAAAACCACGCAGCTGTTTCTTTCAAGGTCACGTTTCTGCTTGGTTAGTGACCAACACTGGTGACTGAAGGGCTTTATTCATTCACAGGTAGCAGGGCTGACAAAAGAGAGATGATGGGATTGCATGTCTGGGAACAGGGCCTCCATTCTGAGGGAGGTGAACTGCTGGATTAGTGATTACCATCCTAGGAAAATGAAAGCTAAGGTGTTCAGCTTGAGTACCAAAATCCATTTTAGGCATCTGAAAATGCAGCTTAGTAAAACAACCTGCCTTGCACAAGCACAGCTGAGGCCAGTCCTGTGCCTCTGGAGCAGCTTCCACAAGCCCTGCTGCCCCCCTGCCTGCCCCTAACACTCTTCCCACCCTGGCTGGCAGAATATTTGTACGCCTTCCCTGGGAACTGGTCCAGCTAAAATGTAACTTCTGTACCCAGCTCACTTGCAAAGAGTTGCGACAGTGCGATGCAGAGCAGAACAAGGGACAGAGATGGGCTGTTCTAGGCTGAGTCAGGGCAAAGCTTGTACGTGTCCAGCTGCTCCTTACTGCTGCTCTCACAGAATGTTACAAGTCAAAGGCTATGACCTCTAGTAGGACATGCTGTGCTTCAGCTGTGTCTGTGTTAGCCTTCTGCCCTAACTACCACCACCAACAGCCCCTTGGAAAAGAGGTTAAATTGGGTGCTTGGGATTTCCTCATTCTTGAATGGGAGAAAAGAGACAGTGGAAATCCCTGAGATGGAGGGTGGGTTGCTGCTCTCTGTGTACATTACTTGTCCATTTTTTACTTTGACTATCACTGTGACATCATATAACATAAAATGAAATGTAGCCTTCCAAGACTCCAGTTGTCCTTCCTCTCCTGATCTCGTGAAATATTCTGTTACACTTCTTTGCTGCATTTTGGGTCACGCTAAACTGTAAGGCCCTTGTGGTAGAGAGCACGTCACTGGCATGAGGCACAATGCCTCAGATACTGGAGCTCTAGCAGCAGTGGGGGCCTTGGGGAGTGCGTGTCACAGAAATGATAGAAGGGAATAATTTCACTCTTGTGGAGTGCAGAGTTAGTAAAGTCTGAGATTGCTTGATTTTTGCCCGCCTTTTTGAAGGACTTAATCTTTTCCTGTTGCCTATGCAACGCACATCTCTCCATCCCCACTGGCTACCCATCACCTTTAGACCCCTCTCTTACTCCTCTGTTTTGATTCCATGCCTGATTCTTCCCTTTTGTGAAGAGATCACAAGCTCCTATCCCTCATTCTCTGCATCTCTCCTTTCTGACCAGCCTGACCTTCCTGACCAGCCTGTTTGCTGACTAGGGCTGCAAATAAAGAGAAACATCCAATATTGTCTTTGTCCTAAACGGAGAGGCAGATAAATTAAATCAAAAGGTATTTGGAGCTGGAGGGCAAAGGGGAGACGAGAGGTGGGAGAAAAGAAAGGAAGAGGCCAGCAAAAGCTACCCCTCTCCTTTGGAACTGTCTTTGGCTTTGTTTCCATTTTAGCAGGAGTACAGGTTAAGGTGAGAGTCCAGATTGCTATGGTAATACCCTTTTATACCATATGTAGTGACTCTTGTTCAAAAGCAAGTATATGGACTTGCTTAACCTTATGATTTTTGAAAGGTTTTTTTTCAACTAATTAAATCCAAATAAACTATCTGGAGGAACCAGAAATGTCTACAGTAGGGTTAAAGAGATGGAAAGTTCCTCTGGGTTTCAGTGTACTGGCATGTTTGTGCATCCCTTGTACAAGACTCAATGAAAACTGTATTTTGCTGATGACATTGAACTGTGCCAAAAGACACAGCTGAAGGGGAGTAGCTGCTAGAACATTTGCTTCCAATCTTTTTGGACCTACAGCCTACTGTCAGCCTCCGAAATTTCCTACAAATCACTATTTCACAACTCATACTTTAAACTGAAAACACTACAGAGTCGCCAAATGGCTATTATGGCCTACCACTCTTTGTAGGGTATCTACAAGGCTTGAGTAGAGCAGAAGAACCACTGGTCAAGAATGAAGGAATGCAGAGGTGGAACAAAAGTGCTGATTTACGACTCCACACGTGCAAATTTTCACTGACTACAGAAACCAGTTGGAGGTGAAAGAGTTAAGTCTCTGGGGTAGTTGGGTTCATTGCAGAGTCACCATGTGGGACATGGATACAGATGTTAGGGGTTTCACAAAGTCTTCTTGATTACAACAGAATGATTTGATGGGAACTTTCTGCAAGAACTGCGGTTAAAAGAAACTGGAGAAAACAAAGTCTGAGACAAGCACCATTAGGTCAGCTGCAGTCCACCAGTATAGTGGCATCTCAGGAACAGAGAAGAAAAGCAACACTAGACTGGTAAAATGGCAACCATCAGCTGGATATTACAAGAACTGGAAGGTTACATGCTACAATAATATGCATTTGTTGCAGGGGCCATTTGGAAAAACTGGCATGTGCTAGACTCTGCTAATCATGAACTATATCACCCAGTGCAGACAGAAGTTGTTGAATAAAGAGCTCAATGGAGGTTAAAAAAAATTAAAAAAAAGGTTAACAAATCAACAGAGGAACCCAATAGTTGGCAATCATGAAAGGCGGGAATGGATCAGCTCTGAAGAGTCATTGGATGGATACACATGGAGATAATAAACTGAGTTGTAATCTTGCCAATGATTAGGTGAAAATGAAAATGCTGATGGTACTTTTGTATTTGGATTTCAAAAAAAAAAACACCAAGCAACCAACCAAGCAACAAACCAGCACTTTCCTGCACAGGCAAATCCTTGCTTGGAAAACATCAAGTGCAGATCCACGCTCAAACCTTGAGCCAGCCACGCATCTGACAGCACTGCTACTGCAGAATGGCATATGGGGTTTGAACTTATTCTCAGGAAGAAAGAGCTCACTGGGTGTTAAGTCAGTCCTTACATATGGGTGGAAACTCATAGTAATTGTGCAATTTCCCTAAAAAAATCCCCAGAGATCTCAGTTCGGTATTTTGCTTTTGCTGCCTTTCCTGCCTTTGCTGTTACAGTGCTTTTCACTTGCAGTCCTTGTGCTTCCCTACATCATGTAAAAATACGATTATTCCTTTTGCTTGAAGACCTTGGTACAACATTAAAAAGCCACCAGTAACTATGCCGAGGTTCCTTTTGCCAAAATACCTATCTTTAGTCACGCTCACTTAACGAGGAGGAAAAAAAAAAACAAACCCAAGACCAAGATGCTTAAATTCGTCCCTTTTTCCTCCTTTTCAGGCCGACCACCGGAGCATCCTCCAGCCGCGCAGTCCCCTGTGCAGCAATCGGGGCGGCGGCCCCAGCATCCGCCGCTGCAGCGCCGGCCCGGCCGCAGCTGCTCTCCGCAGCTCGGGGGCGGCCGAGACCCCCAGGGGCCGCGGCAGAGCCGCAGGGCGGGCGGCGGAGCAAGGCGCTGCGGCGGAGCAGGGCGCTGCGGCGGCAGCCGTGCCCCGCAGCCTCCGCAGGGGCGCGCCGGGCCGCGCCGCGCTCGCTGCCGCATCCCGGCTCGGCCGGCGGCTGCCGGCGCGGGGACATGCGCAGTGCCCGCGCAGCGCTCCGCGGCCGCGCTCCGGCCCCTCCGCCGCCTCCCCCGACCCTCCCGCCGGGCGGAGGAGGGGGAGGGAGAGAGGGGGAGGAGGAGGAGGAGGAGGAGGCGGGGAGGGAGAGAAAAGGAGAGGGGAGAAGAGAGACGCGCCGCAACTTGCTGCCTCTCCTCCCTCCCTGGCCGCGCCGCTGCCCGGCCCCTGCGGGCTGCGCTCCGCGGGAGGCGGCATCCAGGGACGCTCCGCGGGGCCGGCGCCTCCCGGTGAGTTGGGGGCGGTGCGCGAAGTTGCCGTGTCTGTGTTTTGGGGGGTGCTGTGCAGTCGCTGCGGGGCTGCCCCTGCCCGGCCGCGGTCCCGCTCCGGGGCTGCCTCAGGGCTGCGGGGCTGCCCCTGCCCGGCCGCGGTCCCGCCGCGGAGCTGCCCCGGTGCTGCTGCGGGCGGAGGGAGCCGCAGGAGCGGTCACAGGTGCGGGGCACGGCCCCGGCCGGGTCAGCTGTGCGGATCTCCGCGGCGCGGGGTTACGGCTCTCCCCGCTCCCGCTGCTGCCAGCCAGCCCCGTAACCCTGTTTCCATTGAAATCCTATTACGCAGTGACAGGCTCCAGTTTGTTTCGCTCTGGCATCTGCTCTTGGGCTTGGAAAGTCTTTAGGAGGACGGGGTCGCTGGGGCGAGCGGGGTCTGCTCCTCCAACAGAGCTGCGAGCGCAGATTGTCCCTAACGCGTCGTGTGCCGCTGCGCGGAGCTTTCGGCTCTCGGTGCTCCGGAGAGGGAAAGGCGAAACTGACCCACGGTCACGCCTGAAAGTTGTGCAGCTTGAGATGCGGCAGACGCTAATGGGCCAATTAGCTAAATAAACAAACATAGTGATTTATAGGTGTCTGAACTATAGCGCTTTGAACGATAGAGCTCTTTAACCTTTCTTTCTAGTCTATCCTTCAGAGATTTAAAAATATCGTCTGTGGTGCTGAATACACAAATTTCCTACGTCTGTGAAAAGAATGGCCTTTGAAATAATACTAAGCCATTAAGCAATAAATGCAGAAAAAGAGTGAGACAGAGAAAGAGTGAAGAAAAAATCTCGGCAGAAAATATTTCCCCCTTGCTAGCAGCCTAGGAAGCCTAGCAGCTGTGCTTGATTAACTTTTATCCAGAGTTCTTATTTTATTAAATTCAACTTCAAAAACACAAGCGCGCTGTGTGAAACCACGGGCAAATCCTCCTTAGTCCTCTCAAAGTCTGTCTGTGTTGCAGATAAATGATGATTGGAGCAGCATCTGTTAAGAGAATTTGTAGAAGCAAACACTGCTAAAGATACCCAGTAGGTAAATGGAAGTACATTGTTATTGCATTTGTTTCTCTTAGGCAATACAGAACAAGACATTCCAAATTCCAGGGGGTTTTATTTTCCATCTTTAAAATTTTTTCAGGTGCACAGCTTCATTATTGCAAAAGTGCCTCCTCTAATTGGAAAACTGATTAATTCAGGTCTTAGCTTATTTAACAAAGGCCAACTTCTGCAGTCTGTGGGGCATCTCCTGTACGGGGTGAATATCTTCTGCACTCGTTGAAAAAGAAAATAGTACAACATGTGTAGCACCATGCAAACCTGGAATACTAGAGCAATTCTATATTTAACCAGCTTTTCAACATATATTTTTATTAACATAAAATTAATATTCAGGTCAGCAAATGGGATCTGCAACTTCCAAATGAGAACTTGATCTGGAGGCAACACATTGCTAATATGAGTAAAGGTTGTGGGATATGACAGTCATCAAACTCAACCATATTTTGTTTGGTTCCTTTTATGAGATGTCATTTAATGAGGAAAAGAAACTGTTAATCTATTGTGTTTTAAGATACAGTGCTCCTCATAAGCCTCATTGCCAAGCATTTGAAAGTGGCTTTAGATCATGTATTGTGTACAAATTACTACTACTAGATAACTTAAGTTCTGAATTTATTCTACTATTAAAGTTGTATTGATCAGAAAGTGATGACTGGATTCCAAGTCCTAAACAAGGTTGATCTGAGAGGTAATTTATATTTTAGGGAGCACTGAGGAGCTCACAGGAAAAGCCAGCAAGTTTTTCATACTGCATTTAGTTTAAGGAACCCTCTTTCCTCAGGCACTAGGAACTTCATTGACATATAAAGGAGTTAAATGAGTTTATCAGCTCATTGATACCCATGGTGAAGTGCTGTAGAGTTCAATGGCTGGAACAGGACAGTTATTTTGCTTCCAGTAAGGATAGGGCTAGAGAATTGAGGGGCTTTTTCAAAGTACTTCCAAACCCATATAGTTTGTAACTGTAAAATATAATGCAAGAATAAGATTAATAGACCAAGAAGACTCAAAACCATGTGTCAATTAAAGCAATAAATCATTCAAATAACATTACCCATGCCCCTACAGCAATGCCTCTGCTTCCAGGTCTTGAGAATGGGGCAGGTTTCAGGCAGAGGATGCGAGGGTAGCTCAGCCCTGGAGCAGCAGTGGGGAGGGGCAGGTGTCCTGTAGTGTGGTGGTTGTGCTGGGGCTGGGGGGGAGCCCAGGCAGGTGCAGAGGGCTGCCACTCACCCTCATCCCCAGGTTGCTAAGCTGAGATGGGGAGTGGCCCCCTCGCATGCTCGAGGGTTTGCTGAATGTATGGCAAGTGCTGGCCCAGGCCCTGCATGGAGCCAGCAGGGAGAGGTGCTGAATGAGGCCCAGGTTGCACAGCCTGCAGCTTGCAGGCAGGCTGCCCTGGCTGCTTGCTGCCCATCCCAGCATCCCAGGGATGCCATCAGTGCTGCTACTGCCTTATACTGTGTATAATAATGCCAAAAGTGTTCTGGACAGGGAAGAAACTCCGGTTTCTTCCATGGGAAAATGGTCAAATTGTAAATTTTCATATGATGCTCCTTGCATGGAGTGAAACATGGAAAGGTGAGCAGTGTATACTCATTTGTGCAATATTACGAGAAGTAAACTCTACATTTTGAAATCACTATGCAGTCATGTGAGCTCATGGAGGACCTGTGAGAGCTGCAACACAGAGGAGGAAGCTGAATCCCGATTTGGCTGCCAGTTTACTGCAGATAGTTGAGATGTCCTTGGTTGCTGTTCCCCCATCTCCATCCTGGTACCTATCATGTTCTGAATTGCTGCACTGTGCCAGAGGTTCTCCATCAGTCACTCCTTCCCCCTGGTCCCTCACCTCCCAAAATCCCAATGTGCCATGCCAGCAGTGGTGCCCTGCTTGTGAACTGGGGTGAGTGGCAGCCTGGAGGTGTTCAGTGACTCCTTCAAGGGCCCCGACTGCAGACCCCTCTGCAGTTTCATTCTGTTTCTCTTCTGTGGTAAAGCAGTTTTTTTTGGCAACACGGTTCCCTCAGTTACCTGGGCAGGGGTGGGCAAGCTGCAGGTGATGGGATCTCCAAAGCTTGCTCTTGAGAAGGTGCACCAAGTGCAGCTGTGAGGTGGATTCGAGTGACAGGAGGTGTGCCTTTGCTTCATGGATGTGATATAATCCAGTTTTAATTAAAGCAGCCACAGCAGATTATTAGGGTAGATAAATACTGCCTTGTTACAGCCCTCTTGGGTCATATGTAAGCAGTATTCGTTTTAGAAAGGATGAATGAATAGTCAGTGTGAAGGATAAAGATCAGCATTGTTAATCACTCTGGAAGTCTTCCGTGGGAAAGTGTAAACTCATGAGGAAAGATAGTGCCCATAAATGTCATTTAAATATTTAAATAACTTGAGGATAAAATTTCGATAATAAAGGCATGCAAGTACCAAGTTATGTTTGGGTTTCTGTCAAAGATAACTGGGACTTGTACAGTTGACTTCAATCATTGATTGGCTGTGCTTCTACTTCATACTTTGCTGACAGTAATGAAGAGCTTATCTTTAGTGTCACCTGTGAGGAAAAAAAGACCTAATTTTTTCTTGTCAAAGTGTAGAGAAAAACTTTATAAACTTGGGAGGCTACATTTGCTTAAGATCTTGAGCTTCAGGAGGGGTTAACACTTCCCTTGTGGTGTTTGTGGGTAAGCAGTGTGGCAGATGCCTTTACTGGGGCTTGAGTCAGGGACACTGAGCATCCAGCTGCAGTTTGTTGCTGTTGATAATCTGCAGGGTGAGAAGAATGACTCCAGGTCGGAAAGAGTGGGTTTCCACCCCCATAAATAAGCAGAAATTGTGCATCTCACTAAAGTTTCTTTTGCCCTATCATACCTCTTAAGAATGCCTTACAAGTGTTGAAAAAAAAAAAAAAAGCCTGTGTGCTTTCATGTAAATGCAATGAGGATGAGCCTTTGAAAATACATCTAGCTGATGTTGATGAATAAACAAACTTGGCCAGGGTAAATCTTTTCATCTAACTTCAAGAGCCACGCTGTAATGAAGTAAATATAGATGTACTTAATGGGCTTCTTTCATCCAAATATATAGCAAACCCTTTAAAGTAATGCAAACAAATCTAAAATGGATTTCTAAGTGGCTTTTTATTTTTTGTTTTCTTAATATTGGAGCAGTTTAGTCTACCCAGGTTGGGCCAGGAGTGGAGCTTGCTCCTGGAGCTGTGCAGATGCTGAGGTGAACACTGGCCTAAAGGAGAGAGGGCAGCAGGAATGTGAGAGACCCAGCTCTTCTCCTGGGGTGTTGTGCAGTAAAGGCAGGAGGTGCTCATTCCATGTTTAGTTTGAAATGTATTATTTGATGAGTGTCTCCCCAGACATTTCCCTTTGGAAGGCAGCTTGCAGACCTGGCTCCAGGAGGACCTGCAGGACGTGCTGTCTGTTCCCCCTTGGCTGTGCTCAACCCAGGCTGCACCAAGAGTTCCCCAAGCTCAGGATGACTGGCTGCTTTCCTCTGGGGTCACCTGGGCACGATGTGCCACTGCTTGGCCAAGTGCAAACCTGACTGCTGGGTTGCTCTGCAGGACACATCCTGGAGTGCCCCAGGTGGGGTCCTGGCTCAGAGTACCTGAGCTGCGTGTTAAAGGTGGCCTCGGAGCCATCAGGACACCTGCCATAGACACAGTCAGTGAAGTTGTGTCTTTGCAGCATCCTGTTGGTTGGAAGCTGTGGGAAACTGGAGTTCAAAGCACAGTTCTGCAGATCTGGGCATTCACCGCATGCCAATGGATTGGGTTTCATTTCAAGTCTTGCAGGATGACTGTTTTCAGTGATAGCATTTGTAAACAGATTAATGACTTTTTGTGCAGAGCATGTCTTGTACATAAAACTTTTTGGTTTCATTGCCCTTGATTGTAAAGAGTGTGTAATGTTTGCCTTTCCCATATCATAGAAAGAGTTTTCAGGTCTTCTCTTTAAAAAGCACAGTTGTAAAACAATTTTACTTTAAAAGCATGTCCTTGTTTCAAAAAGATAAGCCCTGCTCTGGAGAAAAAGACCTTTGCTTGGTCTTACCTTTTCTTAATAAGAAAACTTCAGATCCATTTAATCCATTTGTGGAGTAAAATCCTATTCACAGCTGGGCAATATTAGAATTTGAGTATTAGACTACTTAGACAACTGTATCAACATAATTACAGAAATTCTTCAGGATAAGATTTTTCTTTGCTGAGATCTTGATGAATGGGAAATACTGTAAAGAGTGATTTCTATGACTCTTAGAGGACTTTTTTGAAAGAGATTTGAATCTAGGACACCATTATACTTTGAAAAACATAAGGTGATTTACTAATGTCCAAACTGAACTCACTTCGAGCTTTAACACCTCGAATGATCAGATCAGTCCCGTTTAGCTCGCATCTGGTTGTGTTGGGCCGTGTGTACAGAAGTGAAACATATTAAAAACTGCTCAGCTTCAGATGTGTTCATCTGGAGATTTGCTCATAAATAATTGAAAACCCTCTGAAACAAAATCTCTTCATTACTCCGTGGATTGCTCACCTCTTCCCTCCCGCGCTCATTGTTCTCGCAGGCGGGGGAAGAAGGAAGTGCTGCTTTAATGAAGGTGCACGTCAGCCTCTGCTGCTCCTTCCAAAGGTCATCCAGGTGAACAGTGGCAGTGAAATGCTTGACAAAGATGAACATTTTATGGAGATATGTGGCATTCCAGTGTTTTAGAGGAACCACTAAGCTGCTGTATTTAAGACTTTGCATTCTAGCATAGTAGCAGCACGTATGTTGAATTACTGTCAATGAAATGTTTGCATCTAGTGTACTGCAGGACAGGACATCAAATTAAGGGTTGTTTTCTGTGCATTACTAATTCTAGCTTAATATTTGGGATTGATCTTTTGTGATTTTACTGCTAAGGATACCATTAAGTATCCTTGCTCGGACTGTTTGCTGCAAATGGGACAAGTCTTGGTGAGCAGTGCTTTCTCACTGGAGCCAGAGTTCCTATTTACCACACATTGATACACAGTGATGAATTGCCTTTTCTGCAAAAAAAAGAACCATTCTTTATCCACTGACCTAAAAGTCTGAGTTGATATAACAAAATCTTGGTTTAATGGAAAAAGGGTCTTAATGTAAGTTCAGTTCATCTTTTCGATGATTGCTTCAGAGTTATTACCAGATCCTATAAGTCTTTAAAGGTGCTAATACTTGCTTGCATTTAATAGCCCTAACTATTGCTAATGTACAGGAAATTACCAAATCACATAATTGAGAGAGAACCCTAACAAATCTTAAAGCCATTTTAATGTGAGGTTTCAGATGTTACTCTTTTTAATTGAAAGGTGAATGCTATAAAGGCTTTGTCAGACTGCTGTTTCTAGATGACAGCACTTTCTGTGGACTAACTGGAAGTCCTAGGGTGCTGATCCCAGCTTTCAGCTTCAGGATTCATAGCTCAAACTCTTTGTTTTTCACTTGGCAGAAGCATATGTCTGTGGTGGTGTCTGGATTTATGTCTTCCAAAGAAATATTGGATCAATCAAAGAAAATAAAAATGATTTTCTGAAATGGTAATCACATTCTGGCTGGTACTGGAAAGAACAGAGCCTTTGCTCCTTCTCTAAACCACAAGATTAAACTTGCTTATAAAGGATTAACAGAGCTCTCTTCTGTTAATTCGTACTGGTGTAGTCGAAGTGCTCGATTCTACATCAGTGGAAAATCCATTATCAATCAATGGGAGTTTTGCAGCTGAAGCCAAAGGGATTAGAGGCTCATCGTTCAGAAGTGACTGAAGGAGAGAAAGCCCTGGATATGCTTGTTGCCACACAGCTGTGAGCCACCGCTGGGGTGTGCCCACAAAAACTGGCAAAGGAAAGTGCTCAGTTGCCTCAGGTGGGTGATTTCCAGGGACTGTGAAGGGGCTCTGCCACGGGACAGGGCTGCAGAGGAAGCTTACCTGGGGTGCTGCCAATAGTGGCTGTTCCTCACGTCCAGGCTAGGTGGTTTCCAATTGGAAAAGGCAGAGGAGGGTAACCTGAAGCCTTTTTCTAGTGCTTGTGCTGTGGTTGGGGGCGAGTTAATGAGGACATCAGTGAGAGTAGGAGTTAAGAGCCATGGAAAAAGGGTTCAGGTTTGGGCATAAGGGGTGCAGAGGAGCACTGGTGGCTACACCATGCTCTGACGCCTGCCACTGCTCAGGCTGCCCCCCAGGCACACTGGTTTAGGAGACTGGAGTGTGAGGGAGAGACAGGAAGACATAGCTGATGAGGTTACTAAAGAATTTGCTACTGATGGTGCTGTGGGTGATTTCCTGACAAACTGCACTGTCTCCAGAAGTTTCTTCCTTCAATGAATTATAGCTACTTTTCCTTCTAGCAGAGTGCATAGACCAATATTCAGACTGCTAGAGCCTGAAAACTAGAACGCCTGTGGTTGCAGACTTCCTTTAGTTTGTAATATTCACCCAAGAACATTCCAAAATATAGTCTTACTTTCTTTTGAAATGCTGTCGGAGAGCTTAGCTTAAAAATAGCTCTGATCCTGAGCCTAGCTGTGTGGAAAAGCACAGTCTCCATGGCCTCTACTGCAACATTTGGTAGTTGCTTTTCCACAAATAAAAGCTAATGCTTAAAAAAAAAAAAAAAAAAAAGCTATGTAGATTAAAAATTACAGAGTAAAAAATTAATTTATACAACAGCTTGGTAAATGTATGTGTATTGTTTTGATCTGTTATAATAGGCAAGGTTGTGTCATTTAGTTTGGCAATTACAGAGATTAAATTAGTTTTCTTTTACTCTTGTTAAATGCAAAATAATTGAACACACGGCATGGAAGGTTGGGGCTCTCATGTTTGTAGCTTCATCATTTATTAATCTAACACATTAAATGAGAGGCTTTATAGATTTGCTAGCCTAAGGAAAAAGCAGAAGAAAATACAGAAAGGCCAAAGTGGATGTGTATGTATTCTGTCTTGCACTTTGATATGCTGTCAAATATTGCCTGGTTTTTAGTACACTTTGTAAGAAAGGACACTGCTTTGCCCCCAGAAGGGTAAATTGTGACCTCATATTTAAATAACCTGAATAAGTTCATATTTATGTAGGCAAAGTCATTTGTGCAATTCCCTAAACACTCTACATATAGAACTGTGATGTTGTAATCAGTCCAGCAAAATAAACTACATATAAGAACCCTGTAAAAAGGTATATTTTGAACTATCTTGGACATCTTAATTGGCTCCCCTAGTTATAGGAGGGGCTGTCCCTTCCCCTAGCTCAGCCTTTTCAGGAGATGGTGTTGGCAGCAGTGCAATAACAGCTCTGTGGGGGCAGATGTGCTCTTCTTTCCTACCTTCATGTAGCTGGAGGGGATTTGAAAATTGGTTATTTCTCTCTGTCTCTGCTGCTCCAAGTAGCCCTGACACTGCCAGCCGTGGATTAGTGAAATAAATCCCTCATGTTTGTACTGAAGTGGAAAGCATAAAGAGCATTTCCTGCCTTTTTTCCCCCTTTTTAATGTGTCATTTGCTGGCTGGCACAGTGACCTCCATTTCGTGACTTGTGAAGTGACTTGTCACAGAGCTTTTCTCTGTGGGTTAATTAATCACTCAAGGGAGCAGCAGTATGTGACATTATGCATGTGGGCCTGAGGTAAACAGTTATCTATGGACCACCTATACTGAATGTGTACTTCAAATATTATCTGTTAATGCACTTTGATTTTTCTAATATGATTTTCTTTCCCTTCTGTTTTTATCTGTTTTCTTAACTATGACCCTGGTAATCAAAAGGGATACAAATATCTAGTCTTTTGTTGTTTATCAGTATAACTTAATTTGGAAGAAAATATTCCTGGGAGTTTAGCATGTGAAATTTGCCAGTTCATTGGGAAATGGTTTTATGCAAGTGATGTAGAGGTACAACAGTTTGGTTTTCCAGAGTATCTTGGACAGTTTGTCAAGTCTTTTAAATTGTTCCAATCAATTATATTGACTGAAGTGCAAGAAAGAATTAATTTGGTTTTTTTTCAATTCTCGAAGATTCAATTTCATACTCTTGATTTACATTCTGGTATCAATTATATATTTTAATTTGTGTGAGTGAACCCTGAAGCTCTTATTCACTTGTGACTCCATCTTTAATTTTGCTTGACAAGTCCATCTCATTCCTAGAAATCTAATATACCAGGAATTGATTAACATCAACAGTCAGATGAACAATAGGGGAGGAGGTGATATCTGGACCTGGTGTGGAGCCTGACCAGTTATGCTGATTGAATGGATACTGGTTTCCAGGTGATTCTGTTATCATTCTCCTCAACAGGTTTGGTTAAAACCACCCCTGAAGAAGAGCTGGCGAAAGCAAATTAGAAGCAGAGGATTGGTTTCCCACCAAAACAGGAAGTCATTATTATGAGGCATAATTAGCTATATTATTTACTTGTCAAAGCAGGCAGGCAGCAAATAACTCAGCCTTTCTGTGTTTCATGTTTACTCAGCACTCAGGCATAGCACATACAAGTAACATGGTGCTGTTGGTTCTCAACAGCCACATCAACAGCTGGTCTGGGAAGAGAAGCCCAGTCTGTGAAATGGGTGATGGAACTTCCAAACTCCTGTTGGGATGGCCCCAGGAGCTGGTTGTAGCTACCCTGAGACATCAAAGCCCTGGAGACTTGGACTTCAGGTTGGCAGTCTGGGAACCTGGAAATCCTTGGATGTTTTTTTGTCACTTTTTGCTTCTCCCAGCTGTGGAAATTACTGAAATATTAGTTGTTGGACAGTGGTGAAATTAGCACAAGTTGTTAGTTTTAATCATCAGTAAATGTTTTATTCAAGAAACACAGTAGATAAGAAAACTTGTTTTCCTTTGGTTATCTAAGCTAGCCAAAAATTATACATTGCAGTGGTTTGATTCCCCGAGAAGCAGAATTTCAAAGTCTTGGCAGTTTCCATGTTCCAGCCAACATTATATGTGCCTTGCTCCACGGAGCAGTTGTATTTCCTATATTAAGTATTAGCTTGTGTAATTAATTACACTGGTGCTGAAAAACAAGCAACTGCTTTAAACAGCAAAGGCTTTCTTTCATTGGATTCTAAAGAAATAAGGAAAAAACCCAACCAACCAAAAAAAAAAATCCAAACCTCCAAAACCAAACAAAAAAGTGCACACAGAAAACCCTTGGGAATTTCTGGGCTTTAGCTATCTGTCCATAGGCAATAGGAAATTGAGTTTATGAGGTATAACTCTAATGTTTTAGTGTTCATCATTTAATAAAAATTATGCTCCCTGCAGTTTATCAGCAGCTGGCACTTGAAAAGACTGAATTCAGAAAAAAATAAGTGTGAAGATTGCTGTGGGTAAATGATCAGGACAAGAGCTGTGATACCTTTTAAACACCTGGCTACCTGGTTTTATTAACACTCCAGTACCTGTGGTGTCTGCACCAGCCTGATTGCGTGCAGATAGGAGCAAGCTCTTGTAAAAAATTACTGCTGTTAAGTCAGTTGTATGGTAAAGAGCGAGGTTTTGGTGTCAGGGAGAAGAGCAATGCTGCTTTCTCTTCCTTCCTGTGTTTGATGTTTCATTTTAGCAGAAGAGGAGTGCCGAGGCTGAAACTTAAACTCGCATTGTCTCATCCTCCTGCTTGATCTTCTCCAAAGGACTTTTGTCCCTCAGCTCTGGGAGTGATGGCGTTTGCTGCAGGAAGGGGTTAACTTCCAAAAGCACAGCCTGGCAATTCAGTGCCTCTGGAGCTTTAAATGAGGAGATGCTGGTACAGTGCAGACTGCAGAGTGGGCCCTGCTGGGGCACACAGCCCAGGTGGGACCATTACGTGCTGACCAGAGTCTGGCTGCTTGCTGTGGCTGGCCCAGTGAGCGATGCTGCCTCCAGGGCAGGCCACCTTCTGCTCTGCTGCAGAGAGCGAGGAGCAAGGAGTTATCCCACATCCAGAGCTGAGCTTCTGAGTGGTAGGTGCCAGGAGCAGGGGGAGTGCTGAGTCTTCCCATGGGGAAGAACACCCCCAGGCACCAATATGTGCAGGGGAATGGCCATTTGGAAGGCAGAAAAGGTGCAGGGGTTCTGGTGGACATCAAGTAGAACATGAGCCAGCAAATGAGCCCTTCTGGTAAAGGAGATAAAGTGTGTCCTGGGCTGAATTAGACAAAATCTTGAGAGCTAGTGGAGGGAGGTGATTCTGCCCCTTTTCTACGCACTTGTGAGGCCACACCAGTTCTGAAATCCCCAGTACTGAAGAGAAATGGGCATATTGGAGGGTGTCCCACAAGGGGCCATAAAGATGATTAGGTGACTGGAGCATCTCTCATATGAGGAGAGGCTGAGAGAGCTGGGACTGTTCAGCCAGGAGAGTAGAAGAATCAGAGGAAAATGTTGTCAATTTGTAAAAAATACCTGAAGGGCGGACACTAACAGGACAGAGCTAGGCTGTTTTCAGTGGTGCCCAGTGACAAGACAGGGCAATAGCAAAACCAGAAATACAGGAGGTTCCTTCTGAACACCCAGGAAAAGACTGGGGGTGGCTGAGTACTGGCCACCCTCACAGGTTTTCCTGGGAGGCTGTGGAGTCTCCATCCTTGGAGGTATTCAAAACCCAGCTGGACATGGTCCTGGGCAACTGGCTCTGGGAGGCCCTCGTTGAGCAGGGATGTTGGATCAAGTGACCTCCAAAGGTCCCTTCCCACCTCACTCTGATCCTGTGACAGCACCAGCTGCACTCTTTAGCAACTGTGCTGGATGGGTGGTAGGGACTACCTCTACACCTCCTTTGCAGACACAGGTTTTTAAGAGAGCCTGTTCTAAAATAATGGTTCTCTTGTTTGCTTTTTAAAATTTTGAAAAAAGTTCTCCATTCTCATTGAAAAAAGGATAACAATACACTTCTCAGTTTGCTCCTGCTTCTTCACCTTTTGTTTTTAAAATATAAAATCTTTTATATGTTTCCTGGACTGTAAAGCAGAGGTGCAGTATCTGCTGTCTCCTGTTCCTGCAGGATGTGTGCAAAAGAGCAGTTTCTTATCACTGTTTTGAATATAAAGGTGAAAAATAAGGGAAAATCTCATTCTTTGCAGAGACTTGAGCCTGTAAATGTTGGACAGATAATGCTTATTGTGCAAAACCCTTGTCTTGCTTTTTTTAAAGTATATCCTTTCCTTTAAAGCCTGTTGCTTACTAACTCTGTTTTCAAGTGATTTGTAGTTGGCATCATGTCCTGTGGGCCTCCACAGCATAGCAGATGAGGTGCTGAGCTTAGCTGTCAAATTAATACACCTTTAACAGTACCATACCCAAGACTCGAGGCAGGAGACTTTTATCAGCACAAGCCTACGGGCAGGGCTTTTGAAAACCATAATGGTTAGGTGTTCCACTGCTTGTTCCCTCCTCCTGGTGAGTTAACACCCCTGGAAATGAACCCCACCAAATGTGCTGCTTTTGATGCGTGTGGGAGGAGTGGAGCTGTTCCCAGTGACCTCAGCCCCTCTCCTTGCCTTGCAAGCTGATTCAGGCATAGCTTTAATCTTCGTCAACAGGATAGCAACTGTAGTGTTACCCTTTGACTGTTGATGTTCAAATTGTCTTTATCTCCTGATTCTCTATTTGAAAAACTAGGACTGAAGTATTTTGCATATAAATTTACTTTATATTCATGGTTTTTAACATTTGCTGAGAGCCTGATCTTAGACATATGGGTGCTGCCTTTTCAGTGTAAATATTATTGCTCTAGTGCAATCCTTGGAGACTACGGAAGGCTTTCCAGGTCAGGGATAGTTTTTTAAGGCAAAAGAGGAACAGTCTTATGATAAGTTGTGTGGTTCTCCCAAAAGAGAAGGAGCCTTACTATTTTAGGATGGTATGAAATCCAATCCTTTACATAGGTCTTCCTCAATTAAAGGCATTCAGCAGAGCTTATGTACTATTTAAGATTTGAATATACTTGCAAAAGCAAAGACTTCAAAAGAGAAACAGCTGCATGTGTAACGGAGTGGCTGAAATCTCATTGAGCTGCAAAATGGATGACAACTACTTTTTACATCTGACCTAGGAAGTGTTTATAGATTTAGGTAGGAACAAGCTTAGCCAAGAGAAATATCCCTTCCTTCAGAAAAGAGATTTTGTTCTTTGGCTTTGGTACCTACAGTGTGTCACATAGGAAGAAAAATCCTTGGGAGGTGTTCATATGGTATTTTGGTTGATTTAAAAACACTTGGGAATGTTCAGAAACAGACTTTTTTGTTAACCACAAGGTTTCAAATATTAACAGGCATAGGTGTACATGAGCAATAGCTACTGAGTAGATTTCCATGATAACTGAAAATGTAGATTTCATGTTACTTTTTAATTTGCATTTTATGCCCTATGGTGATTTTGGGGGGATTATATATATAAACCTGTGGTGCAGAGAGATAACCGCATGGATGAAGTGAAACTTGGTGCTACATTTGCTCTTTATTATACAAGAGGTACATTTATTTTTAATTTTGGTCATGTAAAAATGCTGCAGTCCTAAAGCTGAGTAGAAATATTTTGGTATTTGTGCTTTTGTGTTGCAACCCATTGATACAAGTAAGACACGCTAATATCGGTAGCTAATAAGAAAATTAGGTTTTTTTTTTTTTCTGTTATGTAATTTATTTGCCTTATGTGGCTGCACATGTGACACAAGCAGTGAACTCAAGGATAACACTACTGTTGCATTTAGGCAAACTTGTAATACAAAGAAAATGCGCTCCAAGACTTTGAAGAGTTTCAGAAAAATTCTGAATTAGTGTGTAAAAATGTATTTTTTAACCTCTAGGGCTTTTTATACAGTGAAGTACTTGTCACACACACAAGTAACAGCAGATCAGTTGAAAACAGGAGAAAGTCAGAAGAGAGAATATTTGTATCCTCAGGCTCAGCATGGGGAGCTGCTTAAACTCATTTTAAAAGTCATTTGAGGCATGTGTATATAAGCAAGCAGAAACAGTGGTCGGCTGAAAGCACAAATGTTAGGAGTTAGACTACAGAAATATCCTCGAGCAGATGGGTATCTGCCCCTAATGATTCCAACAAAAAAAAAAAAAAACCCAGCCAGACTGTGTTGAATTGGATGCAAGCTGAGCATGAAGATCTGAAAAAGACTTTGAAGAGTAAAGAGTTTGCAACATAAAAGAAAATTATGAACTGTGTATATATCTGTGAAAAGGTTGATACCTGTAAGAGCACTGGAAGGCATGCAGGGTCACCAGGCAGGACATCAGAAAAAAAAACTCAGTTGAATTGGTCTTTGCAGGTGCAGTTTGGGTAGGTGTTGTGTTGGGTAACAAAGATGAGAAGGTGTCAAACTGTGGAGGTGTCCCAACAGAAATGCTGAAGAAAGGTGGAGAATTGAAAATTGAATAGAGAGGTGTGGCCATGTGTTGTACAGAGCAAGGCCAATGCTCTGAAGAGGCATCACTGCTGGCAGGAAACACACCACACGTGTGGATGCTGCAGCTGTCATTTGTGAATATGAGGAATGGATTTCATTTTAAAAACCCTGAAATATTTGATGGAAATTAGTTGGTGATTTTGAGCAGGCTGGCAGTGACAGTCCTGGGAGGCTGTGGGTACCCAGGTGGACAGTTCCTTTCCCCAGCCTGCTCTAGCTCCCTCCTTTTGACTTCTGATGCTTCCTTTCCAGGTAGGTAAGCACAGCAGCCCTGCTGCCTTCTGTTCTTCTTGTCCTGCCTGCAAGCTCCTAATTAACTCCACACTCTAAGTCCGTCCTCCCCCAGACCTTGTTCATTTTTGATAAGATATTCATTTTCAGTTTCACTGTGATTTGTGGAAGGGGAGAAAAGTTATGTGAAAAATTGGTGCTTCGCCTTCCGGATATTTTATGAGAAGGTTGTATTATTTGTAAATAATTTATGACTTTGAAGCCACACACTTTCTCCCCAGGTTATATGTCCTGTATAACTGAACTGTGTGATTTACCTTAAATTGCCTCTCTGCCATGCATCCTGAATCTCTGTACAGTGCTGTTTCTCCTCTCCTGTACAGCCTTCACCCATGGATGAGAAATTTACATAAAGTGATTTCTTCATGTAAATGTGATCAGGCTGCAGCTCCAGCATCTTCCTGTAATGGATGTGCCAATCCCCTTGAATTGGGCTAGTGTCTATCCTGGTAATTTAATATATTTGTTTGTTGCTATAGTTTTGGGAATTGCATACTGACACACTTTTGCTGCAGCCTTCATAGCCTTTCCTGATCATGAGGCTTCTTTGCAAAAAAAACAAGAAGCAAGCATTGGGATGGGGGTTGGTCATGCTGCAGCTCAGGCAGGGGCTGGGACAAGAGCTGGGGGGCTCCCTGGGGACACCCTGGTTTATCTGTCCTGGTCCTGAGCCAGGAAGCTGCCCCCCCTGCCCTGCCCTGTGGGGACAACCTGCCCAGGGCCTGGACAAGCAGTGTAATTGGAGTGGTGCATAAGCCAGAGAGATAAGGAGCTCTGCTGCTTTGGTCGGTGTCATTCAGGCTGTGACATGGGGCTTGGTGCAGCCTCTGAGGTGCCAGACTCTGTTTAGCCTCTGCCTGAGAATAAAACAACTAAAGAATCGGACAGATTTTTCCTGCAGTCCTCTGCTTCCCGTGCAGATTGATTTCCATTTGTTTTGGTCTTTTTAATCACTGGTTTTGGCTGACTCTCTTCATTCATGGTCTCATGGTCTTGTTTCCCATGCCTCACTTTCCTTGCTTTGATTCCTTTCTGGTTTTCCAAATCACTTTGTACCAATCTTGTCCCAGCTTCTGTACTCTTCCTGGCATCTCCTCTTTCCCCTTTACCTGAAGCATGAATAACTGGGATAATGAGACAGAGGGCAACTTCCCCAATTACTTTGTATACGTATGCATATGTATGGCCTCACCCACTGCCTTGTCTCTCATCCTTCTGTCCTTTTCTACAGCAGTCTCTTGAGGATGGGATTAACTTTGAGTGTGTATTTAGCATATTTTCGCTGCCACAGTGTGAATAGCCTTGAGTAATGGTATACATGTTTTGGAAACCTAGAGCTGTGTTGTAGTATTCATTTGGGCTAGTAATGCCTGACAAGTGACCAAGTAGCCTGGCTTGTCGTCGCCTCCAGTAAGATGTTTTCCTGCATTCAGGTTGTCATTGCATAATTTTATATTTTTGAAGTTGGAAGGGAAGATAAATGAATAGTCTGTACTGCCTCTAATAATTGTTTCCTGTTTTTTATACTAGTGTTAATGTATTCTGAATGATGGTTTATGGGAAGTATCTGTTAATTTAGGTAACAGGGATAGTATTTTGGTCAGGTGTGTGGTAAATGCAGAAGTTGGAGGCTATTTTTTGATGGCTTCTCCATCTTTCTATAATTACCAGATAGATAATAGGAACTTGCCAGATTCAACGTGCTAATGATTGCCTTCCAGCTTTGAGAGAGACAGAAATTATATGCTAGCAGTGTCTGAATGAGATTCTGCTTTGGTAGTGTAATAAAACATACAATACTGTGCTCTCCTGCCATTGCGTAAACATCCATGACGATGTCCTCGGTCTTTCAATACAGAAAGTAATGAAGATGAAGCTAAATTTACTTTGGGAGTGCTCAAATGGCTATTGATGGCTTAGGAATGCTGGGTTATCAATAGTAGATGAACTGCTTTGTTGTTGTCTGTCACTTTGCAGGGCTGCCTCATGAATCATGTTTAGATAAAAGGTAAATGCTCTTTCTGTCCCATTTTACTGTTTTAAATTACTACCTCTTCAGCCTTGTCCACAGATTTCCTGAAGCAAGCGAGAGCTTGCTGCATCTGAGATGCAGGGTATTTTCTTAGTGGTGCCTTTTTTCAGCTGGCTCTGGTCTGTGCTGCCTGATTAAAGGCAAGTCTCCTAAGATCCCAGCATGTGGCAGTGATCTGCTGTGCTGTCAGTTCCACAGGCAGCTTAGCACTGCTCTGTGCTGGGCCTTTAGGAGGACAGTAATAAAACTGAGGGCACTATTCTTAAATATTTTAAATACCCTTGGTGCCTTGCAGTTGGGTCTAGACTAATGGGGAAGAGATCACTTTGGGTGTTTTGCCACCAGCTGCTCTATTAGTTGCCTCTTGCTATATGGCACTTTTAAAGGAATAATTTGCAGCACACTAATCCTTCTGGGATGAAGAGAGTTCTGTCCAGTATTTTCTTCTAAAATTGTCAGTATGGTGGATTATTGCAGAAGAACATGGAGACATTTAGTCCTTCATATTTATTACCATTGCATTGGGAGTGTGTAAGCAAAGGAGCAGTCTGAGATAGCAGATACTCTTTCCTTTGCCCAGAGGTTAACAGTAAATGGTATAAGATGCAGCAACAGTATTTCTAAATCTGCAGGAAATCACCTAATCCCCAGTTAATATAAAACATGCCTAAAATCACTGTCTCTTTTGAAGTTGTTGTCTTTGTTTCAGAAGCCATGCAGCCTCAGGTGGTGTGAATTTACTGGGATGTTGTTACAGAAAGGTTTCTGGAGATACAGGACAGGAACCTTGCCTGTTTGCTCAGGAGCTGTGAACCAGATCACATGATGGTGTGTGGAGCTGGTGTGTACTCTGTGGGAAAGGGGGAAAATTCTGGGAGAAGGCTTCTGTAAATTATTCTGTACATTTATTCTGAAAAGCACATCAGTTAGATACTATTGTCAATGGTGTGTTGTACTGGTCAGTGTTAGGAGTAAGAAGGCTCTTTCAATAAAGAAATAAATGTCACCATCATTTTTTGCGGGGCTCTACACATCAGTTCTATGTATTAAAATGGACAAAGACTACAGCATAAGGGAGTGGTTGTGTTCTTAACAATTACTGTGATAATAATTAAGGGCACACTTGGATCAGTGGGCCAGTGAGTACCAGATCTGGGTGTGCAGTGTGTATGACCCATCAGAGTGAAGCTGAGGCAGGTGTCCCAGCACTTCTTGTCTCTCCAACCACTGCATCATGGTTTCTGCAGGAATAGTGCCTGGATGAGAGGTTTCAAGGGAGCCCCCTACTCCCCTGCTTTGCTTGCCATCCTCTGGAAATCTGGGGAGATCTGTAGTGAGAAGAGCACCTCAGTATTTCTGGTAAGTTTTGGGCATTTGTTTACTTAGGTGGGTGTTTTTTCTCCTTCCATCACAAGTGCTAAAAAGATCTGGCCACTGATCTCATGCAGTTTGCCAGCTGTGTCCCTGTCTTGTCTAGCAGAAGCTAAGGGTCATTTTTTTTTTTGTTTTCCAGCCCTGTGGTAGTACTTGGAAAGCATTAGCTATGCTGGAGGCACTTCAAGGATGGGAGGTATCAGTGCCCTGCTGAGCTGTAGCTGGCTCCTCAGAGCCTCCTGCTGATGCTGGGTATGAGAGATCACAGGGCAGGCCAGTCTGGTTTTCCAAGGACAGTCAGAGCCCTGTGGCAGACCCTTGAGCCATTGCCATATTTAAAGTCAGTTTGAAGAAAATCCATAGCTCATGTAGAGTGGTGTCACATCCTTAACAGGGACAGAGTGTTACCATTACACATTTTAAAAGAGCTATCCTGTAATGTCTGTTCATTTTATTTCTCTACTGCTATGTGCTATTGGTGCCAACAGAGATGAGAAACTAGGTAAAGCAAAAAATATGTTCTAGCCTGGTTGTCCCTAAAGTGAATGTGTTACTGTGGCTGCATAGCTGCACTCAGTCATGGGCCTGGCTCTGGAGAGGAATATGCTCTCATGATACAGGCTCTTTTGTCTACTTCTGCCAAAAGATGGTCTCTTCTGACCTTCTGCTTTTGACTTAGACCTGTTTCCTTTCTACTTTTGCGTTGCTTGTCTTCTGCTATGCCTTATTCTTGAATGTTTTCCTCACGCTTGCAGCTCTCCTAAGTGTATTTCTCCCTGCAGATGCTGTTTTCATCTTAACAATCTGTTGTATATTTTTGCTCTTTGTCCCAAAGGACTTCGGTTACTTTCCTGCCATTCACTTGACACCCCATTGTTGCCAGTCTCCCATCCAGCCTCCCAGGTCTGTGCTGCTGCCTCCTTAGCTCCGTGTCCTATCTCTGCCAAGCTAGTGCCAGTCTCCCCTGGTACCAGCTGCATGTTGGATGGGTCTCAGCTCACCCTGTTCTCATCCAGGTAACTCCTGATTCCACTCTCCTTTTTCATCCATTTTTTTCTCCTTGATTTTTGCTTAGATTGACCGATTTTCACCATCTTTCCTTCTTATTCCCATGCCCTCTCCCAGACTCCCCAGCTAAACTTCCTTGCCTATTCTTACCTGTCATCTTGCCTATACATCTCTTAATCCCAGTTTTCCTCCTTTTTCCTTACTTTTCTCCAATTTCCTTACTCTTGTTCCTGTTCTCACAGGAGTAAATCTATCTCATAAATCTATCTCAGGCAGTATAAAGCATCTCTTTGACATACAGCTTTTTCCTGGGTTTTGTCAAGTCCTTTCTTCAAAGAGTAGAGATACTTGAGCTTCTCAAAGAAAAAGCCCTTTTAACTTGTGTAGTGAAAAGTGCTTTTCTTTGTCTTTATTTTCAGAAATATATGCATTGTTTTAATGGAGATACCTAAAACTACATTTAGCGTGAAGCTGCATTTTTTTAACAATTGAAAATTATCAAGAAAGGGGAAAGCGGCCAACAGCTGTAGCAGGCAGCACCACTGCTAGTCTCACCTTCTATAGTAATCATCACAAAATACCAGTTTGAGTTTGAATGTGAAAGTCCTTTTTCACAACATATTGGCAAATTCATAGTCTTGGAGCTGCAAATTTTCCATGGCTCCCAGTAGAGTGAGTTGCCCAAGGAGGAGGCAGCACATGAGCAGTAACTGCTGCCTGCCTTGCTGCTTTGTAAGTTTTTAGCTGAGGAGTTAGAGCTCCTCTTAGGAGTTGGGCATGGTTTGTGAGTCCCTTGATGCTAGAATTACATGTGTGTGAGTATCTCCTAATCATCCTTCCTCTAAAACTAGTTCTAGATATGTAAATAAAAAAAAAATAAGACCTCACAAATTACAGCAGCCTATATCACCGTAATCTTACCGTTTTATAGAAGGGCTAGACTGGCATGCTGTTATGTGGAAGAGGATTAGTGGTATGACAGAAAATACAGAGCTGTTGCAATAGATATTTGAATTTTTAATAGATAAACTTGTAGAGCAGCTCTACCGGCCTGATATGGTTCAAGGTACTTTTTAATATACTTTTTCACAGTAGAGTGAAGACATGATCCCTGGGGAGTTAATAATAATTCTTTCATCCCAGGGAAGAAAAGTGAAAGGAAAAATGAGCTACATAAGATTTGCCTGTGACATTTAAAGTCCAAATTGGAGTTTGTCTGAGTAATTTATCTTTGGGTATTTGTAGGAGGGAGTGTAGGAGAATATGAATGAGGGCATCTTAGTTATGTCTGAGCTTTCTGATAGTTGAAGAGAATTTTTGAGGGCTGGAAGGTCTATCTGTGTGATCTCTTCTCCAGCAGATGGAAGATAACATTAGGAGGAGTACTTTAATTATCACAGCATGGGAATTACTCCAGTTCAGTATCGCCCTGAGACACCATTTTCTTTCAGAGTGACAGGTGATGTGTTTCTGGGATGTTAGAGAGAGCTCATCCCCCCTGCTGCACTGAACATGTGTACATCACATTATCTCTCACAGTATTAAATCTGTCCACAATCTGTATCTGTTGCTGGTGATGAAAGAAATGAAAATACTGCATATCCTTGTAGAGAACATAACAGGTACAAAGGCACTGAAGGAAGAGGGTGTGTTTTTCGCTTTGACTTCTTTCACAATCTGCTTAGGTTCTTTGAGTTCCTATGAATTACTTTTTGAAACATGTAAAAGATGATTAGACTGACATAAATAGAAAACTTCCTTCATGGAGAGATTCTTTCTCAAAGCATGTAGCAATTTCTGTTTCCCACTGCTGTTAGATTTCTGCTTGCACAGGTGTTTGTGCAACTTCACGCTTCCGTCAAGGCTTCTCTTTGCAATGTTCTGTGTTGCATGTGAACCTGCCAACAGTCCTGCATCCAGACCTCCCTTTAACTTCTAGGAATACCATTCAGCATATTCCTGTGTGTATCAGCAGCTAACTAACAGAGGCACAGACAGCCTTCTGTGAATTGCCTCCAGCTTGGGCGAGTTCCTTTTGTGTGTCTCTGGGGAGGCAGCTGAGTGCCATCCCTTGCTCGGAGGGAGGATGAGAAAGGATTGTGGAGCCGCAGGAGCTGTGGTTCAGCAGTGTCCTGTGGTTCCTGGGAAGATGTGGGCTGGGGAACACAGTGCCTGTCCTCTTCTGCACTGAAGCATGTTCTGGTCCATAGGAGGAGATCCACCTGCTGCGTGGCACTTTTGGGAGATTGCTGTGTTTCCAGAAGGCAAGACTGGAGCACTGTGTTTATTCTTCAGCCTCTGCTTGTTTCTTAGCTGCTTTTCCCCACAGTTATATATCATAGAGTCACTTGAAATACAGCTTTTTCACCAGCTGTTTGCTGGTGAAAAGAGTGGAAGGAATGTCCAATGAGGAGCAGCTAAGGATGCTGGGTTTGTCTAGTTTGGGAGAAAAGGAGGCTGTGGGGCAACCTCACTGCTCCCTAAAACTTCCTGAGCAGGGGAAGTGGAAAAGGAGCTGTGATTTCATCTACCTGGTATTGTTATAGGATGCAGGGGAAATGGTTCAAAGCTGTGTCAGGGGAGGATCAGATTAGACAACAGGAAGCATTTCTTTACCAAGAGGGTGGTCAAAGACTGGAACAGGCTTCCTAGAGAGGTGGTTGAGATTCTGAATGTCAAACCTCAAGATCCGGTTACAAAGAAGTTAAGACAGCAGATGGGTTATTCTGCAATATGTGATTAAGATGAACATGTTTATTACTTCCAAAGTGTTTTCACTGTTTTATTTTAATATTTATGAAGTTTTTCCTGAATTAAGTAACTTCTATAAACGTACCTTTTTAGTAATACCTGAATGTAGCTGTGTGTAATTGGCATGTGATTAATACATCTAATGGAGTTTCAGTCTTGAATGTGACTCCTTTTGACATGCTTTCTGACTTTTTCTGTTTGCTCTTCATTTTGGCCACCAGAGACACTTGTTGGGTTTGGGGGTTTTTTTAGCATAACATTAATTTTAGTTTCATAGTTGATAGCATTATTTTTTATCAAATAACCTGATAAATTGGTACAGCAAGACTGCAGCAGAAGTCAAGCACTGATGCTTTCTAATGGTGGACTTTACCTCTGCTCTATTATTGCTGCCCATTTCATTATTTGTGAGTTGATTACAGCTGCATTTCTCAGGGGCTATGAAATATTCAGCAGCCTGGACTAACCATGGGAGAATTGCAGTCTTTGCAGCTGAACACCTGCCCTCAAAGGCAAAGAAAAACCAAAAAGTTATTGTGTTTACAAGTGAAGGGGAAAATCCTTCTTTTCTTTAGCTTTCTTACAGCACCAACTCTAGGTACACGCTAATTAAAAATTGCCACTTCACTTATGCTTGTTATTGGATGGGGGGAAGAATAAGAATAAATATACAACTACTTCATTTCTGCCATACTTGCCTGGATACAGCAGAGAAGGAAAACGAATATTGGTATAATTGGTTGCCTGTGTGTCAGTGTGAGGTAGTTGATGTTCGGGGTGGGACTGGGGAAGAAAAAAAACCCCTCTGTATTAAGGGCAAAAATGAACACTACCAGTTATGTTCTCACACTGTGTCTCTCTGGGGGATTTGCCAGCAATGATTGACTGAAATGTGCAATATTTTACCAAGTAGGAAACAGATAAGGTTTTTATAAACAGGATACTTCATCATTAAAGTAAAGAAACAATTGCTTTGACCTTGTCACTGAATGGGAAAGGCCAACATTGTGATAATTGAGAATGTAGCTAAGCAACAGTTCTCCAGGAGCAGGCACTGCTTTATTTTTAGTTGAGTACACCACTACAGTGGGGGGATGTGGGACACACACATGGGTATGAATGAGCAAAACAACTGGTTAATTATACTAAAATGAAAAAAAAAATCTTTTTGCACAAAGATTTAGTTGTAATATGTTCTTATACCAATTTTAATTTGGATTGGCATCAAAATAAAGTATTTGAATCAATATGTCCTTCTGTGGTCTGAACAAGCAGATAGCCTGACAATATCTCTGATTTCTTAAGCTGCTTTAGTAACTTGAGTCTCCTCTGAAAATTAACGGTGTAGAAGAAATGGCATATTCCTTCAGAAATAGTCTATTTTATATCTGTTTCCCCTTACTTTGGTATTAATTATATTTCCTAATCTCACAGGTTAGTATTTCAGAGCCTTATTTATTTATTGCTTTAATTTTGGTTTAAACCAGTCTTAAATACCCTAGTGAGCTAGTCCCCTACAAAGTTAACAGTGTAAGACCTTTTAAATCTGAAATAAATGTTCAGGGAGGGCATTTAATGTTCTTCTAACTAAGTCAATTTGCAAACCAAGTTAGTTAAATTTTCATGTAAGCAATGGGGAAAAAACAAAGTCCAAAGTTAGTAATTTTTCTTATGTAGGCATTTCAGGACAAATTGCCACCATATGGCCCCTCTGTTGTCCCATAAACAAAAGTATATGTTCCCAGGCTGGTGCCAAGGGAAAAGTTGCAGCCTCTTTACCTCTCTCTGCCTCTTAAAAATCTCTCATTACTACCTGGATGCTCTTTCTTTAGATATTAAACCAGTACAATTGCTAAGTAACGATGAGCTGCTACTTAACAAACCCAAGCAGTTACAGAAATCTCTCTGAAGATACTGTCACTCTATAAGTATAAACTTCCCTAACTTTGCATATGGGAGCCTTTAATTTTGATTTGTTCTGTGAAATTTGTATTATTGGCAACATTGCATAGGTAAGAGAATATGTCCTAATTCACAGCCTAATTTTATCAGATCTTTAAAAGCCAAAAGATATTTTACAGACAAAAATAATAAAAAGGAATTTAAAGACTGTATTAGTTATTCTTGGGTATTTTTAATATAGTAAGAAAAGTTTTTCATAAAGTGCGTTTCTCTGTATGTGATTTTAAATTTTATGAACCACAGAATGTAATGTGTATTTTCATTTTCTTAAGAGTATGTCATAATTGAATTTGGACTTGTGAATTTTTTTTCTGCCTAGGAGGAATCATTTGTCAATACTGTATCTCATTTGAACATCAAGCCCTACAGAGACTACAAGGTAATTGTTTATACAACTGCTTTCTGTTTCCTGTGGTGGTCAGCTTGGCTTTAACTCATTTTCTGAAGACTCCTGTAATTTATGAGGGTGCCAGTGCTAAGCAACCAAAATAGTAAGCAGCAATGTTACAAGTAGCTTTTACAGAAAATGTTGCTTACAGCTTCACCATCCATGGTGAGCTGCATGGGATTGCCAGTGTGTGTAGAACAAAGATGGGGTACATTTAGAAAATGCACTTCGTGTATTTGTGTCTTAAGAAGGAGCAGTGCCAGTCCCAGCCGAAAGGTAAAATCTGCTGAATATGGGTTTGTGTGTGATCATTCAGAAAGTTGTTCCTCACCCCTCAGCCTCTGTCTTTCAGCTGGTTTTCTTCCTGGAGCTGTGTGAGAGGCAGTGCTGACACAGGCTTTCCTGCCCAGGAAGGTGGCTTTGGTCAGTGTAAATGGCTTGGTCAAGCAAAGCCATGACCACCTCATTGGAAATCAGTCTTAGCTCTCCTTGCCAAGCTGACAAAAGCTGTTTCTGCTGTTGCAGTTGTGGTAGATGCTGCAGATCTATACCTCAATTTGCTCGTCTCAAAGCCCGTTTGGAAGCATAGCTAATGAGGTCACCATGGGTGTGGACAGCAGCTGAACAAAATAGACTGCTAGGGGTTCATGTTCAGATTACAAAGCTCTCCCCCCGTGCTGGGTGCAGGAAAGGATATTGTGGTTAGGAAGTTTGGTGGGGATGTGCAGTCTGCAGAGCAGAGCTGGTACCTCTGCATGGAGACCAACAACATCCAGCCTTCAGCCGGCAGGCTGGTGCTGCTTGCATTCATTTACTGGAGGAATGATGAGGTTTGAGCAATACCAAATTTATACTGGGTTGCCTCTTAAATAATGTCTTCAACACCTGGCAAAAGATAAATTTCAAGGACTGAAGTTAATTTTAATTCCAAGTGTCCCAGCCTTTGCTGGGTGGCTGTTACTAGTAAGTGATATGGTTCCAGACTGGACCTGACTTGATTGTATCTAATGCACGCAATTTTTGGCTTTGGCTGAGTTGAGAAATACTGGGAAGATTTCAAGTCCCTTTCTTAACACCATAAGAGCCTTGAAACCTTATGAAGAATCAGTGCTTTGCTGCTGCACACCAGGCAGGTGGTCTTCACTTAATGCATATTGATAGTATTGCAAACAAAATCTTTCAGGGTAGCCCCAGAGTGCTGACTGACCTGCTGCATGTTCCTAGCTTTTCCTGAAGGAAAGTTGGATTGTTCAGACAAACTTAACTTTTTTAACCCTAGAAACGTTTAACTTTTCAAAATGGAGTTTGCATCTCTGGAAACATACTTGCCTGACCAGGTGCATCCTAAGCTACAGTGACTGGTTGTATCAGTTTGTGTGAATACTCTGAGTCCTTTCTGTCTCCTTTTGTTACCCCTGCATAGGACAGAGATGCTCCAGTTCCAGATTTTGAGCTCATGAGAAAGGCATAAATAAATACAACATAAATGTGGTTCATAGAGTCATTGCTTCTTGGGAATAGTTGTCTTTAAAATGAACATAGAAATCCATGAGCTTTTACAGACACTTTAGAGATAAAATTAATGTAAAGTCAATTTATTACCACTCATGCTTCTAGTGTCTTACCTTGTGGAAGCTAGAGGTCTGTGACAGTTGCCTTAAATATGTCAAAGATGAAGCATTTTACTTCTGAACTCTCATTTTTTGATGGAAGAAAGACATTTTCTGTGAAAGATACTCAGATCAGGAAATGAAACACATCTGAAAGCTGAGGGTTTTCTCTTCTCTGTTTGTTATTGCAAATTCTGTTTACAATAAAAATGTGTTGATGACTGACGCATGCCTGATGGACCTGAAAAATGTGAACTCTTGCAGAGGAAATCAGAGCTTGTGAACAGATATTATCATGCCACGTAATCCTCCATCAGCATTAGACAGCAACACAGTCCTCGTCTGCCCATCTGAGGGCAACTGTAGGTCCAGAGCATTATCATTTCAGTTAAAAGCTGGCAACCTTAGAGCTGAAAAAAAAAAAAAGTTTTATTTGCGTTCTAGGGTCTTTCAGAAATCTGGATGTACTTCTCTGATGTATAGTTCAGCCCAGAAACAGCTGTTTGTCTGTGAGTGAGGCTGGAAGGTGAGGACAGGATCCTTTCTCAACCACCTGTGTTGGTGGTGAAACAGGATCAATCTTCAGCCTGGCAAATTTTGGGCTGTATAAAAAAATACAAATGACCCCTCCATGGGTCACTTGATGGGTATGGTTTGGAGTACCTTCAGATGGAGGTGGAGAAGGCAAAGTGTGACAGGTGATAAAGGAGGTCGCTGAACCGAGGACTTTGTTCAGCCAGTCAGGAACCACATCTCCAGGTGCTGCATGCACAGACAGGTCTGGTGTTTCACTGAGAGGTTCCTCCCCGAGGTTCCTGTGGCTTTCAAAGGCAACACTGAGAGGGTACAGCCAGTGTCAGTTTTAGGAAGCTTAATTATTCATTTAAATAGCATTGAAAGGATAAGAATGTGCGAGTTGAGTGGTCATGGGTCAAGTGGTCCTCCCTCCTGGGGGCTGGCAGAAATATGTGTTGTACTGTCATTTTTTTAGAAGCACAGGAGGGGCTTCTACCGCAGGTACACTGTGGTGGGGGGTGAGGGACATGTGAGGGGTGAAGAGCAGGGTGGGGTCTCTTGGGTAGGTCTCTACAGCAGGACAGCAGAGGTGTTGGCAGTCATCCCTGTAACTGAGGTCTTACAAAGAACATGCAGGACTGGTTTGTTCCCTGTTTGCCGTGGCTGGGCATCGCACTGGTCTGCCCATGTTCAGTGTCTCTGCTCTGGGCTGTCTGGCCTGGTGTTGGCATGGCAGAGTTGCAAGGCCAGTGGCTGAAGGAAAATGTGTGAGCCAGGTTCCAGCTGGAGAGAGTTTCCTGGCATGGGAATGCTGCCAGGGACGTGGCTGTGGCCCTCACTAGAGAGGCAGTGAGAAGGGATGAAGGGGTGCTTCCATCAGAGTGACTTCGCACAGGATACATGGTTTGGTGCTTACAGCTGACAGCTTGCCTGTGGTGGAAATTACTGTTCTGTTTTCAGTTTCCTTTCTGGCTGTTTTGCACCAAGCACCCGGGTTTTGGGGTTTGTAGGTATTTGGAAACAACAGAAATCCATACAAGTGTCAGCCTCAGGCTTCTCCTTTTTGCCTGTGTGAGTTTTGAGGAGTGGGTGTGGGGCTTTTTTTTAGGTTGAATTTATTGGAGAGCTTTTGTTTGCTCCTTTTTGGTCTGTTCTTAGAAGTCCCCTCTTGTCTTTATCATTTCACTTTCTTTGAGTTGGCAGAAGCATTTTCTATCAGTGTTGATGTTAATGAGCTCCACCATGTTGGCTGGTGGGAGCCTCAGGATACCTGTACCCCTGCCACTATCAGTGGTAGCTTCTGCATGTCTGCTGGTTTCTTTGCCCAAGATGTCAGGTTTTCCCTCTGCTTTCTTTGGGTTGCTCTTCCAGATGGCTGGCTCTCCTGCCAGGAGTAAACACCCCCAGGCAAGGGCACTCAGCTGCAGCTTCTCAGTCTGAAAGGGTCATAAATACATGAAGTTTGTGCTTTTCATTATACTGAACGTAACAGGAGGAGCCGCCTTGTCAGCAAGCTCCCATGGGGAGGATCTGCACTAAAAGGTTTTCATAACAGCAGGGGGGTGAAAAAACCCGCTCGGAGAGCAAGGTCCATGAGCTGAATGTTGGTGACTTGGAGTCAGGGATCTCAGAAGTCATCCATGGGTCTAACTACAGCTTGCTAGTTTGTCTTTACCTCTCTGTTTTTGCTGTTTGTCTGGCCATACTGCTGAACCTGGGGTGTCTGTGGCTTTCATGAAGGCTCCTAGGAGCACTGGCAGCTTGCCCCTTGTCCCAAAATAGCCTATCCATCTCCTCCTCATTTTCCAGCATGAGATCTGTTTTCAAGGAACATGATGGGTAGGCAACATTTTTGGGGAGGTAAGGCTGGGTGAGACTTCAGCCCCGCTGGCCATCAGAGAACTGGGAGGGGAGAGATATGCTGTCAGCAGGGGCTGTGCGCTGCTGCCTGGCACAGCCCAAAAATTCCTGGTGATGAAGGGCACATGGAAGGAAGGAAGGAGTGTAGGAGTTAAGGCTGGCCACCTTCAGTAAGGGTTCTCTCTCTGTGGGAGAGCAATGGGCAGCAGTTCCTACCATGCTGCTTCCTGTATGGTACAGTTAACAAAACCAGCCCTTCTCGGGCATAATGCAAAGGAATTTAAGAACTGCCCCATGACAGGAGTTAAGGCTGTTTGTTTAGACAGGTCGTGTTAGAAGTGGAAGGATTCAAATATTCCTGTGACAGGTTGGCATCTGGGCATGGTGGGGGACTGAACCAGGAACTGCGCTGACTGCAAAAATAGGCTTATGTTGAAGGAATGACTGAGATGATTACAGAGCTGCATGAATGATTAATTTACCCTGCTTTTGTTTCACTTTTGATCCCAGGTCCGCTGGAAAGAAAAAAAAAAAAGGTGATTTTGGAAGATGGTTTTAAAATAACAAACAAGTCAGTTGTAATAACAGCTTTACTACACAGATGTGCACCAGCACCACTCCAAGAGGAACAGAATAAAAAAATCACTTGCTAACATTTTCCTATAGCGTGAATATTTGAAATTTGTAGACAAATAATCACCAAATACTTTGCAGTCAGAACATTTATTCACATTTTAGGAGAACAGTATTATTATTCTTCAAATAGGATACAGAGCGATATAGTAGTAGTGCTTTCTTATTAGCCTTCTTTTAAGCTCAGTGTAGAAAGAATTTGTTTTGTTATTAAAATTACTCCACATATTTGAGACAGATTTCAGCTGAACAACTGCCTAATACGTGCTAGACATATATTGATTTTTTATCTTAGCCCTACGTTTCCCCTGGGCATCGTATTATTTATTCATAAAGCAGAAATGGTGTCTGACAGGCAGTTAGAGGGGTGTAGAGCTGTAGGCCAGAAACAATGTGAAAAGCTTTGCAAGGACCCCAAGAAATCAATATGCTGATGCAAAAGAGAGGCTTTTTAATTCTGAGCACACATTCATGCAACCATTTAGTGTGGAACAGGAAATTTAAATAACAAATAGTTACTATTAAAACTGCAGGCCTAAATTTTCATTCATCTTTATTCCAATTATCTGAGCCAAGGTGGAAGTAGGCACTGAAGGAAGCTAGGCAAGCCCAGCCACCTCTTAGCCATAACACAGGCCTGCTGCTCTAGCCCTGATTTGCACATTTGTATGTAAATTTCTGTTGGAAGTAAGATATTTCTATCAATAAAGATTTAGAACCCAAACGTTGTTCAGAGAGCCAAGACATTCCTAAAATGTGCATGATTCATCACCACTTACTCTGAGTGTTAGACTGATGTCTGTACAGCAGATTAAAATAATAAATAGCTGGTATTTTTAGAATGCAATTTGAAATATTTTGATGAGTTAGTCATTGTGATAGACTTGTTTGAAAAAAAAAATCAGGCCAAATGAGATTTGTTCTGGTTTTGTTCATTCAAAACTAGATCACAGCATACTATCAAGCAGTATTTGCTGGTGGAAGACATACTATATTTCCAATAATGTTTCTTCTACTGAAAAAAAATCAAACTATCAGATAATCTTAGGAAAATTTTAATCTGACCTTATACCTCTGTCAATAAGATACATAACTACTGAAGTATTATATTTGAAATGCAATGAACATCTAAACATCTGGTCCAATCAGGCCACTATGGAATTGGTTTTTTGTTCTTTAAAGCACAGATAATGCAGTCAAAAATAGCATGTCATCATGTAATTAAATATTTCATCTTGATGTATAAGCACAAGGGAGCTGAACTAAATTTGTTCTGGCATTTCTTCACTTTCTAGGATTTGACTTTGAACCTTTTTCTTCTTTGATATATATTGAATTGGGAATTTCAAAATTTGCTTTGCACATTTTGAGGAAGGATGGGAAATGTGAGAAAATAATTAATTTCTACTCAATAGACATGGAAATAGTATTTCTCATGGTTAATAAGAAGGTTGTGTTATTTACAGTGAAACCAAGACACACATTAACCTTGTGAAGCTAAGAAGTTCACATGTACTCCTTAAACTGGTCTGCAGAACATGCTATAGTTGATTTCTCTGGAGAAGGCTTTGACCTCTTCAATCATGATGAATCACAATAAATTCAATTTTAAATCACTCAACTGGGACAGCATAATCTGAGTCTATCCATAACAGGACTGTCTGAAACATGCACACATTTTTATTTTTTCCCCAGGAAATTTTTCCATTTGACACGAAGGGAAAAGCAGTATCTTCTAGGAAATCAAATGTATGAACTTCCACATGTGGTGTTCTGACATATTATGGCATTGGGAAAGCATTACAGCATTTGACTATGCCCGTCTTTCATGGATTTGAAAACCTAATTTCAGTTGACTCAATCTGAAGAAAGTGTAGCAAACCCAGGAGTTTTGTTGGCTATTGTACACATTGCAATGGGCATATTTTTAATGTTTGCTATCTGATGAGAACATGAAGTCATAAGAATACCTAATTTTCTCAAAATTGATGCATTTTTATTTGATCTTGGCAGTACTTTTGAATGCTGCCAATTTGCAAGACTTGCTCTGTATTTACAAGTAGGTTTTAAATAACAAATTTACAACATAACATTACAGGGGACAGTGTTGTGTAGTGACTTTTAAATGCCACTTTTCCAAACTGCTAAACTACAGCTGTAATGATAATTCTTTTAATCTATTTGGATAGCTGATAGCCAGTTAGGTAATGAGGTTTGTTCATCAAAAGCTCATCTGAATTTCTCTGCCTCTCTGAACTCTTTTCTTGATTTAGTCCTGTCCTTACTGTTGTCAGGAACATAACTCTTGGCTTTTGACAGCAGAGGAATACCCAGCCCAGATAAAGCACTAAAACACAAATACACACATTTTCTGCTTCACCAGGCTGGAGAGCTCTTCAGGACACTCAGGCAGAGGATGTGTGCACCAGGGCTGTTTGCCCAAGGTCCAGCTCTAGTCAGTGCAGGGAACTGGCTGCTTTTAGGACATGATTCTGTAACGTATTTTGAAGGCTTATTTTATTGCATGGTGAGCTGTGTCTTATAAAAACCTTACAGGATGCTGTAGTCGGAGTGTAAGAACGCAGTTGTGGGGTGGAGTTCAGTTTCAGGCTGACACACACATGCTGAGCTCCTCTCAGAGCAGCTGTGTGTCCATGTGAGCACAGCATCTCTCTTGCAGTCAGTGGGAATGTCCTCCCTGTGTCCAGCAGAGCCTGGAAGCCACTGCTGGTCTCCCTGAGCCAGGCTCTGCTTGGTGGAATCCCTCACAAAGAGTGGAAGACCAGTATTGGTGTTATCACAGTATTGGTGTTACCAAGATGCTGGGGCCCCAACTGGTGTGCTTTTCCAATCCATGGTGATTTGTGACAGTGATACATAGTTGGCTAGTCTGTTACCTCCTGGCCTTTTTTTCCAGTGCTGATTACTAGTTTTTAAAGGACACAATGAAGAGCACTAAGCAAAATAATCGAAGACAGTCCACATTTTTAACAGGCCTTTTGTTGTTAAGGTTTGCATGAATACAGTGCAGCACAGCAGAAAGGATTTTCTTTGTGATATTGTTGTATTCCTAAAACTGCTTTCTTCTGATGCTTTGCTGGAACCTTTGAAAGGTGATTCATCTGTAAACCACTGTTAAAAAGGCCTCATATGGGAAGATGATGTCTGCTGCCATTTTCTATTTTTTACTTTCTTGTTTCAGTAATTTACTTTGTGACAATAATTTACCTAATGTCAACATATGTTTGGTACAACACCTAGCCTTACCAAACAAACGGGTGTTTTTGGAGGTGTGCTAAGAGGATGGCAAACACCAGTCCTTCTCATGGGTCAGCTGGACACAAGGCTGCACTGCTGTTGAGACTGAGAAGCAAATGTGGTTAAGGTTTGCTGCTGAGCTCAGATGGGCCCCTTAGCTGCTGCTCTTTTAACTTGGTAAGTGGCTGAGCTAAGGAGGTGACAGAAAAAATACTACCTTAAATATTTTCTAACAGAATTAAACAGCAAGTATATTTCTAAATCAGTTTATAAAAGACCAAATTAGTTACGGAATGCAGAAGTTTCCACCTGTTACATATAAATATTTTAGGAGTTGTTAGAAGATAGTAATTCCTTATAACAACCAGCATAGTTAATGATGTCCTGGTCTTAAGAAAGGAACCATGAAAGTTGTTGAATAGGGTGTTCTTTTTCCTGCACAGATGTCTGTAAGTGAGACAAGTTTAGGAGCCAGCCCTGGGGATGCCTGTGGCCATGAAACAATGGCACAAACATGGTCCACATATAGCTTATGTAACTTTTACCTTGTTCAAGCCTGCTGTTAAAAGAAATTTGTTTTCTTGTGAATGTTTCTGTAATGTTCATGTATTTCTCCCATAATTATGGTAGAAAGAAGCAGTCTGATTTTTTTGGCAAATCCATCCACACAGCCCTCCAGTTCATTTCCAATACTAGCTTTGTCACTGACCTGCTGTGTTTCCAAAACAGCATCTGCAGGTTTTATTCATTGCTACACTGAAGTTAAGGATGAGCTGTAGACAGACATCAACACACTTAACCTCATTTTCTCCTTTTAAATCCCTTCTTAGAGTCTCCTCTGCCATAATCCCCAGAAAAAAAAAAAAAAAGTAGGTTAGTGATGTGTTACAGACACTGCCTCTTGTGTTGACTGATGTGGTCTCTTTGTTTCCTCCTATTTCCTTGTCAACAATCCATATCCTCTTACTGGACTTTTTTTTTTATGTTTAAATGTGGCTCTCCAAGTGAGAATTATCTTTTTTTTTTCTCACTGAGCACAGCCCTCAGTGTGTTTTCTACCCTGCCTGGGACTGCTCAATGAGGTCCCCAGCACAAGGGCCACCAAGTTGATTAGGGAGATGAAGCACCTTTCCTAGGAGGAGAAGCTGAGAGAATTGGGATTGTTCAGCCTGCAAAAGAGAAGGCTTCAGCGTGACTTAAGTGTGGCCTTCCAGTGTCTTAAGGGAGCCTGCAAAAAAGATGCAGAGGGATTTTTTTACAAGAGCATAGAGTGGCAGGACAAGGGGGAATGGCTTCAACCTGGAAAATAGTAGGTTTAGATTAGATAGCAGGAAAAAAGGTTTTTTTGTGGGGGTGAGTCACTGAAACAGGTTGCCCAGAGAAGCTGTGGATGCCCCATCCCTGGAAGGGTGGGGCTCTGAGCAGCCTGGTGGAATGAAAGATGTCCCTGCCCATGGCAGGGGGTTGGAACTAGATAATCTTTAAGGTCCTTTCCAGCCCAGGCCATTCTATCATTCTGTAATTCCATGTTAGCATAACACAGTGAAGAGAATATAACTGTGATGGCTCAGCGCTTTGTGATTGTCACAAACTTTTTTGTAGCACCATTTGAGGAAAACAAATATTATCATATGGTAAAGGTGAAAAATGATGGCATATGTCCTTAATAAGGAATGTTCTTTAAGATTTTTTAATAATTATGAAATATCTGAGCTGAAATACAAATCCGTTTTCTAGGAAAAGAAGGGCTTGTGGCATTCCTTAGTATTTCAGATCTCTTGGAGCTTCTTCCATTTGCAGATGTATGTTCATCACTGCTGCACATCAGGAGTTTGGGAAATGGAGGTTTGAGTATGAATGGGACATTTAGTCAGCGATTTCCCAGGCATCCCCAGGGGCTCTGTGCCAGAACCTATGTTACAGGTTTAATCCTCACACTTGCCCAGGTCTCCTGTTGTGATGACTTTCTGCCTTACAGATTATGGAAGAAAGGGAGCACAATCCTATGGGCTGGCAATACTCATAAAATTAGTAATATAAGAGCCTTCCCTTGCACCACTGTGTAGACCACCAGGTTTCTCATGAGGACATGGTGTGTGCCTGGGCTGTGAGGGCAGGCTGAGGCAGGACTGCAAGCATCAGGAGCTGTGTTTTCAGGGCATTGTGGGTTTTGCCACATTCAGGCACGTGTTTGGCAAAGTCATGGGCTCTGTGTGTTGCCCCACCTCTTGAGAGAGTATCAGTCTGTACAGATTTGGGTGGTTTTGCTTTGGAATCACAAAAGGTTCCTCCTCACCTGTAACATTTACAGAGGATTTTATACCAGTGGTATTGAAATATAAGTAGAAATATATAAATACATTTTTTTTAATGTAAAAAATCTGACAGCTGTTACTACTCAGTAGTTTACTTAAAATTTAGTTAAATTTTAGTATCTTTTTTTATATTTCAATAAGGGTTATGTTTGTTAATTTAAATAGTATATTTAGTCAGCAAATATTTACTGTGGTTATAATAGCCTTCCTGTGTACTCTGTAGTGTGCTATTTAAAAGCATTTGCTTCCTTTTATTGAAATGTAAGGCCTACACATAATACATGCCAGTGTAGGGTGGGATAAAGTTTTAGCTACCATTTGGGATAGGAATATTGTAATTGCCATTGAATCAATTTTTTTAATGTCTCTCTTGTGCTCTTATTATACAGGGCTCCCTTCCTGAAATCACACTAAATTTAAATATATGGCTTTTTTGTGTATATATGAGCATCATGATATAAGTATACCCAGGAGAAACTAAAGTTCCTTTCCAGTGGTGTAAATCCTCTTTGTGATATCTCTGGGTGAGCTGTTACTCTCTCTCAGTAAAGCAGGTGCCTGTTGGAAGCTTGTGTCTTTGGCATGGAGAGTATCTCCATTTTGCAGACAGACGAGAGGAAGGAGTCCATGGTGGCTGTCTTGATTTGAAAACACAGGGGTCTGCTAAGGAAGACAGGAGCCTTCCTTAAAAGGAAGGCCCCTTAATTTTTAAATTAAAGGGCTCTCAGGCAAAGATATGGGAATAGGAAGAACAGTTCTTTACTAGGGAAATTAAAAATATAAATGCAATAGTACAAAAAAAAAAAAAAAAGGAAAAAAAAAACCACTGACAGAGTTAGAATATGACCTGACACCCTGTTGGTCAGGGTGTTGTTAGCAGATTAAATGGTGGCTGCGGTCCTCCTGCAGTGACAGGTGTGGTTCTGTTGGAGCAGTGATCCTGTAGAAGGGTGTAATTTTCCTCTGAAGGTCCAGTGTGGGTGTAGATGGGCCTGGTCTTCCTTTGGGAATCCAGTGGGAAAAGAAAGCTGTTCATCTGGGAATCCAGTGGGAAAAAGCTCTCTGTGGTGTTCCAAATGTCAGATTGTATCCAGGTAGGAATGCTTGGCTCCTCCCCCTGGGTGGAGCATCTCACAATGGGCTGATGTAATTTTATCAGTCATGCAGTGACACTCAATAGCCCATTAACAGACTATATCTCCCAGAGGGAGGATTGGTTGTGGAAGAGATAAAGAAAACTGCCCCACCTGGTTTTAACAGATGGCCCAATTAACAGAAGAAATTGCCCCACATCTAACAGATGGGAAATAGAATACATATCCCCAGCTAAATCTTTCAACCTAAGACAGTGAGTTGACTCATTTGATGATGGTGGATTGAGGTTGCTGGCTGATGCTGCCAGGAAAGCTAATGAATGGGAGGAGTGCATAAACATTATTTTGATGTCTTCTGTATTTATGGGGTGTTTATCAATATGTGCACCCATACTGCGTTTCTAATTGGTGCTTGAGCAGGTACAAAAAGGGCTACACTATGATACTTTGTACTAGTGGGAAAGGGGATGTAGAATAAAAAGTTAAAATACACAAAGCTCAGTCTTTAAAAATAGATTAAATAATACATTTCTCATTTATTGAGGAAGTCATGTAATTGCTCTGGAAATGGAAATAATTTCAATCCACAAAATGAGAAGAGGTCAAGCTTTCTCAAACTGAATTAAAACATATTTGAAAGGAACATCTCTAAGATACAGCAAATTTCATTTATTTTTGTTTCTCTAGAGAGTTGGAATTAGGCATCCATGTTCAGGGTTGAAGAGGAGTTCAGTACCTGTGGGGCTCCAGCTGCAGGGATTTACTTCCCTGCAGACACTGTCGGTAGGGCTGCCCATCATGATGGCACTTTCTGTAGTGCTCACACTGGGTGCTCTCTGCCCTGCTCAGAGCCTCTGTTCAGTTTAAGCAAACATCAAGTCACAGCAGCTTGGGTCAGCAGTGATTTGACCCCTCAGTTATGTTCAGTGCTGTGACTAAAGCCTACTGTATTCTCTCTGAGCTATTTTATACATGGCATAAGTGCCACTCAGGAACTTAGATTGACTGTTGTTTATCAGTTTAATCAGTGAAATATCCACATGATATTCACCTAGCTCTTCTAAATAAAATATTGAGCACTCTATCTCTGCCTTGACACCACCAAGAATGGGTGTGGGCTTCAGCTTTCAGCCTTACCTCTGCATGTTCTTATTTTGGCAGATTAAGAGACTATCTTGTCTGAAGCGATCAAAACCTTTTAACTTTTTAACTGCATAACCATTAATTGAACAGAGAAAACTGCAAACATCCATTGAATGTAAACTTTCTTCAGAGCTAACAATGAACTTTATTTCAGAGCTCCTGAAGCTGTAGTCGGCAACTTGCTTTGAGGTAAGAGAAAAGGAGAATAGTAAGAAGCAGACCTATCAATGTGCCATCTCTATATTTCTATTGAGAGGCTTTGTGAGTATGGCTTTGCAAATAATTGCCTTAAAGCTTTTAATGTTCTTGCACTGCAAGAAGCTAACCAACATTTTCAGTGCTTATTCACAGTATATACTGCTGGCATGTATTCCTGCAGTCCGCAACAGGCAGAAATACCTCTCAAATTAAATGGGCTTTTTGCCCAATACAGTCTCTCATTCTAAGATTCTAACTGAATTAGCAGTAACTGACTTAACTATAATTTTTTTTTTTACTCTAGGCACATTCTCTAATAATTACCCTCCATAGTGAATTCTTCGCTGTTATCAGGGAGATACAAAAGCTTTAAATTTTTTTTAACTCAGCAACTGTCTTTAATTTCAGGATTGGTTCTGTTGAAAGACAAGTTAGGTTTGTTTTTATGTTGCAAAAGATCACTTTAAAAACAAACCTGAGGGAATAATTAGGACATTGCTTTACGAAATTACTATCTTATATTATGTGAAATTTGAAGTTCTTCCCGACTGAGCACCTTCTGCTTTAGAGATTAGGTGGCCAGGTCTAGGAAGGCTAGGTTTGTGGTGTTTTTTAATGCTTTTTTTTTTCCAGGTGTGCATTAGTATTGGGAAGAGGCTGATTCATGCTAAACTTCATTTTCAGTATGGATTGAATTCCACCTGGAATCAGAGTTGTGAAACGTGCTGCATGGCAGCTGGCACAATAACATTTTTAATCAAATAATAGATTCCAGCTGGTGGGGAGTCAACTGAGTTCTGAAGCAGACATGACTTAATGCAGATCTTCCTTATTTCTGTAATAAAATGTATTACCTTTGCATATTAAATAAGTGGAGAAGGAGAAGTGAAGGGAAAGCAGGTTTGTAGGTTTGCTAGAAAGAAAACTAGCCATTATAACCTCTTAAGTTGACTTAAACAAGGGATAGTATGGGGTTCTGCTGTCAGAGTGGCAAATTAACTTGGACTCTTCTCACATACCATGAAATTATTTCTGGTTTGCAGGTGAGCTTGTGACTGCAAGGGTCATTTTCTAGGCTCTGTCCTTGAATATTGCATTTTGTGCTCTTTAGCTACCTACTGTTGTCACTGTCATGAGGAATTATCTTCATGTTAGTTGTCAGCCTCTTCCCCCTACTTACCTGGCTAGGCTACAGTGCAGTGGTGTGAACAATCAACCCCAGCAGGTGAGCAGGTGAGTCTTTTTGGTGTCACTGAACTGAATATTGTTTCAGACAGACATTTTTCTCTGCTCTCTCGAGAAGGGTAAAGATTTTGATAGAATTCAGATAATGAGGATCTTACTGATATGTAGAGCTGAAACTGTAATTGTGCTGCAAAGCCGAATGTAATGGTACTGGAAAGGTCAGTGCATTCTGGAAAATGTCAACAGATGCTGCATTTTCAATGATTTTTCTTGTTGGTTTCTACCCCACTATCTAAGCTCAGTGCTTAGCCAGGACAAGCAACTCATTCTTCACTTGATGCTTACTGGGTATTAGTTCATGCTATTGAAAGAAAAGTCAAATGCCACAAAATCTCCATACAGTGGCCAAGGCTTTGTCTGCTGGTTTTCTCCCTGACTGAAAGCTGTGAGTGATTGATGCTGGCTAGTTGGCTTTCTCTTATTTCACTGTTGGAGGTTCCTCGGAGAGCTGAGGTGAAGTTGAGCAGCACCCCACCAGACTCAGCAGGTCTCAGGGGGAGCAGGTGTCCTGCTGTTCTGTCCTGAGAAGTGTGAACCTTTGAGGAGCTGGTAACTCCCATCCCATTAGCTGGAGCTGCAGACGTTTGATACTTCATGCAGTCCAGCCTGGAAGTAAATAGAGTATGAAAAACATGTCTGATGTGAGGAGACTGTTTCTAAGATGAGTGATGCTCATTCCCTCAGTCTCCTTGAGGTCACTTTATTTCAGTCAGGAGCTGCTGCAAGATAGCAAGATCAAAGCCTTTGGAAGCAATCAGACCTTTTCGTGACATTTGCTGAAAATGTGCTACAAGGTAAGTTTTCCCTTTAAAAAAAATAAAGTAAAAGATTTCTTTTTACTTTATTTGTGTGGTCAGAATTTCATCCTGAGTAAAAGTCCTGTGGAAGAAGAATACTAAGAAGTATTTTTATGTCAATGTCTGCAATTAACATAAATCTACTAATCCAGGCTAGCAAGAGAGAATACCAACTGCAGTGTTTTTACACATCCTTCTGACAAGTCTGAAAAGTGATGAGAGAAAAACAAGGCCAAATTGATCTCATAATTGCAGGAGTTGTCTTGAAAATAAAAATAAATATTCACATAGCTTCAATTTATTGCTTGAATTATTTCCATGACGTTTCTTTAGTTACTGTCTGTTGATGACAACATTACAGCATATTTTAGAGACCTTTTGTGTTACATTTTGTTTTTGTCTGTTTCATTCCTCATGTAGCTTATTGATGCCATAAAAAAAACCCTAAAATGTTACTCAATGTGGAAAATGCACAGAAAAAAATGAAAATAATCTAAGTATGAAAGATGCCAATCCCAGTTTTGGAGGAAGTACTTAGGTACTCTTTTTATTAAATGTTATTAAAAAATCATATTAAGTTTCTGTTGTGCATTGATAGTTCAGGGGATGCAGTGGAAGTCTGGTTGTCTGTGCTGTGACCAGTCAAACCCCACAAGTTGCTTTGGTGCAAAGTGAGAGAGCTGAAATTTGCAGGATTGGGGCTTTTCCATACAAAAGCAAAACTGGACCTTTTGGAAACATTAACAAAACAATATGGAGAGAAACTCTTGCCAGAGCAGCAAAGTGTATTTTGGCCAGGCACTTCCTTGTAGCAACAGGAACCCAGCCTCAGGTCTCTTGTCTGACAAATCCTGGGCAAATGCTGTTTAATGCAGACTGTCAGTGGCTTTTGGTTGGGAGCCTGCATCTCCTGCTTTCGCCTGCTCTCTCTATTCATCTGGAAATCTTAACCCACATCTGGGAAATATTTCTAGCATCAGATTTCTTAGGAAGTGACATAGTAATGCAAAACATTTCAGTCACCTTCAGTTTTGAACTGTATTTGATAAATTTAGAACCAGCTTTTAAACAAAGCAGTGTGAGCAGTGGATATGTTCACATTTTCAGAAGGACTCTTCTGAAAGGGTCCTTCTGAAAATGAGTTAACAGGCTTTACATTTTCTAAGGTGTGTGCTGATGCACATCACACAGCTGAGGTTGTGATGACCAAGATAGAGGTACTAGTTTGCTCTCAGCATTTTTGTCAGCAGTAGACTGGTTTTCATTTGGATGTATTGAGCTCCATGGGCAAAGATTTGTGCAACATTTGTTGGTTTTAATGAAGTTGGGTCAGATATGTAGGATTCATTTAAATGAAAACTGGTAAATGGAGGTTAACAGATAACATATTGGCAATGTAGTTTAAGAAAGCGGCTGTTTCAGAAGTAATCAGTCTATGAAATAAACTAGTAATATTGAATTGCTTGTTTGATCCTTGCAAACAGTTATTTGTGCTTGTAGATGCTAATTGCATGAGTAGACCTCTGCACGGGCAGAGTCACGGCGGTTTTTTTAAGTGTTTGTTGTATTCATGCCAAAAAAACAACCAGAAAACCTCATTAAGTTCTGATCTTTCGAACGTGCCTGTGCTTTACGTGACTGCTCAAATAATGTTGCTTTGGCAGTGTTGATTTCAATACTTTGATCATAAAATACCTCATGTAAGTGGTGGTGGTGGGGGATTTATACAGCGGTAGTGTTGATCTGAATAAACAGCCATTAATGAGTACACGTTGCACCCTTCCCTGGAGGCAGAAAACCATGTTTCTGCTGAGTTGATGAGTAAAATTAATTTGCTTACTAAAGATACTTACTGTCTTGAGATCCAGTTTGCTGCTGCTATCTCAGCCCAAGCTCAGACATCAGAGTGACTGTTTCTGTACATTGCTGGGCAGAGATTTCTCTGGATGTTCAGGCATTTATTCCTGCCTGCTGCATGTGAGCTGCACCACCTTCGGCCCAGTTCCCTGGGCTAGACTAGGGATAGCACAAAGACATTTGTAAAGGTAAACAAGGGTATTGTTTGAGTGTCTTTACAAACAACAGAAAATAATTTGTTTGCCCACTGGGAGAAGAATGTTTACTATTTAGCAAGGAAGGAAAAGTACTATCCCTTCAGGCTTTACAGAGTAGAAAAAATTACTGCAGCTTAAAGCTGACTGGAGCCCCTGAACCTCTAATATTAGATACCAGCAAAGTCCTCAGCTAAGACTTTGTCATACCAAAGAAAAACCTGGGGATCTAGCAGGGAATGGGCTAAGGTAAGACTAACAGAGAAATACGGGAATAAAACTAGAAAGCCACATAAAATGCATAAATGAAGTGTGGGGAAAGGAGATCAACAAGGAGGTAACTAAGGTAGATTTCTGTGGTTGTTGCTTGGAAGAGTGGCTGGCAAAGATTCCCCCTGACAGCATTTCATATGGATTTTGCATGGCCAAAATTTCATTTATAATTTTAACTAGATATTTGAATTTCTTTACTACTCCCGTGTGAAGTTGTTCCTGCATTGTTTTTCATATATTTTCTCAAAGGAGAAAAAAATTTGCAGGCTCCCCAAATATTCTGACAAGAAAAGCCACCTTTTTATTTAAGCTGGCTCTCAATACACAGAAAGTTGCCTCCAGAAGAAAATGTTAATATTTGGCTTTGGACTTGCCTGGGAACACAAATAAGCTGTTGTTTATTTTTTGTCTTTAGAGGTTTTGTAGGTGTTTTTATTTCTTCCTTGTTCTTTTAAGTCTTTCTACTTATCTAGCATCTTTCATACCTTTGATATTTATCTCTGCAATACAGTAATTTGCATGAAGATATGCAGGATTTTGAGATGTTTTTTTTTTTTACCGGTAGACAGAATAGGAGGTTTAAAATCATCTGTTTTCCATTCAGTATCTATTTTGCAGTACATGTTGAAGGAGACATATGTGCTGCATGTCTGATGAGGCTAATTCTGTCTTTGCCTTGGTGGAGTTGTTCACAGTGCACTTGCATTCTGATGCATTGAATGAGAAATTTGGTGTTTAGGTTCACAGTGGGCTCTCAGGAGGTTGCTTTGTTGGAGCACTGACTTTTCTCAAAGCTCTGCAAAACTCACCCAGTCTCAGGTCCCTCCCAACCTTCTGCTGCCAATGTGATCTCTTTCTTGAGGGTCATTCAAGAGAAACTAGGGGTGGTTGAAGGCTTCAGAAGGCTCCAGCATGGCTTTGGGTAAGGCCTTGCTGTGAAGTTAAAATTGAGTCATGGTAAGGTGACAAGTTCTCTTGTAGGCAAGACTATCATAGCATTTTCTGTGCACCAGTGACTCATGAAACTAGAACACCTGTAAAGGTGAGAGGTTTTGAGTGGGAAGTTCCTCCTTGACTCCAGAGCATTTGCAGCTTATCAAAGTCGGGGATCTTGTGAGGGTTGGCTGTGGCCATGACCACATGGTCTTTTGACTCACTGCATCTGAGCCTCAGTGAATGGCATTGAAGGATTTCCTTTTAATGGGCATGTTAAACATGGGACAAATTCAATTTTAGCCTTGTCATTTAAAGTAATTTCTGATACAGATGATTTGCTGGCAAATGAGATGTTAGGTCTGCCATAATTTGGTGCTCATCCAAGTTTCTGTTTCTCTAAATGCAAGTAATCTAAGTGATGGCTCAGCTGTGCACAGTGCTCTTCAGAACTTCAATGCAGATGAGCTATTCTGACCGTGATGATGAGTCAATAGCTAAAACTCCTATACAGTAATAACAGAACATGCCTGCCATCACCTCCTTAAAAAAAACCCTGAGATCCCAGCGTGTTTGGCTGTTACTTTCATCCACTGCAAGTGGAAACTGCTTAAAACAGACACATAGCTCAAAGTTTCCCATGGGCATTTTTAATGCAGAATACAGTATTGAATATCTGAAAATATCACCAAAATTTATTTGAAAGAATAATGAAAGAATCTGTTGTTATCAAACAAAAGACACTAAGTCTTGAATAAACCCTGCTATAATGAGGTGTATAATATTTTATACAGCAAACACAGTGTATAAAATATTCTGAAAAATTTTCCAGTTCACTGTGTTAACAAAGATACTTGTCCCAGCTTTACTAAAGTAGAGATAGTAAAATTCTTGCAGAACCTAAATGTGTTGTGCATGTGGAGTAGAAATGTCTATCACAAGATTACGTTGCACTTAGGTTCATGATGACCTGTCTTTTCTCTTTACTTTGATTTTCCCCAACTTGTAGTTACTGAAGTCCCCAAGGATTACAGGGGCAGAATGCCTAAAAGTGTTCTGTAATGCTTGACAGCATGGCTCTGACAGTGTTAGACACACATTTTAAGCACGCTAACAATTGAAGGATAATGCTGTACATAGTGTAGTAGGTTTACAGAAGAGGCAAATAGGGATTTTGCAGCTTATAATGGAGAGAGTATTTGATATAACAGTTTCAAATATTAGATTAGGGTGTATATAATTTAAAACTCCTTTTCAGTTGTGCTTTAAATTTAATGGCAGGATTTGGTTGAAATGAGCTCTTGTGGTCTGCAAGGAAGAAAATCAATCAGGATGCACCTTATCATTTTGCTATATCGTTGGTAGGGATGCAATTAAATTCAGTCTGAAAGGTCACAGTGTGGGGTATGCATTAACCTTACCCTAACCTGGAGTATGATGCTGCCACTGAGAACAAGTTAATAACGGTATCAGTTGGAGCTGCACGTTTGTTCTCTTTTTTTTCAAACATATCTGTGTTCACACACACTTCTAATTAAGTCTTTGTGCATAATATTAGCAGATATCTGGAATATTTGCAGGGCTGTTAATTAGGTTGTAGACTAGTGTACAGTGGAATGTACAGCAGAGTTCCACAGCTGGTAACCAAACCCACTTAAACTCACTTGTTGGAGTTTATATTAATGCAGGAATATATCAGTGAGACAGGGCTTTGTTTTATTTCCAGACTCTGATGATATTTAAAGCAGCAGCTGCAAAAAGTGGCTTTACTTTCAAAGTGCAATAATTTGTGAATGCCATTTGCATTATAGACATTTGCTCCAGATTAATTAAATTTCCTATTGAGAGCTGGGCAAATACTTTGGTGGTGAGGAGACTCTTGACCTTTTTAACCTATTAAATTAAGTTATGGGGAGGTGTTTGATTTTAGGTATGATTTGGGAGTCCTCTTTAAAAGGAATCAGGTTTCCCATATTAACTACTGATTTAAACCAGTGTAGTGCAACATTAAAACAGCAGTGGAGTTTCAGGGATAAGGCAGAGAAACAACATCCATCACTTCTTTTCCAGAGGCTTGCACTGAGAGGTCATCAGATTTTACTTCTAAAAAGCATTTTTGCTCCTCCCTGGAAAGCCATTTTTGTTACATGAGATTGCAGACTTTTAAAAATTAATATATTGAACACTGTGGCATGAGAATGAGAAATACAAAATATAAACTTCAGATTTTGAGATGGTTCATGGGGAAATGGATTTGGGAAAATAACAGCCTGTTAAGCCATCCTCTAAAATACATAACATTTTAAAATGAATGTTGATCAACATAATAAAGTCAGGGAAGCTAATGGAAGATGGGATAAAATAAAAAAATTTAATAAATATATTTGTGCCAAGGTTAGCTGTTTCATCTTCTTCAGTTCTGTTGCTAAATAAAAGCAATAGATGGGATTCATCTCAATCTTGATTAAGAATTTGAAGTGGTACCCACATGGAGATCTATCAATATGGCAAGAGAAAAAGAAAATTCATAGAAGAAATGTTAAATATGTAGAGAACTGAATAAAGAGGAAAGGTCAATATTCATATTAAAATGGGGGGAGTGCTGGGCCAAAGGGAATCTGCTAATTAAATTCCTCAAAGGAGGTAAAACATGTTTAATATTTTCCTATCCTTGTCATAAATAAGCAGAAGTATTCTTATGAATTTGACAGGTGACAGAATTCTTATGAATTTATAAGTGACTCAAAGGCAAGAGTCACTGGCATTTCAGAAGAGGATCATAGCCTCATACAAGGATTATGTTTTCTTCTGAGATGGTGTGATAAATATGGCATGAAATGTAATGATGCAAAGTGCAAGGCCATGCTTTTTACTCTGAGTAAAGTGAGGCCAGGCAATAAAAACCAGTCCCTGATTATCTCTGAGGTTCATTAACAGACTTTTCCAGGTGTAGCAGAGGTAAAAATAAAGAGCAGCTTTAGGATGGAGCATCATGGAGTTGATAGAAGGGACTAGTGAGTTTCCTTGCAGTCCTGTGCTCCTGTATTTATTTGAGGTGTTTCTCTTGAGGAATGAGATGTGCGTGTGCCTCTCTGTGTGTGGATGTTTTAATTAAATTGCTAGCTGCTTCCATGTGTTTGAAGCATTCCCCCGTGGTGTCTGTGTCTGTGCACTGCGAGCAGCGGGAAGGATGATGTGTTCTCCTGCACGCAGCTGCAGCACAGCAGGAAGAGGAGAGACTTAAGAGAGCACAAACTCTGCAGCTCCTGGAGGGATGGTTGTCAGTCACATCTGCTTATCCCAGGCCTTTGCTGCTGTGGGAATGTGCTGAGTTTCTGCTCCTCTTTGGATGATCAGCCATCACTGCTCATAAGCACAACCTAAACATTGGCTTGCCTGCAGAGAAATAGAAAAAAAATCCCTTTTTACAGCACATAAGTCTTGCTCTTGGAAGATAAGAGAGACCCATGTCCCAGTGGTGAGGTAAGTGCCATGTCCCACATTTTTGCAGTTCCCAAAGACAGGCTGGAGCTGTTAAATTGATTGTTTTGGTTGAGTTGACTTTCTGTGCCAGGCACGCTGTGGGCAGGTGTGAGCTCTGCTGTGCCACCTTCCAGCAGCACATGATGCCAAAGGCAGGTGTATACAGGTACCCTTAGGTATCATCACTGTGCTCTGGCCAAAGCATGGTTTCTCTGCTGCTTGGGTACTGCCATGGGGAGTGCTTGGTGCACTGAGGAAGGAGCTTGAGTGTCAGAGGAGGACATGGTGGGTTGTTTGCTGTGCCCCAGGATCAGCCTGTGGCTGAGCTTGTGATGCTTGTGTTGGGTCGAAGCAGGTACTGCTTCTTCCCCACTCTTGTGGCTGCTTATTGTCCCTCCTTGCACATGTTCCTTTGAGGTTTGTTGGGCTCTGTGGATTTGAGGAGAAAGCATGTGTCACTACTTCTGTTATCACTAATCTTAAAAAGCAGAATTTAGGATTTCATAGAAAATCCAGCCATTAGCTTCATTTATTCATATGCTAATGCTCATTTTGCCTTAACTGTCACAGAGTGGAGATGATAATTTACTCCATTTAGGGCATACTGGTTTTTGGATTAGCCATGACAATGGTTATCAGTAGTGGGATTGTATCCTGTAGCATCTGCTTCTTTTTTTTTTTTCTCTTTTAATATTATTCTCACCCATTTTCCATGCTTGCATTGTTTACCCTTGACATGAATGATTATTTCTTCCAAGTATATTAAACACATTAATCAAGTTTCCATGGCTGAAGAAGATTTAATATGCATTTTAGGAAAGTATTGGACAGATTTCAGTGTTGTTATTCCAAGAATTTTACTTGCTGATTTACTGTGCTTTGAGAGGAAGATTGTCTTTTGTGTCAGACGTGCAGCATGGCAAGCCAACAAACATGAGAATCAAAAGTGACTTGATGCTACAGACTGTGAGAATGTGTGATTTTCTTTCCATCATCTAGTTCTGTTTAATACCAACAGAAATGGCACATCTCCCACTTCCCTGTGAGTACAGCTGTTGCATTTCTGCAATGAGTCCAGAAAAGTCTGATGAGGGCTTTCCCCAAGGGCACAGAGCAAGCTACGCCGCTGCCCACTGTTCGCCGCTCACTTCTCTGAGAAAAAGCTGCTTCACAGTCCAAATGAGTGAAAGGATTTTATTTTTCATGGCATAATGTGCTCAGGGACCATACGTTTCATTCTATAATTTTCTACTTGATTATGCCGTAAAATTGCAGAGCAGTTGTATTATTTTTATATAGTAATATCATGAGGGTTCAAGAATACTTCTTAACTGGGGTTGAACTTTAACCTGAACACTGAGATTCATGGGTTTATTCACTTAATATCTCTTGATAATCACTGAAAGTCACTCCCTGCATTATCACTATTATTGAGGAAGGCAGGAAAAAATGCAAACCAGTTTGTTCAAACTCAGGAGAAGAAGTGATGAAGGTCCTTATAACCTTATTACATAAAAGGAAGAAAACTGGACCAGAAGTTCACATCCTAATTATTGCTGCTGTTATACTATAGTGTGGGAACTATTCTGTTCTAGGCAATAAGGAACACATGCTCTTTCAGCTGGAGGCCTTAGTATTTTTGTATTATTTCTATCAGCATCACAATTCTGCCAAATGAAAATATGTATCCAGACATTACATCGTCTTCTTGCTTTTCACAATTCATTTTTTTCTGTCTGTTGATGTGTGCAAGTTCTTTCACCATGATTTGAAACTTCCTACTGGTGTCAACAAACAATTGGATATTCCCACACTGTTAAAGCAAGAAATTTGTGGTTCTTCTTACCCTTGGGGTCCACAAGGACTTAAGAAGATTACGTTACAGAAGATTGATTTCTGCTCTTCATGTAAAAAGAAAATCTATTTCTAATCCAGTTTGGGATGAGAATTCATAGTGACCATCTGTGTGAATATTTTATCCATAGTAATTTAATTAAAAAAAAATATGGCTCAAAATATCAGTGCATTTTTTTTTCCCCTCTCCCTGAGTAAGCTTTCCTTGTCTGGCATCTCAGAGAAGAGCACCTACTTCAAAGATGTCTTTGGAGGTTCTGAGTTCAAAGATGTCTTTAGAGAGTCTCCTTACCTTTTTAACAAATATTTCCATCATGCTGCCTCATACAGGCAGTAAGAAATCTCCAGCTGTTATGGGCAAGGTCTGTAGTATAAACATTCATGCCACTTCATCAGAGATACAACCATGCTTCATTCCTTAATATGAATGTCTTGTTCATCTTTTTCCTTAAAAAAATAAATTTGACATTGGGATTTACATTAACAATTCACAGTTTTGGCAGAATATTTTTACTAAAAGTGATCATGCCTCACATTTCAGCCCATTAAGAACAAAATTGCAGTGGATGTAGACAGAAGCCTAATAATACTTAGGAAGTCCAGTCTGCACATGCATTTTTCATTATGATTGACAATCTGTTTAGAAATTCTGTGTTTGTAAGTTCCAGCCCAGATTTTCACTAGGTCTCAGTGAATATTTATTGGAATTTGCAAATACTTCATAGTTAGGCTGCATTCTGTTCCCACGGGAACATTTTTCCACTGGACATTCAGATAGTTATCCTTTATTCACATAAATACTTCAATAAATATTCAACATTTGCATTACATTAAATAGTGTACTTAAATTCATGTAATATATTGACATTAATCTCAATACAAATGTAAAATGTTGATTGCTTGTGCTTGGATATTCTCACTGCAGCAGTCTATTAGGTTAAGGATGATACTGGGTCTCAGAGGGGAGCTCTGCTCCCAAAATTCTTTGACCTGGTTCACTGCAAGAAAGCAGTTAAAAGCCAACATGGAGATGAAAACATCTTTCACAGCTGTGACAGCACAACATGTGTTACTACTTTGTGTGAAAATGAGCAGAGACAATTTAAACTCTGCATTTGGCCAATTAGTCTTATTGGGTCTTTTCTTTGACAATAAAGATGCCGTTGGCAAAACCTATCCAGAAAGGACAGAGTGGGTATTCCTACAGAGACTGCCTAGTAGATTGGGATGCTTCTGGCATACAGATAGTTGTAGCAGATGTTTCCAATTAACTGTAATAATTCTGAAAAATAAATGAATTTTCTTCAGGATCTCCTTGATGAATATTGATGTGGTGGCAGTCTCCTCAGCCTGGAAGTGCTCACAGTAGCAGGGCTTGGGGTGGAAAGGATAAAAAATTGAAAGGTGATGATTTGCCACAAAAGCTGAAGATTCAGATCCTTGCACAGGGTAGAATTAGGAGAGGATTTTTGTCTTAGTTTCTCTCTGTGTTGTGGCATTTCCCCTCCAGCAAACCCTCCCAGGCAGCCCCCCGAGGCAGGCCTGTCCATGATAGCGCGCCATGGGTTCACACCAAGCAGGACATCCATTGCTACAGGACAGAGGGGATGGCTTTGTTAAGGCCCTAGGTGAGCTTAGTGCCAAAAGGATTTGTTCCTTGAGTGCTGGGATTTGTGAGGAGCATGGTGCTGGTGGAGACCTGTGAGCTGTTCAGGGACCCCGCGCTGCTCCACGCGGAGCTGCTTGGTTTGCTTGGAAGCACTTTCAGCGGTGTCTGGAGAGCTGAACTTGGTGTGGCTGTGCTGTGGGACACCAGAGTGAGCACAGAGGTTTCTGGGACAGATTTTTTCAGTGCTTCAGGACTCTTGTTGTGTGCTGTTCACAAACAGATGGTGAACTCTACTATTTAACAAAAAAAAAAAAAAAGAAGAAAAAAAGGCAAAAAATCTTTCACAACTTGCACAGAATTTAATATGGCTTTATTTTAGATCATTTCTTGTTAAGTCTATTTTGTTTTATTTTCTTCCTCGTAGGTGTTTTTCTTTTCATACCTGTAGCTAAGTCTAAGTAGTTTTAATTTGGACTTTATGATTATATGGTTTTGTTTTTTTGAATGTACCAGGTTTTTTTGCCAGTTCTATTTGTTACTCTCTTCATAGATTTGTTGCAAGACACATTTTTGCTGTGATTTTACATAATTCTTTCTATACTCCTAAACTCTTGTATTTATAGTTTCTCAGATTATAGAATAGATTCTGCTTCTTGAGAATGATGGCAAGTACTGCTAGTGTAATTTCTTTGCTTTTATTTTTGTTCCTTTCAAAAGCTAAAGCCATGAAGTAGGTTATTTGAATGAGGCATGCTGTGTTACATGTTTTCCACGTTAGCTCTCCAAAGCCTCCTCATCTGTAGTGCTCACAGGGTGTCCTGCTTGTGATGTCACGGAGTCAGGGTCCGGTTTGGAGTGGTGACCAAGCTAGCCATCAGGATCAAAACTTTCTGGCTGGCATTACTGCCCCAAATAAATGCCTCTTAGCTGTAAAACCCACTGGGAATTAATCTTCCCTTTATTTCCCATTTATTGCTCCTGCCCTTTTATGCAGTGAGGGTATTAGTGTGGTTGCAATGCAGACCCGTTGTGTGGGGTCCTGCCTGCTCATGTCCTTTGACACGAGCCTTCAGTTACTCCACGCTGCTTCTTTTGGCTTCTAGAAGCTCAGCTTCACAGGCTGTAAAGGGTCTGTGTAGTGTTTCTTTAGAAAAAGCCCAACTGACTGTGTATAATCCTAAGCCACTTCATTTTTCAGTACTTTACTTAACATTATCTGCTTTCAGTAGAGAATTGCATGTTTAAGAGACAAAAACTTTAATGCTATCAAATAGTTCCTTGCAAGGCTTTTTTAAAGGGAATTGTTTGCAAAGCAAACTTCCCTGCCCATTGTCACCATTTGGGAGTATCTCTAGTTTAGTGCCAAGTCAGGAAAACACAGAAGATGGGCTCTTAGCAGTGATAGGAATCCTTCCCCTCTCACATGTGCAGCTCTGTTTCGTTTTCACACATTTATCTACCCTTCAGACACAATTAGTGAGAAATTACAATTACGTATATAAGTGTAGATCTGTTTCTTTTGTCTTTTTTATGGTAAGGCAAATTGAGGATAGGAGGATGATGCTGAGTCAAAATGATCATCTCTGTAACTCTTTTAGGGCTCGTGCTAAAATAAGAATGAGATGTGACAAGAGGTCTTGAGCAAATGGAAATTATAAAGCTGAAAACATAAATGTGAAAGGCAAATGGTTTCTGTGAACTCCCATCTGTATTGAAAAAGACTATGTCAAGAGCAGGGTTTAAACTTTTTTTGTCTGCATGCTTGCATGGGACAGGATGTATTTAAAACAATTCCTGTCAAGTTTCTTCCTAAGTAGGTATGTCTGGAGAAATAAAGGACTGATGCAGCACCGCAGGCTCACGGTGGGTAAAGAGGTGTTGCTCCTGCACACAGGATCAGGTTCTGGCCTTTTCCACCTGTAGAAAGCCAGAGCCTTCCTAATGATTTCAACAGAGCAACTGCACAAAAATTTGTATAGGAAAAAATAGGATTGGAAGTGGCAAACCTGATGGGAATACAGTCTTAAAAATTATTTGCTGTGATTTTTCACCTTTGTTTTAACCACTTCCTGGCTAGAGTGCTGCAAGAACAAACCATGGTCTTCTAAAACAATTTTGCAGGCATTTTAAACAGATGAAGCATTAATGTAGCAGTGCTTTGGTATGCCTGGGGGATTTATGTTGTGTTGATTCAGTGATGAATCAAGAAGGCAGTATGCAGTGCTGTGAGATGTACTGCTAGTGCTGTTAGAGGAGAGGGGCTGGAGCAGTAGGCAGGGGAAGGACAGGGATGCAGCTGCAGCAAAGGGGCGGCTGAAGAGCAGGAGCACGGAGCACAATTCAGGGAGGTCACAGGTAACAGCAGACCTTGACTAGTCGTGCCTTTGTATCCATGAACAGTGGTTTTGCACATAGTTTATAGTAGGTGCTAAGTATGTACTTTGGACTTCAGGCCCTTATCCTTTTATGCTCTCCCCTCCGCTAAATATTGTTAGAAAACCCGCAAATAGCATAGTGCGTGTTTTTGTTGTTGTTGTTGTGTTTTTATTTTTTTTGTAAAGGATTTACTGGCAATTATTATATCAGTAAGGAGCAACATAAAAGCCAAAGCATTTGATGCCTCCCATGCTTGCTTGACAACACTAAATTACTGCAAAGAATGCCCCCTGTTTAAATGAGCAAAATATGTAAATGACTGCTTAACTTATTCACATTTTTGCATTAAGTTCTTCTTGTGTTTTATGAGCTTATGATCAGCAAAATAAGTGTTATTTTATCAGGATTTGGAATTAATTGAAAGACTGAACTTAAAAGAAAAAAAAATAACCAAGTTAGTTTTTTGCTTGTTGGAGAGAAGCAAGGAGATTTCTCTGTGTGTACAAGACTTATAATTTTTGAAAGTGTATCTGCCAGCCCAGTTATATCTCTGTTCTAATAGGATTGCTTGGAGAATATCTGTATATATCTGGGATTTCACATTGTTAATGTCTGAGTTTTAATTTTGAAGTGGCTGCACATGTGAAATACCAGATATGCACATGTGAAATCCCCTTATTTGAGTGTACTTTCTTTGTGTAAAGTAAAACAGTGGAGAGATCCACATTAGTTGGGTTTATTGGCTGAGATGCTTCCCATGTCAGGAAGTACTGATTTGTTTCCCAGGGCATGCTTTCCAGGCTGATGTTCCTAAGAGATTTGTCCAAGCAAAGATATTCAGGCTTTGACTCATGATGAATTCTAGTATCTAATGCAGAGAAGATGCTAACAGCCACCCAAAAATAGGATTTTAAAAATTATGGAGAAAGAGAATGAATGTTTTGCTTTTCCCTTCCTCAGTTATTAAAAGCAAAGGTGAGGAGGGTACAATTACCATTTGTTGAACATTATTCCTTAAACACTTCAGAGGGGGTGAAGCTTCCCTAAACATTCTGCATGATGAATTTGTTTCTTCTGCCCCACTGAATTCAAATGAAGTGCTTCTCCTTCTTGCAGTGTGTAAGGCACACTCATCTTGTCCCTGCCTGGAATGCGAGCAGCGCTTTGCTGCCCAGATTCCCACGGCAGCAGCAAGCAATCTTGTGTGCAGTTAAGATGCTCTCCATCATCACAGGACTGTCACTGGTGCCTCAGAGGCAGCAGTCAGGGTCCCTGTGGGGAAGCTCACAGCTGGCTGCAGCTGCTCCCATGCCTTCGTCATGGAGCGAGGAATGTACAAGAAAAAGGAGAAAAACTGTAATGAAATCCATTAACAACTGTTAGGAAGGAAGCAAGCTCGTGCAGATGAATTTTAGTGGAACAAAAGCTATTTACACAAAGCCATTTTATGTGTTGCTATAAATGATGGCTATGCCATAGGGTGAGCCCTCTTCCCAGGGCCTTGCTGGATGGCAGGGTGGAGGTGGGGACCCCCAGACTGCTCCCTGCTCTGACACAGCACAGAGCACCCCAGCTGCACTTCTGGCTGTGGCTGAGGTGCTGGCAGGAGTCCTGCCCACTGCCAGGAGTACTGCCAGGCCGCTGCTTTCTCCATGGTCAAAGGAAGGGATCTCTGTGAAAAGAAGGCTCACAGTATGGAGGGGGTAGGATGTATGCACTGGACTTGGGGAGAAGCACATGGGGGCTTCTTTTCATGTTCATCTCCCCTCAGGCTTAGCAGAAAATGTTTTTCTCACATCCCTGGCTGTCCATCTGGCTGCTTTGGTGTAGGAGAAAACACATGCTGAAGCCCATATAATTTGCATGGATTTAATGCAAATATCAAAGCAGAATTTCAGGAGTTGGTTAAGTGTGGTTTTTTTTCTAAAAGGCTAATGTAATCTTCTGTGGTGTGTGATTACATCTTCTAGCAAAGCTTGCTTGATTAAGTAAATCCCATTTCTGGGATTTAAGAGTTTTATGCTAGCATCTCTCCCAGTTCAATGAGTTGGCATAGGAAATTCTGTTTACTGTCTTCTCCAGTGCATTTGGTCCAGCATGGAGTCTGGAGGTGGTGAATTTGCACACTAACACTCTGTAAACGAAGAAGTCGCATTCAAAGAGTTTTAAAAAAAAAATCTTATCATCTACAAGTTACTGCAGATTTCCTTTAAACATCATATTCAGCTCTCACTGGTAGAGTAATTTTAAAGGTTATTTTCAAAAGAGAGACATACAGATGTTCTGAGGAGTCCTCCTTGTTGGGACACAGGTCAAAGCAGCGATGCTCTGCACTCTGTCCACCACCAGTCCACTCCACATGTCACCTCCTGTGCACAGGGTGGTAGGTGGTGGCACCCAAAAGACAACTGTCTGCAAAACTCACCTGCTGAAATGGAGGGGAGGGCTGGCCAGTGGTGCTCTGCCTCAGCTCCTTCCATTTGGCAGCTCCTGCTTTATTGAGCCATGCTCCTGTAGAGCCTTGATGTTAGAGAACGTTGATTGTCTCCCGTGCAGGTGGCTTTTCTGTGCCAAAGGCTGGTGGAGCAGGGGCCATGCCAAAGGCTGTGCCTCTGCTTGCTAGCTGGAATGTATTCTCCATGCCCAAGACAGCTTTCTTTATATTGATATTAGTTATTTTAAAAAACCAAAGCCTGTCAGCTCGTGTCACAGGCTTGCTGTGTGACCAGGGCAAAGCCTTTATCAGCAGATCCTTTGAGAGCTTTAATGGAACTCCCCTGCTGGACAGACACCTCTGACTTATTGGGCCACTTCACTCCCAGAAATGATTGTTTAAAGTATACTTTAAAGTCAGGGCAGGGCCCAGTTTCTCAGCACCCTTGTGTAAGACTCACTTTATCAGACACTTGGAAGATTTGCTCTTTTAAATTCCTTTTTAATTAGTCTCTAAATTGTTTCAGTTCAATATTGTGAACCAAACCTGGGTGAGGCTTTCAGGTATGTGTCAATCCATCCATGACAGGTATCTCCAAGGGAGAGCAAAGTATTGAAGGACAATTTTAGATACAAAACCAGGTCTGATCTCTCACAGGCAGCATAGAGTCCAGGCAAAAAGCATAAAATCCCACAACAACAATAGCATAAAGGTGGAAACACCATCTCTTACTGATCTGTTGTTCAACCACTTCAAAAGCTGTTTGAATCTGAGGAGTCAGCAGGTCCTTTAGGATTTTTTTTTCTTTTATACCGAAACATAGTTTGAACTTTGGGCACATTGATAGATTTGAGTCTAGTGTCACATGAAGCAGGGGCAGCCAGCCCCATGTTCTGTCCTGTGGGAACTTAGGAGAACATCACAAAGAGCTTTAGTTGCATTAAGAAATGTTTGATGTAATTAACCAGCTTTTTGTTTGGATTGGGTCTAAGGTTGTCTATCTTGTTTTTCCTGATTTTTAAATCAGTTTTCACTCCGAAAGATACAGTGATAATCAAAGAAAACAAGAACAGTTAGCTGACAGTCTGTATCCCGTCCTGTTTTTCCTGAAATTAAACTTTGAGTATTAACACTATCTCAATTCACTGCAGTTAAACAAAGTTTTGTAAGAATTGAGGGATTTTTTTTGTTTGTTTGTTTTTGTGGTTTTGGGGTGGTTTTTTTGGGTTTTTTTTATGTTCCTTGTTTTATGAATAAATAATTGCTGTGGACACTTTTGTTGCTGATGCATACTTAAATGTAATTCCACAGTTTATATGTGGTAGTGGCTGTCGTAAGAGGACTTGTATAGTTTGTGCAAATGCTTGCACAGAGAAAATCACATCTGAATGATTATTTTACATATAATGCAATTTCCAAACACTTTTATCTGGTATGCTTTCGCTGAATAGGATGTCAGGATGCATGGCAGAAAAACAGAGATAATTCAAACAGGTCTGAAGGGATCAGGACTCAGAAATGCAAGGCAGCCATTGGAGGTGAGATGCAAAGCAGTCATGGATGGTGATGAGGTAGTGACAAAGCTTCTCTCTATCACAGCCTGTCAACAAATGACAGGAGGATGTCATTTTTTTTTCTCTTGCACTTGTAATCTCAAAGTTAAATCCTCATAAATAGATAAATATATTCTTGTGGCTGTTTGCCTGATTAGAATGGTGTCACTTCCATTTCCAGAATCTCTGCTCACTAGTATCTTATTGTCTGGTCAATTATTTTGAGCATACTCTAATGATATTTTACATTTTTTGAAAAAATTATATTCCCTTGTGCATTTTAGTTAGCAATTTGCTTTAGATAATCAGATCTTGTCCATATATTCAAGTAATTCATGAGAGTTTCTCCTCATTAGATGTGATGATACAGGATTTTCACAGTTTTTTAGCCCAATCTGAAAACATTTGGATGTCTTGAGTCAGAAAGAGCTTTGATCTGATATTTAATTAAGGAGTGGAAAAATAGGAAAAGTGTGTGGATGTAGGAGAGGATTAAACAAGCAAACAAAAAATCTCTGTTCCTTCAAGATTTTGGTCCTGTTAAGTGGTGTAAAATCTCCTGTCATAGAATAGTTGGGCCTTATAAATGGCATAAATTTAAAAATTAGGAAGAGTGGAAAATGAAAACTTAGTAATTTGATTCCTTTCTTAATTTTTAACAAAAATGAGCAAGCTGCAGGGAAGAATAAAAGACAGCTGAAGTTGAAGGAAGCACATTTGTAGCCATCGATGTCCTAATGAGTAACATTAGGAAGCCATATGTAAGTATTTAGTCTTGACTGTAATGGATTGAATACATTTGGTCTTGTCTGAAGGAAACAAGCCCAAATCTATCAAGTACATGGGTGAAAAAACAGTTGGAAATTCTGGTAGCTACAAATGGAAACCAAAGAGCAATGCTCAAATTCTTTCACCTCAGATGAGATGAAAGTTTCAGTTCCACTATCAGTGCTTATCAGACATGTGAGAAATAAATTTTCTAAATTACATCAGTTATTCTTAAATACTTTACTGGGTGTATAATACAGATAAGTACTGTAATATTGCAAACCAGCTTCCATATGAAAAATTATTTAAGAAAATTATTTGCATTGTTTTAGTACAGAATATTAGACATATTATTATATTGGTGGATGTCAGATCTTTGTAAGGCTTTGACTGGACTGCTCTGAGAAGGGGCTTTGGCCACATGCAAGTTATGCCAAGCTAAAAATCCACATGACCTGAGTTAGTCAAGAGCTTTTAAAGAGCTTTTAACAGAGAACAGAGTGTAAACCCAAATGATCTGTGCCCAAGTAAAATACTTCCGTTTGATCAATAGCTCAAAATGAAATGCAGACCTTTTAGCAGTGGGGGCAGTCTGGTGTGTATTTGTCTTCAGCATGTGTAGGAGATTTGCAGTTCCCAGCTCTGCCAAGCTCCCAGCCAGAGGCAGAGGTGATGCTTGATTAAGTGTAATTTTGTGTTTGGTCTCCCATAGATGGAGAGGACCTGGTAAGATCCAGCATTTGTTCCAAGCACATAGAAGAACCAGATGAGGTGCATGTACCAGTGCTATGTAATACTACAAATAAAAGTGTTACAAAAGTAATGCTCTTGGAAAGAAGGAATAGCAGTTTGACTGGAAAAACTGTAATTGAGGCAAGTCTAGAATAAGCAGTGTTCTCAAGTTGGTTTTCATCAAGAGCTAATCCAAATTTAACTAAGATCTCTTGGGTTCAAGCTTCATTATCACCTAATGCAGACTGAACACATCTATCTGGACTCATTGGAGATTTGATATAACACCTATTTAGAGAAGTAATTTACAAGTGTAAGTCTTATCTGTATGGCCAGAGATGTTCATAATTTGTTTAAAGATGTTTGCTTTGTATTTGTAAAGATTGAATTTGCTATCAGGGTATTAGAGTGGCAGTAACTAAGTCTTGGCATATGTCCTTGGAGAAAGAATCTCTTGGCCTTGTGTTTTCAGAAAACTGAATGTTGAGTCCCTCTTTCCCTTAGTTGTAGATGTAAAGTAGCAGTCTGAACATGTATGTATTTTAAAACCCTGTAAGCAAACCAGATTTTTCAGAATAGCATCATACTAAGAAATCTAATAGTTTTTCTACATCTCTGAAGACACATATGGCACTTTCCTGTTCCTGCCAGAGAATGTGTGCTCCTTCCTCTTTCATGTTTTTATGGAGAAGTTCTTCTCTGAAACTTTTATTCTGTGGTTCCTTAATCCATCCCTCCATTGAATGACAGAAATCTTCTGCCATCTAAGCTGTCCTGAATAATATTCTTGTGGTTTTATACACCTTGAAAGGTAAACATGTGTGAGATAGAGGTGAGGGCTATCTTAAATTGATGGTGTACATCCAGAGATACTGCAAGTTAATGGAATTGCTGGGAGATTACACCAGTGAAAGTGAGGTTTTCTTCTGTACTTCTAAAATATTTGTGGGAACAGTCTGAAAGTATTCATTTTTTCATGAGGCCCTGACAAATAATATCTCGATCTTTACTTGCCATAGATGTGGTAAAAAAAGGAGAGTAAGGTCTTTAAAAAATGAAAATCAAGTAGGATCACAAAGATTCAGAAGTAGAAGTATCTCCGAAGAAAAACTCAATAAACCATGTAATCTAAACAACTTACATGTAAGTGATAAATCTCTCTACATCTGTTGACCAGTGTAGAGACTGAGTTTTGGCTTTCACATTTGAGTTTATGTACACTTGAGTACATGATCCCTCGAGTAAAATCTAAAGGTACAACTTTTTAGAGATGAAGTAAGATGGCACAGGCAGGCTCCTCCACTCCAGACTCAAGATTTCCAAGAGAAGCAAGCATCTTTGGTGTTCATAGCTATCTCCAAACCAAAATACACAATTTTTAGGCACCTATTTATTATATTGTGGTTTCTAAATGTTGTACAGTAAAGGACAAAAGAGACATGAGAAGAGTAACACCAAGTTCCACTAATTTATGTGGACTGGAAACTTAAGAGAAGCAGAAAAAGGAGAAGGAATAAAGCTCCCCTGTTGGACATTGCTTCTGATTATACATAACCTGTTTTAGTTTAAATAGTTCTGCTTGCCTCTGGCCACAGGCATTTCCTAATGTGTTTTACCATTAGATGTTTCATACTTTAGTAGATCCGGAGTGGTGTTTGTAGGCTGACCCCTGCACAGTTCTCTTTTCAGACATCCTTTTGATTCTGAATAACCACCTCAGCACCAGTTTTTAAAGTTTTTGGCAAAAAGAGATTTGTAGTGTGAAAATGCCCCTGGAAGCTACTCTACAATATGTTCTAGATGTTTACAATGTTCAGTCAAAGAATATCTGATTTTATTTATTGCCGTGGAGTTGTGGAGCTCTGCTGAAATAAAGCACTCTCGAACCTGCTTAACTCCATTTGACAAGATGCTTAAGACAAATTTTATCTTATTAATAGATAAAAGGAAATCCTTAAGAATTGTTATTTAATAATAAAATTAGAAGAAATGATTGCTCATTTGCAGCTGTCCTGTATCAGCTTAATTTTGAGTACAAGATGCAGAGTTTTACAGGTCTGTTTCTATCCAAACACTGAACTGAGCACTGCTGCTCCGAAAAATTATTTCGGAGTTTAGCTTCAGTGAAATGCTTCCAAACAACATATTTTTTTAAAGTGCTTATAAATTCCCTCTAGAAGTCACCCTCTTACTTTGCTGTCTCATGTTACAGACTCAAATATATTAATTTGGAAGAGGTGTATCTTTGTTTGTTACTCAAGATAACCCTTGCCAGAGTCCCCAAAATTACAAGAGCAAGAAAGAGCCCTGAGAGGTGGGGCGGCAGGATGGGTGCCTAGCCCTGATGATCATCTCAAGGCTGATCTTGTAGGACTGGCTAAAAGGGTGAGATAGAGCCCCTGGGAGATTGCCAGCAAGTCACCAATTAATACTAATTGCATGGGAAAATACTGTAAGGCTGCCCTGGTTCATCAGGGACTGGAATGAGTTCATAGCTGTGTTGCACCCAAGGGCTTTGTGTCCCTTGGTATTTACTTCAAGGAGAAAACACAATGTTGCTTGCTGCTCTATTCACTTGCAATGTTTTTAGATCTGCACTAATGTGGAGGAATGTGAAACATCTCGCATCTGTCATACAGCTTGGCCTTGTGAATATTTGAATTAAACTGTATATTCTATTTGGTTTCAGCACGAATCATCACTGTCTCATCTTGAGGCAGACATTGCTTTTCATTTTCTCTTAGGAAGGAAAGCAAAGCTGAAGTTGCATGAACTGTATGCGCATGATAGTCCTTTCAAAACAAGAAAACTATGGACATCAGATTTTAAAAGGGCTTTTGGCTTTGCCTCTCTGATTTCCAAGGAAAGCTTTGCAGAAAACTGAGATTTAAGCTGCTGCTGTCTCCTCCTCTGCCTAGTGACAGCTGTAAACATCTGCTGAGGATGTCATTTATTGTCTCATCCTCTAGCTGCTCATGAAGATCATGAAGCATCGTGCCTCCTTGAAAATTAAACTGGTAATGCTGTGGGGCAGGAGCGAACAGCCAGCGTGCTCAGAGGCTCTCGAGTGTGGTTATCGGGGGGTCGAGAGCAGCTGCTGTCTCTGCTCTGTCCCGGGATCGCGGGATCGCTTTCCCGGCAAGTTTGGAGAGGCCGGTGGCAGCAGCCGGGGTGGGCAGGGCACGTTGCTCTGTCAGGGCACTGCGATTTCTCCTCTTCAAAAAGGCAGACAAGGCTTCCAAGTCCTAAATTGCATTTTGTCTAACTCCTCCCCTATTCCGGCTGCTTGCTCATGCAACCACCCACGGATCCCAAACAAAAATGTGTGAAGCGAGGCAGGGAGCGCTCTTGCCAGCGCAGATTCCATCTCCTCTCTAGGCGCCCGGGTCCCGTGGTGCGCTTACACTGCTGGGCACGGCGGAGCTTTGGCTCATCACAACCACATAAGCATTTCTCTCCCGTTCCTTCTCATCGCCCTGTGCTCCAAGAAGAACAGGGGGGCTGCGGATGAGCGTGTCTTTGTGGCAGCGCTCTGGGCGGGCTGGCAGAGGCGGCATTGCTGGCGGCCGTGCCCGCTTGGCAGCCGAAGGTGGGATCCGCTCCCGGATCCGAAGGTGGGATCCGTGCGGAGTCGGGGAGCGGCCGGGCCGGGCTGAGGAGCTCCGGGGGCTGCGAGTGCCGGAGCGAGATTCGGAGCGCTGCTGGAACAGCTTCTCCTTCATCTTCCGCGCAGTGCAGAGAGGGTCTAGGATGAGGAGTCCTTGTTAACCAGAGGTAATGTTTTTATCTTTAGAGTAGCGTTGGTGAGTGGCTGTTGCTGCTGTTTGGTTGTTTATTGAAATAAGAGTGATACAACAGAGAGGAAAGTTATGAAGTCCTCTGTACTCTGCAGGAGAATAAAGCTTCATGGTGGCATCGTGCTGAGGGTTATTGAAGTTGACTGTTCCCCTTTATGTGGGCTTAGTTTGCATTACCACTAATAAGTATATCTGTATGCGTTCCCATCAAAGGAAGAAAAGACTATTTAGTTTCCTTCTCCATCTTACTTTTAAAGCCAAAGGTGACTATTTATATGCAATATTCAATTAATTCTGCTAATAGAAATGCATTGATAGATAGTCATTAGGCAAGGTAAGTCATTCTTATTACCAGAGACAGTTCCTCACCCCTCAAGGTACTCCCTGGAGTACAATGCATCCTGTACAGTGGTAAAAAAAATTAACATTTGCTGCACATATCTCAGCAGAAAGAAAAATCATTGTTGCATTTCTTTTTCCAGCCACCTTGCAATAACTATGATTACACAGACTGTGCCAAACAGATTTTTCATTGTTGTGCCCGTATTTCTCATGTGCTCTTAGTACTTCAATCTTATTTTAGTGGTTTTTAAGTTACAATTTTTTTTTAGTTTCTAAGTAAAGATACATTTTGTCCGAGTGTTTGCTGTTCATATTGCTGTCTGTTCTTTGTGGTTGTTAAGTCTGTTTTTGAGACTGTGTGCTGCTATTTGGAGATAATAACAAACATGGTCCTAAAAGCACAAACCTTGTGGCTGTTGCTAATTTTTTGTGCCCAGGTTGACATGCTTTTGGGGTGAATGGGCTCAGCTGCTTTGAAGAGCACCCCCCCCCTCTAAATCTGGAGCTCTTAATAACACAAATGGTGTTTGAAAGGTTTTTTTCCTAAGAAGAGGTTAAAGTGAGGAGAGTGCAGTTTGTGTACTGAAGAACTTGACTCGGTTCTGCCAGTGCAGCACCGTTTGTTCTGTGTAATTTGGGAGAACACAGCTTGTACCTCCTGTTTGCCTGATGGCACATAGCAGCCCCAGAGGACACACACTGCTTTTGTGCTTCTGCTCAGTTTTAATCTTTAGGGAGCAACTGTTTCAAAGAATAAACACATTTCCTTGTAGGAGAAACTCCAGAAAACATCCTGCTAGTGACAGCGGCAGCCGCTGCCCATCATCCTGGACCTTCCTCTGCCAAAAACAGCGAGGCTTTGTAAGCTGGCCAGCCAAAGGCTGGGAGCTGCAAACTCTGTATTCCCGAGGATGGCCAACGGAAATCAAGTTTCAAAGAGCTGAATTAAAACTGTGAGACTGCTAGCTGCTGGCTAAAAATGCAGCCCAGGGACTTCTGGCATCCCCTTTCTGCAGGAGTGTCCTGCCTACTAATCCCTACGCACCCCTCAGCCAGCTTGGTGATGGGGCTGGTTGGGCACCAGGTGGGCAGGTAATGAGCCTGCTCACTCCCTCCATGCAGGCTTTTAGATTAACTCAAAATTGGTTGTTTGTTATTTTGAATACACTGCCTTATACTGGTGTTAGCACGTTACTTTTCTTTTACTGATTGGTTTTAACCGGCAAACAAAATTTCATTTACTGTTAGTTTTAAAAAATGGAGTAAATACAGGTCCCACACAAAATAATCCCGCGTAATACTTGTTTGCTAGATGTTGAGTGCCTCGCTTCTACAGAGACTTTTATAACCCATTTCCTTCAGAGTATATGACACTAAGAGGGCAGGGTCAATTTAAAATAAATAGCTTTTGCTTACGAAGTTGACTTCAGTCTATTGTATATGTTTCTGTAAACAAAAAGATGCAGCAGCGTTTGGGATGGATATAAGCACAGGCGGGGGTTTTGAGATAATGTCTTAACTGGTGTTTCATTGGTGTTTCAGCCCAGAAGCTTTGGCTTCCTCACTGGGAGAGCCTGTATGAAGACCTGTGTGGATGATGTTATAAGGTAAGGAATATGCCTTAGGTATGTTCTTTAAGGTCTTAATTTTGCATTGCTACAGAGTTTCTGTGTGAGAAGTTGCTACAATCTAATTAATTTCTTCTCAGAGAGACTCCTTTGTTTAGTAGTAACAAATAAATGAGCAAGACTAATGGTTTACAGTGTAGATGATGACATGTCTTAAATGATGTTGGATTTCAGTTCCTCTGCTATGAGCCTCAAAGTGTTGCTTTGGGGAGATGCTCATGCTGTGTGTCTGGCTGGAGGGCCTCTTGATGCAGCATCACTCGCAGTGTTTTATTCAATTTGGTAATGTTACATTAAAACAGGAGTGTGCAGTGTGTTTTCTGATTCCCAGAAATATCACTTCGTGGCATTCTCCTGCCAGCTTTAGTGTCACCTTTTGTTCTACACTCATCTCTGTCTGGGTAGCAGCCCCCATCATCTCTGTTTCCCTGCAGACACAGTGCACTTGAGGCTTTTATCCGCAAGCAGACTGATGATCAATGAACAGCACCATTCTCACCTCCTCTCCCAGGGCTTCATGCACTGAGTCACCAAATAATTTGTCAATAAATGAAGAATCTGTTTGAAATAAATTGATGAGGAAATGTGGAACTCTTCTGATCTGGGGTCCTAAAACTCCTAATTGCCTTTCATGCTAGGCAATTCACAAGCCTGCATGCATATTATAAAGTCTAGCAGTGTTAGTATAGTACAGCTGTGCTGCATATTTCCTTAATCTGCTTGTTTAGAGACACCCAGAATATTCATCTTAATCATTTCCGCTGCATAGTAGGTACTGGAGGAAATACCAGGGAGAGCCCTGTCACTGGGAAAATGCATCATTTCAATGTGTAATGTAAATATTTTAGCTAACCAAATGTAAACACTGTTTTGCCTTTAGGATGGGAAAAGACTGTCGCAGTCAGAAACGAGCTGACATAAGAGTGACCCTGTATAGATGAGATACAAAATTGTGTTCACACATTTTGGTAATCAAAACAGAGCCCTTAATGAATTGCCTAGTGTGAAAGGAATTACAAACACAAATGTGCCTGACACAAGGCATTAGGAAGTTGCTGCTGTATTAATGCTGGAATGAAGGACTTTTCAGGATTCACGGGGATCCAAGGTCTATAGGGAGGATGATGGGAGATGAGAGAGATAAAATGATGAGAGATGTGCTATGGTGAGGGCTAAACAAAGGCTGGAGACTCTCTGGAGGGAAAACTAAAGTTGTAAGTACACTCTGAATGTCTATGTTCCTCCATACCACTGACTATGAGTTGTGTTCACTGTGCCAGGACAGTAAATTCAGGAGTTTTCAAGGGTTAGAAGATGGTAGAAGCAACAAATATGCTAGATTCAGTAAGAAGCACCTTGTTGCTCTCACAGCCATGCTGTGGTTTTTCAGCCAGTGAATTCAAAGGAAAGCAGAACTCCTAGGGAGCTCAGAGTGGTTGCTCATCAGTTCTGCCTGAACTGGCTTCATAAGTGTGTGAAGACTTATGTTCAAGTGGTGCTTGATAGAAATCAAACACGTGATTTAACTTTTGGTACTGCCATTGGTCCTGAAAAGCAGCACAGGATCCAGAATCCTCCCAGATTCTACTTGACTTCATTGTGCAGTAAATGGTCTTTGGGCATTCACCAGATTGCTAAGCAGAAGAAACATCTGGAGATTATTTTGTTGGCTGTATGTTCTAGCCCTTGAATTGCTGATATTGAAGAGGAAGAAACAACAGAGGATTTGTTTAGACTCCATGGATTGCAAGAAACTAGTTAGATCTTACTTCTGAAGGCACAGGTTCATGTAAATGCCCAAGTGAGTAAGCTTTCATTACTGGAATAGCTGGGGGATTTTTCAAGGTTGGTTTTTGCTTTTATTACCAACAATGGGTAATATATGAATGTCTGCCTCACATTTGCTATTTCTTTGTTATAACAACTGGAAATTTACATTTACACATAGGCCTCAGAGCTAAAAATGTCATTCCCTAGGTTAAAAACCCATAATGTTTTTTGTTGTTCTCCTTAATAGGAAAGGAGAACTGAAAATACAAGGAAAAGACAAACAGGAAGGGTAGTCCCCAGATGATAAATGATCTGAGTTGGAACAAAGATTAATCATGTATAGTGTAGCCTTAAAAGTGTCATTGTCTACCACTACTACAGCAATTTACCTATAGCCAAATGAGCAAATCTATCAAATTGTTTAAAGAAAGTAGAAGAAATCAAGTATTAAACATCATCAGTGAAAAGACAATAGCTTTTTTTCAGTACAGAGGAAATTAGGAGCCCCTCTTGTGTGGATGAGAAGTGTTCTGCATAGATGAGAATAACTTTATCACAGAATCAAACTTGTGTTGCTAGAAAATCTAATCATTTTGTGCAATAACTTCTTTTAATTATTCTCTTGAATGCAGATAATCCAAATCTCCTTTATGTCCCAGACAGATGTATTAATTTTCATGGGAAAGCATTAATACAGTCAAAAGTAAGAACTTCATTTTTTTCCTTTATGGGCAGGAAGTTCATATACTTTTGCTAAAGGGCTGTAATGTGCCTTTAAATAAAAACAAACAAAAAGGATTCTGTATTTTAGCACAGGGGAAAAGGTAGGAACAGATTGCTCTGTAGTGCTGAATTCACAGCATTATTTTTCTAAAATAAAATTGTATTATTTGAAAGCTGATGAGAGAGAGGGAATTTAGGAGAAGGGAAGTGCAGTTGAAAAAATTTTCAAAAGAGATTATAAACTTCGGGGCAGAAGGGAGTTAGATAAAAGAATCTATGAGTGGGAATAATAATGTGAAGAGGAGCAGACTGTGCTGGTGCTATCTTTTGGCCAAGGTTTTGAAAAGAATTCATAATATGATCTGCAATCTCTGTCTTTGAGGGGGAGAATGGGAATTTTTCCATTTACAGTAAAGTCGAGTAAGAATGTCATTGCTCTAGCTGTTAAAATATTTTGAAATCTACTTCAAACTCATTATTTATTGCAGTGTTCAAGTATGGACTATTGTGGACAGAAGAAAAAGAGAAATTGGAATCAATCCCAAAAAGTGGTTGAAAGTGTAATTGATGCTTCCCTGAGATGAAATGGGACTGGTTGTCCAGTTCAGCTCATTCCAGCCCAGTTCTCTGAGAGACTGTTTATTTGGAAGTCTCCTTGGATAGATACAGCTGGAGGTGAACAAATCTCAAGGTTCAAATCTGCAAGGGAAACTTGGAAGCCTCTGCCAAAGCCAGGGGTAAATTAGATGGATATTTTGAGCTGGAGGTGCCATGAACGTGCTTCACAAAGCACGTGAGGACCACGGCATCCCAGGCATCTCTGGCATAGACTTGGGAACAGACTTGTGTAAGGCACAGTTTCTGCAGAAGGTGGATGGGCTACATGGGCTGCTCCTGTGCCTGCAGGTTTTTCAGAATCCCCTCTCTCATCATGGGACAGAGGAGTCCACCATCTTTGCCTATATCAGTCATTTCTATGTAACACATTTTTCACATTTATATCTACATTTAACCAGTTCCAGATGAATAGCAGTAACTTTCAGCATTAGGTAAATATGTCTGTAAAATGAATTTATCCTTCTGCTGTTTGGACTGTCAGTAGCCTTGGACAATCTGCTGTCATCAGACTGACTTGGGTTCTTAGTTTTGCTCTTGTGGCACAGCCAATTCCATTTCAATGTATGTGAATTAAAGAGAGTATGCTCTAATAATATTTTATATTTACACAGCACATCTCATCCCAGAGGACTTTATAAATCATGTATATTCAACACCTCTGACCTTTCACAGTCCCTTCAGAGCTGGAGAACAAGCATTTTATGAAAGCAATAAAACCATAGGAATTTTTTCTCTGTAGTACTGGGGGGAACTCATTAATTACAGAATGAATTTTGTTCCCTAAGCTACAGCTTCAGTTTGTGAAGACCTTTATTGAAAATTTCCTCAATATAAGATCCTATGTTTTGTGTACGCCATGAACAAAGAGCTAATCCATCCTTTTAAAACTGGACCCCTGGAAATATTTCACTCTTGCATCTAAACAAACATAGAAGTGTCACTGCCTCTACACATTGGCTGTCATTTTACCCATAAATCGTCACCTCTTCCTGAAGGATCTACTCAAAATGCTGTAGTCTGCCTTCCCCCTCAGCTGCTGTGCATCCTCCCATCACAGGGTGGGAAATACAGCAAAATAGATGCATCAGAAAACCTAGTTACTTGCTTTTGAGGAAGTCAAATGTGACTGATCCTCTGAGGTATCAAACTGAAGAAATTCAGCATTCTGTGCATTTGGTCAGCATATGCAGAGGAGGAGGGATGAGCAAGGCCAAAGGAACAAGGCAGAGGAGGAGGATGGTGATGAATTCATCTTCCAGGTATTTAGTGCCTCTTGCTGTGAACATTAGGAGGATGACCCAATGCCTGTGGGTATCAGTGTCCCTGCAGCACTGGGTCAGTGAGGGGGAGTGTGGGGCCCTTTGTCTTCCCAGGGCATCCTTCTTGTGGTGCACAGAGGCTCAGCTTATGTGCAGGACTTCTACCTCAGTGGGTCATATTCCCTCTACTTCAAGAAAAAACTGCAGAGGAGCTGCTTTCCTGAATTTTAAAGATGAAAATTGACATGCAGCCTGTTCTACTGTGGCCTTTGCCAGGCCATTTTGTGGGTTGATTTAGGCCTTATTTAGTCTGTTGTTTTAAACAGAAGGACAACATTTCTATTCTAGTTGTACAATTCAGCAAATGGATTACAAAACCGCAGTTAACTGTGACTGTCATGGATGGTAACTCAGTTAATAATAGATTAAAGAATCTTTACATTTTCAGTGTATTGTTTTGCTATTTGTCTCTCTTTTTAGCTTGTCTGGATTTAATATCATTTATTCCATTTAGGAGCATTACTGAGACAAACCCCATTAAAGCAGGCATTATAGTCCTTGTTTTGATTAGCACTCAAGGCCACTAGATAATGATGCTTAAAAAAAAAATCTCTTATTTCTCTCATGGTCATTAGCACTGTGATCATTGCCAACCTTCATACAACAGTGTAAGTTGTTTTTTTTTTTCCTAAATCTCACAGCCAATTGTGAATGTCTGTAATATAGTTTGTGACATTTGAACTGTAACATTTATCTCAAAAATAACAGTTCTTGCTCTTTCAGTGCTCATACTTGCAAGAAATAGGATCTTTTTATGTAAGACAGTAAAAAAATATCATTAACTAGCTAATATTTTTCAAAGCTATTTTATTGGGTTGGTTTTTTGTATTTTTAGTTGCATGTTGTGGTGAGGTTTTCTAGACATCCAGGTATGTACATGTTCTCAAACAACATCCTGACCAGAGAAAGGCATTTGCACCACTCCTAACAATACCAGACCATTTCAGCCCTGGACTAATATGGGCAATTAAAATAATTTCCACACATCATGTTTAAGCCAGTGACATGTAATTTTAGGACAAAGCCTCTCAGCACCTCTTTCCAATATTCATCTGCACTCAAAGGATAAGCAGCTGCTATTACATGCTAATGTCTTTTGTGGGTGAATGGCCATTTTAGGGCATGTTATTAACTCTGTGCAGATCAGTGCATTTTCCATCTTAGTGTACAGAGTTGACTTCACACACTGTTCCCTTTGCAGGTTTTAGTTCTGATAACCAAAAAGAAAAATGAGAAGAATTATACATTTGATGAGTTTAGGTTGGCATCTTGAAGGATGGGGCATGTCCATCTGCAATTACATGCTCAGGCTGTGGGGACCAGACCTCTCACCTTACAGGCTTGTGAAATTGCAGGTCTTAGGGCAAAAAGACCAGCCAGACCAATTGACATTTCTGATAACACAGCTGACTTATTTTACTTTGTTGCTGTGCTTTACCTACTGCAGATGTACACTGGGTACCTGGAAAGAGGCACTCACTCTAGTGTTTGTTTTTTATTCTTAAAGACCCAAGTCACCCTGTGCTGCCACTAACTTGCGAGATCCAGGTGTGGGAGCCCAGCAGACTCCTAAGGTCCTTTGAGCTGCTCTTTGAATCCTCAGAGCAAGCTGAATGCTTCTTTGCATGAACGTACTTCTTTATTAAGATAAAAATTCTTGCTTTCCCCCCACCTTCTCTTCTTCCTGAAAAGGAAAAAAAAAAAAAATTGAGTGCACACACACCCACACACATCCACACACACACACAAAAGTGGTATAGCACACAATGCTTCAGCATAGTCTTGCTTTGGCTTAAGACTGGCTTGTTACTACCAAGAGTGTGTTTCTTGCTGTGGCCATGATCCCCCAGCCCCTGCTCCAGCATTTAGGGGACTCATGTGGGATGAGGGGCTAGGAGTGCCACATGTATAAAATGTTATTTTTTGTTGAACTGTTCTACAATTCTCCAAACCTTCTGAGCACAGAAACCTTTTCTATTGTATTGCAGCCCAAGCCACCTAATCTGCACTTTCCTGGTTTGGGCATTTTTAAGTGAATTTTGCTCACTAAGTTCTGTTCTATTCCTACTATTTGTTTTGTCTAGCCTTGCTCAGAGTAGATAATTAGTAGTTAAAATACCTCATCTTAATGCTCTTTACCATGTATGAAAACCTGCTTGTCTCAGAAGCTGTTATACATGAACCATGTAGACGAATTAGTTTCAGAGCAGAATAACCCTGGATTTATTATTCAATCAGTCACCACACTGACGTGTTTTTTCCTGTTATTATTCTTACCTAAATAGTTGCTGCAGTTGAAAGGCATCTCCCAATTTCTGAAACAGAGGAGAGAACCAGATCTGTGGAAGATCTTTTAAAAAAATCCATTTAAAAAAATGTAAATCCTCACTTGTGAATTCCTGATAAATACTGATTAAATTCCCACAGTTCATAATTTCTCATTATTTATTTAATTTATACACCATTATAACTGTGAATGAGGCTTTACAAAACCACAGGGACACAATCTTTGCCCCAAAGAGATTGTAGCTGAAATTAGACACAACATATGACCAATTATTTCAATAGACAAAGCAGGATTACACCAAATAAAAAATGGGTTTTGTTGCATATCTTGTGTACATGGTAAGCTTGTAATCATACAGTTATTTAGAAAAGACCTGTTTGTGCCCCTGAATGTGGTGATTGGTAACAAAGCTCTAGAATAAAGCCATCATTATTGTTTGCTGGTTTAAACCAGAAAACCTGGGACACTAATGACTAATCATTGCTTCCCTACAGGCAAGTTAATTAAAGAGCTGGATTTAATAGAGGATGTATTCAGTATTTACTTCTAGCTGCTGTGGCCTCCAAGGATCTTCAGTCCATTTTTAGACCCATCTTGAAGATACTTGCCTGGTGGATATTTTTGCATGGTGAATGCAGAGCCTCTTGGAGGCTCTAGCAGGACACCACATTTTCTTCAGCCTAATCTTGGGCACACAGTGAATAATAAGATTTGTCTGAATTTTAAGTAAAGAAGTGTTTTATTCCATACATACAGAGTTCTTTTGCTACTATTTAGTTCCAAGTACCAGTGTTATATTTTATTTCCAGGAATAAGCCATAATTTTGCAGTACATCATTGTTTAAGTGTTCCTCAGCAGTTGAGGCTACCATCCTCATATAAATACTGCATGTACTTGTATCAAATCCTCAGGCTTTATTTTGACATTTAAGTACCTAGACCTTTTGCTTGACAGGACTTTAGCTAATGAACTGAGGTTTGTCCACTATTTCCAGAGCTCTGCTAGGGTAGAGCTCATCTCATCCCCTCTCTAGATGAGGATGAATGTCCATGGTAGGAGCAGGGTGAGTTGGGTGAAGGGAATGGGGCTGGAAATCTCCCCACCTTCTCACTCCCTGCATCAGGTGAGGCTTGGGGTCTTATTCCACAGCAATTCACTCTGATAAAAAGAGGATTAGGGTACCTGCTTGCCTACCCAGCAGCATTCTGGTGTGGCTAATTAGTCAATATTTGCACAGCTCTGAGAAAATGCTTTAAAGTGCCAATTATGAATAATAATTATCTTCTGAAGATGATTGGGAGTCCACATTTGCATGTTGATTCAGGTCACAGGAGTCAGTCTTTCAAATAACAGCCCTTATTTAAATGCCTTGCTGATTCCTTATCTCATGTTGTGTGTTGTTTTTTTAAGGATGATGAGAAACATTAGTTTACCCTCAGGAAAGACCAGGTCTCACTGTTTTTAATAATGAATTATGTACTTAGTCACAGTAGGTAAATTTACAAACCAAGCAGGACACACTCAGAGATCGATTCTGTCTGTTGGGCAGATGGTTTTACACAAAAACATTCAGCAGGACAAGCCTGCTGAGACTTTAAAACAAATACTGCTAAGTAACATTGCCATAAGCCTCTTAATATGGTGGCAATGCCTGATTTACACTCTGCAGAGCTCCTACTTTATATCTCATCTATTTGCTGATGTGTAATAGATTTACTCTGGGAAGAGACTCGATCTCAGCAGATTTACTTTGAAGGCTGACATTTTCAGTTGCATCTTACTTCCAGAAAATAGTAACTAGTTCTCAACACTAACTGCAGGACACTTAGCTATTTTATTAGTAACAGCATGCCAATATTAAAGACAAAGCATGAACAGCCTACAAAACAAGTCCATGACTGGACTTCAAATTTTTAACATTCCTGGAAACTTTCTGTTGCAGCAGAAATATTTTTATATTTTTCTTAACATTTCTGCATTTTCTTGTAGATTTAGAAATGTTGCTGGTCTCCTTAACTGGATAATAAGAAGCTTAATTATTTATTCTACTTTTATATAAGTTAATTGGAGAAGTGTTGCCTGTAATTTAGTTTTAATATTTGAGTCTGTATGTCTGTATGTTAATGTTGCATTAAATAAAAGGAAATCTACATTTGTACTTAATTCTGCAGAGAGAACAAAATTCTGCTTCTGGTTACTACACAAGAGCAATTGGGAACAAAATTGGGCCAGAAGTTCCCTGCCGTCTATCTCTTTGCAGTAACATAAAATTTTAATGGGGAAAAATTACACCAAAAAAAAGAACACTTTGTTTAAAAATGTTCATAAAGGGAAAAGAAGGTGGCTGTTTTTTTTTTTGTTTTGTTTTGTTTTTTTTTTTTGCCTGAAGAGAGGCCTTTTGATAGTTGTTTGCTAATTTTCTTCTTATACATGTGTTCAGTAGCTGCATAGGGACATTAAACACAATGTTGATATGAGCCCACACATTGATGCTCCAGCAGAGGGGTCTTAAACATTCATATGATGACTAGATTTGTGTTGTTTTATTTGCTTTTCTACCCAAAGTCCTAAGCACCATCAGATAGTTAAACATGACAGGGTCTGTGATAGTGAACATTTCTTAAAGTCTGGACATTAAGTCTGTCCAGCCAGCTGGACAGAGTGTGATGCTCTGGCATTGTTTTACTTGGAGAAAAGTGTTTTTATGATATTACACTAAAATGTTTCATCCCTGAATAAATCCTTATGGTTTTCTGAGAAAGATTTAAGTGCTAAGAGCATTCAGCTTTGTGTAGGAAATTATTTTAGAGGAAGATGTTTGTGCCTGTGCAATAGTAAAGCATAGCATTACTGGTGTGAGATTCAAGTGCAACTGAAAACTCCTAAATTCAGGCACGTATCTGCAGAGCACGTTCAGGCCCCATAACAGTCAGTGGCAATCAGAACCCCCTTCAGCTGCTCATGCAGAAGCAGCTGATGCCTTTTGAGGTACCCTGGTGCATTTTTCATAATTTCTTAATAGCTATTTGAGAAGCATGAGAGTTGGCCCTGTGCCATGTCTGCTGACCTCGTCCAGATGCGGGTTTCATCTGCCTAAAGAGATGGCAGTGAATGGTATTTGAAGTGCCATAAACTGTGCCTTTTGGCCTCCATCTGCCACTCCAGAAGGACATAAATCTCCTGCAGTTCATGCATCAAGTTGTTCTGATGCCTTGTGAAGACTGACCTAGAACAGAGGCTAGATGTAGTTAAAGAATAAACTATTAGGAGTTAAAGAATAAACTATTATTAGAAGGCCTCGATGGATACACCTTGGGCAGTAGAAGAGCCCAGACAGGGCTACACCCAAGATGAACCCAAAATGGTCACAAAATGGACAACTGGTCATGGGGTCTCACACTTCTATAATTTCTGGTCCATTTGTGTATTGGAGTTAATTGTCCAGTTATAGTTTTATCTTATAAAGTTCTATCCTTTTTGTTTTTCTCTCTTCAGTCCACCATTGTTTATGCTCTTGGGGCTGAAACTTGGATCATTTGTCCTTGGTCCCCATTTAGAGAAGGAATTGTTTTGTCTACCAACTCTGAGGAGAGCTTACTATCCCCTAATATGAAGCTCAGAACTACACAGTGAAGCAGTACAGAATCTGAAAAATATAAAAGCTAAAACCTGAGGCATCAGTTCATCTCTGTGGACACATCTGCACAAACATGCAGATATCCTGGATGCCTTTAGGCAGCTCAGGCAGTTCTAGCTGTCAGTGTTTAGGCAACTAAATGGCCCCCTGGGCTGGTTATTTGCATCTTTTGTGAGGCTCCATTGCCTGGTACCCCTGGAAACACAGGAGGCTCAGACACGTCACTCACACATAGACACACTTGGGCATCTCACGCACCTCACCATGGGTGGCTGACTCCCACACATCCTGTCACAAGCGTGACTCCTCACTGAGCCTGCAGAGCTGCCTGGGACTTGTTGGGAGCAAACAAAAAATCTATGGGAGGGCTGAGGAAAGAAGGAGAGAAAACTGTAGTTCTGTACATGTTACTGCTGTGCTGTGCTCTGTAACTTGGCTGGTGAGATGCACTGTGGATTTGATCTCTGGTCTCCCAGTCGTGCTGCCTTATCTGCATAGCCACAAAACAGCCACAGGGCAACCAAGCCAAGTCAGAAAGCTGCACCAGAGGGACGTCAGTGGCCCTGAGGCTTGATAACTGGGCAGCACCAGCCCAGTGGAATAAATAAATTGTGCATCCTGAAATGGCTGAAATGACTGTCCTTCTGAAACAGCAGTAGGTACCCTATGGTAACTGGCTTGTTTTCTCAATCTTTTTGGGCCGACATCATTTCCCAACATCATTTTGCCTTTTCCTTTCTTTCGCTTCACCTGCGTTTGCCAGCAGTGCTGTCTTTGCCTATTAGCAATTGTGTACCAGCTGCTGAGCTTTTTCTTTTTTTGGCAGTTTCCGTGCAGATTGTGCTTGCTTTTTTTTGCCCCAAACCTTTTTGGTGCATGTCAGCATTTTATCTGTTCACATGCACTAGGGAATGATAGGAGCCATGATCTATTCGGGTCAGTGCATGCCTGTAACAATTCCAAAAGGAGGGCTTTTCTAAGAATAAATTCTCCAATGCCAATCTAGTTCTCATTCTTACCCACATAATATCTGTTAGCACCTTCTGCTATTTTTATACATGTGAAACTGGGGTAGCATGATGAGTCTTTCTGTTGTTTTTGCTTTCTTCCAGATGAACTAAGTCTTACAATTCTTCCATTGGTTGAATAACTCATGGGAATACATAACAAAGTATGTAGTTTAGCAGCTGCCCCAAACTAACTTCTGCAATCATACGTTTCAAGTCAGCTGAAAATCCAGAAAGGACTCCCTAAAAGGATGCCATGGTTGTTTTTTCTGAAAGTAGCACATAAATTTGATATTGAATCTAAGTAAATGCAGAGGTAGATGACCTTTGTTCATCAGGCAGTTTGCCAGGAGTTCATTGCAGTCAAGAATAATTTTCAACAAAAGGAAAAATGAATTTACAGTCACTGCCATCAAATCAACCTGTAAATGTTTCAGCTTTCAATAACTAATGGTCACTCTCTTGACTTACAAATGGTTTGTTTGAAAACTGTTTCCTTCTGCAGAATTGGATTGCTTTGCAATAAAACTATGTCCTGAAGTGATGAAAAGGGATGAAAAAGCTTTTTTCACCATATAGCATTAGGTTATCCTTTAAAATGAACCATGTTCAGGAGGTATTACCAGAGGCCTGATCATGGCACATTTCTCAAAGAATAAGCAGAGGAAATCTAGATTCCTTGGTCCAGGAAAATGGAACCTGAACAGGGTGTTATAACAGTGATGTAATGATAAATTGTAAAAAATAGGTAGTTCTTGAAATCACTGGATGGGATGTGGTGTATTGTAGCTGTATATGTTCTTCAGCTAACTATTCATTATTGTGTATGTTTGTGTCTGGTGTAGTGCTTAAGGCTATTTAACACATTTTAGGTGAGCTCTTCTATTGCCTAATTCCTATCATTCCATTCTCTCTCTGAGAGAATGTTTTCATATATTTCTCGGCATCTGCTGTTTGTATTTCTTACACACCCTTTCTTCACCATTTGGGTATCCTGATACTAATAGGCCATAACCAAAGTAATCAATAAATATTGTTATCATTAGTGGTAGTTTTAAAAAGAGTTTGTGTGGGTGTTTGATTGGTACATTATTACAGAAAAATAATCCAAAGGAGAAGTGATAAACCAAAAAGGCTGCCCAGGATGGGAAATACTCAGTGAACAGTCAGGGTGGCTGCACTCTCTGCTAGAAGCACTGAGCCTCAAGGTGTGTGTAGAGCTGATGGCAGCTCGTGGAGCTGTGGCACTGTGACAACACTGGTGTGGCCTTTGGAAAGGAGGAGGAGGCAGCTGTGGAAGGAAGAACAAGTTTCAGTGGGTTGCAGAGGGTGGGTGAAGGTGCCAAGAGGAAGCAGGATAACAGAGGTGGAGGATTCCTGGCCATGCAGGAGCAGAGACAGCACCTGCTTTTGTGGTGAGCGTGCATGTGGATGTGGGCCCAGGCCTCCAGTGCCTGCTGTGGTCAGAGGTGCACAGCTGGAAGACTCTTCCAGCTGCTATGGAATGACACGTGCTTACTGCTGATCAGTCATACAAAGGTTTTGAGCTTGTTACCTGCTCTTCCCTCGTACATCACTGGTGAAAGAATGTTCTTACCTGGTGTGTCTTGACTGCCTCTCCTGTCTCTGGAGAGCAGTTGTCCTGTATCCTGACAGGCTTTCATCAGATCTCAGACTTAGTCTTCTATTTCAAAACCTTAACAAGACTACGTTCTGTGGGGAAAAAGAAATTATTTGGGTCAGCACAGCAGAGGAACCTGCAGGAAGCAAAGCCCAGCTGGTTATTGATTGCATGAAGTGATGTGACACTCTGCTTATCCTGCCTACCAGCCATTGCTTCTCTGTCATCATGCTTTGGCAGCTCGTAAGTCAAGGTAGTAGCAAAACTTTTTGCAGGAGGCATGATGTATTTATCTTTCTGCAGTGCTGCCGATATTGTAGAGCCTCCTGTGAAAATAATGCACAGGAAAGCACAGAGTCAGGGGAAGTCTCGAAGCAATAGTGATGCTTAAACTGCAGAAAAACCGATGCCAACAGCCAACAAGAAGACCACACTGAGGGGGGGGGGGGGAAGGGATTTTCTTTAGTCATTTTTTATTCAACAAATTTGAGTTTATAAGCTATAGGCCAAATTCTGTCTTCTGATTCTTGTTTTAATGCAAGAGGAGGGTATTTTTGCTAGGGATCATGATTTATTTATGTTAATGAAATGCTTTTTTATGCCAAGTTCAGGCTACAAAGTGGTAGTTAGTAGATGATATCCAGACTGGAGATTTCCCTTGAAACAACGTGAGAAAGTATTTATTTTCTGAAGTCCATTTCCTTTCACAGATAGTTTCCTACCATGTAATATCCAACAGTCAGTAAAAGAGCCCAATACTGTGACAGGCTGGATATGTAAATGCAATATTCATATACAGCTTTATGGAGGGTTTCTTTTCCACGGTGTGTGAACCAAACATCTCAATTAAATCAAGAAGGGAAAGACCTGGTTTTCGTTAGCTGTGAAGGCTTTCAGAATTACATTAGTTGCAGTTGATTAGATCTCATAATTGCATTTGCTGTGTGTCAGGATGAAGCAGTAAGGGGGTTGGGTGTGTTGAGGGGTGGTACCCAGCTCGTAGATCACTCCTGCAGGACTCATAATTAGTTTCTGCTGCCTAGGTCTGTTGGGGTCAAGCCCAGGGTTTTATATTTCACTCTCCAGGGCAGGAGAGAAGGTGGTTAAAATGCTCCATGTGTCACAGTGTTGGTGTGGGGGGCAAGACAGGATTTTGCCTCCCTGCTCCATGCTGCTGCAGGTGCCAAGCAGGACATTGCCTGTGGTTCAGTGGGGAGGTGAAACCACAGGATATTCTGGACTGTCAAAAGCAAGTGATGTTTTCATTTACCTCAGCCCTGCTTCCAATTGAAAGGGCAGAACAATGCTGGTCTCAGGGAGAAATGGCAATGAAATTGTACCACAGTGTGAGGCTGTGAAAAGATATGGACTGTCAGGGCTGCTCCTGCTGCCCAAAGGCTTAGTTATCCACATTGCCTGGTCTGATGGGTCAGCCAAGGAGGTCAGCTCAGAGGAGTGCATCTGAGGCCCTTCCCAGTGGGTCAGCACACGTTAACCTCCCCTGGTTTTTCCATGATTTATAGATACCTCCTCTCCGAATTCTAGGTGTCTGAAAGGTCACTGGTCTGTCAGAGATGAGGAATGACCTTCACAGCTAACTTTGAAGGTACCCATCTCTCCACAGGAAGAAATGAGTCTTTACTGATCATGTAAAGCATAGAGGCAGCCAGTTTAGATTATTTTTACAAGACTGAGTTAAGGTGGCACCTTCCCTCAAGGAACACATAGCTGTGTCTTCAACTCAGAGAAAACAAAGATCGGCGGCACTGAGTGGGGACACCAGGTATCTGGATAAGTTGCAAGAACTCTTCAAAACCCACCAAATCCTTCTTTATCTTGGACATTTTTTCATGCAAATTAAGTTATTTAGACAGGCATTCTCTCATGTGTCTCTTGGTCTTATCTTGACAAAAAATAAACTCTTCAAGACAGGGACCATCTCCAGCAATGAAGAAGGCTCTGCATATGTGCACCAAATACTTAAAAGCTGACATTCCTAATGACATGCAAATGCTAAAAAGTTAAAAATTATTTTATTTAATCAATTAAAGTGAAATGAAATTTGAGTTTGAAATAACTCTATACCTATACAAAGCACATTGTAAGGTAAATTCTGTTTTCTTCAAATTGATTTGTCACCAAGTTCAATCATGGCTGCCTCTCTTGCTGTGTGATATCACACAATTCTTAGTAATTACTTTTGTTTCAAGGTTACTTAATATTAAATATAACAGGCCCTTCTGATTTAATTTGTATTCTACCTCTAAGGACCATCACTTAGCTTCGCTGGAACACTTCTGTCTTCCAGACATTTATATCCATAGATTTTATGATAGCATTGTCATTCAGTTATCTGGACTGTTTAGATTTAAAATTATTTTGATTACTTTTTAAAAGAATTGGGATGATCTTTATGTGCTTCATTTTGTGGATGCATATCACTCAGGGCACATTAACAGGCTGTAGCACCCTGACAGTTGGACATTTTTTTTAAGGTATTTTCACTGTAAGTAATAAAATTTGAGCAATCTGAAAGTTTAGTATTAGTAGGAGCCATTTAGTCTTCTCCTCTGATGGGAACAGAGATGAGAGCCCACAGGTGGGACCCTGCAGATAGCATCTAAGTAAACAAAAGCCTGGTTTTAGAAATGTAAACGTACAGAAGTGAAATCTCATTCTAAGCAGAAGTCTCTTTTAAATTTTTTTAGAAAAAAAGAAAAGAGCAATATTTCACGGGGGACAATCAAAGCATTGTGTTTTGCTGATGCATATTTTGCAGTCCTCTGTAATTTTATACAGTTGGGGTCCTTTGGAAATTGGAAGTAGCATCTGGAAAAGTCTACTTGTGTTTCGTGGCCTGATTCAAACACCAGTGTGAGAACAAATACAATTGCCATGGATTTTAGAGGTCTTTTAGGTCAGATGACTGAGACAAACTCTGTGTTTACCTACTTCCCGAGCTAGGGGGCATTTCTCAGTGTCAATTATTATTACCTGAGATGGCAAAAGGGTTGTTTGAAATGTGGTTGCACTGCAAAAGCTGAAAGGGGATTTAGCATGATAGCATTACATAAACAGCAAAGTGAAATTATAAACAGCCCTTGTTTAATATGAAAGAGCATCTAGTTCCAGGAAAAGCAAAGCTATCAGGAGTAGTTGTGTCAGAGCTGGAAAACACAAAGACAGCTTTTATTTCTATATGCTCTAAAGTATGCAGTAATCATGGTCTAATTACCTCACTGCAGCCAGAAAGCAATATGGGATATTGTGGGGGTGTGGGAAAGAACATAATAATGCTACAATTAAGCTGTAATCTTTGGCATGGTCACTCAGCAGATAAAGCTTTTCTGCTGTCACATTTGAGACAGTCATTATTTGGCTGCTAAAGCCTGGGGAAAATATGTGGTGCTGTTCCTAGGAGCTGTTGCACAGAGGCTCCATTATGGGTTTCTTCCTCAGCAGCTGGCCAAGCCCAGCCAGCGCTCTGCATTTGAGAGCTGTGGCCTCAGCACTCCCCTTCTCCATGTTTGTGCTTGGGGAGGTTTGTACTGCTGGTAGTGGAATGGAGAGAACCTGATTAGCCACTGTGGAATTAATTTGTGAGCTTTAAATTTTTGGTTACAAACCTCTTTGCTCAAGGCCTGATTTATAATGGAAGCTGCGTTTGGCAGAGCTTTGTGAGTGTATGGTTTATACACAGAGAGACCTTGTGAATGTGGGAAATAAATGTGATAGCTCTGTGACAGGTTAGGTGCATAATTATGCATGTGTATTAACCCCAGGAAGCAGACTGTGTTTCACGGAGACATAATCACATTCATATGCAATTATGCTCACCTTCTTTTGAAAATCTAGTTTTACAGCTTGATGTAAAACTATGCTAGTGACATCTCTTATTTTCAGAAATCCTCCAGCATTTTAAGAAAACTCTTCCACTGTCTTGAAGCAAGCCAAGAATTCACACACATAATTGTTCATACAACTTTCCTGACTTTCCACTTTCTGAGATTTCTTTCTTTCTGAGGAGAGGCTGCCTGCACTGCAGGCTTGTGTGCACTAGAATTCTAGTAGGAATAGAAAGGAAAGAATGGCAGAAGAAGTCAGGTCAACTTTGAATATATTAACCTTGAGGCGATGTGGTCTGACAAGGCATGAATGAGTTGCTTGGAGTATGAATGCAGATTATGGCATAGATCAGCCTTCACTGCTGCAAGAGGCTTTTTAATTTTTCTGCAGTGCCACAGATAGATGGGTTCAGAGAGACTTGGTTTCTCTCTAGAAGGTGTTAAGGTTTAGAAGGGGTTAAAAGTGACCAGTAGTTTGGGACTTTTTGGTTTTGTCTTAGATCTGGTTTTGCATTATAGAGCACGCACATCCTTTGATAAACCAGCCATGATTTCTGAAGAAGTAGGTACTGGTACATTAGATCAGAACCTCATTATTCTGCTGCTTTGCAAAGCAGAATCATGAACTATTTTGAAGGCTTATGGCATGCACAGTCTCTGCAAGGCTTGTCTGACAGCCTGCAAGAGCAGCTCAGTTCATGTCAGTAATTCCTTCCAGCATCAGGCTTTCAGGACCAGGCCTTAATTATGTGCACATCTGGTCCTTACAGCTTGGAATAAGATGTGTCTGTCTTGAACTGTTCTCAGAAATGGGTGCTCCCAAGCCAAGCAGCTCAAAACACAACTGCAGCACCAAAAGAGCTTTAACCTATTATAGGAAGGTATTTGTCCTGATTTAGTGCATAGGAACCCTAAAAGCAACATGCTCAAGGTACTGCAGGAGAAAGGTGATCTTGGTCTTAAGGTTTGTGTAGTTCAGTACTGGATCTACATTTAGACAGTTAGAAGCCAAAAGAAGCCATTGCAGATGCAGAAACAGCAATTTGACCAATTACAAATATGTTTTGCAATGTTTTTTCAGTGCCTTTGAAGAAACTTCACAATCTTGACCCCAGTAACACTGTGGTGTTAGGAAATGTTCTGCAGACAGCACCTCAGTACAAACAGCAGTCCTGTCACCTACTGTCTCCAGAAGCATTTAATTAAAATTGCTCTTATTCACTTAATACCAATGTAAAGCAAGGATCACATTTGTGTATTCAGGCTGTTCCATAGTATCATCTGTTTTAATATGGCAATGCCTGAGAATTATCTGAAATGTTTATTTTTGATAAAATTTTGACATCTTTGTATTTATTTTATTAGGTTTTTCCTATTTGGATATGTTAATGTAGTGTTTGTCACCTGTAGCAGAGGTGGTTGCCTCAGGCAGCAAACAGGACTGGGAACTGAGAGAGAAGGAGGAGCTGGAGTGGACAGAAAGCTGAACATGTCCTGTGTGGAGAAGTACTGAGAGAAGAGAAGGATCTGTAGTACAAGGGGATTAAGGTCCAAAGGACCCACTGTTATCAGATGCCCAGTATGAAACACAAAAGATGTGATTTTACCAAGTTATAACAGCCTGAAGCATAATTTTGGCTGAAGTCAAAAGGCTCTTTCCCAAAACCAATCCCATACAGCAGTCAGGAGTTAGCTCTGGTCAGGGACCACTCCTGGAAGATAACACAACCACCATTCTGTGGAGAATAAGACAGTATGAGATTGTGGGCTTGGGCTGTACAAGACAATTATCTCCAACATGCTTCATTTACTGCAATGGACCCAACCTTAATGTTCATTAAAGCACAGTTCCCACCAGCTTCTGCAGACAGGCTCCAAAGCAGGACTTGCAGTAGGAGATACCTATGAAAAGTTTGACCCAAGTATTTTGCCCACACAAGAACAAATGCAGCCCTGATGATGTCATAAAATATGTGTGTAATGCCTTATCGGGTTATGCTGTCAGGAATCCACCAATTGTGGCAAGTTACAAAAAGGACAAATTCAGGAGCTGGCTCCAGCTACTCTGCAGTTAAAGCCTGGTTAGGCCACATAGTGGAAAAGGTCAGAAAATATACAATTTAAAATCAAGAGATTAAAAGGACGATTGCTTGGGTGAAGGAACGGTGCTTTGATTGCATTTTAACACAGATCAGCATAGTGCTACACTAAAAGGCTGATTCAGGAGCACAAATGGCAAGTTCCTGCCAGCATTGTGGTATTTGCATGCAGAGAACAGTCCTGACATGGAAACGGTTATGGATTGAGCAAAGTGCATCTGCCATGTCCTTCCTCTTCTCTGAGGTGTGTAGTTCAGTGGGAGCTGTTGTAGGTACAGGAGCCGTGGATTGCCGGCCTTCAGATGTTTTCCTTAGGGTAGCCTTGAGGGTGTCACATGTAAGGGGTGTGTTCTGTCCTTGGCCCTTGGAGATACGCTCTGCCTGCTGGTGCCTGAGCTGGCTCTGAAGTTGCAGAGGGGATTTTCTGGAGTGGGAGAAAGGTAAGTCCTTTGGTTTCCTGTAGGATGCTATCTTCAAAGAGAAAGTGTACTTTCAGGATTTGGAGGAACAGAAGATGAAAGGCTCTTATATTGAGAGGTGTTAGTCATATGTGCAGGACAATTTCTGCTGTTGCCTGTTTGTTGCAGCCCTGGTTTCTGGTCTGGTTTTGTGGCTGCATGACAGCATTTGCAGCTGGATGTTGACAAGAAGACATTACTTCATACTTCTCAGCTCCTGTTTCAGTTTGTGAGTCCACATATCTTTTACTTCCCCATTTTCTGGTTTAATACAGCTCTCTGGGAGATTGCTACCAGAGTAATAAAAATCTCATATAAAAATTCCAACCTTCTTTCCCCCTCTCCCTGCTCCTTGCCAGGCCTCCTGTGTGGTGGAGAGGATCTTCCAAACCATCTCATCGCCCTGACGTGTTTCGCAGTTTAACAGTGGATAACTGAGAGCACTGGGAGCCAGAAGGGTGGCAAGGGGAAGAGAGCAGTAGGAGACTGAGCAGTTCACAAGGGGGTCCTGTGACAGAGCTCAGGGGTGAGCTCTTGAAGCACCTGGGCAGTGCCCCCGTTAGCCCAACACAGCCTGACAGCCCCGGACAGGGAGCCGCAATCCCCACAGCCTCCGTGAGTCTCTCCTGTCCTGTCGCGTTTGGCTTCTCACATTCAGAGCCACTCAGCTGTCAGAACAATTTAGTCTCTTGCCTACGCTCCATCTATAATTCATTAAGAAACCCAGAGAAGTGAAGCTGTTGACATTTCCCACTCTTTTCCCTTTGGAAGGCGTGGGCCGAGTGTTCTTTGCAGCAGGACGTGAATGAAACTGCTCTAAACCCAAAGCCAAGGGGAATGTGGTGGGAGAGGGACACGCTGCCATCTCCTGCTGGGACACCAAAGCGTGGCATCTGCCTATCACAAGCACATCCTTTACATGTACCACCATAAATTCAGGCAGGACTTTGCTCAGAAAATCCTGGCCGGATCCTGGACCTGAAGTGCACTGGGTCTTTTGGATGCTAATCTTCAAAGGTGTTTGGGTCTCACCCCAAACTTTTGCAGCAGCTTCCCCACCAGTTAAGATTTATGCTTCATGTGCTCTCCAGCATTGCAGCCTGGCTATCTGCTTCACTCCAGATACAGGTTTTTTGGAACCAAAATTGCATTCTCCTCATCATCACGTCAGCCTGAACTACCTCAGTTCTGCTTTATCCCTGCAACAGCCGCAAGCAAAAATAACACATTATTCACCATAAAAGTGTGGTTATGTAACAAAATATCTGTCATGAAACCACAAATACAATTGGGCATTTAAGTGCAATTTTGAGGAATGGCTATAGGCATCATTTATCATAGGGATTTCAATAATGTCAAATATTGATTTCTAAAAAGCAAGAAGTTCCCACATGAAGAAGAAATTTTATCCAATATAGTGTAGAGATTAGTTTTCTGAACTGGTAGTGACTTTGAAATGTGAATGCTGACTATTGTTTAAATTTTGCCATAGTTGAAATAAGCAGGTTTCTTACTCTCATGTTCTAGGCCTTTCTCTTGTTATTCTCTTTAAGAGTTCAGCATCCCCAACAACTTTTGGCAAAGTTCTGTGGAAAGGGTACAGTGGAAGAAATCTTCATCTTTAAAGGGTTGTCACACAGGAAAATAATTTTAAAAACCCCAAACAGTTCCATTGACACTGTTGTGTCTCAGCAGTGTGTGTCTGCAAGGTTGAACTATTTGAATCTGACAGACTTCCAGGGGTGGAGGAAGGACTGTTTTGAGCCTGGCAGATGAAGGGCCCCATGTGAACTCCATCTGTAGCAGCAGAGTTTGCACCAAACTCTGAAGCACCCTCGTAAGAGCCACAAATCCCAGACCCCAACAGAGAGATTCACCAGAGGGCAGCACGGTATCACTTTCTATTGTAAAAGCAGCAGTTAATCATTTCAGCTGTCAGAGAGCTCTTAGAAATTAGCTGCTTGTTGTTCCATCGTTAAGATTTCAATAAAGTTTCTCTCTAAAGCTAGCTTCTGGAGAATCTCCTAAATCCAAGGTCTTAAGCATTGATATTTTGTCCAGGCATTCACGTAGTGGAAGCAGAGGAAGTTCAGGCAGTTGTATGTTCAATGTATGTCTTTGCCAGGTTTCTGGCCAGGGCTGGTTGGGGCAGCTGATGGGTGCTGGTCCAGCTTCAAGCATTCCAGGAGCTCTCCTGTGTTAAAGGCACCAGCCTGGGTGAATATTATTTCAGCCTCATTTTTGGGAGGCATTAACCAGAAGGAGTAAGCCCTCTGATGTCACTACATGATAAGGGACCACAGAGGATGAATCTAGAGCCATAGAATCACAGAATGGCAATGGCGTGGGTTGGAAGGGACATTAAAGGTTCCAGGTCCAACTCACTTGCCAGGGCAGGGACACTTTTCACTAGACACAGTTGACTCAGAGCTCCATCCAAGCTGATGTTTAATACTTCCAGGGATGGGACATCCTCAGCTTCTCTGGGCAGCCTCAGAAAAAAAGTGCCTCACCACCCTCACTGTAAAAAAATTTCCTTCTGAGGTCTATCTAAACCTACTCTCAGTTTAAAGCCACTTCCCCTTGTTCTATCACTGCATGCCCTTTAAAAAAGTCCCTCACCAGTTTTCTTGTAGGTCGCCTTTAGGTAGTGGAAGGCTGAGATGGTTTTGTGTTATAATTGTATTTACTTCTGGTTGTCATGTATGCTGAGCAGACTCTCGATCCTTTAGCACTTATGGTAAACCCCTGCTGTTCAGAGAGCTAAGAGGAATCCCTGGTCACATTTTGCCTGCTCAGCTTCCTTCATTCAGGGCTTCACCTGTCATCAGTCTGTTCCTAGTTATTTCTCTGTTCTGTTTGCACAGGTGTCTGCAGCAGTCACCTCCTCTGGTTCAAGTGCCACTGTGCTTTTCTGTCCTTTTCTGACCTCCTTCTCTCAGCATATCATCAAAGCATTTTGGGCTGGTTTCCTGTAACTTAACTACATCTTCTGGCCTTGGTCATTCCCTTTGCTGCTTTGACTTCTGCCTGATGGGATGCCTCATGTGTAGCATCAGTCTTGTGCTTCACTCCTGACATGACACGACTGACTGTTTCTGATCTCACTCCTTTTGAAGTTCAGTCTGAGCTCCACCTGCTGCAGCTCTTCCCAGCACTTCCTAACTCTGTACTGAAGCCTTCAAAGACGCAGCTTTTCCTTGGGGCTGCTCCACATGTATCCTTAACTTTCCTTAGCTTAAATATTATCTTTATTTAAAGTCCTGGGATCTTAAGTATATCTATTTAGAACACTTTCCTTACAGTGTTAGCTTAAGTTACATTACTTAGTCTTCCGAGAGTATAGTACCCTTCTTCAGAGTAGATACAAAATTA
>QUSF01000001.1:41376831-41422565 GCA_003676055.1 Chloebia gouldiae | reverse complement strand
GTTCTTCCTGTCTGTTTAGGGGTTTGGAGAAGTTACACAATGTCTGGCTTTCTTGTTTCTTGCTCAAACTAAATATATTTAACTACACCTTGATACTGGTCTTTTCAGGATCAGCAACTTTTACCATCTTTTGTTCGTTTCTTCCCATTTCGACTTATATTCAATGCCATTATTGTCTAAAGGAAAAAGTTTTTTAAAAAAGCATTTATCCACTGTGGATAAATTAGTAAGGTTCTTCTTGGAAGGTGATCAGAAGTCTTCATGAAGGTGTTCATGATCCTGCATGGTTCAAATGAATGAATCTATTTCATGCAGGAACAGAAATCTTAGTTCTAAGAGCTACCCAAGGTACCCAGTCACATAATTTAGTTGTTATATGTAACCAAGTATCTTCACTGATTCACTAGATTTACTTTGATCTGAATGGCCTTTTTCTGGAAATAAATCTTATTTTCTTGTAAGATTTTAATAACAAAATGGTGATATGTTTTTGTATACAAGTATGATATTAGTAACTAATTGAATTTGTTTTTATAATATATAATAATGTTTTTATTTGTTTTCTTGCTGCAAAAGAATAAATATATGTTCATACATATTTCTTATACAAAAAAACCCTATAAAAATATATGCATTAAAATAAGTCATTAGTGGCTTTAGATATTGTCAATCTTATATTTGTGCAATTTTTTGAATCCTAAAATAGATCTGCTCATTTCTTAGCCATTGTATTCTATTTCAATTTTTATCAATCAAGCCAGGCTGAAAGCTTGTAAATAGGCTTTGCATAACCTGTTACCAAATTATGGAGAAATACATACTTTCAGCAGTGAAGAATCAATAACTTCTTTTTAATTTTGCCATGTCAACAATGCATTGCATTAAATATATGTGCAGAATTTTAGAATATATTGTATACCAAAACTTATATGTTACAAATAAGGTTTACCCAGGAGTCTTCCCCATGGGCTGCTGTGCTGTAGCAAAAGTTGTGTTTATTCAAGTTCTTTAAACCCACCCTGTTTACTTTGCTCTGTTGTTTTCTGAGACTCACGTGGGGAGAAGCTAAAAGAGAAAGTTCAGTATGTCACTCTCCACATATACTATTAAGAAAATAAGCATGTCACACAGAAATAAGACTGTATCTTATCTGCTGTGAGAAAGGTTTTTATGGTATTCCTTTCAAAGACTTACCTAGTTTTTTTTGTCACTGCACTTTAAGCCTTGAATCCCATGCAGGCAGGAGAGACTGAGAGGGAAGGAGGTGAATGCTTGCTTCAGCTCTCTTTTGTCTTGTTAACTTTGCAGAGGTTGTAGCTGATTTCAAAAGCTCACTTTTCAATGAAATTTGCAAATATAACCACAAAATAGATTACTCTGGCCCTCAAAGCAGATTTATAAATCTTCTCCTGAAAATCCAAGTACAGAGATGTCGTACTACCTTTTATTCATGTTGAGATTGTAGATAGGTAACAGCTTGTGTTAATATTTGACAAATCTGTTCTTTGTTACTGTCAGAAATGTAGCTGAATATCTCTTTGGCTGGCTGGCTTGTACTTGAAACTGGTTTTCATAAGATCTGGATTTGAAAATCTCTTCTGCCAGACTTGTAGCTGTCAGATTCATTATCTTCAAAATTTCTCTTAACCTCTGATGGTGTTTTTCTTTCTGTCTGCAGAAACAGAAGGTGCATGCTGCACAGATGTCAGTCTTCAAGGAGTAACTTCTTCAACCCCAAGTGATACCAGCTCCTGCTAGTACCATGGAGCTAGGGGGTGTTTTTTTAGGCACTGGACAGATCCATGTCATCCTGTGGGGAAGTTTGGCAGCCGTGACAACACTCTTGTTCCTCACCTTCCTCATCTTCCTTTGCTCCAGCTGCAATGGGTAAGGCTCCAGGGCTTAATGGTTCTTGATTCACTTTGGGCATAGCTTCATGTATAAATAGTGAGCAGAAAATACTGAGGACTGAGGTACAGAAATAAAAAAAAGGTAAACTTCAGTTTGAACAATTCTATTCATTCTAAAATCTAATTATATTTTTCCTTTGCTGTGAAGGAAATACACAATTGTGTTTATTCAGTGGTTTTATTAGGGTTTATTAGGGGTTTATTCCCCTGAGCAGAAGCCTGGAGCACAGGTAGACACACTGAGCGTTAGCAGATCACACCCTTAAACTGAAACTGAGAATATTAGGTGGGCTAAATAGGACAAAAAAAAAAAAGTCAAGGTAAAAAAGGAAAGGGAAGTGATTATGTACTTTCAGCTTTGCTGTGGCGATTCCTGAAGTATAGGGAATATAGTATTGATCCTGCTTTTCATGCGAAAGTGAGTAAGGATCAAACAGAGGTACTAATTAATGCCTTATACCTTATCCTTATTTTCTTCTCCATAAAAGGATTCCATTTCACCAATACAGGCACTTCTACTGACTTTGTTTATGCATGTTTCAAGGCTCCTTCATGCTTGTAAGCTGAGCCCTGCTGTCTGCACAGGGAAGCTGGGCAGCCTGCAGTCTGTCCATGGTGCTCTTCCAGGCCAGACCAGGCAGACCCTTCACTGGGAGGAGTGGGACTGCTGTGGTCCATATTGCTAGATTTTGTAAGTACAGCTGAATCAGCCAAATATATGGAGGGGCAAATTTCAGTAGAGCAGCAAAATCTGCAGTTTGGATGCATATGCCTATATGGAGCATGTGCTTTCACCCCTTCAGCCTTGAGAACATTGAGGAAATTGTGCAGCCATAAAATGCACTGTATTGGCATAGGATGTGTCTACAGTGGAAGGCTTTATTTTTCAGCAGGATGTATTTAATGCCCAGCATGCAAAAAACAGTTGTGGTCAAAAACAGGTCCCAAAGTTGGTTGAAACCCGAAAAAGCCTAAGTTAGAACATGTAATTGCAGGTGATTCAGGAAAAACACTTTCGTAAATTGTAAGTTGACACTTCAGTATCTTCTTATTGCCACAGTTTCCTGTGATATCTATGTTAAAAAATAGTAAAATTTTAAAAATTTTATTTAAAAGTAGAAAATATTCTTTAGCCCACAAAGATTGCACTTAGGTACCGTGTATTATCTTTAAGGGCTTTTCCAACTCAAATGATTCTCTAAGTCTGTGTTTTGTTTTGTAACACATTAATCTTTGAAACATCTCTAGAAAGGTGGGTCAAACCACTGAGTAATTTTTGCAGTTACAGAGATACATTGCCTGAAATATTCTGGTGATGTTTTTTAATAAATTCTTGTGTTGCTACTTTGGGCGTAATATCTTTTGTTTCAGGTCATTCTGTAGGGCAGGTTGTTTATGCATAAATATAATTGTGCAGAATTTCTTCCTGGCTTACTCTTCAAAAATGGACATAGAAAACTGAATAAAATTTGCTCTTTCTAAAATATCAGAGTCAGAAAAACTTCCAGAGAGGAAATTCAGCTTTTAACTTTCTCTGCTTTGCATTGGTGCATACTCACCTGCTGTTTTATTTCCCAGTTAGACAGAATTTTAACAGTTGCTAATGTGGAAGTACACTTCACTGCAGACTTTAGAAAAAGCAAAAATTTCATATTGTCAATATTTTCTTGCCTTTTTATTTGAATTTTCATCTAGGGGAAGGACTAACATTATTTTAAACTTACACTTTATTGCAGTATTTCTGAATAAGATGTATATTTCCCAAATGAAAAAAACTGGAAATGTGATCCATACTTAGACTCTTATGAAGGACCCAGGGAAGCAGGATTCCTTTAAAAATGTATGCCTCTGCTGCTCTAAAATTTGTATGCCTTTTTGTGAACCGCTTATACTTATTATCAAATTGACTAACATATTTAGTTATCTGGTTTTTTTTGGCCTTTTCTAATTCCTCATAGGATGCACACTTTCTACTGACACAATTTAAGGGACTCCCCAAGTAGTCTGTAAACAGAATGTGTATTTGAGAATTTCAGATATGATTAAATTGAAGAAAAATATTTTTATTATCATACAATCATAGAATGGCCTGGGTTGGAAGGGACTTTAAATCATCTAGTTCCCTGCCAAGGATGGGGCATCCACCAGTAGTTGCTTCTTGGAGCAATTTGTTTCAGTGTCTCACCACCCTCACAGTAAAGAATTTTTTCCTAATATTTAATTTAAACCTACTCCCTTTCAGTTTGAAGCTGTTCCCCCATGTCCTGTCTCTGCATAATTATTTACATTAATGTAATTATCATCAGTCACTTCTCACTGTGATCTTACGCTGAGTGACAAGAAGGCTTTTGTGTCTTTGTTGTATCTCTTCAGTTGTGTTTAGCACCATTCTGCCTCACTGCCTCAATAGGGTTTTTACACAGAGGTCATAAAAATTCCTGTAATAATTTTCAGTTTTTCCATTTTCAATATTATTGTGAATCATAGTTCTGTTCCCGGCAGGAGTGCAAGGTCTATGAATGATTGGTACTTGTATATTAGGATAATTTTTAGTAAAAATTCATGTGTCTTTTTCATTAAGGGAAAAGAAGGCAAAAAATCAGAATGGAGATCATGAAAATCTGATGAATGTGGTAAGTATTTATTTCTGTCAGCTTTTGTCTGTCTTGCGGTTGGTTTGTACCAAGCTCCTTGCAAAATACAACAGATTAGAAAATTGCTCAGGAATTTTGAGATGGTTGAGAATGGGAAACTAAAAGTTGCAGAACAGAAGAGGAGGAAAACTTGTGTAGATCCTGATAATCTGCACTTTTTCTGCCACCACTGTACTCCAGCCTTTCTTTCACTCCACTTGCAGCGTACATTGCAGGGTACAAAGGGCAGTGTACCCTTTGTCAGCTGCTGTCTTCTCACAGGTTAAAGCCATAGTAATGTCTATTACCATAAAGCTTGAACAGGACATCACTCTGGACATCTTTGCATGTATTTTTTTTTTAACATCTGTAAATGCAGGCACTTAAATCCTTTCATCTAGCCGGCATGGTTTGCATCTCCTGCCAATAATGCCTGTGGGTCAGAGCTCTGGAGATGAGAATGAAACGCGTCGCGTGTGTGCTCATGTGGAGGTTTATTCTGATCCCGCGGTCACTGATCTGTGTTGCAGCCTTCCGAGAAGGAGGTTTTCAGCCACTCCATCACCAGCTCGGTCACGGAGCCTCCCCCGAACAGTGAACAGAACGGAGCCCTCAGCAATGGTGAGGGTGAGTAGTGGCGGCCCCTGCGTGTGGGATGAGCAGCGGCACCGTCCCGGTGCTCACAGCTCCCACCCCAGCTGCTCCCTGGTGATCCCTTGGGTTTCTAGCCAGCAGCTTCCCAAGCACACAGGAAAACCATTTGTCAGAATACTCTGGGCACCTCTGCAGGTCTGACACCAGATCACACAGAACTTACAACCAAGTTTAAAAATGCCATGGAGTCGTTTGCCTTGCTGGGAAGTCAGTGGAGGTGATCATCTCATGGAGATTCAGGTGGTTTAGGCTGCATCCCTGCATCTCCACTCCTGGGTGTGCTCTGGCACAGCCCTATGCCCCTGCTCCCAGTCCTCCATGCCAGCCAACACTGGGAGGTGCTGAGGTCCTCTCCTGGCTGCCAGGTCTGGGTCACCAAGCCATACCTGCAGATTGACCAGGCCATCAGGCAGAGAATGGGACCTTCCCTAATCTTGGTGAGCTATGGAACTGGGATAAAACCAGAAGATGAAGCTGCACCTTTGAGTTTCAAAAGTGCTTCAGGAGGCTGTGGAAATATTTCGGGTCCTCCTCCAGGATTACAGCTTTGGATCACAGTCTTGTGCTGTGCTGTCACTTATATTTTTATATTCTAGAAAACAGGCAACAAAAATAGGCTTCCTTTTTTTTTCTTAGTCTTTACTTTGCTGAACACTCAAAATGATTCACCCTGAAGTATCACTGGAAAATATTTTACTCAGCTGTACCTAAAAATAAACTCACTCTCAGCTCAGAGCCACTGAGGGCCAAGTATTGTCTTCACACTAACACCAACACCAGGGACTGCACTTCAGCTTACAGCTCTCTCCTCATCTCCTGCAACCAGAGGCTAAGCTATTCAGACTTTACCCCTTAGAGACAAGCATCCACAGTAATTTTTTATCTTTGGTTTTGCAGCTAATTGCTGTTCCCATCCATTGGCTTGTTGTGTATGTAGGTGTGTGGTTCCCTGAGGGACTTGATGTGCAGAGCAAAGCCCTGCAGAATGGAAATATTTCTCTCTGCCATGAGTCACCACATGTGCAGCTGTCAGAGCTGCTGCTAAAAAGTGTGCTGTCAACCAGCAGACAGTTTTCAGACTGTCTGATACTATACTCAACTTACGCCCTGCATAACAGCCCTTCTGAATAACAGGAACCCCTGTGCTTTATTTTCTTACTTATACTTTATGCACTTTTTATTAATAATTCTTTTTATTACTGTTTCTGCTAGCTTTTTAAGCAGAGGCAAGGCTATGGAAGAAGAACCATCAAATGCTGTGTTTTTTTCCTTTACCCAACCTGCCAGCATTGTCTTATCTATGCCAACCCTTCAGCTACACCAACCCCTTCTGTGCTACCACCCATAATCACAAAAATACAAAAAACTTAAGCTCTCATTGCTTTTGGTTATCCCCTCCAGCCTCAATGGGTTGTGCTTTCTGGGTTCTGTAAGGGTGCTCAGCACAGCACAGAAATCCCTAGAATCAAAGACCAGAAAGGCCAAACTCCCATCTCCCTTTCAGACAGTGATTATCATCTTACACCTCCCATTCTGTCCTGAGTTTGGCAGTCAGGGTATGGCTCCCTGCAGGTGCTGATTGTGTCTGCATGCCCTGAACACAAGGGGAAGCAATGTCCATGGCAACCACCAAATCAAGGGCACTGATTGCTTTGGCAACGCTTCTGTCACCATGTCAAACACACTGAAGGACACAGAAGAATGGGTTGCTTTGGTTGAGATAGTACCTTAGGAACTGTACTAGGAAAAGTAAAGCTGTTCAGAAGTGATTTTTTTAAAGAAAAAGTGTGAAGTAAAGGCACCTACCATGCTTGAAACATGCTTGTATATGCCCATGAATGCATGGAAATGTCCCACGTGTGGTGTAAGATGAGAAGTCCCATACATTTCAGTCCCTAATACCCCCTAGTGACAATGGCATGTAGCCCTCTTTTGGGACCTGAAAGAACATGTTCTGCCTGACACTACCTTCTGAAGTCTAGTCTTCTCTCTTGTGCATATGGCCAGCTCGTTAGTAGGTTGTCAACCAACATTATGTGCTGCGAGACTAAGAGAAGGATGGCTCAGCCCTCGGTGAGGAGCTTCTGCTGTAGTGTGCAGGGAGGGCTGAGAGAAGTGTAATCCCAACGAGAATTGGGCCAGCATGTTAAGCAAGCTGAACGATGGCAGGGAGGAAGAAGGAACACTTTTCCGTTTGATTCCAGAGAATGGGGAAATGCAAAGAGGAAAATCTAATGAGGATTTTTTTTTAAGGCACTTGGTTTGAGGCCTCCCACCTGTTTCCCATCTGAGACTACTGAGCACTCTGTAATCATTCAGTGAAATTGAGTACAAGGCAGCTGGATATCCATGCACAGCTAACCTCCCACCTCCTGTTCTGACAGTGAATGCTGTTGCCATATAATGTGACTTGGGGGTGTACAGACTATTTTAGATGTTGTGAGAAAGATATTTTACCAGTAGAGTAAAGGAATTTTACCAGTAGGCAGCAATGTCTGTAAATGAAACCCTTTGATAAGCAAAAAGCATGCTAATCACTAGGCATTTCCAGGCATTAGTATAATTTATCCTTTCCAGCATGTCACAAAAACAAAGTGATGTAGAGAGCAAAGTGATGTAAATCACACCTCTTAGTTATGCCTTTGTTTGTAATACTTCTCTGTAATTTTCTTTAGTTCTTTCTGAGGACAGTACAGCTGCCTGTATCCAGCCTTATGAAGAAGTACAGACATCTGATCTATTAGATCAACAGGATAGTCTTGGAAAGTCTATAAAATGTCACCAGAGCCGGGAACTACCCAGTATTCCCCCTAACAACCCCATGGAAACTATAATCTCATCTAGAAATGCAGAAAATGATCAAGGTCTTGGAATGGAAGGGCCTTATGAAGTCTTGAAAGACAGCTCCTCTCAGGAGAACATAGTTGAAGACTGCTTGTATGAAACTGTGAAGGAAATTAAAGATGTTGGAGCAGTAGTCAGCATGGAAGGGAACTCTAACAGCAAATCAAAGGCTTCACTGACAGTTTCTGAAGGTCAGAATCAGATTCCTGAGAACAGAATTGAGTCAGCAGAATATGCATCTGTTGACCGAAATAAGAAGAGTCGTCAGAGTGCAAATTCAGAAAGTCCTCTTGACAACATACCAGATGTAGAGGATGAGCTTCCCCCTCCAGTACCTATGAAACTTCTTGACGAAAATGAAAATGTGCAAGAAAAAGAAGTCGAAGAAGTGACAGAAGGAGCGAGTAAACCAGAAAAGGTAAATACTGCAATTATTTGTTCTCATCAAACAGCCAGATAATGATGGAGAACATATGGGTGGGAGAGGATTTTATTTTTCAGTAATAAAACATACCAAGAAAGAAATCCCACTTAGATGAAGCAAGACTGTAAATGGAAATATGATGATGTATAGTAGAATCTTTGCATTAGCGGTATATGCTCATTCTGTTGCTGCCTGTATTTTTGATTGCAGCTATGCACTACATAAGGCTTTTCTCAGATATTATCCAGAAATTGCATAGGAGGTTTCTGCTTCTCTATTTGATGTATTATACTTGTGGAAGCTATTACACAGGGACAGTATCTCTGTCACCATCTATATGTTGTTCTGTAGCCCCCTCTTCTTTTTTTTTCTAATGAAACTGCAACTTACAAAAAGGAGAGGGGGGCATCCTTGGTGGATGTCCTTACTTTAGATGTGCCTGTTTCAATGGGCCACCTTGAGTTATCTGTGCAAGTGTTAGGCACTCACTTTGTCTTTTGCTGTAGGAGGAAGGGATAGAAAGAGAGAGATTGCAGCTGTATGCTTTTTGCAGCTGTACATATTTGTCAAATTCTGTATATCACATATAAACAGAGTGTAAGGAATTTCTAAGTGCTGAAATCACAGCCAAAAGTTAAGTTTTCTCAGCAACTTATGCTTCCTCCCTAGGAACAAGTTGTGGTGCTTTCCTTGAAATATAGAATTATTACATTTTCAACAGTTTATTTTCGCATTTGTAGTTTTTTATTGGAAGTCATTTTAAGGATGCTTTCAGATCATAGCGGAGACGTTTCATAAAATGTTGAGTTTGCATTTTTCAGAATGTTTAGATAACTTCTTATTAATTGGAATGAAAGAACTGTAGGTTTAGCAGATTATTGGTGTCTGAGTCATCAAATATTAGGTAGGTATTGATGAAAATTTCAAAAAAATTCCTAAGATGCAATGTGACTTTTTAATGTAAACATCTGCATAAAAAATCACAGCAGAGCTGAGGTATTGTTACTTGTTTCTGGTTGTTGTCTTTTTTGAAGAATTTCAGTAATCCAGGAAGAAGGCAGAAGAGTATCCTGTTAAATAAATAACAAACCATATAACTTGTAAAACACAATATAGTCCAAATAAATAAACTGAAGACTTCTTGCAGTATAAAAATTGTTCAGCTAGACTCTTCAGTGCATGTTTTTACAACAATGATCTCATTAAGTAAAAAATTAAGATGTGACTGTCAACAATAACCCAGCACCATTCCCCTCTCCCACATTCCAGCCATAAGTAATTTCTAATTAAACTTTTAGATAAACAGCTTAGTGTAACAGTGACATTTTTCCTACTAGGTGAGAAAAGACTAGCAGAAAGTAATTGTATTTCCCAGGAACCGATACAAAGGAAAAGCCTTTGCTGCTCTGTAGCTCCCCAGCACACCGTGTATGCACTGTCAGTAACTGCCAGGAGTGGGAATTGATTAAAATGGTTCAGGTTTTGAAGGATTAATCAAGAGATGACACATGCAGTCCCCTAAGTGCCAGAAAAAAAGTGTTTGTCTAATTAAAATTTATTCAGAGCTGAAGCCACCCTGAGTTAAATCTTGGGCAGCATCAGATCATTGCCGTGCTCGCTGCTGGGTACATGCATTATGCATCGAGGTGTGTGCCTGTCCTGTCCTTGAGAGCTACAGCTGCAGCAGAGCTGGAGATGGTAATTGATGGAATACATAAATGTCATTATTGCTGGCATTGTGTGGGGAGGGGGCTGTGGGATTGTTTTTCTGTTGTGATGATGATAGTTTTTCCCTGTATTTTGCTGCTTCAAGCAATGCAGAGCAATGCCTGTTTTTTTCAATGTGGCAACCAAAACCAAGATGTTCATGGAAATGTATGTTACACTAATAACTCTTTTAGGTAGACCTCTTAGGTGTTTCTGGTTTTGCTTCCTCTTCTATGAGTCTACTTAGCTGCTTTGTTTAGCATGACATCTGTATCCCAAACTCTTCAACCTCTGCCCTGGGCCTGATGAAGACAGAGGTTGTGTGTACATCATGCAAGTCTCCCTCCCTATAATGAGGGCACAAAGAAGGGACGGGCAGGAAGGCACCTGTGTAACCAAGGCTTGTACCTGCCAACAGGTAAAAGGAGAGAACAGCCTGTGTCCAAGCTGTTACAGTCTCACCATCTAAAAGAGGGTGGGATCCCAGCCTATGCCAGTCCCTGAAGCATTCCAGTCTAGGAGACAACTAGATGGACCAAGCCAGAGACCATTCCTGTATGTAACAGCATGAAAACAACAAAGCATCCTTTTAAGAGCCAGGTGTGAAGCAATGGATGAAAATTTACCTCAACTGGTTTTTGGCTGTGACCCAGCCAAATCCTTTGGAAAGACTTGATGATGAAAGAAACCTTTAATATCATGAGGCCTCTTATAGGCCTCTATCACCTCCAAAACCTTGAACATCATTCTTCTAATAATACTGAAAAAGCAGAATAGATTTCTTTAGTTCTTTCTTTTATTTCAAAAGGAAGTATGGATTCTTTTTTCATCCCGGTCTTTCCAGAGTGATCACTGGTAGAAATGGTATCTATGTGTCCATTTGGCTGCTGCCATCTGATTTCAGCCTTGCATAGGCTGGGAATGGGCAAAGCATCTCTTATAAATGCACCAGAGGAGAAAGTTCTTGTTCTTTTGCCCAAGTCAGGAGCAGCAGCTGAGCCAAAGAGCAAAATATCAAGTGCTGTGTAGGAAGGAAAGGAAAGTGGAAGGCAAATAAGGACACATGTTGTTTGCGTTGCTACTGTTGAGGTTTCAGCATAGTTTAAAATGTTGCTAGGTACAAAATGTTTAGGAGCAAGTGGGATTTAAGTTTCCAAGATAACAATACCCTCCAAAACGGATGTGTCACAAGCTTCACATTTAGAAGAAAGAATGCTGTATCAGGGAAACAGCACAGGATGGCAAACACCCTGGGGTATTTATCCGTACTTGAGTGGGAAACTGTAGAAGGGGTCCTGACACATGGTGCTTATAGACACACTGTTGACAGAAAAAACACTGAAGAATCTTATGAGCACATGCTTGTTTTAATGTGCGAGGATGAAATCAGTAGCTTACTCCCCAGCACAAAAAGATGCAGATAGGAAAGACTAAACTAAGTTGCTGTAGTGAAGCAGATCTAATACAAGGCCAAAATACACTTGAATTTTTCCTTTTTCTTTCGCTTATTCTTTTTTGGTTGGTTGTTGGTTTTTTTAAGAGTAAACAAACCAGAGTTAAAGAGCACTGTTCTCCAATCAGTGAGAAAGAAGTGAGGGAGTTTGTCAGTGTGAGGGAAGCTCTTCAGGTGCAGCAGGCAGAACTTCAGTGTGTTTTGGGCCAGGGTCTGTCAGAAGAGCCCAGAAACCTGAAGTTTGGTATTTACCAGAAGTAAAAACAACAAGAAAATGGAAGGAGGAAAGAATCTATCACAATGATCCTCTGATTAAAAAAAAAAAAAAAAAAAAAAAAAAAAAGAAAACAAGTTGTGTGCCTGGAAGTGGTTATTTTATTGACTGTGCTAAAAGTAGCTCTAGTCCTCCATGTTGGCTTGCCTTGGAGGAGGTATGAAGTATTTTACTTGGAGAAGTTGTTTGAAAGTCCAAAATACAGCCTTTTACAGTGCTAAAGGCTCCCTCTGAATCACCGTGGAGCAGGAGTCCAGCAAAGCCTTCTTGGCCCAGGGAGGAGGCATCCCACAGCTGCTCTGTAGCAGCTGTGTTGCTGTAAAGGTCCAAAGGTATTTTTCATAAGAGCAAAATGCTTTTCCCCTGATTTTTCATTACCTGTTTTACACAGAACATTTTATATGCTTGAAATTAGACTTGATACCAAACCTAGCCCTCCATCCTTCAGTGACTCTGCTGTGTGACCTGGCTCCAGCTCAGGGTGGGCTGCAGCAGGTCTGAGTGCTTGCGAGGCCAGGCTGCTGAGCACCTCTGCACAGGGACGCATTCCAGGGGTGGAGGACACAGTGCTCCCATGCAGCACGTCCAGGATCTGCAGAATAAAGGGTAACAATCATCCAGAAGGTGTCAGCTGAGTATTGTTCTTTGGTCATCTAAACGTGTATCTGAAAATCCTGTGAAAGGGCAACTGGTGTACTCCAAGAGCTGACTTCGAATTGTTCAGAAGCCTTAGCAGATACTTCATAAGAGGTGTAAAGGAGGGATACAGTGGTGCAGTGCTTATTTTAACCATTACATTATTTTTACCCTTTTCAGGTCAGGACAAGAGCAGATACATTGAAAAGCTTTGCTAACCTCAGGGCTGTTCTCTCCAGAGAAGCACTCTGAATAGTGGGGGTACTAGCTATGTAAAATTGAACGTGAGAGCAAATGATCATAAAATATAATGTATTGATTATAATGGGAAGGTTTTGTTACAGATTTCACACTGTTGATGGGTAATGAGCCTTTTATTTTCTTTCTTTCTTCCTTTTTTACAGAGGCTTAGTTCAGTGTCTTACAAGTCTCGAGAGGAAGATCCATCTCTTACAGAAGATGAGGTAGGTTTCTTGCACGAAATTCAGTAACTAACCAGAGACCAATTTTTAGGCAGAAATTAGCATAAGCTCTGCATGATTAAGCAGAACCTAAGAAAGGCGAAACTTATGTGAAAGAAAAATGAAAGCCCAAGGTTCTCTGCACAGTTTCTATTGCTACATTCCTAAAATCTGAAGTATTCTAACATATGGCTGTATCAAGCCCATAGGTTAAAAATGGTGCCAGAAAATAACAGGAGGCCATAATTACTTGATTGTTAGGGTAATTTCTTGATTTGGGTAACAAAACCTTCTCAAGAAGAATAACTAGCAGAAACATATGTTCCACCTTCCCCGTGCAAAGTGTTTGAGGCTCTGGGAAGTAAACTGAAGCACAATAAAAGCACTGGAATATAAACTGTTCTTTAAAATGTTTCTTAGTCAGATAAATGGAGAAGAGTTAAACAAAGGTAAAAGTTAAACATAAATAAGGCTGTTTGTGATCATCTCCAGTATACCCATGCCATTTATAAATATGTTCTCTGGACATAAAATTAAACACAAACTTGACAATGAACTAAGTGAGCTAATGCCTTCTGCTGGGAGAAGCATTCCCAGCCATTAATGAATAACCTGATCTTGAAGTGGGTTAATGTAATCTAATACTGAGAAGAGCTGAAGTACAGATGAGCAGAAAAGCCATTTTTTGTTAGCTGAAATCAGTAAAAAGTAAGAAATTCTGCCATCTCCAAGTTGATGTCCCTCTAAAATGAACAAATAAACAAAAACCAACCAGCCCCAAAAATTCCAAACCAAACCAGACCAAAACCAAAAAACCCCCAAACCAATCAACCAACCAGCCAACCAACCAACCAACCAACCCCAGCCCCACACAAACACACACACACACGAAAAAAAAATCCCATTATTATCAGAAGTGTTCTGGTTTGTCTGCTTCAGTCTGTGTTGCCTAATGGTAAAGGATATTTTCATGCTAATCTACTCTTTTAACTGTATTGATACAAACCCAGAATGGCTTTGCATGTTTGGGAAAGACTTTAAATGTAATAGAAGAGCTATGTTGCATTGTGATGTTGGATACCAGAGAAGCTGTGCAGGGAATTTCAGCCATCTGTCTTGTGCAAGGACTAGTATCCATTTGGCTTGGGAGAGGGAATTAAGACTGATTCCTGTGCTTGGCAACAGCCTGGGAAATCCCTGAGCAGAGAGACATGAGTGGATGTAGGCTTCTCCCCGCCTTTTCATGAAGGGCCCCTTTCATGCACTTATTGAAGTGTACCACCTCACCAGATGAAATTTTTAGTTAGGAAGTAAATGCTGTCTCCCTTTCTGCTGTTTACAGCTGAGAGGTTTCAGTCTCCAGTCTAAAGTTCACATACTCAGTGCTTGAGAAGCAGCTCTTCTTTGTAGGCAAAGTGTAGTCAATGGAGCAGACCTTGCATATCAGTATTGGTGCTACTTGCTATTATCTGGTGTGAGAAATTTAACTACAGATTTTTAATGTTGTCTTCACATGTGTTGGTGCCTATTTAGTCCTGCCTATAAAAACAATTAACTATTCTTCTACTGCAGTGTCTCTAAAAGCAGAAAAGTTGCCACTACCATTAAAAATAGTAATAATAATTTTTTAAACCCTAAGGATCAGACAGCATCCTTCATTACAGTAGTTCAATCTGATCCTCCCTTTGATGCTTTTCTCCCTGTTGAGTCGAAATTGACTCCAGGACCATATTAAAACTTGCAAGAGCTCCTGCTCACAAAGCCATTCCCTTTTTCCCAGTTCTAATTTTCTCACCAGGGTTTTATATTCAAGGAATTTTACGTTTTTAAACTTCTTTTATAAAGCATTCTTTTTTTGAAAGAAAACCAATCTATAAATACATGCCAGAAAAGGAAGGATTTGTAAGAAATAGGTGGGGGTTCTTTTCCCCAAGGAAAAAAATCATCTTCTTTTAGAATAGATATCTTTTTATCAGAAGATCCCATCTTTTCTTAAATAACCAAGATCCTTGTAGTACAAGGGTACAGACTGCTGCACAAGCTTTATGCATGCTCCATACTCAGCAGGTGTCTCCTTTTCCTAGATCTCAGCCATGTACTCATCGGTGAGTAAGCCGGGACAGGCCATCAAGGCACTGGATTCTCCTTACACCTGCATTCAAGAAATTGCATCTCAGAGGTCCCCGTCTGTTTGCAGTGGCCTCTATGCAAGTGTGAAGGACTTTGAAAACACCCTAAATTCTACCACTGTGCCTCAGTCAGTGGACAGACCAAACGGGGAGCTGGAGCCGGACTATGAAGCTATCCAGTCAGTGAGCCAAGAGGAAGACAGGACCTTGTCCATTCCTAACATAAACCACACTGCTCCTTCAGGAGAGAACGACTACGAGAGCATAGGGGACTTGCAGCACCACAGGGAGTTCACCAGACTTTAACCACTCTGGCAGCAGATTTCCCCGCTGTTATTTTCAAAGGACAAGTGAAACGTGGAGAGGGAAGTGCTTTTCCTGTGGAACACAAGTTGTGAAGAAGCAATGTACGTTTCAGCCAGGGTGTGATACCTGCTGGTTTTTCTGGGTGGTGGATCAAGGCTCATGGGAAAGGGTACGTCAGGTCAGAAAGATGACCAGGACAACGTAAAGATTTCTTTATTATTATTATTAGCTCCAAGGCAAACGTAATTTGGGAAGGAGTGCCATGCTTGTTGTCCTGGTAAGATTATGTACCAAAAAGACTACCTTTACACAAAACTAGCTTCTCATTTTAAGAGATTATTTTATGTAATTTTCTTCAATGTGTTTTTCAAGCCTAATTTTTCATTCAAGTTTTGGCATCCACAATGTTGAGCAAACCATGGAAAATTGTACCTCAACTCAGACTTACTTTGCAGGGCTGGGGAAGATGCACTCACTTCTGTGTCTTTTGGGGAGCTCTGTCCACATTCACTGCAACTAAAGTGCAAACAACAGGAGTTCACAAGGGACCGACTCCAAATGTACTTGAATTAATTCTGCTGGCTTTTACTTTTTTTCTTTTTTTTTTTAATGTCAAGGGCTGTGGAATGTGACTTGCAGTATTTGAGATGTGTACTGGTACTTGTAGGGATTTTGTTTGATTATTTGTGAAATCCCCCTTTAAAGTGGCAGTGGTCACCCTTAGCATTCTTGCACTGTTTCCCTCAAATGGACATAAACACCTACACATACACACCCAAGATCATTGTCATGTTGCAAAAATTGTGCAAATGAATGCATTGGCATTATGTGTAGTCTAACCTTAGTAGTGTTGAGTACTTTTTTTTGCAGAATTTTGCCCTTTTTAAAGACTTAAATATTTTAATATTTGTCTAGTTTCTTATATAGGAAAAATTATGTACCGTATTGAATGAGTAATACTTGTATTTTTTTACAACATATTTTTCATCACAGTTTTTGTAGATTAACTTACTGGGGTTTGTAACAGGAGAAATCCCATTCTTTATTTGGGCTTTATTTGGTTTTGGTTGGTTTTTTCTTATTTTTTTTTCCTGTTTCAAAAGTAGATAAATGAAAATTGCTTTGGGGTTGTTTTGTTGGCTTTTTCTGTCTCCTTGAGCAGGGAAATGGATCATGCCTTGCTGTTTTTAAGCTGAAACCATGGAGTCTATGTAAAAGAACACTGCCAAAGGGCAAAAAAGAGGCAAGAGACAGTGGGATTTAGTCAGGCATAGCCACTGGTCCTCTTTGTTCATCTGCTAAAAGGAACAGGAGGGCAGCCAAGACCTACTTGGGCCTCTGACAAACAGTTTGAAAGCCACTGGCTTTTCAAAAATGCCGCGTTATTCTGTAACTGTGAAAAACAAAGTACAGTGCTTGGATGAAATAAGCAGGTACTGGATTGGTACCTTTTTCCTTCAAGAATAATACAGTAAATATTACAATGGTACAAGAATAGTCCAACAGGAAAGAACTAGCATTGTGTGACATGCATGTGCACATATCCCAATGTATATAAGCATACACTTGTAATTTGGACACAAGTATAGGTTATAGTGCAAGCTTGGCAACACTCACATACGTAATATCTGGCATGTGCTTGAAGAGCAGTTTATTTTTAATTCAAAATAAACAATACATAAACTGAGGTTGGCTTATTCTGTAGTAAACAGAACAGGTTTACTTTCAGCTCAGTTGGTACTGGGTTTTGAAGGTTGAGCCCTTCTCAGATCCTTGGTCAGTTCTCAACATGACTTGGTACTATAAAGAGCAAACATAGATCTGGATACACACATTTATTAGAAATAGCTTAGTAACTGAGAGAAGTGTGCTGATTTACAGGCTTTGCCTGCAAGTAGTACAGCTCTGAGGAGCAATGCAATTGTGCAGTCAACCTCTGCCCACGGGGTGGTTCAAACTCCGTGGATCCTGACCTTGTGCAACAGTGCAGCACACTTGATCTATGACTCTCTTCCTTGGAGGAGAAGCAGTTCAGACCACTCTACATCCATCCTGTTCTTGACCATGCTGCCATGTTTTTGACAGCTGCAGCAAACCCTTTGCTTCCACTTCAGTGCTTTTTAAGGATGACTGTGGTTCTGCTTTCTGGAGTTTTTCCCTTTATAAAAATTCTTATTTCTGTTTCCTTGAATGTTCTGTTCACCTTTGAATGTTCTCTCATTCTACTTCACACCGTTTAAGGCCAAAGATAAGATGCACCATGTTACAGAAGATTTGTTATGCTAAGTCTGGAGAATTTCTTTAGTCTTTAACTATGTGTTTGCTGTCTGTTCCTTGCTCAGGGGTACCAGTTTATATATGTAGTCCTCAGTCTGACTCCTGCAGCTTAGTGGCAGGCATACCTCAACTCCTGAAATTCCCAAATACATCTCAAGATGTAGTTATCCCTTTACATGGATGACTGCTTTTGGAGAAACAGTAAGAACACAAGGTTTGTCAGGCTTACTAGATTCAATTTCAAGACCAATTCAAAGATATCTTGAGACAATACCAGTTTATAGCAAAGAATAGCACTGAATTCTTGATTGTAAATTTTAAGGTGCAAAAGAAGAAAATCAAACATCACTGTAGGAATACCCCCCATTGAGATCAGCAGGTCAAAGGATGGTGCAGGACTGTCCAGTCATTCTGTTGTCTTTCTTAACCAGATCAGAAATGTTGCTTTGTAGGAAGGAACACAAGTCCTTCTGTTCTTTCTTCTGTTCTGACAACTGCTCCTAAGACCCCCTATACTTCCCTTTTACACAATGAAAGAAAAATTTTCCTCCCCCTCTCTTTTTTCTTTGGTTTCTGTTTTTAACCTGTCTCATTCAGCCTTGCACTGGGAGCTGGTACCATGTCTGCAGACCTGTGGCAGTGGCACATTCCTTCCTGTTTAAATTACTTTCAGGCTGGTCACAACCTTTTAGTGGTCCATCAGACCTCAGTCTCATGAAGAAGTAGTTCACATATTGGATTGCTGCTTTTGGGATGTGTACCTGTCCTCAGCCTTGAGACCCACACACACTGGACTTAAAGCTGCAAAAAAGAATTACCCTCCTGAACAAGGATGCCTGGGGGAGTCCATAACTCCCCTGCAATCTCTATCATGTAGTCTAATGCTAAAGGAAAATGTTTTAGAATTCAGTCCAAGTTTGGTAAGTGAGTATTTACACTTGTTGACAAAGAATCAAGGTACTGGTTTAGTTCTCTCTTCCCAGAAGTAACACCTGTTCCTTTATGGCTGTTGTCAATGCTTCCTTTTCATTAATATATTTGAGAAAGATTTTTTTCCAGCAGTAATCCCCAAAGAGATTAATCTGACTGTGTAGAAAAGGGAGTCTCTTCTACTTGTCTCTTTACTGCTCTTTTTAAGTCTTTCACCATATCCCTAAATAAATGTCAACATCCAAAATGAAGTATTTGTTACCTGGTGATGTTTTCTGGGGAAGCTTCATAGTCTGTTCCTTTGCCTCCTTTTTTTGGCACAACTGTACAGTAAAATCTCACATCAAATTGCCACACTAAGGCCAACAGAAGCTGTAATGTGTATATAACTGCACTAGTGAAAAGGTCTTTTTGATTTCCCTCTGGGAGCTGGTAGAAAATAGGAAATGCAGTTCAGACATCTCTTCATGAATCTTGTCTTCCATGACAGCTGTTCTTACCACACACCTAAACCAGTGCTAATCCAATATGTAAACCAGTCATCCAGTTCTACCATGAGTGTAGAATAACTTTCTCAGTCACAGAGAGAAATAAATTCTTTGCAGATACCTGTAGCATGGGCATGTACCTAATTACCACAGTTAGATCAGTTATAGTGCCTTTTCTACTAAGCAGCTAATACTTCCATATTCTCTTCCATACTGTATGTGTTTAATTCAAAAGTACAAAGGGACAACCCCAACGTTTACTTGTCTCAACGTGGAAACATCTTTACACATTTAATGTACTGGACCTCAGTTAGCCCTACAATAGCAATAGTCACTCTCAAACACTAAACAGTCACTCACATCCACTAAAAAGCCCAGTAATGTAGCTATGATGACTAAGCTTTGCAATAAGAATTACCAGTCTTCTTTTGAAGAACATAGGTTTTACAATAGCGAGCATTCAGGGAGGTGGTGTTCATGTCAACTGTGAACAATTTGTTGCTTCAGTCTTTCTATTAATATAAATTGCAGGCTTGCTTACATGTAGCAGGATCCGTGGAGTGAGGGATGAGTAGGTGTGGGGATTCATTGTTGTAAGTAACCCAGAATTGGGTCATCCCCATAGTTTCAACTGGCTGATGAGCAGCTGCCTTTTCTCCAAGCCCTCATCTATTGTGCCTTCAAGGAATCTATCCTGTGGGGCTGCATGCTTCTCCATGGCTCCCTGAACAGCTCCTGTCCGCTGTTTTGAACACAATTCCGTATACGCGGTGCTCTCAGTTCAACCTTTCAATGGTGCTTTTATAAGATGCTGGATAAATGGTTTGCATGTGTAAAGCTGTGACACAGAATGCTCTCTCTGGCATTGTCTGCTTTCCAGAACTTCACGTTACCTGTGCTGCTCTTGACTACAAAAGCTGACAGTGCTGCCCTGTCTCTTGCTCATCTCAGCGCAGCCAGGGTGGAGCCACCACATGTGACAGCCCTGCCTAGGCTGGGACACGAGTGTTTAAAGCAGCCATTCAGGCCAGGTGACTTGGCTTGGAAGCAGCTGGAGACAGGACTCTCATCTGTGCACTGTGGGACTGGAAACATCATAGCCCAGCTCAAGGACTTTATTTCTGTCTCCTGTTGTACATATACATTTGTTTGCCACGTGACTGTAAGAAATCTGTTTCTGTATCAAACATTTTAATTTGAACCACAGTCCAGTGAAAGACTCTTGCTCTTAGGAAAATAACCAGTTATTTCAGATGAGTTTTATTTTTCGAGGTTGAAGTATGCCTGAATAAGGCTTTTACGTGCCTCACAAATAATTTGGTGTGGTAGTCTGCTGCAAAGCACAAGAGTGCAGAAAGATGCTCAGTCTGACAGATGCTGCTTTGGTGGTGTGCTGAAGACTTTCAAGGGCAGGTCTCTTCCTGGGAGAAGGGAACATAATTACTGTTAATAAGATTTCATATCCTGGTGCTGAAGTTGATTTGTAGCATCTCTCCTGGGATGGTGGCGGCTGAAGCCATTGCCAGAGCAGATCTCAGCCTCGGAAAAGAAAAAATATATATAATATATAACCCTTGCTGGCAAGTGTCATGTGTTCAGGATTATGTTAAATGCTGTAAATGGAACATCACAGAGCTAAAAATACTGGTTCCCTTTCTTTAAGGAGAGACAATCCCCTTGGCTGGTCAGCATAAAATATCCCAGGCTTACAAAACTTATTAAACAAATTAATTACCTATGTGGTGATTTTCCAGAAGTGCATTAGAATATCACATACAGTAGGCACTGTTCTTTTCTCCTGAACAGGAGAAAAATTACAACTTATTTGTAATACAAGGTTTCCATTGATTAATTGATAAAACTTAATTTACATATGATCCAAAGGTCAGCAAGAGTGTCTACACAAATGTAGATACATTTTAGCTCTGCCACCCCAGTTTCCATAGAAATACACAGATTATCTTTGCATTACATACCCATTGGTCTGTGCCCAGTCTATGGATAATATAAATCTTACTGTTCTGTATTTACAAACTGTGAGGTTTTGTTTCTGGAGGCCTTTAGTTTTAAACTGGCCAGAAGGACAGTCACAACAAATATGATAGCAAAGTGCCTAAAAATACGGATGTTTCTGAAAAAGTAAAGATGCTCACTGTTATTGCACAGCCACTTGACTACTGTATGTGGTGCTCTCTTGCCATACACATTCCTAAATATTGGCTTTCATTTGTGGTGTTTATTTATTGTTATAATAGCACAGTCTGACAAGGGTTTTGTCTCTGCAAATCCATTGGCTAATTTTAACTAGCATGTGTTTGTACAGAAAATACAAAATGGTGGGGTTTTTTTTTTTGTTTATTTAGAAAGCAGGTACATTCTTTCTTATAGTTTATGATAATGCAACAATCAGCTTAGATTATTTATAAGGTATGTAAGTATCACTTGACTTCAGAATGCTTCATTTGAGATTTCTGAATGCCTTCTGTTCACTACAAGACAATATAACCAGCTCTTATTATTTTAATCTTGCTATATTGAGGAGGGGGGCTTAAACCTTACAAATATTATTACCAAAAAAAAAAAATGGTTCTGATGTTTTCAATTCCTAATGTCTAAGAAAAGAACAATTTTAACTCATATTTTAACTTTCAGCATAGGTGGGATTTGGGTGTTCATCTGTCACCACCTGAGAATCTCTTTTGTCCTTAGCAATATGACAGTTGTACAGAGGGCACAAAACTGCATCACATTAACACTTCTGAATGGGACCTTTTCAATGCACTTGTGAGATTTAGAAGCCTGGACTTAAGTCTGATGTTTTGGGGTAATCGTGTCCTGTGTGGAGGACATCTGTGGAGGTCTTCACTGTCTTTCCAAGCAAGAAATTCTGTAGCTTTCAAGCAACACATGACATTCAAAGACACATGTAAGATGTTAATTTTCACAATGTTTAAATGTATTATTAAAGAGACATCTAAGAGCACAAGAACCTGCTTTCTCACATTCTGAGGACATTGGAATTTGCTTTTTGTATCTGAGACTGAGAAAGGTCACATAACCAGTCTCCTCAGAACATCCTACCAGCAGACAGGTCTTTGAAATGAGCCACTGTGGTGGCTCCTCTGTTTCTTCATGTATGTACCACCGTCATGATTTCCATGAGGGGCTCACCTCATCTCATCTCATCATCTCATCTCATCTCATCTCATCTCATCTCATCATCTCATCTCATCTCATCTCATCTCATCTCATCTCATCTCATCTCATCTCATCTCAATCTCTGTGGTGATGACTACTTCAAAATGGCCCTTTGCTTCACAGTCCCAACCCCTTTAACTTAAGGAAGGGGATGTGAGCTGCTTCTCCTCGGCCTCACTGGTCTTTCTGGATGAAAGTGTGCTAAGAGCCCACCTCCAGACTCACAAAGGAGCATTCACTGTCAGAGTAAGACAGGTACAGCCCACTGCAGAAGCTAGGAAGAAAGATAAAGTAACAATAGCTAAGTTTCATTTGTACATCCCCCAGACAACCTGTTTTGAAAGATTTTTAAGGTAGAAAAGTTTACAGTAAAGGGAGGAGTTGCTGAGAGTCTCACAAGAGATGGATAACACTGTTTATTCTTCTCAGTATTCCCTATATACAGAGAGGAGCAAGTTATCACCACCCAACCATGATGCAGCTGAATTATCTTTTATCAAGCTTCCATATCAACAGAATGGAAATTAATAAATTCTAAATATGTGTTTTTGTTCTATTAGAAACCACACATGCACAATAGTACATGCACTATTGTAAGCACTATGTGTAGATCTGGACTTGAATTATATGGGTTTTTAGTAAAAAAAACCAAAACCCAAACAAACAAAAACCCAACTCTAACTGGAGTACTTTATTTAAATAGAATTATTTGCATGAGCCAAGGCTGCAGGATTGGGCCCTAAGAGTTTAGAAGTTTGGTTTAAAAGTTAGGTATTTTTGTTTGTATTTTCAGTTAAATGTATTTTTTTTAATGTTAGTGAGTTGATATGACTTTCATAAGAACAAAAAATAGTCAGATGGATAATTATGTCTAATCGCTAATTATTAAAATCATGCCTCAGTAAGAGTCACTTAAAATTGGGTGCTATATGAGCTTCAGCATAAAATTGCTTTACATATGGAACATTGCATACTAAGAACATAGTGGATAAGCATTTGTAAATAAAGACACTTGTCTATTTTATCCATTGTTTTATAATGGAAAAAATAAGTGTTCCTGGAATATCTCTAAACAAAGTTCTCTTACATAGTGTTCTAGCAAAAAAAAGTGTTTTCTGGACAACTATTTGAGTCTCTAATCCCTGACACAGAACAAAACAAATCCTCAAAACAGTATGAGCTTGTGAAAAGAGAAGCTTAGGACTGTCCTGGCTATCGTAGAGTGGATATAATTGAATATCCTGCAAAGCTCAGCTCTGTGGGCAGTGAGAGCAGCTCAGTGATTCAACAACTGTGCCATAAACACAATGCATGGAGTCAGTGCATGCAGACTTCTGAGATGGCATTAGCTAAGGCTTGTTTGCTACATGAAGGGTTGTTTGGCTTGCTACCTGTTTGAAATTGAAATACTTCTATCAACACCACTGCAAACACTCAAAATACTGTAGTTTTGCAGAATGTATGTTCCATAAATTGTAGTTTTAACTGTAATTGCAGGGCTTATCCTACTGTTAGGGCAGTTCAGATCCGACACTAAATTGCATTTTGTAGATTAACAAATGCCATTAAATTCCTCTCAATAGTTTGTAATAGTATACGCAAGTTGATGTCATTTAGTCATACCTTTGTTCCAAGAATCTTCATCAGATATTTCTATAGCCAATTCAGCTTTTGGCTGCTGAAAGCACAGTAGGCAATTATGGTTATTTACTGTAAATGTAGAAAGTTTTATGTAAATATTTCTGAGGGAAAATGTTACATGAACATATGAAGCAGTTATCTAAAAGTAAGAACATAGGTCAGTAATAAAAAATTCAGGTTTTATTTATGTACAGTAGCATCCTAATATTTACTTGTTTATATGCAGAAAAAAATGATATGATTCTGTACTGTATTCTCTGAAAGCATTTAAAAGAGGCTCTGCCATTTTCACTGGTTATTTTATTTGCAAATAACTCAAATTTATTGGAAATCCATGTAAATTATGTCAAATGGGAAACATGTTACATTGCAATTAAATTAATTTAATTCAAAAATCCTGGCAAAAATTACTGGATTAAAATCTATATATAAATTCAATAGCCAGACAGAATAAACCACAATAAATAAGTTTTGTCTTTTGTTTTAGTGGTTGAGTGGTTGGTTGGTTGGTTGGTTGGTTTTTACCTGTGCTTCTTTTCTTAACAAATACATTATTCAGTCCTTGCAGTCACATTATCCTGCAGGTCTTAAAACCTGCATTTATAGAATTCTGTTTGTTCTGGGAATTTTGTGCTGATTTCATTATCTGACAAGAACTACTAAAACTTCTTTGTGATGCTGCACCTTACTCCTCCCAAAGCCACAATCCTGTCAAGATTCAAGCATGCACACAACGGCACCAATTTTACGTTGTCTCTGACTAAAGCAGGGACTGCCATGAATGTAGTGGAACTATGCTCTTTAATGCAGGTAAGAATATTGGGTTTGAGCCTTTCAAAGTTGTGCAGCTTTCAGCATTTTTAAAGTTGCAGTTACCAGCCCTGTGGATTATCCTCTGAGCTTGCTGTGGCATTTGATTCCTTTTCCTTTGTTATAGATGCTCTCTAGGTAATGTTCCCCATCCATTTGCTGCACTGTTCTGTCCCTAGCAAGCCTCATTACTTCTAAGAGCATTCTGAAGCATTTCAGAGGCAGGTGACTTGAGGACCACTGCTGAATATGTAACACAGATTCTGCTTGTAAGTCTAACAAAGAAATGTCATGTTTTAAGCGTGTCACTGGAACAAGGCTCCTTTTTACACTAGAGCATTAGGCTAAAATAGTACCTAACCTTTTGGGGCTTGCACTCCCCATGACTTGCACCTTTCTCTTCATTATCTTTAATTACAGATAAGAAAAGGACAGCTTTGCCCACTTAATACTAAGAAGTAACTGATGAAGAGGTTCCTGGAAAATTCACAGTGCAGACAGGGATTAGTTACACCAAGCTAGGAGACTGAAGAAATTAGACAGACAAGTAGTATATGTTCATTGTCAAAGTGATGGCTTTTTAATGTTTAATCTGGGTAAGTATACTTTAATACTCAAAAGATACAAGGTTATAGGTCAAAAAGAGAATTTGTAAAAATAAGGAATATTTAATGTGCAAAATCATTCAGGATCTGATAAGTCTAAAAGAAGATTGCTTTTTCCTGAACATTTGTTCATGGGCCAAGAAGCTGCAAAATATGCAAGTTGATAAAAATTTTGCATTAAGTAACTGTGGAATATTATCCAATACAGGCTGTTCTTCTGGAAAAAAAATGCATGCAGCATTATTATCAAGAGAACTGTTTCACAGATTTTTTATTCTTCATTCTGAACAGTTGCTCTCAGCCATAAAATTGCTCTATTACTATGGTTAGCTTCAGGTGTGGCCAACCACACAGAATTATAAATGTGGCTGGTTGAAATATTGAACAATTTTCCCAGATTCTAGCTAATCATATAGCTGAAGGAACACACTTGGGGACAGAAAGTACAAGCATCTTTGTTCTCCATGAGCTTTGATATCACTTAAAAGTAAAGCTTTAACCTGATAGAAGCTCCGTGTGGAATCAGGAGTATACTGCAGTGACACCTGGTGTTTAAAATAGAATTGGTCGCTGTGAAGTGTGGCTGACAATTTACTTTTAATTGGGTACATATTCACTCAAAGACTCCCAGTTCATCCTGTGTTCATGGAGCATAGCATTATGTTGAACTAGAAAGCATTGGAGCTAAAGAGTGACTTGACATTGCTTCGTAGAAAATGTGTCTGACAGATTTGTTTCAAAGGTGCAAAACTGCGGTGACATGATCTTCCTAGCACTGTAGCTGGTAAGATACTTCAGCACTACTTCTCAGTTGGCTATTACATAAATGAGATTGACCTTTTGTATGACTCACACAACTGGAATTTCTGTGCAACCTTTGTGGAAGGACTGATAGGCAAGAACAGAGAACTGCCAGATCAGGCAGAAAACAGGGATCCTGTGTGTGTCATGGTGCTAGAAAGCATATTAGAGCCACAATAGATTCTTCTGAAACAGCTCCTGCTAAAGAGCTTATTGACCAAAGTAATCAAGATCTGCATATTTACAGATGTAACTGAAATGGCATGTAAATCCCATTATCAGTTAATGCAATTAAGGATTATTAGGATAATGTAAGGTAATAATAACGAGGGTCATTATTATTATTAAGGATTTCAGTTTGCCACAAGATTAAATAAAAATAAGAAGATCTGGTAGCAATCTCTAATTTGGACTGATGAACTATTTCTATTATGCAAAAGGTTTGCGTCACCTATTTCGAAAACCACATACATGCTCCACATCTATGTAGTTAATCCTTAAAATCTGGCAAGGACAAAACTAAGACTAGCATTCTGGTTTTCCTTTATGCCACAAAATTCTGTTAAGGAGTTGGCTGAGCTGCATAAGTCAGATTATCCTAAAAGTCACTGGTTTTTCCTTTCCTTTAGTTTTCGGGAAAATTATGGGAGACTGTGAAAACAAAAAATAAACATGAACCTGAACTTTCTAATGCTGCACTGAGGCTGCATGTCAACCAGCACAGAGCCAAGCCTTGTCCAGCAGATACTTGAAGGCTGGCACTCAAACTAGCATTCAGAGGTTTTCCTAATTTCTTACCTGCAGCTTATTTTCAGAAGCAATGTACAAAGGGGAAAAAGGGCCTGGGCAAAATGAATCTGGATGGGTTCTGAAGGAAGCAAACAGCTGCTGCTCCAAGTAATGTAATGAATCTTGCAACCCAGCAGCAGAACCATCACTGTGCTGTTTCTTGGTTAGAGGGCTGAGGCTGTCACAGACTGGAGAAGAGAGTTTTCAGTAGCTTGTCTTTAAAACACAGTTCCTTGAGTACACCTTCAGGTTATTTTGGAAGGTAGGAGTGACATTTGTTTTGCCCCAGTTTTCATGCACCTCTCCAAGTCATCATAATCATCCAAAGATAATCAAAATACAGTGACATGAGCCATCCTCAGCATTTTTGGGTACATCCCACTGAGGTCTATGTACAGTTTAAGTATTCTGTAACCTGATCCTCTTCCACTTCACTTACGTGTTCCTTGTGTCAAACTTTGCCTCTGTCTCCAGGGCCTTGGATTGCTGAAGGCAGGTTTTCCTAGTAGAGACTGAGGTGAAGAAGGCATTCAGTACCCCAGCCTCTTCTGTGTCCTGTGTCACCAGGGCCCCTGCCACCTTCAGCAGCAGCAGGCTTACATTTTCCCTAGTCCTCCTTTGGTGACTGATAGCATTACACAAAGCCTTCATGTTGCCTTTGACACCCCTCACCAGATTTAATTCTGGTTGGTCTTTGGCTTCCCTGTGTCTCACCCACTTGGACAGCATCTCCATATCTTTCACAGGTCTCCTGCCCCTGCTTTCACCTTCTATATACTTCATTTTTGTGTTCTAATCTTGCCAGAAGCTCCTTGTTCATCCATGCAGGCCTACTGGCATTTTTGCCTGACTTCCTGCTCCCTGCTGACCTTGGAGGAGGTGAAGCTTAAGTATCAGTCAGCTTTCTTGGATCCCTCCAAAGCCTTTGGACTCTTCCAAGCAGATCCCATACAGCCACCTCATTCACCAAATAAGAGGATTTTTGTGGAAAAGTAGTATTGTGACCTTATTTGCAATTACTTTAGTTTCTCAGTGAGGTGTGGGGTTTTTGCCCACAGAAACCTTCTCAGTAGTTGTAAGCATAAAAAATAGCACAAACCTATATGAAGTATGGGAAGATATTTGCAGATCTAAGCTTTCTTTCCCTCCAGATTTTGCAGCTTAGGTAACACTTGAAGGTTTGGTACATGATTGAAAGATGTTGATTGCCACTTGTCTGTGACATGTCTGCAGTTGACACTATAAAGACTGATAAGTGGAAAGATAAGATGACAAGGATCCCATCCTTTATAATTTGCAGCTAAAATACTCATTGAGCAGATGAGTGCAAAGAGATGAGTGGGAGTAAAGTCCATTCTCTGTTGTTCATTGTGTGAGGTTTTTTATGATACTCTAAAAAGTGAGATTAGTTTTTGCCATGGCACCCATATTCCCACTAGGTCTGTGGCTGCAGCTCCTGGGTTCATCTGCAGTGTTCTCCAATACATACAGTGTCTGGCAAGCCTCCTAGCCCAGGCACAGCCTGCTTCTTCATGCTACCAGAATATACAGTCAGCTCTGGCACATGGGATAACATCCCCTGAGCTGCCTCAGCACAGCTCCAGCCTTGGTCCTGGCAGGTCCAGCTCCAAGCCTCTGCTAAAGAACCTGCACAGAACCACAGAGCTCGAGGTTCTTCATGGAGCTCGTATGTCTCTGCACCAGCACTGCGGTTTGGCCACAACCTAGGTGAGTTCCCCACAAAAGGGAGATAAATAGGTGGGTGTATTTCTTTAACTATGTGTATGCAAGGGTATCAAGGGGAGAGGAGAAGAAAAAGTGTCACAGGTTTAAAATCACATTAATTCCCTTGTCAAAGCTCTTCTTATGCACCTTTCCACTTGGAATTGTCCAAGCAATGGCCTATAGTGAAAATTGGCTGGAAACACAAGACAGAAAGATTTCAGGTTGTTTGTGGTCAGTTGTGTCGTTCACAGAACAAGAGAGTTTGGAAGAGAGAACTCTCCCACTGGAAATGTGTGAGCCGGAGACAACACCACCATGAGGTGCTATAGCAAGAGGAACCCCTTCACAAAGGCCTGAGGGGTTATCCTGCGCCTTTCTGCCACACATATGACAAAATTAAAACCAAATTATTATCTTGGTGCCTGGGGTGGCAATACAGGAATGTTCTCAATAAATTAAGTAATTTTAGGTTAATCAGAAAAGACCCCTTCAAAATACAAATCATTACTTTTTGAACCCAAGCTGAGCAACTTTCTGTTTGCTTTCAACAAAAAAAACCCAAAACACTTTACCATGTATGTAGGATACTTGTTGGGCTATTATAGCCCCTAGATGGTTACCACAAAGTAAGAGCTGAGTGTTTGGGTCCCCTGCAGCACTAAGGGAGTTAGGTAACTTCAAAGGAGTCTCCAACAGGCAATGTACTGAGAACAAACTACTTGAGGTAGTCACTGATGAACATGGAGATGATATTAAGGGTTTGCTCACCCAGTGTAGGATAGGCAGGTATTTCCTGGCAGTCATCTTTCACAGACATGAGACATTGCAGTATGTTCTGACAGCTTGTGTCTTGAAACCTGTGTGTTGGGTGAGATGATGACAGCTACTATTTGTAGCATGGAAAAATTAGCCCAAAGAAATACTTAGCATATATTCTTTTCTGGAGAAGTGCAATATGAACTCATTCAGAGCCTAAGCAACCATGACCACGTCCGTATGGGGAGCACATGTCCTTTCAGTTAAACACATTTCTATTTGTGCACCATTGCCCTCCTAGCAAATCTGCATAAATCCAATGCTTTGAAGCACGTGTCATCTCCATTACAGTATGGTGGGAAATGTTAAGTGCTGGGTACACTTTAGGCTGCATTCAGAACTGATTTAGAGGAGTGCTTGAACTCATTTGAGATTAATATCTGGTCAGGCCAGGATATCTCTCATGGATAACACTGATGTCCAAATTTCCTTTTGGTATTTCAGAAATATCAACAGAAACTGCATCTGGAGGGATTTGTCTCCAGTGATGTACACTGTACATGCAATTTTCATACTGCAGGAAGAAGAAAGTTGCAACACCTACAGCCACACAGTGCCATTTGAAGTGTAGTTAATTCATCATTAAGCAAATTCATTTATTCCTCTGTAAAGTACATTTGCAACAAAGGAAAAGAATGAGAATGCTATCACATCACAAGGAGTTCTTGCTACTTATTCTGCACAGACTCAGGGATAGTTTAAGGTAAGTGAAAAAAATACAGGAATTTTCATCTGACAGACTTTGCCAACATCTGCCATGTTACTACACCCAGCTTGTGGATTTGACACCAAAGGCCTATCAAGTGCTCTTGCGTGTTTGCTTTTCCTCACCATACAGAAAATGCTCTCTTTTTCCTAGAAAGCTGCAAGCCCTTTGCATAATTGGCTCTGAATCCATCAGTTGTCTCCACAGGGTCCAGAACTTCAAATGCTCTCCTTCCTTGCAAGCAGGTTTTGGGGGCTCCTCCTAGCTTTTCTCAGGGCTGTTTAATTTATGAACTGTACTCCCGGTTAGGGCAGAAATAAAAAGCTTGCCATTAAGTTGTCTAATTCCCTAGCTCATTTCTGTCTCTGATAAACAGATTCAGTAGCAAAAGGATGTGAAGAGAGGCAATCCCCAGAATCCATGGGCTTGGACAGCTTGAGCATACTTGCTGTTTATACAACATGCATCCACTTGTAGGAACAGCCACTAGGAACTTCTGTTCCTGCTCATTTTACTGAGTAATATTTGTTCTGCAAGGGATGTAGCCCTCAGTCCAGTGACCACAAAAGAAGGCATGTGTCCCAGAGACAATTTTGGACCAGCATGGGTCTCCAGGAAGACTGCCAAGTGTTCTGTTCCTAATGGGAAAAGGTGGATACTGCAGGGTACAAGAAATACTATTGTTTGTGCCTGATGGAGTGGAAGAACCAGAAGGGAAATAGAAATGATGGGACACAGAATGCAGTTGGGATAATTTTCATTTCTAAGATTGCAAAGCTGAATTTCAGTCTTGGGCTCTGGCAGATATGCAGGGCAGCAAGCACCCTCCACACAGATGTCTCTGAGTTCTGGGAGGTTTTAAGTTCAAAACAGTGACTGCATCATTCAATACTCCTGGCAAGCATTAAGAAGAAAAATTTGGCATGTGTTAAGGATCTCAAAGAGAGGGGGAGGGACACTGCTGCCAAAAGCTCTCCATTTTGAACTTAGTTTTTCTCAGAAACTCAGTTTCTATTGCTGTTCATTAAAGTGTAATTTCTATACCTCAGGGGAAAAAACAAGGCAAAGGATAGAAAGAGGCTCTTAATTTTGAACAACTGTTCACCTCTTGCATTCCCACCCTTAGGTTTTTGATGGTACATTCTTAATTGAAATAATTATTGACTATGCTTCACAACTTGAGTTTGGTTTAGGCAGTAACAAAGGCATTTTTGGCAATTAGGCTTAATCTAGAAACTGAAAACAAAGCTCAGTGTTTCTTAAAAACAAACAATGTTCTTATTGTTTGTTAAGGGAGGTTGTTTTTTTTTCCTCTGGTGCTATTTTGAGTTCTAACATGTCTATTGTACACAGGCTGGAGCGTTCACTCTGGTTGTTTACAACAATTTTGCTGGTGTTGCCAGGCTTTTCTTCTATGGAGCATAATTTCGTAGGCAATGTACAAAACAAGCTGCAGTGTAAATAAACGAAATATGTGTGAAAAGTGTTGGCTCAACACCCCTCAAATTTGTCTCTAGACCTAAAACTGTCATGAGAGCATTAAACACTCATGAGAAGTCAAAAGCACAGTAGGTACCTCCTTGGATTAAATTTTAAAGCATTGTTTCAGTTGTGCAAATTTGGAACTGAAAATATTTCTCTAATTTCCGTGGTTTTGGGTAGGCTTTGGTGGCTGCCCAGATTTCATTTTGGGTCTGCTAAGCTCACTTGAAGTCACAGCTGTTGTTGCTACCAACATGCCTGAGATGCTGATTTTAACACTGGAAGGAGACTGTTTTGGTGCTGTTGGATACTGTTTTTCTGGGGCAACCACATGTGGCTGACCACATCTGGGAGCTAACAGGGGATAGCAGCACTTTGAACATATTCATGTTCTACACAAAAGGTCTATCTCCTGTACGTGATGCACACCTGGGAGGGCAACATGGTCATGGGACAAAACCAATGGTTTTTTGACTCTTATTAACTTTTGTGGGAATGGGTTAAGCAATACAACATCTTACTGTGATGTTGCTACTGCGGAGAAACAAGCAAAAAGGGAAGCAATGGGGAGTGCTCTTATTGTCAGTGCACTCCCCCTCAAAGATGGCTACATATTGGTACATGGCTACAGCACAGCATCCCCCAGCCATGTCCTCCATCACAGACATGCATCAGACACTTTGGCATGTGCATGCAAGTTTATATGCATAACACTAGGGAGACTCAAGAGAAAAACTTTACACAAAATATTAAAAAAAAAAAACAAACCTCAAAGCACTGAATCATACAGTTATATTGCAAATTCTCCCTACTAGCTTCATGATCAAAATGACCTCCTCAGAGATCAACAGACAGGAGTTTGTGTCACCCTGTGCTGTGCCCCTTTTCACAATTGTCACATGCTCATTCCTGCACACCTGGGGACAGCCACTGAAATCCTGGCTGATAGCTATGGCACAGACACGTTTTCATTTCTTGTCATAAGCAGACTGGTGTAAAAGTTAGCCAAGAAGCACAGCTCTTGTGAATGAGTGCGTCATCTCCACATGGTAACGCACACCTTCCCAGTGTCAGTGAAAAATCTGACTCAAATGTGCCACCACAAGCAGACAAGAACTCTGCCACGCATTTAAGAGCTAGGAAATTTGTTACAAATCATTATTAAAACAGAAAGAAAAAAGAAGGTATTAACAAGGCTTATAAATTTCTCACTAGTATGGATGCCACTGATAAGGACTGCCCCAACCTGAGCAGACTCAGACTTCTCTGTGAGCAGGTTCTGAATGCCCAAATGTAGTCATTGCTGGAATTTCCTTCCTCTGGATTGGAAACAATTAGGGTGGCCCCCAAAATGGTTCAGTAACTCAGAAATGGTGTTTTGTTAGACTGTATGATCACACAAGATATCGCAGAAGATCTCTTTCTGTTTATCAGTTGCTTAAGACAGGGTTAATAACACTATCCAGTTTTCTGATGAGCTGCTGAAAAGCTGTGTTCAGGACCTCTGAGAAGAGGCAATTGTAGAGCATCTTAGACTGCCTTAAGAAAGATGTCAGCTGCACTGTGACACCTAACAATAGAAACAATCAGGGCTGCTGCCCGTGGGATTCCTGAGATAGACCATGTACCTATGTGATGTGGAACACAGGCAAGATACATCCAAAACTTTATGGATTACTCAAATTTTCTGAAAGGCTGCAACAGATCCTGTGGTTCCTAGAGATGTCAGAGGTATTGTGTGTGCTGCATGGCTGATCTGCCCATGTGCTGGATATAGATGAGTTTAACCAAAATGAGAGTTGTTTTGTTTTGGACTTTTCAGCGCATGTTTTCTCATGTTAGTCCAGTTTCCTAACCAGAATGCTACTCATCTCCCCAAATAAGCACTGGAATTTATTTTCAATATGCATTTTTCCTCTTCTATGAAAAGTTAAGAGGGGTGCTTTGCTTCTTGAGAGGAGGAAGCCTTCCAGGAAGGAATTGCAGTAAATTGCTTGAGGAAGCCAGTGGCTTGCTGAACTGGGAATTTCAAAAGTGAAAGAAAAATTGATTCCTCCTCCTTTTCCTTTTTCCTTACTGCTAAGTATTAAAAAGAAAGTTCAAATCATAGTGACACATATTTTAAGACCTATTTTGTCTGTTTTTAAGCACTGAATAATTGTATTATTTTTCAATTTTAAGACCTGTTCAATTAGCAGTGACCTGGTAAAACAACTTTATTTCTCTAAGTATCACTTGGTGTGGCAATACAGTAAAACTGAGACTAATTTGCTGTGAATGCTGGTGCACTAGACCATGAGGCTCCATGTCAGTAGAAAGCTGCATGTGACATGCAGATTACAGGCTATTTTTTATTGTCAAACTAAACTCTTCATTCAAACAAAAGCATTGTCAGAACCCTAATAATTTCTGTTAGAAGCACTGCAGCTTGTTATAAAGGGGCATAAAGTCCTTCTCTGCAAATTCTTGATCACCGCATTACAATTCCAAACCATTTGTGAAATACACCATTTAATTTACAGCCTGTTTCTCTCTATGTGGGCTCTGATTACAGAATCATCAATCATTATAGAGTATTAGCCCTATGATGAACCATGCACTGGTTGGTTTGGGTTTTTTTCCCACTCTGGTCTGAAATTAATGCCATTAGTTTTTCCTCATTATCTCCTCTTCCTCATAATTGCTGACAGGCAAACTGGAAAATCTTGTCTTTCATTCAATCATCTTGCTCTTTTCAGCAGTGGGAATTTTGGGCAGATACAGTAACAATCCTTCTGGTTTCATCTAATATTACAAAGTTTCATGGACAGGTTTTAAAATTCTTCATTATCTAGCAAATGTTCTGTGTATGCATTGGAAGCCGCTTCCCTGACTGTAACTATGAATGGAATTCAAGTTTGATCAATGGAAAAATTTCTACAGGCCTAGTGTCTGCTGGTACATGTCAATGTGCAAAACTTGTGGCTTATAATTTTGCTTTGAGGAAAGAAACATAGCAAAACAATAATATTTTTTTTCCATTGCTGGCATCTTCAGGCCAGGTCAGAATACTGGAATCCAGGTGGCTGGAACATGATTAGAACTCAAGGATTAGAGGGCTGTGCTTTTTTTACCCAGAATGGAAACGCTGACAGCTGGAAGATGTTTTAACTAAATCTGCAAAGGTGATGGGATCCCGGTGGAGCACAGCTGAAAACAGGCATGTGGAACCCCTGAGTCTGGTAAAGAAGAGCTGGAAGTGGCTAGCTGAGAAGAAAAGACCAGGGTCACACTGCAGCAAAATTTCTATTTGAGTACAAAATCACAAGTCAGTTTTTAAACACTTTATAATGACACAAATCCCACCAAGAAAGATTTACTACATCCCTGGGCAAGTAATAATGCAGAGTGACCTCATATTGCTGGGTGGCAGTTTGGACATCACCCTTAGTGAAACCTTGCCCTAGATTTAATAGCCTGAGGCCAGGTATCTTTCCTGACCAACATTATAAACAGCAGGTGGAAGTGATCAGGGACTCACAGCTCAGGCTGATTGGGCACTTGGAGCAAGAGAAGTGACAGGAATTCTTTCAGGCAGGCTGCTACCCCTAAACACAATCTTTGTGGCTTACTGCTGGAGTGTAGCACAGCACTGACACAGCTTTATTGAAAGGTTTTTATGCCACCCACTTTGGTTTTGTGTTGCTGATGTCAGACTGTGTTATGTACAGAAGCAAAGGCCCTGGCTGATCCACTGGATTCATCAGCGTGACTTTGTAATTCAGAAGACAGTACAGGCCTTTGGAATTGCAGGTAAAGATACTGAGTAGGATAAATCTTCAAATATTCACATAGAAAAAGTTTTTGAAATACGATGAATAAATTATATCCTTCAGTATGCATAGATTGGGCATACAACAGCCAAATCCTGAAGCAGGAGTAACTTCTTTGTAGACAAACTACCACCAAGGTAGGTTTATTTAGCTTTTTTTTAGCCTTTCTTAATACGTCTCTTACCTATTTTATGTCTGTGTTGGTTGATCTGAATTTTCTGTTAACTGAGCTCTGAACACTTTTGCTTTTACTCTTTTAAGGAAGTTGGCTTAGTAAATTTCTTCAGTTTAATAAGGAATTTACTGTGCTCATCCATTTTCTGAAACCCAACCCAACTTTGGAGATTAATTGCTGTTTTCCTGGAATAACTAAAAGAAAAGTCTACTGCTTGATCTGGCAGCAACACAAAGCTTTTGGAATCTGTCCACTTCTGGAAAATTTAACCCAGTGTTTTTTAAAGGTTTATCACTTTCTGTCTTGTATATCAAGATAAAGTAATACTCCTTGTCTTAAGAAATTTTCAGGAAAGACAAAAAAGCCGACTAACAGTCTTTGAGAAAAGTTCTGATTTGTCATTTCTGGATCCTGCTTTATTATACAAGGTTTTGTCCAATACATTGACAGAAGCAATATGACAAACACAATATAAAACATCGTTTAGCCACAAGGTATTTCTTAGTAACATGAATGACAATAAACCCCAAATTGCAAATAAAAGCAAAGAGGTGAAGGAGAGTTGTATTCAAGGATTAAAACTACAAACAAATGTGTTTATGTATCGCAAAGCAACAACTTATGAGTAAAGAGAAGTTTTGAATTTAAACCCTTTTGAATGAAATGGAGAATCTAATAGCAATGGGAAGCAGAACTACTAAGGTATTATCCATTCAAAGGCAAGAACATGCATGAAAATGACTACTAAATCCATTGTCACAAATGTCTTTGAGATCAGTGGAGCAGAGATATTTAGTGACTTGGCATTGCTCAAAACCCACTAATTTCCATGAGCAGACTGAGATTCAAAGCAGACCAGAGAGAAACCCTTTGTTCATCATAATAAAGAATTTGCTGTATTCAAATGAAGTCACAGCAAAGTGGATGCGTGCCAGTGCAGCACCACTGTTCCAAGAGAAAGGCAAGCTAGGAAATTATAGACCCTTCATCTCAATGTCTGCAATTTGCAAAATAAAGGGTACAACCGAGGAGAACATTTGCAAAATGCATGTGCAAAGGAATATCATTCTCTGTAATCTACTTGTAGATAACTAGCAAGGTTGGGTGGTGTCAGTTGACTAATCTCCTTTTTGAAAGAACTATGCTACACTTTAGTTATTAACATTAAAACATTTGAAATAATAATTCATGTATCAGGCTGTTCACCTAATGCTCTGCGGCAGAAGAGGTTCATTCTCCTCAAAAATCAGTGCTTTATTCTATAAAAACTTGGCCAAAATGGTAATCTAGGTCCCAAGTATCCTAAGTTTGGGTTTTGCAGACAGCTGAACTGAGAAGCACAAAGAGCAATGTAGACACGAAAGGAAAACGATCCAAACTTTTAAAAACAGCTGTATCAGGTATCTTCAGTACACTTCCCTGTGTTATGTGTAATTATCCCAAGCCTCTTTTACAAGGGTGTCTAGTCCTCTTCTTCTGTCACACTAAGCTGTCCACGATGAAGAGTTGTGTTCAAGGAGAAATTGTGAGGAAATAAGTATTAGAAACAAAATTCTTGGCTTCATACACAGCTCTGCTATTATTCACTGCCTTGGCCTAGCCTCCCATTCCTAGTACTTGATTCCACTGCCCTTCCAGTCTTCTGCTGTCCTTCCCCTGTGACTAGAACCATTCCTTCTTTTTGTTGTTACGTTTCCCTGAGCTGCTTCACTCTGCCTTTGTTTTACACTTTTGTGTTTATCCAAGTAACATGTTCCAAATTACTAACTCAGACAAGGCAGCAGATGCTTCATCAGCTTTAGCTCAAATGAAACTCTTTATCTTGCCATCTACACCTAACTTGTGCATTGTGTTAGCACCTTGTGGCCAAATATCTTCAATACCAACAAGACAAAAAGCCTTCAGGAAGACTCGTGCTGGCTTCTCCCTCTGCTCTGCTCCTTCCTGCTGCTCCACTCCTCCCACAATGAAGCCTGACTTGACAGTTCATTCAAAAAAAAAAAATTATACACAAATAAGTTTGTTCTATAAACACTTGAACCCTTTGTATTTAGCAACATGCTAGTACCCGCAGGGCTTTCTTTTTGCTTACATAAATCATAGATTAGAATACAACACACCTCTACCAAAGGAAGCCAGCAGAAGAGAAGAGTCTGAAGTGTTTCAAAACAAAGCCCAACCATTTGGAAACCGAAAAAATTAATTCAAGACTTAGAAATTCAAGCCAAAACATTACAGTTGAAAAGATAATAAAAAAAAAAAACAACCAAAAAAAAAAAACCAAAAAACCACAATCCAAAAACCAAAATTAAAAATAACAACAACAACAACAAAAAATCTTAAAATACCACCACTTTAAAATTCAGTTTTGGTTTTACAACATCTTCCCTTTGAAAACAAAATCAAAGCCCTAATCTCCCGGAAGAGAAACCAGTGAGATTTAGTAGATGGAACTTAAGACCTTTTCCTGTTTCCCAGGGGGGTTGCTGCAGTTGAATTGAACTTGCCACAGCTCACAGCTATTAGCTGCGACCTTGGCTGCATTTCACATTATGTGTATTGCACCCAAATCCCACCGCGGGTTTAGCAGTACACGCTTACACTTGTATTGTGATTGTGCCCGTAAAGCAGGTAACTGCTCGAGTACAAATTGTCCCAATCGCGCTCATGCAGAGGGTCCCTGGTTAGCAATTTTAGCTCAACAATCATGAGGTGTGACAGATCCAAGTCTGAGTCATTTTACACATTTGCCGATTTCTGAGCTCTTGTATGAAAGTTTCTAAACTCACCCCCCCCCCCCCAAGACGATGATTACAATGGCCTTATTTGGCTATTTTTTAAGGAAGCCGAAAGTCTTACACAACCCTCCGACGTGTAAGCAGCGGGGGCTTTACCGCGTTTATTTATAACCCGCTGCGGCACCGATTACTGCAGAGCCCGAACCGCACGGGGCCACGGAGAAGGGCAGCGCGGAGGCGGCCGCCGGCGGGAGTCGCTCGGAGCCGGGAGCAGCGCCCGCCTCCCCCGGCGTAAGAAACACGCAGCAAGCGCCGCTGGCGGGACACGGCCGCCTTCCGTGGCGGGGCCCAGCCCCCGGGCCGCCCCTTGCGAGGGGCCGGGCGGGGCCGGGGGCGCCGCGCTGCCCGCGCCGCGCGTGTTTACGCGCCGCGCTCCGCCGGCGGCGGCAGCAGCGGGAGTCCGAGGCAAAAGCCGAACAGGATCGCGGGCGGGAGCACGGAGCGGGGGCTGCCGCGGCTCGGAGAGCGGCGTCACCGGCGGCGGGGCAGCGCCCGCTTCCCTGCCAGCTTCCCTGCCAGCTTCCCTGCCGGACCGCCTCGGCTGTGTCCGGCTCCGAGCCGTGCGACTCGGTTGTTTACTCGGCATTTTTCTTCATGGAGGAGAGCGGGGTGGGAGAGGCAGGAAGAGGTCGGCCGCGTTTCCACATGGAGAACGGGACAGCTTGATCCCGAAGGAGGACGGACGAATAAAGCGGAAAAAACAGTCTGGTGTGGTCTCCTTCAGCCCTTCACGGGGAAAAAAGGGCCACCAAAACTGTCCGTATTTCTGGACACTCCCAAGGAGCTGACTGAGGAGTTACTCCGGAGTAACTTCCATTTTTTTCAACCGAACTCAACCAAAAAAAAAAAAAAAAAAAAACAAAACCAAAAAAACACCACCACCAAAAATTAGCCTTTTTGAACCACTGCACTCACTAGAAAACAGGAACATGTTCAACACAGAAAATGTCTCCTACCCCTTCAGCTCGTGAGCTAGCTTGCAGCTGATTGATGTTGGAATCCTTGAGGTGTGGGTGATCCTGAAGTTACCTGGCTATTTGGTGTTTCCCTTAAATTTTGGTTAGTGGTATTTATTTGAAGCCTTGTCAGTGTGGTATGCAAGTAAAAAAATGAGCAGTGCCTTTTTTCAAAGGAAAGTGTTCATCTCTAAGCTAAAGAATTTATGCAAATAAAACTATGATAGGTAGCAAGATGATAATATTGTACCCGTTGCCTAATTTATTGGTGTAGTTTTATTGCTGGTGTTGACTTGGAGTTATGTAGTCTTTTTTTTCTTGCTTCCACAAGATTTATAAATGAGTTTCCATGTAAAGAGTGAGTCTGAAATAAGTTTTATCGGTCCTGTAATATTTATGTTTTTCTGAGTGCCTGATCTAATTTGTTCATTTTGAAAGGAAAAGCTAGTTATTTTCTTTGTAATTGCTACCTCTGCAAATTCAGTTTTGACTTTCAGAATCAATCTGAGTTCTTTGACACTTCACTGAGAAAGAGGATGTTGACATGCTAATTTGCAGGGGAAGTTCCACCTGAATTAAGACAATTAATTAATACATTTGCTTAAAATAGCATTTCAATTAGCATCTTTCATTTCCTGTATCCTTCCTTTAATTCTGGTGTCGTTTCAGGGATTGTTATTCACACACATTGCTGTTACCCCAGATAAATGAGCACAAACAACACAGAAACTCCCTCAAGTAGCTTTATGTGTGCATGTGTCTCTCAGTATGAGAAAACTCCAACTACGTATATACGGTTATTTCTGTTTTGTGCTCGAACATTTGCATTTCAGAGGCCTGTGTGTCCTGTGTGTTTGCCCTTAGAGCAGACTCTTTGGGTTTTTTGGTCCTCCAATACTTTTGTTCAGAAAAAGTGTTTTCTCTCTCTGCTTGCTTTCTTTTTCATGTTCAGTCAGCTACTTAAGTACGAAAATGTTAGTCTTACTTTTTTCAAGTTCATTCCTATGTTTTCCTTAGTCTAGTTAATTTGTAAAAAGGGGAACCATAGTCATTGTATTAGCACTAGCATGAAACTCCAACGAGCTGACCCCTCCTTTTCAGGGGAGGAACAAAACCTTCTAAGAGATATAAACATGTAAATCGTGTTAAAGTATGAATGGCAACAGGAAGACCACTGGGGAGGGGTTTTTAAAAAGCCATGCAGGTCTGGTTGGTGTTTATCCTCTCACAATCCGAGGGTGGACTGTCTAGAATTCCTTTTGTTTCTGTACCAGTAAGGTTATTCTGACCTAGTCAGTATTTCAAGGTGGTAACTGAAAAGTAATGTGTAATATCTGGTGAATTTTTCCACTGCATTCCAACGCATGGCTGGCACTGGGACCTCCTTCACGCAGAAGGCACAGCCTTGTCTGCAGGGTGGCATTTCACTGCACAACAGCCAGGCACAGAAGTGACCTTGTGCTCCCCACTCAACTGACAAGTGGGGCAGAGGCGTGTCACAGAAGTGATGATTTTGCGTACTGAGAAGGAGGTCAGAAGGTTGCCACCTCTCCTTTTGAGCAGCATCTGGTAGACAATTTTCTGCCTAATATTGTCAATCATTCCCTTGTTCTTGAAGGTGCCTGGCTGTCCTCCCAGCTGGAGTGAGAACTTCAATGATCACTAGAAAGCAAAACAAATGCAAAGTTTACAAAGGGAGTGTGGAGAAGGCAGGTCCCCGAATAAAGAAGTTGGCAGGGGCTCAAATGCCTGGGATTATGAGGAAAGTGGAACACACACACAATTAGTGCACATGCTGGTTTGAATACCAGAGCTCAAACAAATACATTTGTTGCACACTAAAAAGTGAAAAGTGAATGACTCCTTGATTAGGTTATATTTGGAAAAAATGTGATTAAATGTGCAGTAAATGGAGGGTTTCTTTGTTTTGTATTGCTGCTAGATTTTTTAAAGGCAAGAGCTGAAGCGTAGCATCAATCTGGGAGGAGGCAGAAGCAGGGGGATCTTGCCTCTAGTGATAAAAAACTGGCATTCATGGACAAGGGGAAAAAATATTCAGATATTAAAGAAAATAACAAGAAATGTATTCTTTCACTGAAGGCATGGAAAAAAGAAAGGAAAAAAAAAAAAAGGAGAGCTAGCTGAGGCAGGATTCAGGGTGGTCCAATAAAATGCCTGCTGTGATGTAGCCACCTGCTCCTGTGAGGCAATCTAAAGCACACCCGAACTAGTGCTTCTTGGCTGTGGCTAGTGCTCATCCCTGCTGGAAGCTGCATTGCTGAGTGATGGTCCCTGGTGGAAGCACTTCTGAGACCAGCAAGCAGGGAGGTTACAGAGTAGTGTCTTCTTCAGCATTACAGAAAAATCTCTGCTTTTTGAAGTAACAGGAACTTGTTCCCTTGATGAGATGTCAGGCAAGCTTTGCCTGCAGTCATGATCACAGTAGCAGCTGCTGAATAGGACTAAATGTCAAACAAAGCAGTAAATAATTATATTAAAAAATTGAGGAATACTTAACTGAATGATGGACTAAATGAAATGTTTGTGAAAAATATGTATCATAAGACAACTCCACCTGATGTTAATCAGCACAGAGTAGTTAAAGCAATGCTAGGGAAAGCCAGATATTTTTTTTCTGTGGCTTGTGCCAAGTGGGTATACTGAAAGAAGTTAGACAATAATTATTCAAGATGAACTGAAAAGCTGTCAGTGTAATTCACCTTCACTTGCTCTAGAAGAACTTCTAGAAGGGGATATAGATGCTTATATGTACTTATCATTTGAATTGTCTCATATGTCTTTAGAGAGAAATTTCATTTTTGGAAGTACGAACTGATTGTTAAGGTTACAGGCAAAGAAGCATCTGAAACATTTCTGCTGTGTTGGAGAGCTGTGTACACAAAGGGAATGTGGATGTGCACATTAACTTTTAATAAGCTTGGAAATCATTGACATGCAAACAGCTCTTATTCCAGCCAGAGCCTGTACTTGCATTAGAGGCATATTATGCAGTGGTACAATCATGAGATATCTCTGTTGAGCTAAGTGATACTGTATGGTATCACAAGAATTGACTTGATATCAGGCCATGGCTATGGGCCAGAATTGTTCAGCAGATCACCCCAAGAGTGCTAAGACTGAGTCCTGGGTAAAAAATGTTGATGTGTGATAGTGAATTATGTTTGACTCTTAACTGTTTGTGAATGTAAAGATATAGAAGAAGACTGTATGTAGGACTCCCTGACTTCCTCCATAATTTAGCTCCCCTGGCAAGCACTAGAAGGACAGCAAGGGTTCAGCTTCAGCTCCATTCATACTGCAAGTCAGGCAGACTGGAAGAAATGGAGCAAACAGACATTTCTATCTTTTGTTTGTATCAAATATTGTGAGAGAAGTTATTCCTACTACAGCTCCAATCTGGCTCGCCTGAGAAGTGCTAGAAATCTTTAGCCAATCTGTTGTAGAGTTGTCAACACTGGCTTCTCATTGCATTTGATAACCCAACGGGAGTAAAAAACATTAGCAGCTCAGATTACTAATGGAAAGTCAGTCTTCTCTAAACCCCTTCCTGGGACTGGCCTGGCCATCAGCCTAGTGAACTCTGGATTGTCATTCCCTCTGGATCCCAAAACTATTTTGGCACCTCTCCCTCCACCAGAATTTGGTTACACTTTCCTCTGTCACCCTGACCAACTCTTGTAGGGCTCACATGCTGTCCTGCTCTGCTTTGGGATCTAATGGGCCATGATCTGGTATAGTCCTGTGGAGAAGAGGCAGCATTTTGGGGGTGGAGCATCCTCCTGCAGACAGGCCTGGGATGTGCTGTGTGTTCCTGAGAACCTGCCTGACCCTCTCTGCCTCCTGCCACCATGCTCTCAAACCAGAGAACCCAGCTAAATCTTGAAACAAATGTTGAACTGACAACTAAAAGCCTGATAATTGGTTAACAAGCTCTGCTTTTATATTCACCCACCAAGCCTCGGGGCAAGAGGTGTCAAGTTAGCTGTACCTTACAGCAAATCCCAGAACAAACCTGGCAAAAAGGCTGATTAGGGAGTTCAAAGAGAGGCTGAAGTGTGAGCTGTCATGGGAGTTAACAGATGTGCCTGTACAAGCCCAGCTATCCTTTATCACCACTCTTTGTTGCAAGAGATCCTTTGGTTTCCATTCTGTTATTTGTGGTGTTCATGCTAGCACATATAATCCAATTCAGTGATAACACACTTGCTGCATATAGTTTCTAAGTTTGTTTCTTGTTTTGCTGCAATTAAAACATACAAGACTTTGAAAAAGTTAAGGAAGTCTCTTAGTATGTGGCAAATAGGAATGGGACCCTTAGTAACACAATTATAATTCAGATAACTCTGAACACGGACCACTAGGAAAGATCACAATTAGATTCAGCTGGTATTCAAATAATACAAAACATTTCAAATAATTTGAAGAGTAGAAGGTATTGGAATGATTCTATTTCCATGCCTTTAAGGTACAAGGAACTATGACTATCACTGAAATTCATGGTTAAGGTAAAACCTAAGCATAACTTAATTATGTCAAATCTAAACTCTAAATATGAACATTCAGCACAGGAATAAAACCAAAAAAAGCATTGCTCTCGGGTTGGTTTTTTTTTTTCTTTCCACAGATCTCTCCTTTATGCATCATCAACTTCAAAAAACTATGGCTGATCCACTCAGCCAGGTGTCAAGAAGCTAAGTACACATGCAGTGGCAGGAAAAAAGACAGCATCTTGTGGCAGCATGTACCAGGAGTTCTGGCTGCTGTTCTGCTGAGATGGGCTGAGCGGACATTGCAATGCAGCTGGTCAGAGCACAGGCAAAATATCTGGAAAAGACACTTTTGGAAGGGTGGGGTGATACTGCTGGAAGCCCTGATATGCCAGAATTTGGCAGGAATTTTGTTGCAGATCTTGACCCAGATCTGTGGGAACCTTGAAATAATGAATGCAAACAACTGGTTTGTGGGTTGTGTTGAGAGAATTCAAACAACTTAGAGAGTTTGACATGAAAAGTAACTTCAGTATTTCTTTAAGAATGGGTACTGTATTATGTATAATTTCTTGCCTAAAAAATGCTGTATGCTATATTCTGGAATTAAAAAAAAACAAAAAAAACCCATTACTTTTTGAAAGGGATGAATTAACCTAGGCTGAAGCTTGGCCCCATACTGACAATATGTGTACATTTGGCCTGTTGGCAGGTCTCTAGAACAGAATGTGCAGGGAGAAAAGTACTGAGCACTGAGAAGGGAATGACTGTAATTCACTTGTAGATGGAAAAGAATATACATATGGCTCAAAAATACCATGTAAATGCAGACTTAGGACTTATAGAGGAAGAGTTTAGGAAAAGCATGTGACAACTTTAAGTATAATTCAATCTCAGGAGGCATTAATGAATGCCATAGAAGCCTGCAGCAATTTAAATGTTTGCCACAGTAACTTCAGAATGTTTGGAAACTACTTAAATTTTTTTAAAAAAAGATTTTCAGGAAGACATTTTAACACTTTAAGTACATAATTTAAACTAGAATTTTTTTCCCCTAACTGTCCCAGATAATTTCTTTTTAACAGAGTTTATATACCACTGCTTCAACTATTGATCTCGAATAAACCAAATTTCTTAATTTCGTTTTTTTTTTCTTCAAAAGTTCAATTTTCCCCCATTTATCTTTTCCAGGGGGGAGAAGTGAAATAATTTTATTTTACTGAGGCCTGAGAAATCTGGCAGCCTGTCCTGCAGATGGAGGTTGTCACAGAATCCATTAAGTTGGAAAAGACCTCTGAGATCATCGGATCCGACTTACGACTGAACACCACCGTGTCAACTAAATTACAGTATCAAGTGCCATTTCCAGTCTTTCCTTAAGCACCTCCAGGGACACGGACTGCCTCCACCACATCCCCTGGGCAGCTCAGCCCCATGTCTAAACACCCTTTCAATGAAGGAATTCCTCCTGATGTCCAACCCAAAATCTTAAGCTATGTCCCCTGGCGTAGCTTAAGATTTTATCCTCTCGTCCTGTCACTGCTTATCTGAGAGAAAAAGCCATCCTCTACCCGGCTACAACCTCCACGCAGGGACTTGTAGGGAACACTAAGGTGCCTCCTGAGCCTCCTTTTCTCCAGGCTAAACAACTCCTGCTCCCTCCCTGTGAGCGTCTCCTCACAGGACTTGTGCTCCAGACCCTTCTCCAGCTTTGCTGCCCTTCTCTGGCCCCGCTGCAGCCCCGCGATGTCCTGCCGGGCGCCCCTGGCCCTCCTGCCGTGTGAGC
>QUSF01000001.1:41262034-41371831 GCA_003676055.1 Chloebia gouldiae | reverse complement strand
GGGCACCTCGGCGGGGCCGCCGCCCGCGGCCGGGGCTGAGCGCGGCGGGAGGCGGCCGGGCCGGGCCGGCCGGGCGGAGGCACCATGCAGGCACGGCGCTTGGCCAAGCGCTCCAGCATGGGCAGCCGGCGGCTGAGCGCGGCGGCGCCGCAGGTGGACGCGGTCCGGCCCCCCAAACCCGAGAGCGCCTGGAGGCCGCCCCGGCGGGAGGGCTCCGCTGCGGCGCTGGAAGAAGAGGACGAAGACGAGGACGTGGTGGTTGAGGTGGAGGAGGAAGAGGAGGAGGAGGAGGGCGGCCTGGGGGGGGGCCCCCCCCGCGTTGGCCGGCCACGGCAAGGGCCCCCTCCGGGGGAGCCTGAAGGTGCGTCCCGGGGGGGAGCGGGCGGGGGCGGCTGAGGGGCCCGGGCCGGGGCGCGGGGCCGCTGGGGCGGCCCGGGCCGGCCGGGAGCGCCGGGGGCGGCCTGCGGCCGGCAGCGGGAGGCTGCGGGGGCTCCGGCGCCGGGCGGGCCGGCCCTCAGCGGGTACAGCCGAAGCGGGCGGGGGGGGCAGCTGGCTAAAAGCGGGCGGGGGCGCGGGGAGCCACCGGCGTCTGAAGGAGTTTGAGCCCTGGAGCGGAGACTTGGCTGGGTGAAGCGCGGCTGGCGGGGCTGAGGATGTGGACCCGGCCGTGTGCGCAGGGGTGTTGGCAGAACTGTGCCTGCGGGGCGTGCGGGCTGCCGGGGCCGGGCAGGGCTCCTGCGAGCGCGGTGGCCGTGGTCAGGAGGCCTGGGTGGGCGACCTGTGGAAAGTTTGGGAATGCAGCCCTTCTGTGCAGAGGCCCGAATCAAATCCCATCGAAGCGTGCGCGGGCAGCGCGCTGAAATCGGTGCGGTTTGGAACAACCTGATGAACACACCCACTGGCTGAGATCCCCTAGATTTAGGCTTAATGATATTATTATGAAGCGTTTTCTGTAATTATTTTTCTCTTGGGATAACCAGGGTAGTAGGATTAAGTCTATGTATAGTACTATAGAGGATTTGTGTAATAGATGTGCACTGATTATGGAAAATAAATGTATATGAAAGTTTTTAAAGAGTACCCATTTGAATGTATCTTTATTTTTTCCAATCTAGATAATAATTCTTACTTAATAAGAGTTCCGGTTTGGATAATTAGGAGTGCTGTATTACCACTGGGATCTTTCCTGTATCCACAGATGGGGGGAACAAGAAGGAAACAAATCCAAAACAAAAAAACACACAAAGGAAAATCACAGCATAAATGCAAGTTATCTGCGTGTTACTTCACAGCAGTTTTGTTACAGCACTGAGAGACTCAGTGTGACACAGTTGGGTCATCAGACTGTAGCTCTTCACTGAGTCTATCAAATGCCATGAGTTGTGGTTATGGTGTCTGGGTCAGACCATCCATGGTACTGAGACCTGACAGGCTGAAACAACTTTGTTGCTACTTGAGTGGTAGCGTTAGGATGAAGAGCACTATAATAGGCTTCTGGTCCCATAATTCTCCCCTTAGTAATGAGGGTCTTAAGTGGTAGAGGAGGCTTAGAGGAACTTCCTGTGTGTACCTATAACATGGGAGTGTACTGTCCTCTTTGTCAACCCTCAACATGCTTTCAAGTAGTAGGACTGTTAGAGGTTGCTGGTATTTCTGCCTTACACCTAGGAGTACCCATACATACAAAAATATTGTGCATGTGTATTTACTTCCTTGAATAGGTGAGATGAGTGTAGTAATGCCTGTTAGGCTACATTTAGTGTACATAGTAAACTGTCAAGTCACCGTTGATAACCAGGTGCACATATTTACCTTCTGGAGGAATGTTTCTAACTGTCATTACCTGCTCTGTTTCTGCTTTTTCTGTTTATCCTTTTGAGTATTATAAACTGGGAGGGCTTAAAATTTAACATTGTAAATAAATTACCTTTGGTTTCTGTGTATTTCTTTAGTGATTGCTAGCGTGGGAGTTCTCAAAGCTTAATGGGAGGGTTCTTCCAAGTAATTTTAAAGCAACAGATTAAACTTCACTGCCTTTGGCGTTGTGTTTCTGGGTGCTTTTAAGCCTGAAGTGACTGAACTGCAAATGTGTTTCTCAAAAGTATCTCTGGCTATGTGGCCCTGAGTGTGTTGGAAGGTGGGTTTTCCAAGCAGGTTTTATTTCTGTTAATGAGAGAAGCAGGCATAAAATGAATACTGAGGTCCAACTGCAGAGCACTGGCAGGGTAGTAGGACTGGCATGATCTGGTTGTGGTTTGTCAGCTGGAATTCCTTCCAAATGGAGAAGTGGCATGGAGTCAGCAGCGTTTGACTCCCAGACATGGACTTCTGAATTGGAGACTGGGAGCAAAGTATATTGAAGGGGTGTTCACTCCTGAGAGATGGCATAAATTGTTGCATTGACCAATACCTTCATGGTAAGAGAAATCCTAAAGAGCTTCAGAATTTATTTGGACTTTAAAGCACAGTGGGTTTTACAGTGTATGCTATCTGGATAATGCAATTAAGAAGCATCATGTGGTATTCTGGTGTGTATTCGTATGTACACCTGATGTCTGTGCCCTTGGGTGGAATGTTAGAGGTTTCAGAGGCTTGTGACAAAGTAACTTCTATGGGCTGCCTGTGATACATGGATGAAAGCATCATAGAGTTAGCAGTGGAATTAATATTGTTAAGAGGTGCCTGAGACTTCGGTCCACTAGTCAAAATCAAAGTACTGCCACTATCAGGTCTTACAGCCATATTCTCTGCTCCAGGAAGGAGTCCACTGTGTGGCTTCACATTTGATAGTCTAGTTTTGACCCTCACTCTTAAGCATGGAGCTAGAGAGGATGAAGTACCTTATAAAGATAAATATTATTTTTCCAGTTTCTGAAGTCATGGAAAGAGAGAACATATATGACAGAAAAGAGAGACTTGTGTTCATGGGGAAGATACAAAAATTATGGTTTTATGTTGCTGTAGATGTGTAGCTGTCCAGGAGGAGAACACTGGAGAACGTTTTGGTTGCTTGTTCTTCCCTGCTATGCTACTATGCTGAAAGAGGCATGAGTATGCTGTGTACTACTGGTGGGTAATGGCAGAATAGCCAGAGAATCTTGGAGAGCATGTAAAGCCTTGTTGAGAAGTGCTGTGTTTTCTTACTTTGTCAGACTAGTTCATTAATCTCTATATGGAAACAAATTACACCAAGGTGCTGATTATGCAGACTCATTTTGCACATGAAACCCTTTTTATGCAGCCCATATTTGCTTTGGCTGCATTTGGATTTTCAGCCATTTAAAATGAGATGAAAAAGTATTAATAGTGTAATTGCTAGTACTTTGTCTTGAAGCGTGGGTTAATTTGCAGTCCTGTTTAATTCATCTTTTGTATGCAGCCTGGTTCAGATATCACAGCCATGTTAGTACCATGCTGGGGTTAATGCAGTCTGTGGAAACTGCTAAGTTTGATGATGAGGAAAGGAGTTTTGAAGTAGGGTCCATCAGCAATCTCCAATGCTGTCTTTATCAGATACATAGAAGAAAACCCCACTGCAAGTAGCAGAATTGTGCTAATTTGTCTGTAAACCATCAGAGTGCTATGGTTGGGAATGTGGGCTAGTAGTGAACATGGGCTTGTGATAACATGCCAGCATGTTGCAATGTTTTCTCTTCTGTTATGAATAGTAAAGGTGTTGGTGCTGTCTTCTGTTCAGCCTAGTTGAATTGCCAGTTTATTTCCAGCCCAGTTTCTGTCCCCAGGCTGGGAGTATGGCCACAGGACATTCCTAATCCAGCTGACTATGGATGCTGTGCCTATTCCTCACCCATGGAACTACCCGTTCCAGATACTGGCTTGTTTGTAGTTCAGAAGTATGAATTTCCCACAAGTGGTTTGATCCTGCAAATACATAGCTCCCAAAATGACAGAAAATGATCAGATGAAGGGTCTGAAAACTAAAGGCCCAGAGAGCTGTGCAGAGATGGTAGAGGAATGCAAAAGCCCAAGCAGTGTAAGCAAGACTTTACTTACACTTTAACACTGGGCTCAGTTTCACCCATCTTGTGAGGTGAAACTTATGACAGGTGCAAATAAGGGGCATGTACAAGTCTGATCCAGAGGTTTTGGAGTGAAGATGGCAGACATTGGTAGGAGTTAATGAAAACCACAGTTTTTGTGGTTTGTTATGTTTTGGGTTGATTTTGTCACCCTTTTTTTTGTTTTTTAAAGATAAAGACATCTGTGTGATATATGGGATGAGAGAAGAATTTTTAGAGCTTGTGTGGAAGAAATCAGTTGCCTTTTAGTTATGTGTTATATTCAGCTGCATTGAATTCACTCACTTCTTTTGCTCCTTCTTTCTAAAGCCATGTGTGAATTCATTGCTGTCCTTTAAACAGACTTTCAGCTTTGTTCTTTGAAGCTATATACTCATCGTGGACAAAAAAAGTCTTTCCTTGCTTGATAGCAAGTGTTATTTAATTTTGCTTTCTTGTGTGTGTGCAAATGTATTTTCAGAGGCAATTTGCAAAATACAATCTTTAAATACCAGATTTGCTTAGTGGAGGAGAGACCTTGCAAGAGACATTAGGAACTTAAGAGGAAAATAAAATGTTCCCTTTCAGACTAATAATAATAATGTTATTTTTATAAATACTGCTGGTTATTAGAACACCAGAACTCCTGTCCTGAACTTGGAGCCTGTTAGGCTAGGCTGTGTACAAACTCAGAACAAGCTTGATCCTGGTCTATCCAATTCTACATAGAGTAACACAAGATATGAATGGACACTGATGGACCATGAGGAACAACTAGAAGGTGAGATGAGAGAGGCAGATAAACACCATCAGCTTAGCCATATTTTTGTAAGTAGCTAAAGTTAATTAATTTTTAAATTTCAAACTTTGTTCGGCTTCTTGTTCTTGAGTGAAAACCTGTCTAATGAAGTTGGTGTGGAAAATTCATGGCTAGACTTGGGACTTTTTTATTTTCTTCCTTTTGAAAAATTGTAAAAGTTTATACATAATACAGATTACTAGAGGCAGAGCTGGAGGTGTTGAGAAAATAAGCTACTATTTTTTGTCCACTCTCCCCTAATAAAGAATGAATGGGACTAATTTGCTGGGGACTTAGTCATGTAATTTTGTTGTTGTTTGGACACAGGCCAAGGAATTGTATTAGAACACCGTAACTATGTAAAAGTGAAGCCATTAACAGTTCTGATCTTTATTTGCTGTATTCTTTTTGGCCTAGAATGAGGTCAGTTGAGAGTGATCAGTTGACAGATTTCAGGTATTCAGTACATACCAGTGGACAGAGATGTGCTGCTCAGTCTCTGTCACAAAATGTTTGAGTTGGAAGGGGACCCTTGGAGATCACCTGGCTCAGTCCCCCAGCTCCAGTAGGGTCACACAGAGCTGATTGCCCAGGACCATGTCCAGATGGGTTTTGAGTATCTTAAAGGAGGGAAACTCCACAGCCTGTTTTGGCAACCTGTGCCATTGCTGTGTCACCCTCACAATGAAGAAGTGTTTCCTGATGTTCAGAGGGAACCTCCTGTATTTCAGTGTGTGACCATTGCCTCTGCTCCTGCCACTGAGCACCACTGAGAAGAGTCTGGATCTGTGTTCCCTCCATTCAGGTTTCAGTTTCTAGACATTATTAAGATTCCCCTAAGCCCTCTCTTCTGGCTGAAGAGTCTCAGCTCTCCTCATAGGAGAGATAATCCAGTCTCTTAATCACAGAATCACAGAACAGTTTGGAATGGAAAGCACCTTAAGATCATTTAGTTGCAAGCCTCTTGCCATGGGCGGGGATGTCACTCACTCACTAGACCAGGTTGCTCAGAGCTCCATCCAACCTGGCCTTGAACACTTCAGGGCTGGGGCATCCACCACTTCTCTGGGCACCTGTTCCAGTGCTTCACCACTCTCTGAGTAAAGAATTTCTTCCTAACAGCTACTCTAAACATGCCCTCTTTTCATTTTAAAATCATTGCTTTTTGTCCTGTCACTGTCTGCCCATATAAAAAGTCCCTCTCCCTCATTTGTACCTTGGAGGTACTGGAAGGCTGTAATGAGGTTTCTTCAAAGCCTCATTCTCCATGTTGGCCTTTTGCTGCACTTTCTTTGGTACGTCCATGTCTTTCCTGTATTTGGGATCCCAGAACTGAACCTGTCATTCCAGGTGTGGTCTCTCCAGTGCCTTAGTAGAGGCGGCAGGATCACCTTCCTCCCCCTGCTGTCAATACTTTCTCTAATGCAGTGCAGGACATGGTTTAGCTTTTTGCCACAAGGACTCACTGCTGGCTTATGTTCAACTTCGTGTCCACTGGGAACCCAGGGCCTTTTCTGCAAAGCTGTTTTCCAACTGGGTGGCCTCCAGCACAAACTAGTGCTTGGGATTGTCCCTCCCCAGGTCCAGAAATTCACATTTTGCCTGGCTGGGTTTCTTGAGGTTCTTGTTGGCTCATTTCTTTCACCTGTCAAGGTTTCTCTGGGTAGCAGGATGACTGTCAGGTGTGTCACCCACTCCTGCATCTTGTGATCCTTTCCCAGGGATCAAGGTGGGGATGACCAGCCAGTCTGTAGTTCTCTGGTTCTTTCTTGGAGACAGAAGTGACATTTTTTTTCATCTGAAAACTAAGTATTGAGAAAGTGCTTTTCATGGGCTGGTAATTAACATTTGTAATGTGTCCTGTGACAAGTGCAGATGCACAGACCATCTGTGCCTTTGTTGATCCTGTGTTCTTCCAAGCTTTCTTCAGACCCAAGGTTACAGAGAAGTCTAAGAATCCTGTAAATCAGCTTTGAACCCTCAAGTCCTACTCTGTTTTTCCAGCTGCTGGATTAGAAATTCCAGTGTTACAAGAGCACTGGAGAGCTCTTACTAGACGGTGGGATAAATCAGTGCCTCAAAGATGAGAGTTTGGCTGCTTGGCCAGCCAGGAGCATGCTGGTCCTTGCTGTGGATTTTGTAAATACTGTGTGGCTTGAGCAATGATGCTTTTTTTTTTTTTTTTAATTCCCTCAGAATGAGTCCACATTGGCTTTATAATACTTTCAAGTGATTTATTGAATTGCTTATTTCTAAAAATAGTCACTAGCTTGACTAATACTGCAGCTTAAGGCCAGCCCAAAGACTACAGAAGGACAATAGGTCAAAAGAAAAACTCTTAAGTGTTTTTGTTTGTTTTCAGAAATTGAACAGGAAATAGAAGGTGAATGAAAGGAATGTTCATTAGCTCCTCTGGGAATCAGCTTTAATTTCATGAACTTGTGTTCATGGTTTTCACTGTGGCATGTTGCTGAGCGGAGTACACAGGAATTTAACATTACTACTGCTGCTGCTGCTGAACAATCTGTGATAGGATCACTTTCACTACTCTGGCACCTTGCCAAACTTTCCAATCTCAAATGATTATTACAGTGACATTTGTCGTATTGTATTAAAAAGTACATGTGTGGGTGGTATTTGTTGTTTGACAACAAAACTAATGAAGACAGGAAACTGAACAACTTCTGTTGCTTGAACTTTGAATAAAAATACAGATCTTTTTACTTGTGTTTTTCAAAACATAGAGTCTAATTTCCATAAAATCCTGACCCAGCTGAAGTTGATGGAAAAGTCCTGCTACTTTAAGCATATTCAGGATTTCAGCCCAATTAATTGAACACAAGTATAAATCTACTAGTAGACTAAAACCACTTCATAATGGTCCTAATAATTGTAAAAGACTGTTATGATGACTAAACACAGAATCAGAGAGAAAGTAAAATGCCTCAGTGATCAGATACTGATGTGTGAAATTACACTGTTTTACCGTCTTTCATGTATTATTTTACATGGTAGAGGAAAGATTATTTGAACTTTAGATGGGTAGTGCGGTTAAAGCAAGCAGTCAAGATTGGATGGTTACTTAAATTTTATTTTGTGCTTCAGCAGATAAGGTGGGTAATGCCTTCATCATACTGACATAGAGAGCAAATTGTACAATCACTTTCTGTAAACTGGACTTTGTAAAGCTGGCAAGATAAACATTTGAGTCAGCCTGATCTTTTATGTGTATATGCATATCCCTTTTAAATGGTGTAAAAAAACTCTCACTGGATCCAAAATGCTTTTTACCTCATATTTCTCAACAATTTTCTTTCTGTAATGCAGTGGTGAGAAATGTGAGTACCTCTAGAGGAAAAAATTTGATTTTTCTACTTTAAAATACTTTAAAGACAGCACTGTGATGCAGTCCTTGCTGCCTTTAGGTCTAGGTCAGTGGTTATCCATAAGGCCATGGAGAGCTGTTCAATCTGGTTTACAGAGCTATAAAGAAAAAGCAGTGAAATAAATAAGGGTGAATTGGTGGTTGCTAGAATTTACAGTAATATTTTCCTTCAACATGTGTGACCAACACTGTTTCAGACAATTGTCCCTACTTTCTCAGAGCAGGAGAGAAGTGCTTGGTCTTGCAGGTGTTTCTTTCTCCATGCTGGTAGGTCCATCTGCTGGAGCAGCAACATGGGTAGCATAGAGCGCTTTGTGCCTGGGCACTGGATGTGCCACAAACTGGAGTTTTTGTTTCATCAGTTCCAAAAAGTATAAAGTATTCCTTTCCTCCAGCTCCTAGTTACTCCCAGGTAGTTTTGTGCTTGTGCTAGAATTTATGGTGTGCTTTTGTGGGATACTGAAACGGTGGAAAACACATGCAGCAGTGTCTATAGACTCTGTGGTGTTCTTTAGTTATGGTGGATCAAGAAAGGGCTTGCCAAGCATCTTGACAGCACAGAGGAAAAGATGGGATATCACAGCTAGGACAGGCATATGGAGGAAAGAGAAGGTTAGAAATGGAGAAAGCCTTCATCCTTTAGAAGAGAGAAGCCATCTGGCAGTTGGACTGCGCTTTACTTTGGGTCTGGTGGTCCTTCAGGTTCTTTGTTGTTGCAGTGTGATATCATGGTTTCCCCAGAATCCCGGGTTTCTCCCCTGTAGTTGTCCTCCCAGGTGTGTCAATCACTCCTCCTTTGCCCACCCTGACCCCTGCCAGCGCTGTCTGTCACTCCTGGCATTCCAGAAGTGCATCAAGTGATTGGGCAGGAGTGATTGGGCAGGTTCAAAAGATGCCCTCCACCCCCGGGGGCATTGGGCCATCCAGGTGTCCTTTGTCCCCTGAGACCTCCTCTCCCGTGCCTGGTTGGTGGCTCCCTGTCCCTTCCCCCGTCCCCTCCCCCAGGTAGAAGAGAGGGGAACCACCCACTCAGGGCAGTTCTGATGGAGCAGTGATAGGATTCAGAGTTCTGCTTGGAACTGCTGCTACATTCAGAGGCCTTCGGGCCAGAATAAAGCTCTGGACTAAACCCTCCATCAGAATCAGATCCTTTCCTTCACCATAGCCTTAAAGACTTCTCCAGCAGCGGCAAACCTGAGGAGCAGAATGTCTGCAATGGAAACTCCATTCCACTGCCACGTGGGCTCCAGCTTGCCTGGATTTGTCCTCATGCTCCCAGCTGCAGCATCCAGCTAGCCAAAAGTGTCTCTGGGGTGAACCACCACAGTTGCCACCATTTGGTTCAGCAGCAGGGGCCAGACGAGCCAGGGTACGTCCCGTTCTCCATATTGGAAACTCCAATACTTTGTGAAGGCTTTTCTCCCATGAAGTGCTATTGCATCCCTGTAGTGATTTGGTAGAGGGCTGTTTCATGGAGCATGTGGAGAGGGTGGCCTTTCACCTCTGCATGCTTTTACTGATGTTATTCTGTTGCTTTCAAGGGTAATGAGTTGTAACTCTGTGATACTGTTTATTGTGTAGTCACACACAAAAATAAACTTCTTTTTTGGCACCTCTCCTAATCTGAACAGAAAAACTGCTACATGTTTTTATCTCGAGCTCAACTGACTTGAGAGAATCTTCTTTTGGAGGCAGTGCTTCTTGCTTGTTCTCCTCCGCTGAGGGATAGTGCTTTCTACTTCCAGCCTCAAGATCTGTTACAGGGGATTTGTGCTTAATTTTTGTCTTGTAATAGCTCCTCCAGGCTTTCAGCATCAGGGATCAGCACTGGCCCTTTCATTCACAGCACCTATTTCATTCAGAAGTTAAAACAGTTGCATACATCTGTGAACTCCTTTGGTTTAATTTCACTTAAATGCCATCATTTAAATGAACAAATAAAAAAGGGTGAAGTTCTAGGATGTAAAGTCAAATGGATTACATTTCCATACCCTCTTAAGTGATCTAAGATCTGCAGTATCTCCTCTCAGCTGGCCACTTTTAAAGTTAGACAATAACTTCTGATCTCAGAAATCTCACACCTCACTATCTTAATTGTAAGAGATCTTGAAAATAAAGCAAACCTGGTTTTCTTTTCACTAAAAATATCCTACTCTGTCCAGTCAAGAGGATGAGGGCTTTCAAATGCAGATATGACCCCCAATCAAGGGGTTTTTGCTGAGGAGCAGTGAGGCAGCATTTCCAAAACCTGCTAAGTGTGGTGCCTCTATAGTTTAATTTTTGTGAGCTCTTACTTACTTGATCCTGAATAAGATTATAGAAGTGGTAGTACTTCTTTGAGCTGCTGCCATCCTTACTGATCCCAGATCACTAGCAGATGAAGAGAGAAACAGGTGGAGTGTCTTGTACATCTTCAGCAATGGTCTTCATTATGTGTATTTTGGATAATTTGTGCTTATGAGAAATAGATGTAGAAAATATGTTATGTTAGTGAGAAATATTCTTATAAGTTTTCTTAAGCACACAAGCTGGAGTTGGGGAGATTGCTTCATGATATTTCAAAACCACAGCTGGCAGCAGAGAGGAGGACCTAATTTGCAAGCGAATGAATGTGGCTTGCACAGAGATGGGTCCTTCTCCAAGGTGATCCGAGGAACACCTAACCAATGAATACTTGATAAATATCTAAGATTGATAGCCAGAGCCATCAGGAAGACACCTCTCAATGCCGAGTTCCAGTAACTCCATGATGGGCATACATCGCTTCTGGACATGGTTTTGTTCCGCTGGAAGCAGAGAAAAGAAACCACATGAATATGTGAACCTCTGAGAAGAAGAAAAGAAGCCCTGCCTCAGGCAGAATAGATGGAATAAGAACTGCTCAGACAGAACAGTCGGACAGTTGGTGTGAATGCAGGAGATCCAATGCCACAGAGGTCTGACCTGTATCTCACCCAGCACAGATCCTGGGCTCGGCATGGTCCTTATGATTGTGGCTGTCTTAGACCGAATCTCGGTCATTAAATAAAAAAAAATATTTTATTAGATATTAATTCATCTTGATCATTTTTACTTACAACAGTCTTGAAATAGTTAAAATTCAACAAGTAAATGCCATATTGGTATATCAGTAAGACAGTCCATACACAAGGCTGCATTAAGCTACATGAGCTGTTGTGTACAACTTTTTAATCTAGAAAATCAAAATTAGGGGCAGCAAAGACAGTAGGTACTTTACCACTGGGTTCTAGGACCCTTTTTGCATCTCTTACAAGTAAAATCACCATTTCATAGAACATAGATATTCATAGGTATACTATAAAAAGATACCGTGACATGAGGTTTCAGAACTTAAGTCAGTGCAGTGGGAACACCTGGTTTGATGTTGTTCACTACTTGCAGCTTGTAAGTACATCTAGTAATGCAACAGAAATAAAAACAGAATTCCCTGCTACCCCACATTAGCATGCTTGGTTTTGTCTCCAGTTCCAGGGTTTTTAGCTTCCCCAGAGATGACCAGCAAGACCCGAGTGTATCCTCTTTTCTCCTTCTGTTCTCCTTAGCCAGCCCAAAGCACACATTTCCAGGCCCTCATCTGTTCTGTTTGTGGCCGCAGGTTGCTCTGATGGCATTGGGCTTTGCTTACACTGCTTTTGCTGCAGGAGAGGTGAGGTGAACCTGCTGCCTGGCACTTGCTTCCTTCCCACTTGTAGGGCCAGGCACGTAGGTCCTTGTGAGAAAAAATATGTGATAATTGGTTTAGTTAATTTTAAATTCACTTTCTGTGCAACCATCAATTGGGAAGGCAATTATGACTGCCCATTCCTGGCCTGCAAGTCCTGCTAAAAGCGTGGTGGAGTACCAAGCACTCAGTGGTGAGCATGCTTGGCAAAGATTGAAGCAACAGAATTCCTAAATAAAAAATGAACCTGTTTTTTGCAACGATGACCCTCCACTTTCCTCCTGTTTAAGACTTTCCAAGGTACTGTCTATATTTTTAGATGTTTAGAGGCAGTGTTTTAGGCACTTGTTTTATTTAAGAAAAGGAAAACAGGGCTGGAATAGCTCTGCTGAGATCCTGCCAGTGATGACTGGTCTGGGGGCCAATGTCCACTTGGAACCCAGGTAGTTGGGTTTGCAGGGTGGTCACTGCAGGTCACACCCCTGTGTGTACAGCATAGCCAGGACACAGAACACAGAGTTATTTCTTTGAGACTTAAACATTGCAAGCAAATTTTGAAGAGGCACACTTTTAGTAATTAGTATTAAAATTTGGTAACTTACTGATTGGTGTCTGATAATGTTAAAAGTTATGCCATGTACTTTTCTGTGAGGAACTTACTATGCCTGCATATGGGATGGGAAAGAAAGCTACCATACTTCCACATCTTCATTCATTTGTTGATGTGGAGGAGAGAAAAAGGTACAAAAAAGGTACCAAAAAATTTGTACCTCTGAAAAAATTTTGTTCAGACCTGAAAATGGTGTATGGGAGGGACCATGAATTCCCAGCATTCCTTGCAGTCTTCCCTTGTATTCTTAGTAAGACCTTTTTGATCAGTTTTAATAACATTTATGCTTCATGTGCCAGTTAGTACAGTAGTTCAGATGTCAGAAGTTGGTGGTAGTTTTATTTGGGGTACAACAGATACCTGGCTGGGTACTGGATTTCAAATGTGGGAGTGAAAGTTTCTGTCATTCATCTGGGTAGATTCTCTAGAACTCAGAAACACCTGAAACTGGTGCTGGGATATGTGGGTTTTGTAGATGGGTTATGTTTAGCCAGGTAAGTGCTGACATACACATGAGGATGATGGGAGGGTAGAAACTTCTTGCTTACTGCAGTTCTTGCTGCATAACACTGTATTGTGAATCCAGGCAACATGCTTAAAGTTGTGTTTTAATACATAGAAAATATATTCTTTGGATGGTTTTCTATGTTTGGTCAAATGAAGATAGGGATTTTGTCCTAGCCTAGTTGAAGATGACTAGTGCATTACTGTACATTAATGTGTACTATATATTGTAAAGAACATTTACAGTGACCTTAAAATGCATTATGTTCTATATTGTTAGAGACCAACAATTTATAAATGCTCAGAGTGATTAGATTGATGTGATTTATGTGTAATGAGCAACTGCTGGTGAAGCGAGTAATTAGATGCAAAGTATACTCAAAAATGTAATAATACATTGAAATTCAGGGCAGATTATTTCCAAGCATCATTACGAGAATCTGTCTAATCTCTTTGTGTTGCAGAATGAATAGGGATTTCTGGCAAAATGGAAATTTGATGCATTCTTTCCTTGCAGTGAGGACACTGTTTTTGAATGTCAAAAATTAGAGCCTTTTAACATAAAAAACCCCCCTTTGTTACAGAAACCTGAACTGGAAATATTGTATGAAGCAATATGAGTGGACCAAAATCTTTGTCCTTCTAGGGATTTAATTTAGATATTTTTTACTTGTATTTAATTTTGGTAGCAGGTTTGGTGTTTCTCATTTTTGCTTTTTGTGTTTTGTTGTGAACTTAATTCCTGGTTTCTTTCTTGTTGAGAAAAGTGGCTTATCCCTGTCCCTAGAGCATTGCCTGGCTGTTCAGGCTGGCCTGAATAGGGCCTTGCAGTTATTGAGCTCTTGTTATTGAGCTCTTATTTGGCTGAACATTTTAAATGTATGTCATCTTACATATACACATTTCATTCTTGTTTCCCATTAACATGCTAGGCTGAAATATATTGATTCCTTCTTTCACTTCCCCATTGAGCTGCCTATTTTTTTTGTAATGGATCAAAAATGTTGCTAAAGCCTTGTTTAATTAAAAAAAAAAATCCTGGAACTTTTGTTTTCTTACCAGTTGGGAGTTTTATTGGCAGTCCCAAATACTTAGGATGATTACATCTATTTCAGAAAATGGAAAGAGGTGGTCACAAAGCCAGAATCAAAAAACTGTTTATGAAAAGCAGCAGTGTTATACAGAAGGCTGGCTGGTGCTAAACCATCTCATAGCTAATCTGTCTAATCTCGTGTTTTTTTAATTGGTGTTTAATCTAAAGAGTTTTTTTTTGATGGAATTAGATCTGTTGATTACATTGTAAATCCGATGGAAATCAAAAATCCACCTCCAAAACTGTGTCTTCTTTATCGCTATGTAGTGTTAATAGTGTGCATAGGCCTAGGACTCACTGTTAAAATTATTTATCTATTGACAATGCAAATAGCCAGAATTGGAGCAGTGAGTTGGGTGATTGCTGGTGGGGTGGGTTTTTTTGATATGTGTTTTTCAATTAGCATGTTACACCCTCCCCCACTTACCACCACCCCTCAACCCTGCCTCTCCTACTCTAGGAAACAGCCTAGTGTGGCTTGTGAGGGGTCTTGTTGTTTTTGGAATGAAGTGACACTGGAGTTGAGTCCAATTGAAGTGGTCTGTAAGTCAGGTAAAGGAAATACAGCTTTATAGGTTGAGGGAGAAAAAAAAAATTGTACAAAAATGGATACAGGCAATGCTCTGTTGAGCTGGGCAGCTGCCATGTGGAAATCAGCCCTTGAGATGTTTGTAAAACTGTCAGCAAAGCAGGCATGGTATGTGGTGTGGCAATTCTTTCAGTAGTTTATTTCCATCTGTCTGTGTCATCTATTACAAAGCCTGTTAAAAATTACATTTCTATTCCTGCTGTGCCCACCTGAATCCACAGGTTGTGCGCCAAAAAAAGAAAAAAAATAGGAAATTTGAAAGAACATGGGAAGGAGTCAGTTTTCACATTTGAAGATACATTTCCATACAGCTGGGTCACTAGAGGCAAATAATGCTAATATTCTTGGGAGTTTAATGCCTTCTATTGTATAGGAAACACAGACATCTTAATGCTTGTTACATCCTACTGGGTTATTTGTAAATAAATAACTCCAGTTTTTAAGCAGCAGTGTACCGTAAACAAGGGAAGATGATAAAGTCCAATCATGTTGTACTAAAGGGATGACATACCTAATCTGTCAAATCTGACTCTCTATGTGTTTCCATAGAAATGTGATGGGTCTACTTATTCTAGTTTTCGCTGATCCTTTGAATAGGCAATTCAGTGCATGAGTTGTCTTTTTGATCAATAATTTTTTTGCTGTTTAGGGTAAAATGCAAGCTGAAATTTAACTGAAATTGGAGGAGACTGAGGCTTGACTGCAATGTCAGCGTCTTATCAGGATGTGCTCTTGGGTAGGGCAAAAACTGACTGCACATAAGTTAAGGCCTAAACTACTGAAAAATTGCAGCCTGCACATCATTTGTAAGGAATAGTGAAACACTTCTTTAAATTCCTCAGTTTGTGTCAGTGTCAAGCATGCTCATCCAACACATGGTCTTGATATGGAGCTCAGGACCAGCAATTTGGTTATGACAAAATACTACCAATAAAAGTTTCTATTGGCAGGTTAAGATAGGTTTTGCAATGAAAAAATATTAATATACTGCTGAAAATAGTAACTATGCTAATCGTTTAGCTGTCACATGAATTATTAAATTTTGTCGTTTAATAATAATGAATCAAACTTTAAAGTAAAACGCTTAACTTAAAAGTAAAACCCTCAATCTAAATATATATGATAGTCTTGACAACTTTGAAACAGAAATTGAAAGGCTTTCTTAATAAAGTTTTTACTTAGAAACCAAAGTAAGAAATGGTTTTTAGTTTTTGCAGGATGATTACTGAAGGAGTAACGCCACATCGGACCTCAGCTCTGGCACTGCCCCATGCTTGCGCTCCAGTGGGGAGCCTTGGGTAATATGGTTGTTTCCAAGGAGCACAGGATCAAAAGTCTCCCTTGCCCAATAGTGATGGGAGGGAAATTGACAAAGGCAAGTAGAGGTAACTGCAGAGAGAAAGAAAACTGGTTTTTTTAATTTACAGGTGGTTTATAGCTCCTGTTTCTGTGACTGAACATCCAAGTGATGTTGGTTGCCTGAGGCCAGGTTGTAAAGAACTCTGTTGAAAGTAAGCTGAAGGTTGCTAATGGCTTAAGGGTGAAAATATACAGTGAATTGCATAGAAAAACAGCCTATTATCAAGTGGCTTGTATGAGCGTTAATTCATCAAGTGCATGAAAAGAACAGAAATTTTACCAGGAGTTGATACTGGAGGCAATAAGATGGCAAATTTTGAGGACAAGAAAAGCTGAACCATTTGAGAACAGCAAAGGATGGAGAAATGTGAAGTATTGGAAGTAAGCTGAAATAAAATGATATCAAAGTCTTATGTTCTGTCTGTGAGACAGGGCTAGACAGGTTGGACTAGATCTTCCACAGAATTTTTGCTGAAACATTCTGGACTTGAAGGACCACCACAAGACTCAAGTAGTTAAAAGAATATTAAGGATCTTTGAAAAAAAAAAAAAAACAACAAAAAAAAAAGTTACTGACAATATATGGCAGAGCAGTTAACTATCTGGAAAGATATATTGGAAATTTTCTTTGTTATCTCTGAACTATGAGTGCTGGTGAAGCAGAGCTTGAAATCAGAGGCATCTGGTCATTAATCAGTGCTTGCCAGGAAGTGAGGAACTTGATCATTCAAATGACTGTAGCCCTCAGCACTCCTCACATCAATGGCTGCTTGTGTAGGTGGTTGGATTTCCAGCAAAAGACACTATCCACTTCCAGACGGCAGATGTCTTAAGGGGAAATGGCTTCCAGAGACGTGGACGAATTAAAATAGAAAAACTCCATGTGGAGTAGGAGAAAGCTACTGGAGAAAGCCCACCAAGGAAAACTCTTGGCTTTTTCTCTCATGATCACCTGCTTCTAAAGCAGAAAAGATTCTTTACATGTAGTCACTCTCAAGGGAAAGTTTAGAAAGAAGTTAGTATTTCCAAGCATCTGTTGAAAACTGAAGATGAGGAAGAGAATTAGTCTAAGCGTTGGATTTGGTCTCCTGCTTTTTCTGGCCATTGGCTGAAGAACCTGAGCTGCTTCTGTAACCTGAGCGTTTGCTCTATGATTTTTGTCTTTCCGCACTTCCATTTGCATGCATGGGGCTCACAATTAATTGTGGCATATTGACGTATGAACTGTGTTTGAACTGGATGTGGATAAATTTGATGTGTAAGAATAGATTATCTGGTATCACAGTAAAAGTATTTTGCTATTTTTGGTTTTGGCTTTATATTACAGCTGTTGTCTGAGCTTGCAACCTTCTGTTGTCACTACTGAGGTCTGTAAAGAAAACTCAGCAATGTATGGCACATTATATTTGCTGAAACTGAGTAAAATCCTAAAATTTCATAAATAGAAGACCTTTTTTTCCTTTGGTACAGTCATGCACTTAGTCCATTAAAAGATTATTTAAAACCATCATGATGAAAACTGAGTTCAGTGTGGCATTGGAGAGTAGGAAATGAGAGGCTGCGCCTCTCCTGCGCTCTCGGCATTTTCCACACTAAGGGTTGTAAAGGGTAAGGAGGCAGCTGCTGGTGCTGCCCAGTACTTTGGCACATCAGCACCCCTGCCCTGCACAGAACCCTCCTCTGCAGCAGCTGAGCTGGAAATCCTGGGCAGGGAGCATGGGAGGGGAGGTGTGGTCATGCAAGGGAAGACCATGCAGCAGTAGAGGGGATGGAAATCAAATCTTATGTAAACCCTTATTTGATGTTATATAATTTGTAGGGGCTGGATATTGGAGCTTGGGTATTTGCATTACTTATAAGTAAGTTTTAATGAAAATTGAAGGTAACAGCATTTCAGTGATTCTCAGGCACTCAAAAAAAGGCTAATTGTAAATCTAAGAAGTTTTTTTTTAAATCATTAAATCAGAATTCAATTTGTGTTGTTTATATGTCTTCTCCTAATTCTGTATGATCACATGCTGACTGTTTTGTCTTCCAGGCAGATTTTCTTGGTAATGTGTCATCTGTTTGTGTGTGAAGAAGTATAAAGTGTCTAATTCTTTCTACTGTTTACATTCATAGAATAGTAACTCTTGTTTTGTTCTTGAAGCAACTGCTAAAAGCCCCTCAGTGGAAGCACTAGAAAGAACGAAATCATCAGTCCTAAATATGCATTAATGATGTGATACACTTTACACAATACAGCAAAATTACTGTGGCAAATATATTTCCTGTGAACTTAAAATTGCTTGCACCATTTTTGTAACTGCCAAAGTTTGACATCTACAAACAGAGATCTGTGAAGAGAAGAATATATTTTACTACATAAATATATCTATGTATAATATAGTTATATATATAATCAATATATTGATTAATTTTTTGGATGATGAAAACGAGGAATAAGTCGGAAGAGTTGACATAGGAATTTCAGTTTATTGGTGCTGTTACTATCTGAGGACAATACAGTACTTTACATTGGATATCTCCAATGTAAAGATCAGCAATAATGTACAAATATTTTAAAATCCAGTTTGCCAGCTCAAGAAGGCACCTGGATTTCTCTGAGCAAGTGCATGTGGTGTGGAAGTACCTCTGCTCAAGGCAGGAGAAGCTGCCACTTTGTTGGGCCATATTTTGCTTGTCAGTTTGGGTTGTTGGAGGGGTCACCTCACAGATAGGTCTGCCCCTGTGAAACTGTAGCTGGCCGGGGAAGTGTAGCTTCCCTGGGAATGGATTTCACAACAAAATATAGGTCCTGTGCTTTGTTTTGCTTGCTGGGAAGGTGAAGTGGCTTGGTTTTGATGAGTTTTTGGGGTCTTCCCTCCAACCTTGTAATAGTTTGCTTAATAAACATCAGCATATTGTACTCCAGAGTGGCAGTGTCTTTGTTAAGATACCTGTTTGCTTGGGAAGTCTTTGCTTGTGGGAAGAGGCAGACCAGAAGATACAGGAAGTGCTGGCAGACACAACCTGGAGTTGCTCCTGGGTGTGTGTCCCTGCTCACTGCTGCCTGATGGGCTCCTTGCAGAGATCCTGCCACCATCACTTGCTCCCCTTTGCCTTCTGGCAGATGAGTTGGATCATAGCAAATTGTTTTTATGCTCCTGAAAAAACCCTCATTTACAAATACAGCTTTTAAAGAATCCAGCATATGGCTGTAGGAAGTGGTTTAATTTTTTTGGTTATGTTTAATCTGGAATAATTCTGACTTTTTTTCCCTGAAATTTTAGGAGGAAGGCAGCTAGGATTTCTTTTGCATAGCTGTGCAGAACAGATGTGTGTGTATTAAAGATGTGTTGTTTATAATCTGGTTTCTGACATTCTAAGTCAAATACCTTTTTGAATTAACGTAAAGAGGTTGATAGCTTTATCAAATGGACAAAAATTGCTTATTTTCCTGGCTGGTTTTCAACATTTTTGAGAAATTAATGGGAGTTTCAGAATTTATGAAGGACAAAGAAATGGTATTCACTAATTCAAATAATTAATTAGAAGCAAATGCCTGTGGGTAGTAGGTTGTTTCCCATTTTAGGTGAATTAAAGGAAATTTAATAATTGCTTTCAATTTTTCAGGCAGCTAACATCAAGCGTGAAATGACCTTCCATGCATTTCAACAGGAGGATGTAAAAAGTGACATCAGTCGAAAATTGCCAGACCAACAGTTTCTCCTGTTCACCACAAAGGAGGAAGATTTAAAAACAGCAGAGACCAAAAAACTTAACAGAGCTCATGAGTATGAAAAAGAAAACACTCGTTCTGTTTGTCTTCTGGAACAGAAGCGCAAGGTTGTTTCTTCAAATATTGATGTGCCTCCAGCAAGGTGAGTTTGATTTTTTGGTTGTGTTTTGTTTTAAGCTTTATTCCTTTTTCTCCCCTGCCACTTTTTTTAATGGGACATTAGATTTTAATGGACATGAGAACAATTTTGGTAGACAGCACTATGAACTGCTAAGACTAGTGTTTGTGCCCAGGCAGTCCAAAGTCAATCACAACCTTCCTATTTCAGGGATCTGCTAGGAAATTAAAACACCAGTAGCAGAAAATGAGAGCATCTGCACAGTAGGGCTTGCTATTGCTTTTGCATTGTTTTTGCTTTTAAAATGTGCTGCAGCTGAGGTACTTGGAGAAGAGGATGTGTCTTAAGAGGAAGAGATTGTTGACTCAGCTTCACCTTGAGAAGTAATCTTCTAAATTAGTCACAGAATCATCTTACCTGCTAGCAATTTATTTTTCAAATTTTTTACTATCATACTTGCAGACACTTTTTACTCATTGGGTATTCTGTGTTGCAAGATGACAAGTGCCTTTTCTTTTTCTTGTTCATGTTAGCATCAGTCTGTCTGTAACGATTTCTGCTTAATCTGCCTGGTAAATTTATTTGCACGTAATTCAGTAAAAGGCCTTTCAAGTTTATGATTCTACTTAAAAAAATTGTAGTCAAAACAGATGTTTAGTTTTTCAATTTGTTGTCTTTCTGAAAACCAACATTACCAGCAGGTTCTACTATATCATCCAGAACAAGATGACATGATGTTTTTCTCTCTCTGTCATATATGTCACTTGCACTGAGTCCATGAGCATTTTTACAGGATTTTACCCCCATTTATATGTAGTACAAAGCTATATATAACAACCTTGAAATGTTAGGATACTTATATGAGATTTTCACTAGTAATCAACCTTGTAATGTCTGACTGCCCTTCTCATTCATCCTGTGTATCTCAAAGCAAATAGGATCACAAGAACATACAGGTCAGGAGGGAACTCAGGAAGTCACCTAGTCTAACCTTCTGCTCAAACCATATGTTAGCATTTCCATTTAACAGCTCAGGCCGCTAAGGTACAGGGTTTAAGTGCATTTTTGTGTGACTTCATGCAGATAATCTACTTGAAGAAGTAGTCGATCCCCCATTTTCTATAGCTACAAGATCCTCCTTCCTTGGAGGGATGGATATTTTTTCCCCAATGAGCTGGAAAAGAGGATGATTAAACATCTTTATTGCCTTCTTAAAGCTAATTATGACACTAGTTGTGAGCACAGGATACTTAAGATGATAGGAAATAAGTTCATTTACAAAGGTGTCATCTAAAGTTGTTCTTTCCATCTGCATGTATTTTATTAGGAGCATAAAAATTACTGTCTTATGTTGTTGTGTGTTTTCAGACATGCAGGTTGAGCTCCAGCATTAGCAGAATTAAAGAATGAATCAGGAAAGAAACCTGGAATTTATGTTCACTAGCATAATAAATATTTTAGTCATTCTTGCTACATATTTCCAGTCAAGTGCAAGTCTTACTTTGAAGCTGAGGTGAATTATTGGGCCATTTGTCTGCAGCTGATGGGAAGAACACTTAAACCTTTGCTTGGAGCCCTTCCTAAATATTTGCTGTTATAATTGAATGTTGTAATGAACCCAGCCTCTCTTCCTTGGCAGCACAGTTTCATCTCTAAGTCATGTTCTCTGAGAAGACTCCATGCATTTCTTGCCTCTTTCTAGGCCCCTTCCAGCTTCTGTCTAGGACTGTGCTGAGAGAGCTGCATGTTCCTCAGAAGTGAATTCCTCGTTCCTTTGCCTCCTGGCAGGACTCGTTGGGTCGACTGTCCTCTCTTTTGATGAGAAAATTCACCTGCCTTTACAGATTTGTTATACCCAGCTGTGGAAGGTCATCTTGAATTAATCAGATAATGTTTACAATTATGTGGGACAAATAAGGGATTTAATATGGTCTTAATTTCTTATTGCTACATATACCCTCTTTACAAATAAACCCCAATTTTTTTATTTTGTAAAGAGGGCATATATAGTAATGAGTGAAAGTGAAGCTTGTTATTTATTTTGTTTTAGAACCTTAGTGGAACTGAGTGGAACCCATTTCACTTCAGATGCTGAAGTGAAAGATAACATTACATTTTGCAGTATCCAACTAAACCCATTACAATATTTAAGTGATTTTGAGGCATTACAATATTTAAAAGATTTTTAAATCAAAGCTCATTATTAGCCAGGGGCATATGTATATGTCCAAAGGAGCTCTGAAAAAGTGTTTGCAAAAGAGATATTAAGAGGTGGATAAATTTACTTGACTTTTTCCACAAAATGAAACAAAGGCCATCCCTTCTTAGCTGTTTTAAGGATCTCATCAAATAAGAATGGAAATCTTTGTGAGGCACTGTATCTAAAATAACAGTTCAGCAAAACACCAGCATGTTTCTTTGAGGCATTCAGCTTCAGGGCTTTCATTATTGCTTATGGACTCTGAAATTTTAGAAATGTTAAAATGTCTTAACTGAGTCTTAGTGTTTTGTGTGCCTGGCATTCAGATGCATGGAAATTATAATTAAAAAATATTTCATTGGATGCAGAATTTTTAAGTTCATTGTTTACATTTTTATTTAATCTTGTGAAAGTACTACAGACATTTCTCCCTATGTTATGTCCTGTACTAGAAGTGTCTTTTGGATTAAGACAGGAGGAGATCATGACTTTTTCATACTGATTTTTATTTTTGGAATGCAAGAAATTAAATGACGGTTAACAGCATTAATTCTTTCCTTTTTCAGATTTCTTCAGTTGGTCATTTTGAACAAAATTTATCTGAGCTATATTGTATTCCTTCTTCTGAAATGCAGATAAGCATAAATGAAACTGTTCAGCTGGAGCAAATGAATTATTTGATATAATGAGGAAACTTAAATTCTTTATTTCTTCCTTTAAATATTGAATTTATTGTCAGTTTGATGCATAAAGAACTGCAGTCTTGGAAAAAGTGGTCTGGCTTTGAACTGCAGTTATCTCTGAGAATTGAGATGTTATCTGTAGTAGAGAGAAAAATACACTTTCAGTTGATCTCCAGTTCAAGCAGTAGCAATCAAACACAGCCAGATCCATGGATCTGAGTAGTGAAAGGCCATTTTGCAAAAAGAGAGTGGTATCACTGTGGGACTCATCACCTTGTCTGGTGGGCAGAAGCAAGCCCAGGTTTGCCAGTATTTCAGACAGCTATGTCTGTAGAGGTTAAATGTAATCAGAGATGATGTTCCCAGCGGGCAGAGGTGTGGAAGTTAACAGGACCTTCTTGCTCATTTGTAATTTCTTCAGATACATGGATACATAGTTCCAAAGCATGTCAATAATAAAGACATGAAAGAACCTGGACTGCTGATACAGTGGGTGTGAGGATGTGAGGAGAGACCCAGTGCAGGCCACGTACATAGGGAATGGCTTCTACCTCTTGGAAGGATGAGGATAGACGGGTGGGTGGTGGAGAGCAGGGGATGAAGTTTCTTTTTTTTTTTGAGTAAAATGTGAGAATAAATGTCTGAAAATGGTGGTGATGTTAAAGGCCTTTTTAGACTGAAGTGTTTTGACCAATGGTAGCTGGAAGCCCTTCAGAACTTTAATGCAGTAGTGTCTGAGGAGGTCCTTTCACGTGTTATAGAAGGCACTAGGCATGCATCACTTCTACCCCTCTGGTAGGTAGGTGCATTTGAATAAATCAACAGATTTTCTTGTGTTAGTCTTCTGCTAGATGACCTCAAAATATTGTGAAATTTGTGTTATCCTTTTGATACATCATCCTCGTTTTCCCCAGCCCTCCTGTACTCTGTTGTCTCTGAAGAAAAGAACAAAAGATAAATTTTATAACTGCCTATCTTTTTCTACATAGTTTGTGCTGCTAAAGTACAATCCACAGCTAAACATCAGCTGCTTAAATACTTCCTTATAGTGTTAAAATAGTTATTGTGCAATAAACCCTAGCTGCTGTGCTCTTAGGTTTCACTGCTGTTAAGCAGTGACATTTACCATGACAATAATATATTGGATTTTGCTATCTTCTGATGCTTTTATATTAAAAAAGCTGTTCTATTACTGTGAAATTAATTTTTATTCCTGTACCTATATTTTATCTACTAATTAGTTTGTAATTTAATGGAAAAATATATTAAATATTTTAAATAAAGTAATTAAATATCTCTAGGAATTCTCTCCAACATTGTCTCTTTAGGTCTTTGTAAAATAGCTACAGAAAGCTGGGGCAATATGAATTTCAGCCATGTTTCCTGACCATCATTATGAAGAAATAGTACAGATGGTGATGTATTTTCATGCCTAAATGATTTTCTTGCCTGGCCTCTCCAGGAACATAGCTCTGGGCACCCTTCTGATTAGAGTGTGTTGTTGATCTCTAAGGCCTGCTGGGCATGATTGATTATGCACCATGCATTCCAATGGAAACATTTGCATATTTTCATAGCCAAAACTCTCCAGGAGCCTGACTTAAAGATCAAAAGCAGTATCTGCTTAACTATGATATCCTCACTGGAAGGACTGCCCAATCTGCTTGTAGAGGGAAGAACCTGCTGATCAAGTTGTGCTTTTCTGTTTATCCAGAGGTGGTGTTTATTCAGAGATTGTCTTCTATTATTTTTCTCCATCTGTTTTAGACTAGTCCTAAGTTTTCTTGGGGGAGCTTCTTTCTTGTGTATCTCTCACAATTTTTGCTGAGGGGATTGATGGGGCAGCCTCAGAGGGCATCAACTATTTGTTGGCTGCTGAGGATTTTCAGCTTAATTGAGTGAAAACAAAAGGCCAAGAAATCAGGCTGTGCTTTGGAGCTACTGTGAGCTTCCGAGCCCTCTACATTTCCCTGCTAGCCCAATAGCTTTTCATGGAGGTGTGATACTTTCTCCTGTTTTTTCACAATCCTGTAGGTTGGGTGCTCCTGTTTCTTAAGTTTCATTTTCTGTACTCATGCTACTTAGAAACTTTGATAACAGTTGTTTTTATAACTAAAACTATTCCCCACATCATTCCCGTATTTCAGAGCTTCTGTAAAAAAATCTGATAGTTGGCAATACCATGCATTAAAAAGCAGCTTCTCCAAACATATACACCAGTGAATTATTGAAGCAGTAAATTGTTGCTTTGTTTACTACAATTGTTTAGTTAAATATGTGTGCAGCTTGATTGAATTTTACCCAACCAGTCAGTAAAGCTTGATTATATTTAATACTGATGGTAGTGAACTGCTAGTCATGGTCTACTACAAAATTATGTGGTGCCTTCTAGGATCAAACTGACGACAGAAAAAAATCTTATCCAAAGAGCAATCAGAGAAAGGCTCTGTGAGCATATTTTGGAGTATAAACCTATGTATTTCTTGATGCTGTTTTCTAGTGCTACATTTCCTTTGCATTCTAGAAGGACTGTAGATATCTTTTGAGCTCTGAATACCTTTCATATGCCTGCAGTATGCAAAAGCAGTGCAGCAGAAACTTCTTTGAAAATGGTAGATTAAATTGCTAATAAAAACTTTGCACGTAGTTTCCACAGAGCCAAACCACAGCTCCAGAAGGCACCTTGCACATCTGGAAGGCCATCTTCAGGTTAGTTGCCTAGGTGTGCATAGTGTTTGTGGCCATGATAGCTGAACCAGCTTCTCATGATGCTGAGAGAGATGACAGCATTCCTGACAGCTTGCAAACTGCTGGAAACTCACCTTTCAAGTGGTGACATGCCTCAAGTCTCAAACATGCTGGGGAGCAGAGTAGGGCTGTCCCATTTTAGGCATGGCTGACCACTGGGAGGGTTAATCTTGCTATAAATAAGTTTGTATTTCCTAGCTGCTGGTATGGACTCAAGCATTACTGTTCAGAAGTCCCCACTGCCAGAGTGCCACAGCAATATGCGGAATAGGATTGTTTATTAAAAGAGGTGTAGCATGCCCATCTATAGAAAAATTTGCTCTGAAATTGTGCATAATGTATCTTTATTTTTTAGTGGACCTTTGTGAGTTCCCCTATTTCTCTCCTTTGTGCTGTGCTGTGCGCAGATTTGAATTTGACACTTCCAAGATATTTCATACTTGATTGTGTTACTGATGTCCCCACGACCATCATGTTCAGTCAGTTGCAGCTTATAGAGGAGCCAGTTATCTGACCAGTACAATTTATTTTCATCACTTGTCTTGGATGTGCTGGATGGCCTATCCAGCAGGATTTTACCAGCATAATTTTCTAGTTAAAGCATAGATCTTGGATTAGTTAACATTTCTCTTGAGGTCTTTTTTCCAGTAATGTTTAAAGGAGAAGGAATATTAATCTCCTGAATAAAGAAACATGCTCTTGCATGTTCTTTACTTGTAATGTTTCATATTTTATAATGATTCTCACACAATAGGGCATAATGGCATCTATGTGTGATTGTGGGTTTTGAACCTTGTTTACCATAATTGATTCTGTGAGAGCAGGATGTGATTTAACAGGGATAGACCTAATAAGGATACAGCTGAAGCTTACTTCTCTTGGAAGAGTGACTCTCTCTTTGGTGGGACCTTTTGTAGCACCTGGTCATCATTTCTGAGTTCATTGTTCCCAGGTTTCCATATTATTAATATTAAAAGAGGGAACTTTAACACCAGCTGATGACTTTGGCCATCTAGATTTTTGACCAGTGTTAGTTTCCATTTTTTTCCATTCACTTGCTACCCAGTGAAAAATATAATGTGTGAAAATTTGATGGTACAATTAAGTGTGGTAAAGCGAAGTTGTTCTACAGCCTGACGTTGGAGTCAGTATTATTTTAAGGTAATTATTATTTTCAGATTAAGGCTTTGCTTGTGCATGTATATATATATATATGTATAAATAACTTTCCCATTTCTCTAGGAAATCCTGTATTCAAAGCACTGCTTTGAAGATCTGTCTTTATCTGTTGAAATATACCTACATCTCTTAAAAATCTTCTTACACTGGTAGCCAGTACCAAAGGCTACATAATTTTATCTGTGTGATGGAAGTTGCCAACAGACAGTGATCTCATTACGAAGCAAATTTCAATGAATTCCTCAAAAGTGGCACAGAGGAAAAATGTGTCCCTAATCTCAGGGACTGTTAGGCGCTGGTTCATGAAGAGCTGCATTCAGTCAGCACTGCTGCTCTCTGTGTTAGCCATTGATGTGAATGCACGGCTTGTTCTCAGCTCTTCAGTTCCCTTAAAAAATGGAGTGTAATTTCAAAACACTCCTCAACAGCAGGCAATATTCAATAAGAGTAATTTCTTTGTGGCTTGTGTTAGCTGTGGCACTAAAAAATTCCTCTTGAAATGCCATCTGTGCTGAGAAAAAGAAAAAAGTCAATGAGTACATGGTTTATAACTTGTGTATCTGTGAAAAACGTGCAAGAATGGGCTACTGTATATATGGTTACGCAGATTACACACATCATAGCTATGTTCATAGCTATAATTTTATTTAAATGCTGTAAAATTAAAATATTCTAGTTTCTTTAGTGGTATTTGATGTTGTATCACTGAGGTCATCAAAAACACAAAGCCTCTCATTCTGAGAGAAGTCATATCACTAACAGTTATTTGTAAAATATATTTAGAAGTTTTTGTCTTAACTCAATTAGCATCATATGCATAAAAATGTCCATTTTATACATTTTGAAAAAAGGAGATAGAAAGTGTTTTTATTCTCCATTTATAGTAATATGCTTGCATTGTGTGTATGAGGAGTTATAAATATTTTGTTTATATCTCTAAGACAAATACACTACAAATACTACTGTCTACAGTCTAATACTGTAGACAAATACTACAGTGAAACTCCTATGACTCTTATTCATATGGTGTGTTAGCTGTATAAGTGATTTGTATCAAGAAAGGCTATTTTAAGATGCCTTTCATTAATAACTATAAGAAATATTTATATGATTATTTATATGCATCAGATATCTGTTTTGCCTATTACAACTTCAGGTTTTGTGACAATACAGGTGTTGTCAAAGAAGGGAGCACTTAATCACTTAAAAATATCAGTATCTAAAATAGGATATGTGTGTAAATTAGTTTTTTCTAAAGGGCTGTTTTTATTTGAAGCAGAACCCCGTTTTCTTGTGGTTTTGCTAAATCTGCATCATAATATAGTCTATAACTCTTTCCTCTCAAATCTCTGATCATTTTGAGAACATGGTGAAACAGAAGTGATGCTAGATACACAAGGTCTGCATAAAGCCTCTACAAGCTTTGATCTGTGTTAATCTTTCAAAAAAGATACGGTCTGATCTTGTTACTGAAGCAGCACTCGGTAACATGGTCTTGCACCACACCTGTACTATGTGTGGAAAGCCTAGCTCCATACCTGGATAAACAGCTGCTCTTTAGAAGCTTGCAAAAGTTTAACCTGATCACAGTTTTCTCGAGCTAACAATAAAAAATAGTTTCTGTTCTTCAAGTATGATAGTCAAGATCAATACATAAACAGCTTTGCAATTTTGCATGGGTCTCTATTTTAAATTCTGCCATAAGAATTCCTGCAGGTGGTCTGATACTGTGACCTCAGCCCATCTGTGCTTGGTACCCAGTGACCAGAACAGAGGTAGTAGCATCTTCAGAGGACTGGGGGAAACTGATTAGAATATGAACTTCTGCTACTAGTTGTCCCAGCAGAGAAGGTTCATCCCAAAGTACTTTACTTCTTTGCTCTTCCATCAAATGAGTAAAATGAAATTAGGTTAGAAATCTTGCTAAAAATACTTCACATTCCCAAGCAAATCTATTTTTACACTCTGCATAAAACCAATGTTTAGAAACATTTGTTTGTTCTCATTTTGGGATAAAACAGTCTCTCTTAGTGGCTGCCTATGTGATAGCCTCTTTGGGAAACTGAGGGGAAAAATATAGAATAAAATTGCCAAAATACAGTATCAGAGTTTCCTTAATTATACATTATACTAAATTGTAGGTATCTGAGTGTTGTCCTTGCTTCTCTCCAGAGGGCCTACCAGAAGCCCACATATGGCTGGACAACTGAGCTGTGTTATCCTATGGAAATAGTTGTCCTCTGCAGCATCAACACCAGCATACTGAACTGAGGCTGCTGCTCTGTTGACATATGTATTTTTTTATAGTAATGGCAATATTCCAGATGGTAAATGGAGTCAACAGCCAATTGATGCTTTTAGTAAATTATTCTTATAAGTTTTTGTAACTGCTGCTCCTAATTTGATTTGGTTTGTTCCCCAAAACTTAATGTCATGGCTGTTTGTTTGAGGAAGAACAGAGGGTAATATTTCCTGAGTAGCAGATGTACTGGCATTATCATCAGCTTTATAATAGGGTGTAGAGCATGTGTTTAGGTAATGCTTTCCCCAGGAAAACCTCTGTTAAATACTTTGTAGTCTTAATCTTGTATATGAAGGACATTTTTCATCCCATCCTGTGTTCCCAAGCTTATTCTCCCTGCTGTGTATGTTAATTTGGACCATGTCTTTTGTTTTCATTGTGTATGTCCAATTGGTTCCTCCCTTGAAGACAGGCAGTGACATAAGGTGTTAAAAAAGGCACTTAGTACTTTCCTATACACACACACAGTGCCACATACTGTGCTGTCACCTGATGGCTTGGTGTGAGGAGATTCCTCACTTGGCGGGATGAGGAAGGAGAAGATGATGAATAGGGTGTGCTGAGTTTATTTTGAAATTTCTTTGTAATGAAAAGTGTCTGTGAAAAAAAAGGGTTTGATGTCACTTCCTTATAAGCCTGTGCCGACACTTTAGAAAGAATGTTTTGGCTGCTCTTTCCTAGCTTAACTCCTCATAACTGCATGCTGAAGTCATAGACTCTTGTCAGTGCCCTCTTGGATTAAAAGATTTGTTCTTTTCTCTCTAATAGAAAGGCTATTAGTATGGGGAATATTTGTGTTATCTCTTGCTTCTCAGTGTTGCTTAATTTATCTTATATAATGGTTGTTTTTTTCATGGGCCCTTGGCTCCAAGATTACAGATGAGTAGTTCTCACAGTAAGTGCAGAGTAGCTATTAAACAATATGTTTATGGATGTGTATACACACACACACATACACACATTTTTTTTTTTTTTAATTGGGGATAAGCATTTGTTTGGTGACATACTTGCATGTTCATCTCTAGTATCTAGAGAAATGTCTTCCTGATATTTAATCTTTCTAAATTAATGTTTCTACTTCAAGTACCTATCTTAGAGTACTTTTAGATCACAGGAATAATAACAGCAGTAGTAAATATCTAATCAATGGTGAAAGTCCTTTAAAATATGTCCCATAAAAAGGCTTGTGATTACACTTACTGTATTTTGTGGTGTATATTTGATGATAATGTTGACAGAAATCCAGGGTATTACAAAGGAAGATACATTACTCTCATGCTAATCTCTGAATAAATTATTTGCAGGGGAATGCACAATTGTGTCATTTTATTATGCTCTGATCTCAGTAAGAAGCTTGAAGAGAAAATCTGTGTTGAATGTGTAGTATGGGTCTTACCAAACTAGATACGTATTGCATGTATAATAAATCATTAACATTAAAGCAGTTCAAAACCAAGCTTTCACATCTTGATTTAAGACACAATAAACATGTCTCTTATTGGTCCTACAGATAGAAGCTTTGAATTACATTATGCAACAAATGTTCTTAGTTATCTTTGGTTGGGTTTTTTTTCTCCTGTGGATTTTTTTTTTTTTGGCAACCTGTTGTGCAGACATCCAAACTGCTCAAACTGTTAATTGAGTTTGCCTGTCATTATTATAGCAGAGGAATATGGGAGACAACATTTCTGCAGTGAGGAGTTGTATTTGAGAGCCAGGGAAAAACACAGTTGCTGTGAAAGAAACCATGATAACTCAGTAGATGTCCCACCTACCAGTGCTCCCCATCTGTCTGTGAATTCCTTCTATGGGACAAGGATTGAGGTCTCAGCAGCTGCTGCCCCTCAGTCATGGTTGTAGCTTAGCCTCCGGAGAAGTTGGAGATGTTGGCCTCGTTTCACCAGGGAAATGAGTTCACCTCATTTCAGCCCCCCCAAGATGGAGGGGCTGCCTGGGTACAGCTGAGGAGACTCTGTCTCCTAGATAGTTTTTAGTATATACACCCAGTAAAATACAGCCCTTATAACAGGGCTGCAATTCATCACAGTACTTCAGTGTCATTAGTACCTTTTAAAGTACTTCCTCTCAGTGGTCTTGGAAGGATGGCTTGCTTACTGGCTACAAATGTATCAGAAACAGGAAATATGGAAGATAAAATCTTCAGTTGGACTTCAAAACCGAGAACAAGCTGTCCTTTAGTTCATTTCTATATTGGGGTCAAATACTTAGCCATTCTCTGTGTTTCTGCCTTTCTTACCTACTTTTTGAAATTAAAGCTTGTCTGGGCTAAATGCATCCCTTGATATCATGGAAGTTCAGAAAGCATCTGGCCTAGAGTGCCCTCCTGCTTTGTAAGATGTGGCTCCCTGTGCTCTGTAACCTCCCACGTTTCACTGTATATTCTCCTCCTCCCGCTTGCTCTGCCCAGGTTCCATCTGTGGGTATGCCTCTTCTCTAGCAATCCCTTAAGATCATCACTGACTCTCCAAACCTCACCTTCTTTGAAATACTTGACATTTTTCATGGTCACTCTTCTAAAGCATTCCCTTCAGTTCCAGTGATGAAAAAAAATTTTCTTCCACTACAAAAGATACACCTCAAATCATCTTATTTTTTTCTGATGTATTCTATAAACTATGTATGGAATATGTTGTATTATCCTTATTAAGGAATTACATAGTTCCCATATTTTGCACTAACTGTGTGCCTGGAAAAATATCCAAGCAACCTTCCCTTGCCTTACCACATTGTGAAGGAAGGCTTCTGAGATCTGTGCAAGCTCACAGAGAGAAGGAAGTAGCTGGGAAAAAGCAAATCTGGCTAACTACATACATGAACCCAGTCGTAATTTTTTTGCTACTATTTTCATGAAATAATTAACATTTGGTATATGATTATACCAAATTTTTATTTGGGAGAGAGCAGTGATCAACAGACAAAAGTTCAAAATCTGCTTTGGTTGGAGGGAAGTATCTTCATGTCTGTGAGCCAGCCAAAACTAACAGATTTTAATAAGCAAGGGCAGATGTGTATACATGCTAGGATATGTTTTACACAACACTAAATCACCAACAGGATAATTAAAATTTGCTGAGTAACTCCTGTGGTGAGGCCACAAACAACATGCACATTGTTTTCTTTATGTAAGCAGTGAGGCACAAATTGTTTCCCATTTCTGTAAACAGTACAACCTAAAGAAAACACTTGACTTTGAAGAAGCTTATCTTTTTAACTACAAACAAACACAACAAATATAAAAAACCAACAAACTAAAAAATGCCAAACACAAAATCCCAAACCAAGCCCCACAAGCCAAGTGAAGGATAGACAGCCAAAAGCCTGGAGAACAACCATTATGAACACATGGCTAATTTCCTCTGTTCCTAAACCAGTTTTGTCAGTATATATTGCTAAGTCTAATGCGTTGGGTTTATTCACACTATACTTGAGATAAAACACATACAATTATCTCTAGACAGTGACAGGAACCTGCCAGTCTGCCAATTCTGCACAAATGTGAGTGGGTATCTGTTATGGAAATTGTGTTTTATGGTCTTAAGGATACCTTGCTTCCTCCCAGCACATAAAACTGGGTCCTTTTTGGGCTCTTGGGAAATGTTGTTCATGTAACTCACTAGGGCAGCTACCAGTGGAAGACAGGCTGGAGATGTGAGTGAGCAAGTACCACGGTGTACATGAAGTGGGCTGCTCTTGCTCTGCTGAAGCAAAGGGACGCTGCTGCTGTGCAGCCTCCTTAGTTGATTTCAGTGAAAGCAAGGTGTGACTATCATCTGCAGTACTCAACTTGCAGAGAAAGGTTATGGACTCAATAAAAGACTTTACAGAAATGTAGGTGGTAATTGATAAAGATTTCCCTTGGAACATACCAGTGTATATATGCATAAACTCTTTATGCTAGAGTTTATCTTGATGGCAAAACAGATGTGCTGTCATTGCTGCAGAGCCTTGCCTTGTTGATAGAGAGAATTGATGTTGTTTTAATGTAAAATATTTGAACAGATTTTAACAACCTTAAACTCATACCACATTCTGTTTAAAAAATATGCCCAAACTCTATTGCTTAGGATATGCATGACTGCATGTTTTATTTCTGGTATATTGCCATATTTCCTGTATCATCAGCAATGCCAAATAATTGCTCACTTACTACACTGGTAGCTTAAATACTGTTGCCTCAGAGATGTGTTTAGAAGATATGATAGATACTGGCATAATATGATTTATAGCATTGGAATAGAGTAACCATAGGTTAAAAACCCTCCATGGGGAATATAGATCATGCAAGATAAGTTGCATTTGCCCCTTTTGATAACAGTTTGTTAATCTGTTCTTCAAAGTCTGTACCTGTTGGTAGGTCATCATTTGGAAGGGCAGTCAGTTCCAGGATTTAAATATTTTTTGAGCTGTAATTTTTTTCTAATTACAGATAAAACCTTCATTGTTTTTGCATGCATTGCCTCTTCCCCATGCCCCAGTGGGCATGGAAACAATGTAACCTTATTTATTTATTTATTTTCTCTGCCATCGTTTCATATATTGGAACTGACACCATATATCCAATTGCTATTTAATATAGATTGCATGAATAAAGTTGAAAATGAGCATCCCAGGGGTAATCATCAATTTCATTGTGTCATAGACATTCAGGCTCTGGTCTTTTGCCGAAGGCAAGGGATTGAAGCACCCTCTGGGAAGCTGGGGTTCAGATTTGGGATGGGGATGAGACTGACACCAACCAGCACAGACACACAGTGGCAGAAACCCCTGAGCACAAACAGGAACCAAAGATGCCTGTGGTTTCTGTGTTGTTCACAAGGAATTTTGTTGGTCATGCCTTTTAAGCCTCTCTATTTTCTGTGGTTTTATTATTCTTTTTTCCCCTCTGCCTCTTTTCTCCAGTTTTAACACAGAAGGTAAAACAGTGGTAGAGAGGCTTAGAGGAGCTCCAGCACTAGTTCAGTACCTGTGTGAGGTTAGTGAGTAGAATAACCAGGTTAGATTGATGGCATTTTAGTGTGCTGATACAAGTAACCTGTTCTGAAAACTGAATCCAGCACTTGTTTTTCCACATTGATGCATTGTATGGGCACAGCTTGGACCTGACCCAATCTGCTGTAGTTCATGTATGGTTGGAAGCCAAGAAAAGCACTTCTAGCCACCAAAGAATGGCAGGTGAACCTAGTTTAGAGAAGGCATATTTGTTACTCACTTGCAAAGCGGTAGTCTTATTGCTACTGCTAGTTCTGCAATTTAATCTGAGAAGTCTCTTTTTTTATAATGCTTATTATGCTTCAGCTGCACTTTCTGCCCCCACCTCCTTGTTTTGTGCCCCCCAAAATGTAGGTAGGCCCCCAACAGCAGAGTGCTGCTGGAGTGAGGGAGGCTTGCTTTGAGGATTCAGTGCTTTGAACACAGTTTGTTTACAGCAGGTATAAAACAAAAGTATTATTTTACACTCTGGAGGAACAGTTGGCAACCATCCATCTGTGCAGCTTTGAAACTTGATTACTATTTGTTTGAATAGTGATGCACTAGGTAGGTTTTGACAAACTCCAGATTGTAAACAGTGTTGATGAAGCATACGTTTATTTAAGCATGTATATGTGTGTATAGAACTGATCAATATATATGCATACCTGTAAAGCCTTGTGAACATGAAGTTAAAAGGTCTCTGGTTTAGATGAGTCTCGAGGGTCACTTCTATTTTCCCTTCCCCCAATCCAAAAATACTTGGATTGTCTTCTGTGGGAATTGTATTGAAGTTAGACCTGGGAATGGTTGAGCACATGACCCAGTGTTAAAAGTGAAGGACCATTACCCAGGTATTTTCAAGTGCATCATGCAGTTGAAACTCATGTCCTCCAGGAATTAATTGCTCTGAGAATGGCTGCTTTACTAACTACATTTGCTGCAAATTGTTTCCCATTTATTTTCCCTTGTGTGTATCTTGTCTGCACAGTTATGTACTTATGTACTACAGCACAGCTCATTCATGTGCTGTGTAATTTAGGAGAGATGATTTTTTGCTTTTTAACTGAACTTCAGACATGCACAGATAAATGACTGTTTTAGGAGAAAAGGTCTGCTTCAGTGTGTATAGGAGAGCAACTGTGCTGACAGTAAAAATAATAGCTCTTTGTACAGTATTTTTATGATTCAGTGCTGTACAGACACTAACATGCTCTAAACTGTGAACACTAAACAAAACCACTTTAAAGATGTTCAAGAAGCAATACAGCAGGAGGAAGTGTCTGCCCAGCAAGTCAGGGGTTGTACTAGGATTAGTACAAAAGTGGAGACTTCTGACAGCCAGGCCTGCTCTCCTTCTTCTTTTAGTTCCCAACAGCCAGCTTCTCTTTCTGACTTTTATGCCCCATTTACCCTTCCTATCTAAAGTCCATTGATCAAAATTCTGCCTCAAAGTTGACTTGAAAAATAGGGAAAAACCTATGATCTAAACACAAAGCAAAATACCTTCTACTCCATATAAAGTCTTACATTCTTATTAAAAAAATCTGTGCCATTCCTGCCTTAATGCCAAGTGACCTTGGAAAAGTCCTTGGTTTCTCTTACATGTTAAATTACTTTTTATTTTCTTGTATTTGGATTCAAATGATGGTCAAAAGCATGTATTCTGAAAATGTCATTTATTTCTTTAAAACCTTTTATCTTTGGGTGTTTAACACAAATTATGTAAAGTGTGGTTTTAAAGCAGCTGAACATCCAAACTTGCAGTTGTCCCAGGCATTTTGTGGTGAGACTTGTACATGAGTTTATCGAACTCATGTACAAGTTCAGTTAAAAATTATCCCCTTTCTGAAAATGATGGGCTAAGTGAATTATCTAGGTTTGACACAAGGGAGTTGCTAGCCTTGGCAGTACATTCTGACTCTGTCCTGCTGCACCATAGCAATTTTAGGTTATTGCCAGTGTCTCTGATCAGTCCAGACAAGGTGTTAAATAGCAAATTTTAACAGTGTCCTTGCAATGAACAACAGATTTTATGTTTTTATCTGGTTTAAAGCCCATTTTTTCAGTAATGCTGGTTTTCAAACAGCAGAGTAAAATTCATAGCAGCTCAAATGTAAAGAAGAATACAAGTATTCATTCTTTCATTGTAGCTTACTTTATGAAGAGCTTAGCATCTGTGACACCAACCCTTGCACCTCACCAAAATATAAAAGTAAATAGCAGAGTGTACATTTTTTCGGAAGAAAATACATGTTCTTATATTTGATATTCTCCACAGCTCAAGCCACAGGAATGAGCTGGATGATTCCTCTGCCTCTATGAGATGGGGGAGTTCAAAGTGTGTGTACTGTTCTCAGCAGTTATGCACTTACCAACCTAAGATACACAAAGAATTACTAGAAGTGAGAAAGTTAAAATGGGGTGCAGAGCATGTATGCATATTTTATAAGTATATATATATACAGACTTCCTATATTCTTCAGTACTACAGAAGAATACATGTCAGTCACAGTCACAGTGGCAGAAGTGGCTCTGTTACAGCATCAGTGCTTCCTACACTGTATGTTGCTGGTCTCTTGTAGTGTTTTGCTTTTGTTCAGCAAGACTCCAGATTAAGCATCCCATCATTGACTAGCATGATTGACTAGCATGAAAATGCCTAAAAGACTCTTAATCTCATTAGATAAACTCATTTTTGGTCCACATAATGGAAGCTTCTGAGACAAAGAAAACAAAATTGTGTTTGAAATATGACTGCTGTTAGACGAAAGAAACAGGGATAAATCAGCCGAAGAAAACGTGGTAAATGACTGATGTGATGGTCTGAAGTAGTGTATTAGTGTCCTGCAGTTTATCTAGCAGCAGATATTATATTAAGTTTGGAGTAATGGTGATCCCACAGAGTATTGCCTTATCTTATTGAAACTGGAAAAGCTGCATTTAACAAATATGAACCTTCTCTTCCAGCTGTTGGGGACATGCAGAGCTTAGAAGAGCAGAGAAAGCTTTCTCCTGATTATGGTGGTGCTATTTAACTGGAGAGTAAACATATTTAGAACCAACAGTAACTTAAGTATTTTACATTGAGCAGAACTGTGCTTTGGTGAACTGGTGATTTTCCCTGTTAAACCAGGACAGCACAAGAGCTGAGCTGATTGTCTCTCTTTTATTAGTAATATTTAATAGTGCTTCACTAGCACATTGAAGAGAAACTGTAAAGGCAGAAAAATGAAATGTCTGGTGGGAAGGTGCAATTTTGTCTTTTCTGATGGTTTCTGAAATCCTACACTAGCCAGAGAGCCCTTCTACTCTGCCCATTGGCATTTTAGCACCTCTGGTAGAGTCTCCATGTCTCTTAGAGCTTTGTCCTACAGATTGCATGTTTTTTTTCCTGGGGATCTGGTCATTCCCATTTTCACATCCCTAATCCATTGGGACCTACACTGGGGTGAAAATTCTGTTCTCAGCCATGATTTTACTTCCACCTGGCACATAGCCCTTTCTCTGCTCATTATCCTTCTTTTTTGTCCACTTCTGCTTACATCTAATTATCATAGCTCTTAAAGTCTTTCTGGTTATTTAATCCAATAATCCTTTTCTTTCATATTCTGTATATATTTCCCTTGTACCCAGCTGTGTGTTTTCCGTGGCTTGCATAACTAGATCTTTCCAGAGATGTTTAGATATTCCTTGAAATGCCACTTCTGCCTGATGTTACACCACAGCTTTCCCTCTTCTGGTTTTGGGCATGCCTCTTGTTTTGCAGCTGGTATTGATGCACCTGCCCATCTTGCATCTAATGGATTAGATCCCTGCCTGCAAGAAACCGAAAGCAGTCCTTGGTTCTGAGCTTGTGTTATGCAGATCAAAGAAATGTAAATTAACATATCTCATTATTAAAAAAAGCCACATAAGCAAGTTTTGCATGCAATTATGGTACTTCTGAAAGGTTTTTTTTTAACCATTCTTTAAACCATTGTAAGTTGCATTTGCCTGTACACACTCCCCAGAAAAGATGTTTTATATTCCACAGATTTTCAGAATAACTTTTACAGAATTAGACTATTTTTAAAAGATTAATAACAAGTAGTGAAAGTGCAGCTATCATTTTGACTGTCCAAGTGGGTGTCATTCTGCATATCCTTTCAAAGCCACAGAAATAAAAAGTCTTCTATGTCAACAGATTTTTTCCGTATTGTAATTCTTCATGTATATATTTTCTACTTGAAGAGGCTTATCAAGCACTAAGGGCTAAACCTTTCTGCCATTAGTCACTAGATTGCATTAAATATTTGCTTTGTGCAGATGGAAACAAAATGCGGAAGAGCTTAGGTTAAATGTTTTTTTTTCTGAATTACAAATCTAAAATTTTTTTAAGCAGAGGCATTACTGGCACATTTTGTTACTGTCTTCTGGGGCAAAGTGGTAGCACAGAGAGATCAAACAATTTGTTGTTTCATTTAAACTTTCTAAAGTTTCTTGTTAGACTTTGTCCAGGTTCCAAATGGGAGCTGGAGGGAGGAGGGAAGCTTGGAGAAAGGAGAGGTACAAGCTGTTTGACATTATGAGTAAGTACAGAAGGAAATGTATGTTTCCTCAAACGGAGGTAGAATGAAGCTACAGAATTTGGATCTGGGGGTTAACAGCCAAAGACTTTGATGCTAACATGGGAGATTGCCAATTCTTCATAATACAGAGTCTGTTTACAAGATTCAAAATCTTCACTTGGATCAGAAGGCATGTTTTGGCTTTTTTCCCTCTGCTGAAATATCATTTTCTGAAATCTTGAGCATATCAATGTGCAGCTGTTTACATAGGAATGCTAGGCAGGATTCTTTGGAATAGAGATGGAAGGAAGATCCTAAATATTTGTGCAGGCACTGTTTTATGGCATTCTATGTTTGTACATGTCCCAAAGTCTATAGCTAAAGTATTCATTATTATTTACTGGGTGTATGTATTTTGGTTTTCTTAATCTTGTATCTGAAAATATAATTGGGACTTGTATTCATTTGGAATAACAAGGTGGTCTGCTTGTTAATGGAAGAATTAGTTCACAGTTTATTGAGCAAAAAACTCTTCAGTTTTGTTTTTCTCTTGATATCTGAAAAAAGTCCTAGTCCAGAATGACACCACTGTATTCAACACTAAAAATGCTATGCAAATTTCTAGTACTGAAGTTCTCTAAGCTAAAAAAGTCCTCTAACCTTAGAGTTGGACCTTTTTCCTCCTCTGCTTTCATACCAGGCAGGTTGTGTCAATCTGTAATGGTCCTTTGCCCGTCTGCAACTCCTCTCCAAACCTCCACTAACCAATATTTTTGGGTTTTTTTTTCAAGTGCTTCTCAAGCATTTCTGTCACTTTGCAAATATCCCAGTTGTGTTCCCGAGGGAGCAGCCACAATTCCTGTATGGCTGGGAGACCTCTTGTGTTGTGGCCCATCTTTTGTTTTGGTTTAGGCCATGTGGTAATGACATCTGGGTGCATCCTCCTTCCTTGCATCCTTCATCACTGTCAAGTGTGCTGCTTCTGCAGCTTGTCTGTGTTTGATTTCTTCTCATTCTCTATTTCTCCTGTGCATTTAAGAAGCTATACTCTTTTCCTTCAGAGATCTGTTTCAATTCTTCCCAGTACTGCTGTCTGCAAAGCTCTTCAGACATCACTGAGAATCACTGTGGGCCTGGTTTCTTTCCTCAAACTATGGATATTAGAGAGCCTAGTTCAACAGGCAACATAAGGCACAGAAAATCCAGTTTGGAAATATAACTAGCAAGCCTGTAAACCTCCTGTAGCCATATTTTGTCATTTTCACAGGAAGCAGAAACTTGGTTTTGGTCTGGATTAAAAGGTGATACTGCTTGTTAAAACTAATTACTTAGCTTTGGGTATGTTGACTTCAGCTGTTTCTTACAAGGACTTTTATAAAGAGAAAAAAAAGAGTAAGATTTCAAAATTACAGAAAGCATACTTTTTATGTGTTTTCTGAGGAATATGTGATGATAGGGTTTAAAAATTTCCGTATATTATATTTGTTCCCCATTATATTATCATATGGGAGTTTATATAGTGTCTCCTTAGTGAGAAGAAAGAAACTTGATCTTGGCGTGGGCTGCTTACCAGACCAGTGGATGCTATGAGACTGAGAGGTGTTCCCAAATTAGTTTCATTGAGTGGTATGCTGGCTTCATCAGTCAGCTGAGCTGGGCTTTCTACTGCAATCAGTAATTTTATAAACTTCTCCAGTAAATAATAATTTAATTATTGAAGATTATGAAATAGACCTAAATGAGCTTGTTAATATTAATGCTTATTATACTTTCTGAAGTTACTAAGCTTGTTATGGACCTCGGCTAGCATATTCATAAAAGGAATCAGCTGGCCCTTCTGTTTATGGACAAATAGGAAAACACCTTGGATTTTTGCAGGTTTGTATCAAAATTGTTCCTGGACTATTTCTTTCCCATGCATTATTTCTGTGGGCTTTTTATTAACTGTTTAGTTTATCTGTTACCCGCTATTAATAGGTTCTGATTATTCATCTGTGTTGTATATTTTTACATCCGTGCCTTAAGGGTCTGACGACTAATTGAACCAGAGTAAGAGAAATGAGAAAATCCAACAGCATGGCTATATGAACATTTTCCTTTAGAAATACATCTCTTCAAAACCAAGAGTGTCTTTGTAATCCAAAGGTCATCTAATTGCATGCTCTGTAAGAAAGCAAGTAGAAGTGGTACTCTGTGAAGTACCTGTAGGTATTATTCAAAGGCATGTCTCTAATGTTTTTTAAGTGTTATTTCAGCGGGACTGATAAATACGCAGTTTCATTCTTCTCTAAATAGAAAGATGTATCTTTCTTGTCTGTGCTGGATCCGTGACACATACAAAAGAACAAACCCCAGGATTTTAATGCAGGTTGTCCAGCTTCTGTTCCTTCTACCTACTTGTATCACTATAATGATCTTTCAGGGGGAAAAAGCTGCGTGAAAAAGTAGGAGAAATCCTGTGCGGGAGGAGGAGACAGGGAGCAGTGTGAGTGCACCCGCGGTTTGCAAGCATGATGTCATTCTAATTTGCACTGCTAGGGGATGAGCTCATCGGGGAGGGGCCTTGCAGATTTACAGCTGTGCCAATTCATCTCTGGTTTGATTAACATTCTCCAGGCTCCCTCCGTGAACTGAACAACAGGCACTGCATTATGAATTATTTAAAGACCTAGGAGAGCTTCTACTAAATAAAAACAAGCATCACTGCAAAACAAAAGAGTGAACTCTATTTTGCTTCCACAATGTTGTTAAAGTGTGGCATGTCTGCCATTCCCAAAAGGATAAGCAAGGAGCTTTTTTCTGCCCCCATTCCTGCTCCTTAACATTTTTGTACTACTAGTTTTCAGCAGCAATCTGAGTTACCTTTTTGTGGAAGGTGGATATGTAGACCTAATGTCTGTATGTATGTATATTTTGCAGTGTAGCTCTGGCAAAACTGTATTATTCCCCTAAATAACTGGGTTTTAATTTCTAATAGAAGTTTAAAAGTTTAAATCTAAATCTTGGGCTGTTAGAAAAGAACAAGTATGTTCTATTTCTAGATTCCATGTTAAGACTAATAATTTATTTAACTATTTTTTTAAATAACCCACAAGAAAGTACCTGAGAACAAAATAAATTTGCCTTTCACTATTCTAAGGAATTTGGCAGTGTTTACTATAAGATAGGGTAAGCTTTTCTGTACACAAATTAAAAAAAATTCTAAATCCTAAAATGTGTCACAATCCTTGGCTTCCTTGTAGTCAACTTTATCTGTGGTAGACAAATTGTATACTATGCCAACTTGTATATTTTCAAAATAGTAATCTTTTAATTTCACACCATGAATGGGAGCAGTGCCAAAATACACTTACTCAGAGGTGAACTCAAAGTGACTTCAGCACTAACAACCCAGCATGTCCCTCTGTAAAAAAACCATAATCTTCAATAAACTTTTAGTTTCCAGTATTTTGCAGCATGTTTTGTACAGCTGTGTTCAATCAAAGATGAACTTAATCTTCGCATTCAGAGGCAAAAGCAAAAACAAGCCTGCTACCCAGATGTAGAAGTTTTGAGACAAGCCCACACCTTGATTTTGTGGAAGTAAAGTTTAATTAATTGTTTTGCTATGAAATGCGGTTGGGGATGCTGATAGTTCCAGGAGTAATGAGGGAGGGGGATCTGCTCTGGGTTTCACAACTGAATTGGTAGCACCAGCTGATTATGGTGATGTAGCTGATGCTGAGCAAACTCCTTTGCTCTTTTACCTTTCCATAAGTAAAGTTAGGACTATTTTGCTATACTCAAAAAACGAATTAAGAATGGAATCTTCCTTGCAGAGGATTGAATGTAAGTCTTGTGTAAGCTGTTGTGGTCAGTATATCTCCCCAGTAGAGAGGCCAGTTGACTTTGAGTTCAGTTCATCTTACCTGAAGGAAGCAGTAAGTGGGAGATGGAATTGTTCAGCACAAACATCCAGTGCCATGTTAGGTGCCATCAGGTGTTTGAGATGCCTGTGTGGAGCTCTGTGTGTGACTCATGCACCAGCTAGTGACTATGGTGGACAGGGGAGAATATGCTAGAGCATCTCAACAATGCTGGATACCTAGATTTAGGCAAGCTGAAGCTTAATCCTGCTGGTAGCATCTAGTCTTGTGTTTTGCTAGTTATTGTGACCAGGTTTCTGTTGACAGTAAAAGGAGTGCAGGCATACAGCACCTGAATCCCACCCTGTGTCAGACAGCTTTGCATGTATTTGTAACACGTCCTTTAACTGAAGCTCCATGTCATATATCCTATATATTTTGGTTTTAAAAATCCTCAAAAGGACTATTTTAAAAACATACTTTGCTTATGACAGTAGATTATAAAACATACTGATGCATTAAAAACATTTTGTTTCCAAGTGTGAAAAGATTTCTGTAAGAGAAGAATTTCTTGAGAGAAACCAAGACTCCCAGTGCAGATCCTACAGCTGGAGCACCCTTGGGTGCTGCACCAAGTGCACAGTTCTAAGCACTGGGGATAAAATGTGGAGCTTTCAGCAAGGGGATGCAGAGGGAGAGGTAGTGCTGCTTTCCTGCTAGCCTTGATAAAGATACAAATTGTTTTCAGAACTATGACTAAAAAGCATCCTTCAATTACAGTAGTTAAGCATATGGAAACTACAAATCAAGTGTCATTGCACGTGGCTTGTGGGAGAGTGAGAATACTCAGTGCTCTCAACTGTACCCTTTTTGTACCCAGGAAGCTAAATAATCGAGCTGGAGGCAATATTTCACTATATTTAAAACCTTAAACACAGACATGGATGTCCTAGATTTGTTACCAAAGCCATCTGAATATTTTTTCAGGAATTTGCTGTATTTTTTAAGATACTGCTGTGTATAGGTATAATGGGAGAAGATGGGTTTGAGGGTGGAAGGAGGGAAACCACCACCACTGTTTTCATCTATTAACAAATTCAACAGGGTGCAGTTTTTAAATTCAGGGCTAGGTTTTGATTTCCTGAGATGCAGCTGAGGTTTCCAGATTCCTGCAGTTGTAAGGTCTTTGTCTGGAAGATAGGGGGTGTGAGTTTCAACTCTATCTGCTGTCACTGTGCCCAGTGGTCCCTTGCATGAGCTATCATGTTAATGGAAAGCAGCAGTGTTGTGCTGCCTTCTCCCCAGCACCAAACATCTCACTTAGGGGGACTTCAGCTTGCTAACTTGGAGCTGACTTGTGTGTCTGAGTGTGTTTTAATAAATAAATAAATGAAGAAATGAATAAATAAATAGATACTGTTGTGCAGATGTATTTTAATTTGTGTTCCTGTTTAGTTATTCTTTCAGGAGCTCACATTTTGAAAATGACTGTTTCACAGTGACTGGACGTGCACATTTGCATGTGGCCATTTCTGGTACTCAGTTTGCAGAATGGTGTTTTAAATTAATTGGAGCATTTTTCTTCTGGCTTAGAAATTCATGGCAATTTATCCATTCAGCTGTTGCTTAATTCTGTGTTTCATTTACCTAAATAGATAAATAAATATATAAATTTGAAGTAGTTCATCAAAATTCCTTTTATAGGGCTTAAGTGATAATACCAGTACATTTTAATCCTATAATAAATGCCAGACAGGCATTTTCTGAGTTGATAGAGGTTTTGGTTTAAGCGGGGAAAAATTAAGATTAATTTTGGTAGAATTTCTGGTGTGAACTAAATTTTACAGGATTAGATACTTGATATTATGACAACTTGAAGAAAATACATTGTTTTTATTAGCTGACCATTTGATTTTTTTAATTTAGGAATTCTTGAAGCATTTCATGCAGTGCACTGCTGGTGCCCTGTGTTTTGGTTGTTTCCACAAGGCTTGGAATAGGCAGTCGTGCAAAAACATTGATTTTAGCACATTTAACTTAAAAACAGCAGAAGAAAAAGGATTGCTTGGGTAAAGGAGCCAAATATTTGTAGAAACTTCTTGTTGAATCTTTTGTATTCCCTTCTGGAAGTTTCTCCAGTGGAAAATTAATGGAAATTAAATCAAGAAGCAGGTCACCAGGACTGTCTGCTGATTTCTCTGTGGAGCAGGTATTTATTTTCACTTTCCGCCAATAGCTATATTCTTTTTCCCCACTATAAATGGATTCTAAAAAGCATTATGCAATCAATTACAATTCCACATTAGCAAGCTGAGGTTCACCTTGTTAAACTTCCCTTGTCAAATTATATTCTAATTAAGAGAAGAAAAAGGCAACATATAACTTAAGGAAATTTCTTGAGTGCAAGTGTGGGTGCCAAAAAGAGTGCCCCTTTTATCATGTCTGTTTTTTCTTCAGTATGGAGGACTGTAGGCTATTGAAATAAAATTTCAGCTACTGATTTTTCCCAGTCTAATGTGAAAGAATGCAGTCAGTAAATGTGCTGAAATCCTCTGGACTATATGTGTAACTATTCAGTGCCATCTTCTAAAAGGCATGATTTTCATCTGACAAAAACTTCCATGGGCAAAAAAGTTGGGAAAATGTATAATCCAGACCTGGATTTTAAAATACAGTTATAATTCTGGCTGCAAAAAAGCTTCTCTAAATGTTTGTTTTTTACATGTTTCTGTTCATACAAGTTGAAGCTGAAGTGAGGCTCAAGTTAACAAAAATAAGTATTGACCCCACAGATTTCGTCCCTGTGATTTAGCTTTGGGAACAGACGTTATGCAGATCCTTGCCAGAAATCATTAGATAAAGTCTCTCTCTTTAACAGCAGTTTCTCTTTCACCACTTCTTGAAGCAAATGCCATTTTTTCTTGACTGATATTGTAATAACCCCCAACCCACTCATAGTGAGGCAGAAATACTGGATATTACTTCTACAAACATTTTGCAGTGTTAGAGAATGTATTGCACACATTAAAGAAGTATGGTTCCATGTTATATATAGAAGTATGTTCCATGTTATTTAGAATACAGCCTTTACTTGCTGTATTTTACTCTAAACTTAAGTTACTTATGAATGTTTATGTGAAGACAACTTCTGAAGTCACATACCCTTTGATTTGAGTGAATCTTCTTTGATTCTTTCAATAATAGTGTTTTTGTAAAAAATCAATTGAGTAAGGAACTTCTTATTCTTGAGAAATAAAAAATTAGGAGATTAGTAAAAAAATGAAGGCTGTGATTACTTTTTTGATTACTGCATTCAATTGATCTGAAATCTTGGCTGTTCACTATGACAGTAATGCCACAGCAGAATTGTGCAAGACATTTGGGCTTTCCTGAATAACTCAGGCTGAAATGTGAAACTAGTTTTACTTCTGCACTTCTCTGATTTAAGAGTGATGCACGAAGCTGTGTTGATCACATTGATTGCAACAACTGATTGCAATGGTGTTTTGTTTTCACTTTTAACTTTTTTGGGAAAGTTTCCACCTGAAGACTTTTCTAAAAAACTGGTCCTTGCAATGTTGTGCTGGGCTGTGTGTTCCAAATTACTGGTTATTCTTGACGAAGCATGAGTGTGGGCACATATGCAACAGCACAGTTCTATTTTGCTTTAGATTTTCATTAGGTATTTTGAAAAGATAATATTTTTAATAGAACATCCACCATCAAGTGATTAAGGTGGTTCAGACATGGTCCTCTTGAGTGGATGCCAAAATAACCTTTGTCTGCTGATGTTGACAGCACAGGAATACATTTAAACAGCCCAAAACATGTAGCTTTATGGTGCAATTGTCTCTTCTCACATTTTAGATGTTTAAATTTGTCTCAGGTATGTTGCTTGGGAATGAGGTGTGCTGAAGGAAGGTGTGAATTACAGAAGTTGGCCAAAGCTTTTTTGGTTTTTTTGGTTTTATTTTGGGGGGGGCAGGGTTTGGGGGTTTTTGGTTTTTTTGTTGGTGGTTTTTTTTTTTTTTGACTGTGTGTTTGCACCCAGCACTATCCAGTTGAAAATCTTTGTTTTTTAACTATACACCTTTGGCTAAAGTGTAGGTGTTACTTAGGAGTATGTTTATCTAAACACCATTAAGCTGGGGACAAATCTTTGCAGTTACCAGCAGTTCTGTTATCTGGGCAGAAATACAGAAACTGTGGGAGTCTTACACATTCTCATGCTGGCATGCCTCGGCCACTGACAGAGCAGTGGGAGCAGGAGGGAGCAGCTTTCTCTTTCTCCTCCTGGTCTGGATCTGTGCTCAGCCAGAAACATGCTTGGTCATCAGATGTCAGCCTGAAGAGTCAGGTGAAATAAAATGCTCAGGGATGAAGCTGTTGCATTTTCACCTCCTGTTCTGTTGGGTGTTGTGGGTTTTTTGCTGGGTTTCTGCTTTGGAAAGGCAGGATTTTCCAGTTCCCAGTGCTGCAGTCCCAGGGGCAATGCAATTGGTGTTGTACTGCCAGGACTCCATGCGCTGCTCTTCGTGAGCCAGGTATGGCAGCGAGGAGTCAACAAAACGTCATCCTTGGAGTTATTTAAAGAACAAGGAGAGTCTTTCCAAAGCAAGGCTGCTGACACTCTTGGCTTTCCTGAGGCGAGCAGTCAATGCCAGCAGAGGAGCCGCAGATGGGCGCGTTGCATAACAGCCTTGCTGGTCGGCTGGTTGATGTATCCCTTGTGACAGAGCATCCCTTCAGCGCATCAGTGAGCAGGGAGGGCAGGCAGGAGAGCAGGCGTACGGGAACTGTCACAAGCTGCATCTGCCCTTGAGTTTATCTGCACATCTTCAAAACGAGTCCCTGCTTGCAAACTGAGACCAAGAGAAATCAGTCTGAAAGCATGTGTTATTGTTTTAATAATACTTTTGTTTGTGAAGTGTTCTTTGGAGGCTGTGTTATTACAGATGCTTGCTTCTAAGTGATTTATCATGCTCTGTATATTGCTGTTTATAGCTTGTGAATATCTTTTGTTAGGAAATCCATTTCTGGATCATGTACAGATACAAACACATGACTATGATTTTTCTTCCAGCTTTGTAAGTTAGTGCTTATCTTTTTAGGATATTCCATTAAAGTGAAGGACAAATATACATTTGGTTCATGATGCTTTATCTTATTTTATATATAATCAGTGAACAAAAAAAATCTTGCACAAGAGGATGGAATGTGAAATGTAGAACAACACCAAAAAAGAATTTGAGTCATAAAATAATATTCTTTTAGTTTTATGTGCATGTGCATGTGTTCTCTTTTTTTTTTATTCCTATTTTGCCCCAATTTGATAATGTTTTGTACATTGTTCCAACATGAGCAGAAATGTCCAGCTGTTGTAGTGAATGGCTTTGCTGTGTATTTCTTCATGGTTAGCAGTCATCCCTGAAGCACAGAAATTTCTTTTTTTTTTTTTTTTGCCAAAACTGTTTGTGACAAATATGGTTTTTATCTATTTTTTGTTTACCAACTTGAGAGACCCATGGTTCTCAAAGGTCCAAGTCAAGCAGTTCTAATAGTTTTGTCTGTATGGAGTAGTGTCTGAAGCATACAGATATTCTGAGAAGGGATCTGTGTGTGCTGTCTGAGATTAATACCTTTGTGACAATGCAGACCAAGGGATGAGTTGAACCTACTGCTGAAGCTGCAGCCACAATAATCAGGGCTTTAAGACTATCATTGTCTTTATTTGAAAGAAGGAAACATCCTACTAAGATACACTTGGTTTAACTTGGGCTTCCTTACTCCCAGTATGCTCTAAAGAAAGATGCTGGCCTAAATTTCCTCATCTGCTTAGATTTGCAGTGCAAAACAGAAAAATCCTGTCACAAAGAGAGCAATTCCCCCTGCCCAGGGGAGGAGGCCTTTGCTGGGCAAGTTGTCAGCCACTTCTCCACAGTGACTCATATCAGGTAGATCATACTGGGGATCCAGGAGTACTTTCCTACCTACATCTTTTCATTAATGGCAGGTTTTATAAGGACTTTTTGCTGGAGATAAAATAAGGCTAGCCTTGAGCTAGCCAGGGGAATTAGTAACCTGCTGAGTTGTGCTTGGTAGGTTAGCTGGTAGGTTAGTTGTGCTTGGTAGGGGAAGAGTCAAGGTTGTGTGTGTATAAGAAAAGATTGTTGAAGGGAAGTAAGAGGGAAACAATATGGTTTACTATTTTTAAAAGCCAAAGGTAGAGATGAAACTGGTGTCAGCTTCACTGGAGAGTTGCAGCTGCATTGCAGTTTTTACATGTGTATTGATATGTGCAATGGAGAAAGCATAAATCAAGTCACCTTCATTTTTCTGTGGGGAAAAACAATCAGAAATTATGGACGTTCTCAAGATAGCTTATTCTTTAAATAAAACTGGTAGATTTTCAAAATGCCACAGTGTTCAGCAAAGATAGTGTATAGCTTCAGTGCTCCAGCTTGCAGAAAAGACAGTGTATCTACAGGATATTAAAGTAACCCCCCTGTGGAAGTGCTCTTTTTTGTATTGTATTTAAACCTGTTGTCAGGTGAATGCTGCTCTGAAGAAATAACTCATTCTCCATGAAGGGTGTATCTCTTTTGTCCAAAGTAGCTAACACTAACTGGGGGCTCCCCAGAGAGCAGCAAGGAGGAGGCTGTGGCTGTCCAGGACTGCAGAGAGGACTTGATGAAAGCAGATGTTAAGCAGGCACCTGTCAGCTGGTCACAGGCTAAAGCTTCTCCTTTTCGTCTGTTTTATGAAAATATTTATTTATTTGTTAATGTCTTTATTTGCCTTAACTTTAGAATTATCATTAAATTATAGAGGGTTTTTTCTCCCTGAAATTCTTTGATGGTTGTTGGAAAAGACAGGCATACAAGGGGAAGTCTGGTGTCAGGAAGAAAATGGATTGTGGAAGGACTGGAGCAGAGGATCACAGAGGGACTAAGATGAGGGGCGAGGATGTTTGAATTTAAGAAAACTGTGGGCAGTCTGCCTGAGAGTGTGCAGAATGGGATGTGACTGCATTTACTGTTTTTCCAGCTCTCCAAGCCTGTGTTTCTAGTGGGTATAATTTTAAGAGTAAACTAATAACTAATAAATTGCTCCTCTGAGACTCTATTCTGAAGAAAGAGGTGCAGTTGTTGTATATGGAGAGAATTCCTTAAAAAATTTTAGCTAAATGTTTAAATGTCAATGCCTCTCTGACTGTAAATACTCTTAATTCGTTAGTGTGGAACATTCCACATAATTAGCCACTTCTACATTTGTGAACTGAACACAAAGAAACTAGACCATTAGGCCACTGAAAATTGTAAGAAAATAGAAAAAAAAAAAAAAGATGGAAAATGTTGTACTTTGTTGACTAATAGTGGAAAAGAGTGCACTTCTGAGAGGAAGAAGATAATTGAATTCTTGTCTTTAAAGTCTCTGTTGTCTTTGATAGATGGAAATAGAAATAAGGTTTGTAGTATCAGCTGTAACATGGACATTTCAGTAAGACTTTGGTAGACTTTTACAATATGCATCTGTAGTTTAATACAGAACACTGCCTGCAAAGGACAGTATGGGAAGTGGTGAAGATGTTAATGAAGATCATGTTTTGTGTCATTTCTTTTGGTGACCATTACAATTATTGTTGTACTTCTGTCAGCAGCCGGAGTAACTTTACAGAAGTCTGAAAATAGATAACATGAGCATAATACCAGACCCACAAGAAGTGACTGTCTGTTTTATATCATGGTAATTATTACTTGCAATATTTTTGACAGCAGTGTTTTCTTAGACAAAAATAATAATGAAAAATAATGGTGGTGAGCAGTTGTGCTACCTGATTTGAAAACTTCAAGAACTTATTCAGCAACTGAATCTTTACTGCACTGTTGTAGTTTGGCTTTACAAATAGCTTCTTACACAAATACATACATTACTAGGGAAGCGTTTCTGTCTAGCAGACCAAACTGGGGAACAAGCTGGACCTAGTACTAACCAGAGGCTGGGTGGTGTATTCTCAATTTCCCTTTGATACCTGCAGGCCACAATTTTGATAGTTTATTGTAATGAAAGGTTGAATTCAGAGCAAGAACACTAAAGATGACAGCAGAGTTAAGCCAGATGCATTCTTCAGCTACCACATGTTATGTCAGTGGTTTCATTCTTTTCAATGCAAAGTATTCAAGTAATTAAAAAGAAAACAGAAACGCAGCAAAAAGCCCTGGACTCATAGAGTAAACATATTTTATAGCACAATGAATGTTTAATGTTAAAAGCATCTTGGAAAAGCATTCATATCAAGGGTACTTATAAATATTCCTGACACCTCCCTTCAGTTTTTTTCCATCTAAATTGACCATCTTGTACACTTACAATGCTTTATCAAAAATAAGTTTCATAGGACTTCTTCATCCATGTTTGCTTTCATATCTCCAGATCATTTATGATGCTCTGTCTTTATTTCACTCTAAATGTAAATATGTATTTTGGTTATTTCCTATAATTATATTACAGATCATAGGTAAATTGCTTGGAAACAAAGGACAGGGAAGGCAATAATTTGCAGACTACTTTTGCCCAAATCTCCTACCATCCCAGGAGAACCATATGTGGTAATTGCCACCTCCAGTTTTTTCTGCATCCTCTACCGCTTCGGAAGGTGTTTTGTGTATTGCACGTTATTGAATATCAGCCTTCCTCTGGTCTCAAATTGTCTGTTGTCCATCCTCTGCTTGACTTTGCAGCCTTTAATTGTTGATGATTTGGTATTTTTGTGTTGCAGTTGTCTCAGTTACGGGGTCAGATTCTAACTTCAGGTCCAATTTGTTCCACCAGGATTGTTGAATGTGTTTTGAAAACATAACCAATGTAGCTCTTAGCAACCTGGTCTAGTTAAAGATGTCCCTGCCCATGGCAATGCTGATGGAACTAGATAATCTTTAGGGTCCTTTCCATCCCAGGCCATACTATTATAGGCTTTTTCTAAAGCCTAAAATTTTTTTTGTTGGTTGGTTTGATTTTTATTTTTGTTTTTCATTGACATCTCTCTCTAAAAGGGTAGCATTTTCACTTCTCTCTAAGAAAGGAATCAAAGGTGAGAAACCACAGTTCAGAAATTTTGTTAGGTTCTGAGTGACTTCCCAGTAGCTTTAAAGAGCACTGTGTATCCATAATTGTCAGGAATCATCACTCATACTACTGGTTTTTGGGTGCTACAGCTGTTTATAAATGAGTAAGTCTACTTTAAATTGTGGTGGTGGGGTAAAAGATGAAATGCTTGTTTAATTTAAGGTAGATCTGAAGGTCTGATATAGATACTGTAATGTCACATCGTTTAACTGAACTGTGTCATCTTGCTTGATGGCCTTAATGCAGTCTAATGCAAAGCAGTGGTGCATGGTAGTGGTTTTCCTGCCATGACAAACCTTTTCAGTTCATGCTATTACAGTAAGAATTATCATTCCCAGCTTCAACATCACCAGATCTATATGTGAAACATCCCTTCTCTCACTGGGACTCATACCCATGGTATAGTTTAAAAGAAAAGATCTAGGTCTAGTGTTGGGGTTTTTAACTCTCATTATTTGGGATGCTGGACACTTAATACTACATGAGTCAAAAAAAAATTATGACTAATCTGCTACCACTTCTCCTTGCAAACATCTATCAGTTAGAAAATTGTACCCTAGGAGAATATCCTGAGATGGGAAATCCAGAACAATTTTAATTGTTTACAGACTCAGGAGGGGCATTGTACATGAGATTATTTTAAACTCATCTTCAGTGAGGTTGTTAAGGTTAAGGAGGAGCATTTTCAGTGCAGTAGGTTAGTGGTGAAGTAATACATATGGTCATGGAGTCTAATACCTACTATCAGTGAACACTGGCTGCTATCTAGAATAGATCATCTAGATGGTCCATATTTTCTCATTACTCTGCTGTACATAAATACATAAATTCTGGTGCAGTTATTCCTGCCTGGGATTTCTTTGACAGTCACATGCAGTTACATGCACATGTGTACATGCTCTTTGAAAGCCCTGACTTCTCCACACACTGACCATGCAGATGGCTTGCTCAGCCACGGAAAGCTGGCGACCATAATGATACTTTAACATGGATGTGGAGGTAGTGTCAGGCACCTTTGGCTCATGCCTGAGAGGTCCTACTCTGCCCAGAAGCTTCATTTCCTTACTGTCCATTCATCTACTCAAATCTTGTTGTTTTGTAGTGCCTGTTCTCATATCCATAATTTTTAACATAGCTTTAATTCTTACCTGTTCAGCAAAAATTTAAGTCATGGGATGAGGACATGGCTATTTAAGAGGTTTCACTTGACTTCTTTGGAAGAAATTAAGTTGCTTTGGACCTTTGAAAAGTTTGAAGAGTTGTTTAAAAAGCAAGAAGAAAGATGGATGTTTTATTTAATGTACTTCTTCTTTTTAAGAGATGGTTCAGTGAAGATATGGCTTTGTGCCCTAATGGTTTCAAAGTCAGATGCCCTTGTTAAAAGCACTGTGTTGGTTAGGCTTGGAGATTATCTGGTGGTGATACTTCACAGTTCAAAATGTCCAGTTGAAATTTCCAGTGCAAAGGAAACAACAGAAACCTCTCATCTGTAATTGTGAGATTTTTTTTTTTTTTTAAAAAGCAACCTATCTGAAAAATCTGAAAGACATAGTGGTAAACTATGTGTCACCCAAAACAAGTTTATATGGTGTAGACTATGTACAAGATGGTGATGCCTACCACACAATGTATTTTTAATGTGGTGGGATTTATTTCAGTCTGTAATCTAGCACTCTCTTTCCTAAAACTGAAGGACTCAGGTCTTCTTTAGCTCTGCAACACATTGCCAGTGTGTTGTCAGAACATCAGCTTGTCTCTTGAGTCATCATGGCATGAAATTGATGAAGGCAGTTTCTTGACACTGGAATAGCCTCGGGGGCTTCACTTTGTGTCTCTCGTGTGTAATTTGGAGGAACTGTGGGTTGCTCTACATCATTCACGTCTCTGGTTGGCTGAGACATTTTCATTCTGAAACTCCTTCACATCTCAGCATTAGGGTATATCCAGAACTGTGGCTTGATAAACATGGAAGGAGTTTGATGTAAAGGAATGCTGAAGTTCCTGGATATGCTCACATCAAAAAGGCAATTGATAGGAGGTGATGTTATAACAAATAAAGTAATGATGAGCTTGGAGCTTCTGCTCTCCATGTCTGGTAGCTTGAAAACAGCAGAACCCTTGCAGAGGTAACTAATTCAAACCTGCTACAAGGTACTGTTTGTCTCCTGAATAATGTAACTACGTTTCTCTGCTCCCTGTCTTGGAATGTGACTGAAGCCCAGACAAGAGGACAATGTATGGAGGAGGGAGAAAATGAGGAAGAGTATAGCTGATAAGAGAAGAGCCATAGCTGATAGAACAGATATTGAAATATCTAAAATGTTTTTTTTTGTTGTTGTTGTTCTAGAGTGTGCTTTTTTAATCTGGTCACAGAGTGTAAGGAAATTTGTAGATCATGGGGATAGGATGATACATCAGCTGTGGGAATGAATATCCCTCTTGCATCTTCCTTTGACACAATCCATGCTGGCTGCAGAGTACCACAAGTGGTCTGTAGAGTCCTACATATAAAGTATGAGAGTTTGTGCATTATTGGTATTTGTACCATGCACCCTACTGCTTTACCTGAAAACTATCAAGAAGTGCTGCTATCTCAATAATGATTTAGCTGAGAAAATGAAAACCAAGAAAGGAAAAGCATTAAAATTTGGCCTGTAATTAGGCTGGCAGTTAATAAAAATGTCAGTTGTGTATGTTACTATATTTAAAAGGAAACATTTTCATCACCTATTCAAAACAAAACAGTTCATTAGCACCAAATAATTCCAACTTCATTAGCTGTAAACAAGTGATGAAGAGAACAGCAGTGGGATTCTACTGTTCCTTATAGGTGGCTGAACTATCCTCGTGAGTCAAATCATAGATTTCAACAGGAACAGGAAAATAACAGTATTCTTGTAGATGATGTTGACACGACCATGTTAACAACACTTGGAGCAACTTTGCTCATGATGGAAGTACTCTTATTGACAAGAGATGAACACAGACTTGTAGGATGGTCAGGGAAATGGAAAGAGAACCCATCTGAGAGGTGTACCTGGATGCTCTCCATGAATGTGTGCATAGACAAAATAGCTTTGAATTGACTATCACAGAAACTGTAGTCCATGTTGCCCTGCAGAACTGGCCCAGGACAGGAGATGAAGGGAAACTGGGACTGGAGACAGCAAGATGAGCTAATCCTGTGCCTTTCCTGTTCTGAACGAGGTTTCTGGTGGATGGAGAAGGACAGAAATACAGCCAGTTGTGAGGTGGACTCAGTATGTGTCTCCTGAATGCCTGCAATAGCAAAGAAACCCCTGGAAGGTAGTTCACGGTCCTGTGATCATTTGGCTTGTGCAAGCTGTAGAAACAATGGTTAACCTTAATGGTTCCACTCCTTGGGATATACAATCTCACTTTGGCAGGGAGCAGAGGATCCTCTCAGAGGTGTTTCTTGCCTGGACTCTCCAGATCTCTCTCAGCAATGCTGGCAGCTTTGGCCAGAACTGTCCACAGTCAGTGGCTTTTTATTTACAATTCTCTTTGCTTCTTGCTTGACGAAAAAAAAAATTATTTCCAAATAATTGGAAAGCACAGAAAGAATGACATGTAAACATTAACAGTAAACAGAAACTGACCCTTGGGTCATTTTTCAGACTGGCTTGATTTCAGGAAGGTGTTCACATTCATAACAGAACAACTTGCCTGTGCTCTTTGATTTGTTGAGATGAGGACTTGAAGGTTTTATCAAGTGTTTCATCAATATATATTTTATTAGAAAAAAATTATACTTTAATGTGTGGCAGAAAAAATGTTAAATATTATTTTAAACTTGACTTACAACAACTGTTAAGAGACAAGTTGTACTAGGCAAATTACCCATGTATGTGCATTAGGACTGTATATATGCAGTATATATTTTATATAATATAGAACATATTTTGGGAATATTAGATATTTGGGAATATTAGACATTCAAACAGTGTAGGAATCATTCTGTTTGCAGTAGGTGAGTGGGGAGGAAGGAAAAGCAAAATATTTTTGATCTTGCATTTTCTCTAACTTTGGGAAAGACAAAGTTCCTGTAGCATCTGCTGTAAGGATATCTTCAGCTAATAATTCTTCTCAAAAATTAAGGAAGATTTAAGGACTTCTTGTTTTGTTTCTTTTCCATCTTTTCTCATGTTCAGCCTGGTAATTTGTATTGCACTGAGCAAGTGGTCCAGCCCTTTTCCCTGAGGAAAGCATCAGAAGTGTGAAGTTTTCTTTCTGTAAACAGTACCCTGTCAAAATGATCTCATTTTTGAGTGGGGATGTACCTGTGAACAAGCTAGAACAGTAGCATAAGGCACAGGCAGGAAAGGGATGGAACATGAATATTTTGGATAAATTTGGAATAACTGGTCTGTTGCTTCAGGGCACTATTGAGATTTGGTTTGCAGACAGAATTATTTGTTGCATCAGCAAATGCCCTTTAAACTAGAAAAAATGGAACACAAAATCTTCCCCAAAAATCCTCAAGATTTGTGGATCACCATAAGGGATAACCTCTCGCTGCAGGGTTCTGTTAGTCCTTTCTTTGTTTAATTTTTGCTTTGCACTCATAATCTATCAAGAGATTACCCTTTATTTGATTGCTCTGTTTTGAAGCAGACAATTTCTGTGTCATACTTCTACTTCAGCTTCAGTCATTGCCCCAAGGGCTCTTCACCAGATAAGTTTTCCTGATAAACTGCAGCTGTTTGAAAAGTAAAAATTATTCATAGGATCTATCTTTTCAATATATAGAATAAATTGTTCATGTAAACAATATATAGAATAAAATTGTTCCTGAAGCTTATCTCCCAGTGTGGAATTTGGCTTGCCTCACTGTTCCTGTTTATACAGAGCATTTAAAACTGTAGATCGTATCACCAGCCAATAATGAGAGCAGTGTTTTACCACCCATCCTCTCACTCCCCACTCCCAGCACACTGTTTCCCATATTTTGTAAATCAGACAGCAAGATCTAGGAGTTCAATCCTGTTTCCATATGGATAGGTTTGAAATTTCAGTTATATTTGAGGAAGTCAGACAAGCTGCTCAAAAAGCATTAATAAAAAGGCTTCTATAAAAAAGGCGTTTTCCATCTGTTTTGCAAAACTTAAGCAAACTTTTCTGGGGAACCTTAGGGGGCAAAGCAGCTATTCCTTCCACTGGACTGCAGAGGGGGCAACAGGAGCAGAGCACGTCCATGGGATGTGTTTACATCAGAAATGACAGCAAATTTGACATCCTTTCTATTGCTGGTGCAGCTTTGCCAGCACTTGTGGAGGGGCCTGTTGTGGTGATAGCCTCCATAGCAGCCTGGGTATCATCACTGGATTGTACCTCCACAGGGAGGAGAGGGCACTGGGAAAGGTGCTCCAGGTGCTCCTGGGGACACACCTAGCTTGGTAACCCATCTAGCTTGAGGAGGTGGCTGGAGCAGCAGAGAGAGAGACAAGGGAGAGCCCTGCGTTTGCGAGAGTACATCCAGTACAGCCAAGCTTTGGAACCAAATAACTGCAATTTCTTGGATATCTACATCCTCAAAATGGTTGTAAAAATGAATGGATTCTCTTCTGTCAAGTTCTAGTGGTTTTAGTGAAAATGGAGACCATAGAGAAATAGGTGTTTGTAAAAGCAGGCCCATTCTTTGTGGAGCAGTGCTAGATGCAAGTTCATATAAAACACTTTGAGAAACCTGCCTGTGTAACCACTGTCTCAGTTTTGTTAAACTGTATTTTCTACTCCACGTTGTTGAGAACCACTCTGTGAATGTCTCCCATCTCTTAGGAATGATATGCAGGGACTTTTTACTGCCTTTAAGCCATTACAGTCAAAATAGAAAGTCAGTTATTGGGGACTCTCAAGTGCTCTCAGGCTCTAACACACCAGCCAGACTTCCAAAGACCCTTTGAATAACTGAAACACAGTATCTCTTAGCTTGGCTAGGAGGAGGTGGAGAGCATTGAGGTGGTCTTTGATGCATTTTTCTTTTTTTCATTGAGAAGTTCAGGTATATGTGTTTTTTAGAAGAAAAGTTCCTATATTTGTATTTTCATCTGAATTCATTCTAGTCACTGTCAGAATTTTTAAAAATGCTTTTGTGTAACAAGGACAGCAAATCAAAGGCCCTTCATTCTGCATATGAATTAGTCTGCAAATATAAAGTTAGTGTGGAAAATGTTAATTTTATGTTTGACCACAATGAGCAAAGGCAGAAATCCCTAACTTCTAATTAGTGCATTATTATTGTATCTCTCTTTTAAATATCAAACACCAGTTCTCTTTTTAAATGTGTAAATAGTAACACTCAATGTTCTGAGATATATCATTCTAGTACTCTGCTGATTTAATGTAATATTTGGAAATATTTTCCTTTGTTTTTTGCTTTATTGTGAAAGTTATGGCTTTTACTAAAGAATGCTGAGGACCTTGGACTGTTTCTATGGATCATTCTCTCTGTAATTTTTGTGTTTGGCAAGTGTGTAATTTTTAATCTCCATAATCAGCAACCAAACACGAGAGCAAGAAGTAAGATAATTTATCTGTACTGTCAGTATTTTGAGTTCTTACATGGTAAACAAGTATTATGGTAAGTGCAAAGTATTGTATGGACTAAGATTTGAAACACTTGCATAGCCTTGGACTTGGTCTTGGACCTTCTTTTTCTCATCTCTTGGAATTTATACCCAGCCTTTCCTGTAGAGAGCTTTGACTGGGGAAACTGTGATGGTTGGTTACCAGTGATAAATTATTATCAAAAAAGCAATATTTTCATCAGCAAAATCAAGGAAAGGATTGATCAAGAGTAAGTGTAGTAACTAAGCCTGATTGGCCTTGTCTGTTAAAGAAAAGGACACTTTTAATTGCCAGGCTGGCTAGATCAGTGTATTGCAGGGGTCCATGAAACCACTCTCCCTGCTGAGAAAGCAGGGAAACATTGAACAATGAGACCTGGGGTGGTGGTAAAAGGTCTGCCTCCAAGGACCTGTAACTTCTACTGCTAATATCTCAGCTGATTCATTGTAATTTGGCTATTTCGTGTGTTTAGATTTACAAACACTTGGAAGGAAAGGATCCAAAACTCCTTGGTTCTCAAATGCAGAATGGGCTAACACAAACATATCCATCCAGAAGCTGGGAGATGGAATGTAGAGACTGGCATGTAAAGTTAGAGAAAATGATAAATCTTCACTGTTTATATAGTAGATGATCTTACAACTGATTTCAATTTCATTACACCTAATAACAGTAACATCAGGGCCTATAATTTCAGTCCACAGAAAATCACCTTAGGAATGGTGAAATAAATGTTTTGGGAACAACTGATGCATAACAAACAAGTTATTCTCCCCTCTGAGTCCAAATAATGTTGAACAGCTGTGTGCAGGTTCAGCTTTCCAGTAGAGAAAGCTGGAAAATACTAGAGAAGTCTTAAGGCATCAACTCGCATGTGATGCTGACTAAATGCAGATGGCGTTAGTGGTTGCTGTCTTCAGTTTTATGCCTTGCCTGTATCTCAAAGGCTGCTGCTGCAGTACTGGCTGAGTTATATATGAAATATGTGTGTTTATATTTATGAGCCAAACTGTAAAAATGGAGCAGAGTCACATAAGCCAACACTTGTAGCTGCTAAAATTCTTGTGGCTGGGAAGTATGAGTGGAGTGTTCTTGCTTGCTGGATGCAGTAGAGGAGCAGTAAATAGTAAAAATTACTGTCATTCAAAATGGGCAGAGAGAAAGTCCAAGGTTCATTTTGTTCGGTCTGTAATCCTGTTAAATTGGATCAGGAAGAAAAAACATTACAGTAATTCCAAGAGTGTAGTTTAGCATGGCTAGAAATGGCAAGGATTCTCATGACTATTCCTATTCTTGCCTGCTTGTGAAAACTTTCACCTTAAGCACAGATGCCAGTGCTGGCAATTTTGAGACATGGTTAAATTATTTGGACCAAGGGCTAGGTTTTCAGAACAGTAGTGCTTATCATTGTAGAGGGGAGAAAACAATCAAAACAACTAGAAGAAGTTAGTTATAAACTGCTTGGGGAAACTTTATGATTAGCTTCGGGTCTGGACTCTGACATATTGACACCAACTTGGAAGACACTTGGAACAACTGCTGTAGTGAGATTTTGCAATTCTGGAGAGGCCTGGATGGGAACATGTTAGTCCTGTTCCCACACAGACAGAAGAGCCTTGTTGGAAGGGTGATTGCAAACACTAGAGATCAGTTTCTCCATCTTATCAGGAACTTTTGCTCATTTTGTCCTCAGATGTTGCAGAAATGCAGATAGTAATGGTTCATTCACAACTGGATAGTCACAGGGACAGTTGGTCTAGTCTGGCAGGAATGGGCTACAGAGCAGGTGAAGCCTTCTCAGAAACTAGATTGTCATACTGGGATATTAGATAATTGGAAAATCATCTGGCAGTGTTGAGAAAGTGTAGCATTTCCACGTCAACCGCGAGGGTCTTCTGAGCCCAGAGGAATTTAGCATTCTGAGTGGAACACTCCTCTGCAGGCATGAGGAGCTAATGGGTGACAGATTAAAACTACCAAATCAGCTGATTAAGCAGCCATCCAAGACCTTTCCAATACTTGATGATGACCATATGGCTGCTGTGCTCTTTGCAGAAGCCTTGGCTAGAGGAAAGAAGGGTTTCTACAGATATAATCAGAATGCAGCAGGAACCATCATCACTATTTCAGTTCCAGGCACTGATGTGTTGCAAAAGACAGTTGTGAGAATTAAGCTGTTGTGTGGCGTGGGAGAGTGTTCATCAGCATCTGTGTGGGTCCTTGAATCAGCCAGAAAGCAGCTGTGAACCATTTCATGGGCAAGTTCAAGGTTTTCTCACTAAAATATCAAGAGCCTTTGAGTGTAGTACAGTTTCCAGTTAATGAACCTTCCACCTGATGTGTGAGATAGGATTCCAGAAAATTCCAGAAAAGGGAGTGCACCCAGCACATCCTGTTCCTCTTGGCGACTTACTAACTGACCAACAGTTGATGGGAAACAGCAGGTAGCTGACCACTTCTTATCTTGGGCTTTGAATTAGACTCAATCTGATCTGTTCAGGAGAGCTCCTGACAAGGCACAGAGATATCTCCAGAGACCCAGAAAACAGAATACAATGCGGGGGAATTGTCCTTTTGTAAGAACTAAATTAACATGATCTCTAGGAATTGAGAAGTTGATTTTGGATGATCAGTCATATGTTTGAAAGAAAACGTTTTCAAAAAATTGCCAGTTTTGATTCCACCCACAAGGTGGAAATCCCACAAGGATTTCCAGCCCACAAGGGTGGAAAGCAAAAGTCTGCTAAACGTAGTGGGTTTGGTAGTTTTATTTTGGTGCATTGACTCTTCAGAAATTTTACATTTTGAGTTACTCTTGGGTAGAAAAGAGAATATAATTTTTACAGAAAAAAAAATTTATTCATTGCCTAAAAAAATCCTCATTACTCCTTGAGCAGTGGATCACTGAATCCTGGTTCCTGGTGGCATTCACCATTGTCCAAGTCTTCTCTTCCTTTTCCTGGAAAGCTGGCTACTGTCCTTTCCCTTTTTATGTCTTCTCCATGTCCTCTCCTCAGACTTTCGCAGGTTCCCAGCAAGACCTGGCTGAGGCAGCAATGGGCCCCCTGTGCCATCATGCTGGTTCAGGCACCCGTCACACCTGCAAAACAACCTCCTCTCCCTCCTTCTCTCCCTCTCTCCCTTTCCCTCCCCTACCCTCCTACCCCAGAATTTTTATGCCAGTTTCCTAATTACTTAAAATATTTGGTTTTTAATCTGACCAGGAAAAATTTAGGATCAATCTTCTGGAGAGTGTGTGGGAATGCTAATAGTGTTAAGCAGAAGCAATGAACTAGCATCCCTTCATTCCAGTTCATGGTTTTTCTTTAGCCTATAGAGACTAATGTATGTTGTTAATGTTGTTGGTAATCTCACCCAATTTTGCATCTCTATCTTAATCCAAGAAAACCACCTTAAGAACACACTTAGCTCTAAGAATATGAATAGCTAAAAATTCTGAAAACTAATAAAGGAATGAAGTCAAAGTTATAGAGAGTCACAGTAATCCTGAAAATTTTATATGAAGATGTATTCTCTTTTCCCACTTCTTTTCCTATTTACACTGAGTTAGTTTGCTTATAGAAGCCTCTTGATATGCTCAGGCTGCCAGAAGACCAATGCTTGGAGACCTCTGTGCAGCGGCTTGTTGTTACTGTGCTGTGCTGGCTTAGGATTTGGGCCGGTATTTAAAAAAAAAAAAAAAAAAGGACACTAAAAAAAGTTAAGCATTTGTTGATGTGTTTCCTGCCTCCCACTCACTGTGTTTCAGGAAATCTTTGGAAGAACTGGACATGGATAAAGTAACAGCAGCCATGGTACTCACCAGTTTGTCCACCAGCCCTCTGGTCCGCAGCCCTCCTGTCCGACCCAACGGTAAGCCTGTGGAGCCAGGGGCTGCGGGAAGGGTGCCAGGGCCCTTTATCGGGGGGCTTGTTTCCAGGAGTTGTGGCCATGGTGGAGAACAAATGGTGAGTGGCTGTCTTCTGGTATGTTGGGGATCATACTGAGCTTTGCTCCAACCTAGTCAAAGTCTTTGGTGCAGCACTGGCAGAAATTAAAATAAACATTTTTTTTACTGTAGGGCAGCTCTAGTTTATGAAATGGGAGATGCCCATTCCATACATGGGATATGAGCACTTAAAAAAGTCTCTTGACATCACTGAAACACTTAATTTTTCAAAGAGTTTGTTTGCACTTGCACACATACAGTCCTAGAATTGTAGAAAGGTTAGGATTGGGAAAAATCTCTAAAATCACCAAGTCCAGCCATCAACCTGGCACCACCACCATGTTCACCTCTAAACCATGGCCTGAATGCCATATCCAGGAAACATGATAGTAGTTGTTCTTGCCATCCACTCCATGGAAATGAGATCAGATTTTACCCAAAGCCCCAATAAGGCAAAGCACTTCCAGATCACAGCCCTTGGCTGAGAGGCCGTGCAGTAGCAATCTGCACAGCAAGCAGTCTGCTTCTCTCTGCACCTCCGGTTCCTGTGCTGTGTGTAACTCTCTGCTGGTCTTCCATCAAATCCATAATCTGTTTAAAGACTACTTTATTCATGGTATAGCAAAAGACACACAAATAGAAGCAAATATAAAAAGTTTCAGGTAATGAAGAGATCAATTATGAAATATAATTGATTTTTGAAAGATTGGCTAGAGTTACAGTAGATTTTTAGGAATGTTTTATTTTAAGAAATGATTTAAATTATGACATCCTTGTCAGGGTACCTCAGCATTGTTTGTATGACTGACTTTTCTTAATCACTTGTTACTGCTAAAAAAACCACTAGATGCTCTCCTACTGTCACTAATTGGAAGATTCAGAAATACTTGCTTTTCTTCATAGAAACAGGTATGATGTTCTTAAAGGAATTCATAGCACATGTCAATGCTGTGGTTTTTCCATTTATTTTCAGAAAATGTTAGTTTTGTCCATTTAGTTGGAATTCTGTCCATGGACACTCATGGCCTTTGTTCATATTCTTTCCAGTGCTGAAAGCCAGAAGTGTTTATGGGAGTGCCTTAAACACTGCTCTGAGGAGCCCTGGGAAACCTCAGGGGTCCCAGGCACTCACTCAGGCAGTGACATTCCTGGTGACTGTCACACCTCAGGACAGGATGTTACAGCCCCTGGGAAAGGCCAGCAGAAGGGTAAAAGCACAGCTGCTCTCCAGCTGCTCAGCTCACAGACAAAACCACAGTTGGAAGATGGATCTGTGCTGATGTGGCAGGCAGGGATTTGGTGTGGCCAAGGAACACACACGTCCCCTGCTGCATCCCTGTCCCAGGGAGCTGCTCTGCTGTGGGTGAAGCACTCTGCCACCTTAGACAGTCTGAGCAAGTGACACTTGTCAGGAGCAGCAGTGCACATTAGCTGCAGCTGTCAATTGGAAAGATCTTCCAAACAAGCTCTTTTGAATTGCTAATAGGCAAATGGCGGCTGTTTAACTGCCTTTGATATTTCTCAGCATAGTCTGAGTGCTCTTTGATATTTCTTTATATAGCTTGTCTGCTTGTTTCCCAAAATATGGGAAGACTAGCCTGAAAATGTAATTCATATGTTTTCAATAGTCACAGACAAGATTCCGAGGCTGGTTCTGGGCACCTTCTCCCTGAATATCTTAGTTTTGCCTTAGTCAAGGCTTACTAAGGACTTGAATAGAAGTATAAAAACTTGATAATTTAAAGCTTATTTGGTGTTGCAAGGCTAGGCTCTGATCCTAGTAATACAAGCAACAAATATATTAGTGATTAGTTTTTTATACATGCTTTTCCAAAAAAAGGGCAATAAGTAGCAGTATAATTAAAGGACCATTTGTTAAAACAAATGGAATTTTGCTTAGAAGTAAAAAAAAAAAAATAACATTAGCGTTAATGTTAAAGTCAGATCCATGCTGGAATTCCTGGGAATGATCACCCATGTAAACTGGATCAGAGTTTGGCCCTTGTTTCTCTGCAGTTGAATAATATTTGGTCTGGTTCTCTTTCACGCAACTCCAGCAATGTGAAAAGAGCCCCAAAATAAGAGTAAGTTGCATTTATTTATATATTGAACTTCTTTACATTGACAGATTTGTTAGTATGAATGAGAACCAGTGTTTGATTTTTTCCTGTTGTTAACCTCATTCAGTCTTTTCCATGCTACTTAAAAAAAGTTCTTGATCAGCACCTTTCTCAGCAAGGTGAGGAGAAGCTCACACTGAAATTGCAAAGTACCACCATAACTGTTTCAGAAAATAGTAATTGAAAGAGTATTCCTTTGTTTTTCTGAAGACATGGACATTTTAAGCTATTCTAAGGTCACAAGTTGATACCAAATGTAATTTTTTGCTTTGGCATAAGACTGAAACACCAAGTATTTAAAAGAATCCAATCCCACCTTCATTACAGTCACATGAAGGTTGTAACCATGAGACAAAACATGACATTTTCATATGTTAACTTCATAACTACCAGAATGTGTATGTTTGTCCTTTTCCAAAGAGGAATGGGGCAGGGTGGAGGGAGAGGATCAATCCCATTTATGCTGTGTGGTCCTGATCAGTAAATCAGTACTACTGTAGTAGCTGCCTACTCAAGGGGGCACTGTCTTCTGTTTTTTGAGCAGCTGATGTTAGTCATTAAGGATTTTGTCCAAAACCAACTGAATTAGGAGGAAAAAAAAAACAAAAAATCACTGGTTTGGGGGTAAGCTTTTGATAGCTCACTTTCTTGCCAATATAATTTGTTAAATTTATCTGTAAGAAACTGAGAAGGAAAGAAGGAGTGACTTCTACAGATCTTTTAAAGACAGGCACTGGCTTGAAAGGACTTGTCTCACACTTAAATATTGTTTCATGAACAGATAAGGTGTTATTTGCTTGCCAGCTCCAAAGTCGGGTGTTGCGCAATACTCAGACACCTACAGTGTCTTTGGGAACATCTTCCAGTGCCTGAGTTAGGGAGAAGCCACACCGAAACCTTTCCTGCGCATTTGTCCAAGCCCTGTGAGATCCTGAGGGCCCTGCAGAGCTGCCTGTGGCTGCACCCTGGATGTGCTGGGGCCATGGCTCCCCTGAGCTGATGGCCTGCATGCTCCTCTGCTGCCAGAAGCCCTTCAGGGACTGGCAGGAGTGACACGGCAGTGTCTAAAGCCCGAGGACTTCTGCATGTGAAGCGCGGCTCAAGCTGTGCCTCAGAGTGCACAGCAGTGCTGTTACTCCCTCCCATGGTGCTGCAGAGTGTGAGCTGTTAGTTCAAGTGTCTCCTTAGCGTGTAATGGATGGGGAACTGCGGCACTGAGGAGGCAGTGAGTAGGTGTGCAGGTGATCCAGTGTCTGTGTGTTCCACTTCTGAAACAAGATGTCTATGCACCTGTATATCCAAGGCATACATACCACCTCATGGAGAAATTCAGATTAGGCAGAGGTGGGTGTATTGAGAGATTGTAAGAACACAGAGTGTAACTATGGTTTCCTTTGGTGTTTTAGTACTGGGAAGATGGTCATGTTTTTGTGGATCTGCTCAGTGTTTTGGGGCTCAGTGTGTGTCCCCTTCCCAGGGGATCTCCTGTTGGCCATCTGCTGGCTCAGAGCTTGCTTTGGTGCTGCACCAGGGTTATGTGTTCCCGTTGAAAGTTGAAGATGTACTTAGAATCATAGAGTAGTTTGGGTTTGCAGGGACCTTTAAGGGTCAATTCAAATGTTTTCCTTAAACCATGCATGCAATATATGACCATTTATTGCTGTTTATGCTTCAGAACAGGTTATCTTTTCAAATGCAACATTTCTTTTTAGAAAAATACTTTGCTGCTTTTATTTGTTTGTTTTAAATTAAGTAAAAAATCAAGTGTGGAATATGTAATTTGTGTGCAGTCAGTTAGATATAGTTGTCCTCTTCTTACATCCAATGCTTTCACATTTCTTTACTGAATGTGCAGTTAATTACCCACATGGCATCTAAACCTTCAAAAAAAGAGCTCCTTAGCCCTCTCACAATGATACTGTTGTAATAATAGTGTTTGTTGTTCTTGACAGAATCCCTGAATGGATCTTGGAAAGAAGGAGGATTTGTGCCTTCTAGTACCAGCAGCAGTGGATACTGGAGCTGGAACGCTCCCAGTGACCAGTCCAACCCATCCACCCCATCTCCACCTCTGTCAGCTGATAGCTTCAAAGCTTTTCGGACACCTTCCCAGCCAGATGATGGTATTGATGAAGGTGAAACAAGCAACCTTCTCTTCGATGAACCCATTCCTAGGAAGAGAAAGGTTAGTCTCCTGTTAAATTCCATTCCCACAGGTAGATAGGTTGGTAGGCTTATTTTGTTGTGAGAAAGGAACAGGTCACCCAAATGCCTCTGCTTGTGTATCCTTCCTTGGCACCCATTTAACACAGGGACTTGCCTAGTCACTGTGTCTCATTCAGCGTGGTCACCTCCTGCACACACATGCTGCCATCAACACCACATATTTCCTGCCAGATGGTGAGGTGCTATAAAGCCTCCTGCTCAGAAAACACTAGAGGGATTTCCAGAAGGTGTTGCCTCTGGCCATCCAAGGGTTTTCTGTCCTACTTTGACAAATTCTCTGTGCACAGGATGCAACAGGCAGCCTTTACATGTCATCACAAAAACTGACTATGGCCTTAATACTCCTTGTTCCCTGAAAGTGCTGTTTATCTGACAGCATGTCAGATACCTTAATACTGTGAAGGTTTTTCTGCCCAAACATATGGACTGAAAATGGAGAGAGAGAGGTCAAAGCCAATGGCTTTTGATATAGTATTAGCATTAGCCAAATTTATCCTCAGTTGGAGTGCAAAAGCAGGCTAAATAAAACATGATGTAAAAAAAAGAAGGTCCAAAACTAACCCCCAAAAAGCACTGTTGCTAGCCAGCAAACTTCTCTGGAAGAAAAAGAAAACAAAGAGATGGCACTAGTCCAAGTTCCCTTCTCTTCCAACACAACAGGACAGATTTTACATAGCAGGATGTAAAAGGACTTTTTGTAAGTAGAAAAAACAGAGAATTTATTCCCTTAGTGAATTTGTTTCTGGCTCAGTCTGAGACAGTTAATTGCTTCATCACCAGCAGGAAGAAGTTTTAATGATTGTTTAAACCTATTCAGATTTATCCTCTTGCTCCAGAAGCTGCTTATTTGCTGACCCATGCAGTTGTTCCTTTGTTCATGGGAAAGGGCTGAAAATGTTTGTGCATCTTGCTAAGAAGGAAAAAAGTATTTTGGAGGACACCTTTGTTACAATAAATTAGAAGTTGGAGCTGAGCATTGCACTAAACAGAGAGACAATTAGGGGGCGTGTGGGACAGGAGGAGTAGGAGTGTAGAAGTGTCCTCGTTTGCCTTTACCTTCATCTTCATTAGCACCACTCTAACTGCTCAGCTGTGATGAGACAGCTGGGTTTGCACTGCCATCATTTTTGTTTTCTAAGTTACTTTCAAATATTTCTATTTATGTACCCGCTATAGGTCTATTTCACTATCTGCTCTGGTTCACAGGGATTTTGCTTTGTATGTTTTATTTAGATAAACAGTAACATTCCATGCCAAACTTGCTTCTATAAAATAACTTGCTTTCCTGCAGGTTTTTTTTCTGTATTCTGGCTCCAGCATGGTACTTGATCTGAGTACAAGCTAGCATCATTAGAAGCTGAAATAAAAATGTTCAGGTTATTCATTCTTCAGGGCTGCAAAAGTCAGAAGGAGTAAACCTGGAAATAGAGTGATTGGTAACCTTACTATTCGCTTAAAAGTTTCCTCTAAGGTAGTTATTCCTCAACAAACCATTTATGTTTTATTATTTTCTTAAATAAAACATTAAACCGGAATAGGTAATTTTGGAAGGGAAATGGAAGAAATGTAAGGATGTTCTTTATTTCTACTGAGTGAGCTTTCAGTTGATTATATTAAAAGTGCATGGGTTTTTGCAAACTCCTACCAGTGACAATAAATCCAAAACCACAGTGGAGCTAGGAGACTGATTTTACCATCCAACTGGGGATGGATGTTAAACCATTCTGTGCTCACACAGATGCATATGATGTTTATGATAGCACATTGGAATTCCTAGGATGTCAGTTATAAACACGGCCTTCATCTTGTTGACATAGTTGATGGTTAGTTGTGTGGTTTTGAGCTGATAATAGTATTTAGTATTATATTATGGAAGCAGGAAAAGCACGAATCAGAATTCCTAGATTATATTTAACTTGAGAAAAGAAAGAGTTCTGTATCTGTTTGACTGATAGTTGTGTTATCAAATAAAAAGTAGGCAATTTATGTGCAATTTATTCTTAATAGAAGTTTTTTATACAACCAGTATGATCAGGTACCTCAAATCTCAAAGCCCTAAGCATTCATACTTTAAAACAGGAGATATTAGACTGCAAGGTACTATGAGAACATGCTGCTACAATCAACTTACATTTTAAAAAGCCCATCTACTGAGATTCTTTTTTAAGTTATATTCTAATCATCATTTTCTAGTAAATGCTAAAACCATCTACTGGCATGCAGTTCCAAAGGGTCCAAATTGAAGAAAGCACCAAGTCAGCTTTTATTCAAGGCACAGTGAAATGTACTTAACTCTAAGGGTGCTTGTTCCCCCTCCTTTTTTTTTTAAATTGAGATTTATATTAATATATTAATTTAATCTTTTATGTAACTAAAATTATAGAACAAAAATACATTATTTTGATGCTCTTACTCGTGTTAATAATGTGTTTTGTAATAGTAGAGAAAATTATTTTTCAAGAATTACAAGCTATTTGGTATTCCTTTTATTTAAACTGTACAAAATCAGTTTCATTTTGGGGTAAAATTAGCTTTTAAATAACTCTAGAGTTCGTAACATCTGTGTTGGTTTAAGACTACTTTTCTCCAGAATCTTCAAAATGTTGAAGATTGGCCTTGTAATAGCCTTGTTGTCTGTGCTCTAAATCAATGATAACTCCATCGGGATCAATGAAGTTATATTAAAGAATATAAAAAGAGTATTTAAATGCGATTATACCTGTATTTTTAAAATATTGGACACAGACTGATAACTTCTCATTCTCTTGTCTGAGGAAGGTCCACAGCAGCTTCTGAGTGAAACAAAAGCAGATTGTGCCAGCTCATGGCAAATGTGGACATAACAGAAGCTATGTTTTTCTGGCACAATATTTTTTGTGCTGCAAATATCATAAGCAGAAACATTCATAAGAGCTTGCTTTGGAAAGAACTTAGTTTAAGAAGATGCCTTGGATTAAGTAAGAAGTCCTCATCAGGGCTTTTTGAAATAAGTATAGGAAGGTTTTATATCATATACCTCCCTTAGTGGAGGAACTGAAACTTAAAAATGGAAAAGTGTTGCCTATGAACAGAGAGAGGTAAAGTTTTGTCACAAGCTGCTCCTGCAGCTTTTCACTGGATTCTCTTGAATTCAGTAGGGTGACACATTTGACAAGAGAATATTAGATCACTACAAATTTGGAGTCAAAGGCTCTGAGTATTCACAGTCTTCTTTGTAACTGTTTATCTGGTAGTGTGGGGCTTTTTCTACCTTCATAGAATTACAGAGTCACAGAAATGTTCAGCCCTTCACCCAGCACTGCCAAGTCCAGCCCTAGACCATGTCCGCAGGCAGCACATCTACAAGTCCTTTAAATACCTCCAGGGTCGGTGACTCAGCCATTTCCCTGGGCAACCTGTTCCAATGCTTGACAACCCTTTCAGGGAAGAAATTTCTCCTAATATCTTTACAACTTCCAATTTTCAGAACTCCATGAAGGTGATGTTCAAATGCCTCTGGAAGAACTGTGGGAAGGTACTGAGCACAGCTGCAGGGATTCAGAAACACATACGGACCATTCACCTTGGGTAAGAGAGCAGTCTTTTTGGGTCTGAAGGCTTTGGTATAGAAGAGGAGCAATTGCCCTTGGCTGGAGACATGAACTGGATTGTCCTTGGCTTCTCTGTCTCATAATCCCTCTGTTTTTGAGGAAATTGTGGAATAGTGCATCAAGGTGAATGAGCACTTATTCCAGCAGCAAGGCACTTTCTTTCCTGAAATTCTGTCAACTTTGCTAGAAGGTCAAATAGACCTAGCTTGAGATTACACTGCACTTCCCTGTCAGCTGCACAGCTCAGTGCCATTACATCATATGTACTGTGTACACATCATGTCTGGGATGACACTCTGTAGTAGACAGGTTCAGGGTCTTGCATGAATACTTTTCAGCTTTGTTTCACATCAGGTCAGCTACTTGTGCCAATTCTGAGTTGAATTAATGCATAAAAAAAAATTAATGCAAAAAACCCCACCAAAAACCACAAACCACGTAAGAAACCTAAAAATAAAAGGAAACTGAGATGTACGTTGTCATGGTTTAAAGTACCACAAAGCTGTTCACTCAGTATTCCCTTCCTTCCCTGGAAGAATCAAAGGAATAAAGAGTAAACCTCATGGGTTCAGACAAGAAGAGTTTAATGGCTTAAACAAAATAAAACACTGATGATAATAATAACAGTAATACTGGTGGCTCTAATACTTTAAAGGAAAGGGGAGAGAGAGAGAAACTAAACTGAAGAGAAATGAGTGATGCACAGTACAGTTTCTCACCACCTGCTGACCAGTGCCCAGCCTATCCCCAAGTAGGGATCAGCATGTCCCAGCTAGCTCCCTGCAGTGTATTTACAGAACATGATATCCTATGGTATAGGCTGTTGTCCTGGCTGTGCTTCCTCCCAGCTTCTGGTGCCCCTGCTCACTGGCAGAGCATGGGGAACAGAAAAGTTCTTGATGCAGAGTAAGCACTGCTCAGCATCAACTAGAACATCAGTGTGTTATCAACACTCTTCTCATCCTAAATCCAAAAGACATCTCTGTGCTAGCTACTTGGAAGAAAATTAACTCCAGCCCAGACAAAACCAGGGCGCACATGTATGTTACTTGGACTAGAAGCAAAAGCAAATTATTCTTTTAGGAGACGAGTTTGTTTCAGAGCTTTAGTTTGCAACTGAACTTTCCCATGCAATTCACTGAGTGATGTACCTGTCTCATTTATAATTACAGTTGAGACTCACAATCTATCTGTTAGGTGAAAGTACATCTCTCTGTAGGTCTGTGTTGCCCACAGCTTAAAAATTAAAGCCCACCACAAGAAAGATCTGGAACTCAGGATGGTCTTAAGAGAGGTCAGCAATTACCATTGGGCTTAAGAGTAAGGCTGTGGGAAACAGAGAAAATCTCTCTCAAAATGCAGTTAGGAATGTTGATTTGTGCTTTATATTATGGGGACATGTGGTGTGGGAGAGGCAGAAATAAACAGCAAAACCTTTCTGGAATTTTCTGGAGCTAGAAACTTTTATGGAAAAAGTAATTTTGGTGAATGACTGGCTACATTCTGATGGATGGTACTTCTGGTAGAACCTTTCAAACCTGCTGGACATGTTCTCTCAACAAGTTCTGGTTTGGACTTCAAGATAATGTGTAGTCTGCTGGGAGCTACTGCATTGACTGGGTTGCTTCACTGTTAGCACTTGTGCTCAAATGCACAAGTATATTAGATCAAACTTTAAAGCAATTAAACCTCCTGCATGCCCTCCTTCAATAAGTCTGCCTCTGGAGAGCAGGACCAGAAAATCCTGGCCGTGGCAAGCCAGCCCATATGAGTACTTTCTCTTTCTGAGTGAGTTGCATGGCGAGACTGTTTTCTAGCAAATTCTTCTGCTATGTTACAGAAAATTACAATTAATGGCAGCCATAAGTATATTTGGTATAATTAAGTAACTTCTGATAAGATTGCATATTGTTTGCTGTAACATGAGTGAAGTATACCTTGCCTGTGTCTGTTATCTTTGCTGTGACTTTCACAGACAGAGCACATTGAGGTTCTTGTTAACTTTACAGTAGATACAAATGAGAAGCTGATACTTGATCTCAGGGAGTCAAACATCTACTCCAAGGTGAAAGAATTGGTCAAGAACATCACAGAGGGGGAAAAAAGTAATTCCTACTTTTTTCCCCTGCAGATTAGATGATTTTCCACTTCCCCTTACCTGCAGTCAGAATGCAGATAAAGTAGGAAGATTTGAAACTGCAAATACTAATTTATTGACAATACGAATATTCACTCATGCATCTAGAACTTAAAATTTACCTTGGGGTTCTTGCTTTCAATCAATTCTTACTTCTTTCTCTTGATACAGACGAGTAGGAGAGTCTGACTACAGTGATGGAGAGGAGGATTTTTACTATACAGAAATCAGGCTCAACACGGACTCAGTAGCTGATGGCTTAAGCAGTCTTTCTCCAGTCTCTCCATCTTTAGCATCTCCTCCTTCCTTTCCCACCCAAGAAGCAATCCGTCCTGAAACTTCCTGTGCCAAAACCGAGACTAAAGTGATGACACCTCTGAGCCGCTCAGCTCCTACCAACCTCTACCTCGTACACACGGACCATGCTTACCAGGTAACACCAGTGGCATGAGCTCCAGTCATTACACTAATCTCACTAATGTGTAAAGGGATGGCACATCACAATGCTTGGATTTTAGTGGGCTGAAAGGTTTTCAGAGCAGTCAAAGGCATTTTTTTTTGTTTAAACTGAGATGTGTTCTTCTGAGTTCATTGTTCGTTTATGTTCCTGCCACAGCCAGTGGATTTTGGGGTGCTGTTTATCCAGCCATAGGTGCATACTTGAGGTTGAGAAGAGTTGATCAGTGTATCCCACTGCCTACATCAGTTCAATTTTCACTGACTGTAAGGAGATCCCAAGGTGTGATGTGCTCAGATGGGCTTTCCTGCACCTTAAAAATCCACTCAGCTGACTACCTCCCAGAGTCTTCATTTCAGCTTGTTTTTATTGAACAAGTACAAGTTCTGCTTGAAGTATCCACAAGTACCCAGAGAATGCCAGGAACAATTAATTTCCTCTTTTTGTACAGTGTGAGATGTCAGTTTTAGTTGTGAAGTAGAGTAGGAAGAATGAAAAAGCAAATATGGTATCTTCCTATTTTTGGAGGCGATCCTTTTCAAATGGCAAAAATTGCTGTCCTAAAACATTCCGGCTAAGTTTCAACAAAAAGCATTAATTATAAAACTGCACTAAAGCCTGACATGTTTTGGTCTGGATACTGTATGATAAAAGAGAAGTAGAGGCTTTGAAGTAGTGTGGTCCATGACCTGCATATGCATTGGAGAACTGAATTCTTTTAAATTTGTCAGATTCAATAGCTATCATATATAGCATTGTGCAGATAAAACTTTTGTGTTGTGTTTGGAGCACACCTACTAAAACGTCAGAGGGAGCTAAAGAGAATTCACAGGCTTGTTTTAGACTTCTGTGCATGTTGAAAAGCATGGGTGGAAGCTTGGCATCGCAGGTGGAAGCTGCATCAGGTAGCATGCCAACCATGGGGACTGATGAAACCAGCTAGGAGAAAGATTTGCTTCTCACTTAGCTTAAGCCTTGCCTCAGACAGTGAGGCAGCAAGTCTAGGCTAATGACAAGTTTTGCTTCATTTGGGATTTGCTTGACAGTTTGCCCTGCTCTTTGGAGACCCACTCAACCCTTTTTTACAAGCAGCCTCTGAGTAAAGCACTTGGCTAAGGAAATACTAATTCAAGTGTTTGTTTAAAGTCCTTGAATTGGATTTTAATTGATGTGTTCCATGACACAAGACTACAAGTGCCTGAGGCCCATGGGCTTTTCAGGTTGCTGTGGTTTCAGTGCTTAATTTCATCTGTGAGGAGTGACACAGTCCACACTGTTCACAGCTTGCTAATTGGAAGCAGGATGCAGGGTCCCTGCTCAAACATTCAGGCTGTCCTGGCAAAGGAAGCAGCTTCTGTACAGAAGGTCAGTGGCATCCTCTGCCAAGATCCCTTCAGGCCTGAAAGAAGGGCCAGGAGGCAGGGTGGAGATTCAGATCTCACCTGCCAGAGGAGAAAGTGGAGATTACTTCATTGGGAGCAGCTCAAGGAACTTGCATAAGGGAGGCTGAATATTGTTCATCACAGAATTCCTGTTAGAAAAAAAAAAAAGGGAGGGGGAAATACAGAATCCAAAGTTCAGTTGCAAGAATCCTGAAGAGTTCTGTTAATTGCCATTTCTTCTATGACTGGAAAACATCAAATAGACTACTTGTAGTGAGAAAGATAGGAGGAAACTGAGGAAAGTCTTGATACTCTTCTCTGACCCCATCCTTCAGGTGAGGAATCATTTAGAAGAATAATTGAAAAAAATTCTGGAATGTACAGCAGTTGACACAAACTGCACTGGGGGAACCCCAGAGAAAGATGATGCTAGAACAATACAGGAAGAAAACGAATAAATCCCTCTGGATTCAAGGAGAGTATTTGATCTTAAAAAATATAGGCAGTATTTATTAAGCAAGAGATTAAATTTAGTGTAAGAGAAGGAACTGGAAAGTCACAGAGAACAGTGAGTTATTTTGAAAGACCCTTTGAATGTCATTAGTGGAGTTAAATGAAAAGCTGTTCTTGGTCCTGATCTCACTTTCATTAAGTCATTTTGGTAATACACAAATACTATAATAAACTTCACTGATAACAAATTTGAGAGACATCAGCAGTAAGGGCTGGTCAGGCTTACGTGACTGGATGATCTTAAAAGTAAGATTTTGGATCCTTAAAAATGAGGGTTTGGATGCAATTTAATGTCAGAACATGCAAAGTCCTGCATCTAAGGAACTAATGCCATTTTCTGTTATAAACTAGGGTAGTTAGAAAATTATGTAAGGAAACCTATATTCATTAATCAAGCACAGAATGACAGTGAGCCAACAACAGAGCCATGAAATGGAAAAAAAAATAGTTTTCAGCTCTCTTGGATAAGAAATACCTAGGAGAGAGAGAGGGGGTTTTAATGCCATTATACTAGACTCCCATATAACTTCTTCTGAAATCCTGAGTTAGAGTTCTGGTCAGCCAAATTTGATGTGATGGGCTCCAACTAGAAAAAGTAGAAAGAGGGTAGAGAGGACATGGGCAGCCTCTCCACCATTGGGACTGATACCTCAGGCAAAGCAAGGAATGAGAAAAGGATGGAATTGCTGCCTGGAAAGAAAGTGAAAGGACAAGCATGAGAGGGGAAGAGGATGAGCAAAGGCTATTTCACATATAAGGGTAATGTTGGCACAAATAAATAAAAATTATTCATTAATATATCTTGATTGGCAGTTAGATGGAGGTATCTAAGCAAATTAAAGTTGGGGTATAGAAATTCTCCAGTTGGTTGTAATGTTGTAGTTGCTTACCTTATGGAAGAGATTGACTAAAATGTTAGCCTGAAAAAGCAGACTGTTCTTGATGAGCAAAGATGCACATCTGAGAAACAAGTGAACAATGTGATTGACTGTCTAAGTCTGGTCATGTCTGAGGTAGATATTTAGACACTGAGAAAAAGGAATTTAGCACTATGGTATTTTAAGCAACTGCCAATTGCATCATTTTTAAACTTCATGTTTCTTTATGAAACTATTGCCTGTACCTGTTCAATTTAACTGCAGAGGAGCTACAGATGAGCTCTTTCAGCACCTAGGATTTCCCTTCCAGGTCTTATTCAAATACCTGAGGAAGTCGCTGTGCTGACCCTGGGTTTGAGCTGCCGTCCTTGTGGGATGCTGAGCAGAGGCAGTGCTGCCTCACTGCCCATCCAGTTCTCTCCTGTTCTTTCTGTCTGGAGCTCTGTGGTCATTTGAACAGGGTTATGATGAAGAACTACGTACCATCTGAAGTTGCCAAATTGTTCTAGACACCTTTCAGAGAGGTTTTTATATTTTATGGAGCTCAGTGGATGTTTGCTGTGCGTGTCTGTGTGCATTTTCTTGGAGCTGTCAGCAGCTTGGCAGCCCACAGAGCATCACTGTCATACACAGAGGCATCTGATGGTCTCACCTTCCTTTTCCTGGAAAGGCTGTAGGGGATTGCTTCAGCCCTTGTTTACTTGTAAGATTATCTTTAATGGGGACTATCAGGTTGTAGTTTGTCATCACTCCTCTCTGCCTGGTGGCTCAAGGAGGCACTCTTTTCCTGGACCAGTGAGACAATTTCAACAGCCCCAAACACAAACACTGCTTAAATGAGTGTATTGTGTTATTGTCATGTACCATCAACTGAAAGGCAGAAGTGAAAACTCATTTTAGCAAAATCTTTGTAAGTTTAAACCAAGGAGAGGTTTTTCTTAGTGGTGATAGCTTGAATTTCAAGGGTCAAAGTGAGCCTTTGTTCATGCTGGCTGCTCGCAACTCCTGCTAGGCAGGGTGGCTATACAGCTATGAATTTCATGATTCTGAAAATTAAATGGGGTTAAAAAAGAGGCAGGGAAGGATTCATGGAAATTCATAACCCAGTGAGAAAACCAAAGGAAAGGCACAAGATGAAAAATGCTCAACAGTCTGAGCTTAGTTTATCACTCTTGTACCCCAGGGCAGCACTGCACATTACAGCCTGGATGGGAAGAACATAGGAGTTCAATGAGCCCAAATACTTGCTTCAGTTTAGTATTTCAATAGCTGCTTTTTGAATCCAAAGGATGATTTACAGGTCCTTGTTCTTAATAGGAAAAACTGTTTTAATTGGGATGACCCTAAATATTTTTCTGATAAATGAGAAACGGCCGACACTTGCTGTTAATCGTTTCCATCCAAGAAGCCTTGCTATCCACACTAAAATTGTATAAAACAACTGCCATGAGTTTAAGTATGGCCTTGTTTATCACTGTGGAACAGGTGATCATCTGCTTTTGCTTCCTTGCTGCCATTATTTTAAAGGTTATTTGTATGTGACGTTTGATTCTGTCTGTTTTTTTAACAGATCTAGCTCTTAAAAGTTTTCTGTGGATTCTTTTGAGAGCAATCATCTGTCTCTAAACAAGGTTCGGGAACAGTGGTACATATATAGCTCTGTCCCTTCCTTACTAGCTTATCCATGATTATCCCTCTCACAAGGGTAAAATACTTGTCACCATGGAGTTTTTTTTGTACCTTGGAAAATCTCACATATTTACCATTTCAAGGAATGAAAGATCCTTTGGAAGAGGAATGGTTCTTCTTGCTGGAATAATGCTTTCTTTTCACACAGGCCACTCCTCCAGTGAACATTCCAGGGTCAGCAAAATTCACTCCCAATGGCAGTAGCTTTAGCATCTCTTGGCAGTCGCCTCCAGTTACCTTCACCGGCATTCCAGTAAGTGCACATCAAAAAGGAAAGAAGGAGAGAAAAAAGATTTTTTTTATATCTTTTTGCTTTGTTTCACAGTGTGTAATTATGGAAGTAAATGTGACATAGCATATACCAAAAGGAAACAAATTAAACATGTGCCTGAGTTTGCCAGCATGGCTGTTTTTAATACTTTTGTAACTGTCTTTATCAGTGCAGTTAGGTTCTTTTTGCATCAGTGTCTACAAGCAGACAATTGAATCTATAGTATCTGTAGTATCTACATTTTTTAAACTATATCTTTACAAAAGAACATTCTGATAGGTGCAGAGCTTGGCACTATGTGGCACTTTTTTGTGCCACTAAGAGATTTCTTAAAAAACTAGATGGAAAATAAGCCTGGTGATTATTATGCTAACAGGCCAGTTGGATTCAGGCAGTGGGGCTGTTACCTAAACGAATTCTGAAGATGAAGCATTTTTGAAAAGCAACTTCAAGAAACAATAAAATGAAATGCAAAGTTCCACTTTAGGATGCTACAAGTATATAGCCCCTACTAATAGCAGGAAAATGTTGTTTTATACAGAAAATATGTTCAGTTTCTATTGCATTTTGTTATTAATACATATTGCAGTTTGATGCTTTTTAATGAAGATGTATTCAATGGAAATTCAACACTGACCTTTCTTCAAAAAGCTGTCATACAAGGCCTAATTCTATCAATAGTGGTGCTAAAATCCTAAGCCATCAACAAGACTGCGGAAATGTGATATTTGCTTAAACACAGAATTGGAATGATTCTAAATGTGAAGTACACCATGGTGTAGGTGTGGTACTGTGGGAAAAGTGCAAAACCTTTATGAAGAATTGCAAGGGATTCAGCTTGTAGTGTCTGATGTGGGGACTGCTGAAAGTAAATGCAAATCACTGTTTATGAGTAATGGGAAATCTTCTCTATTATGAATATAAATATTGATGTAAATATAATATACAAATTAATATCAGTAAATATTAATGTAAAGTATCCTCATTTTATTGGAAAATACTGTTTTCATTATAAATTGATATTCTCTAATCATAAACCTTTTTTATATCATAACATCTCATTTAATATTACACTATGAATTTATGAATTTTTAAGTTGGGTTATATAAGGCACATTGCTCATCCAAAGAGCCATTTAGCTTTTTTTCTCCTGACAGTGAATATTAGACAAGGCAATAAGAGATACTATTTCCCTCCCTTCTCCTCACCAAGTGAATATCCAAAGCTTCTTACTGTCAACCTTTGGCAAATCTTGGAGATTTTCTGCAAAGGCTGTGGCATCCAGCAGAGCTGATAAAAATGAAAGTGACTGAATCAATTACACTGCACTCTGCCAATGAATATTTATTAAATTCCATCAAGGAACAACTAACAGTGAAAGACATCATGCTGGCAGCAATTTCAACAGGAGTGCCTTGACAGAGTGTGCTATCCGCAGAGTTCCCTGAGAATTTGATTTCCCAACAATGGGGTTGATACGGAGTAATTATGAAACTGGCTCCTTTTGTAAAGTAGAAGAAACTGGTGCCAGAGTGTTGGGAATCTAAAAATGCAATTAGTCACATTGTAAATCAGACACTTAAGAGGGCAGGATTAGACACATATGCGTCGAGTTTTACTTGTTCAGACAACAACTCTGATCTGTGGCTGTACAGTGGAGTGTTCTCAATAGAATTTAAGAAATGGTAAATCACTTTCTGAAAATTTGATGGAGATGGCAATGATTTAAGTACAATTTTAAAGTAATCCCAATACAAAAAACTGGGGAAGCAGTGATGCAGAATTATAAACTGCTCAGAGAACCGTTTGAATTGCCATTATACCTCTAACAACATTTATAAGACTGTTTAACAAAGAAAAGAATAATAATAAGAAAAAATATTCCAGGTTTGCACACATTTGACTACTTTGTCATCAGTGGGATCATTTATGAATTACAAAGTTTTGCCTGCAGTGAAAAATTATCTGCAGTAAGTGAGGGTGCAAATGCAAATTTGTGTTAAATACCTGTATATGAAATTAAAGTTTTATTTCTGCTTCAAAGTAATTAGATATTGCTTTACAAAATCAGGGGTCTGGCAATTCCCACCTTTACACTGAGTGTAGGTACTTCACCTACATTCAGACTTCCTTCTTCTCTGATGGTATTTATTTATGGCCAGACTATGTGACAGAGCCAGTATAACTCATAACTCATAAACTCACACACTTGTCCCTGACATGAGACACAAACTTGTAGCATCCAAGAGAACCTCAGGGAGTAAGTCCAAACCACTACTTTTTGCCTGACCCTTAATACTTAAGCAAGCAATTTTCTAAAATGGCTTTGGAATACTTTTCTGGCCTGGACAAATCACTGAACAGGAAAAGATTAGATACAGATTTGAAAATGTGCATAGGTCTACATATTTTCAGTATAGTTTCCTTTCATATTTATTTTTTACACATACTGTTTCCCCCTTTCACTCCTGTGGACATTGAATTTCAATGACATTGAGCACTTCCTGCTTTCTGTCCTGGAATTGGGGTGTTCAAACACCAGGAGTTGCATTAAGTCCTTATTTTCAGAAAGTCTTTAGCAGAGCAGCACTGAAAGGCCTTTGTGAATATGGGTGTACTTACCAGCAAGTAACTGAGCACTTCAAAACAACCTATTCATGCTGCTGGATCAGTTGAGCTCAGTATGTGGCTGCTCTAGGCTCAGGGATATTCACAACATCTAAACACAGGCATTTATTTAGATGTCTTGTAGTCATAAGGGAGGAGAAGTGGCCACTTGGTCTGTTCGTCCTGGAGGAGACTGAGGGGAAGACCTCATTGCAATCTACATCTTCCTTGTAAGGGGAAGAGGAGGGGCAGGTACTGATCTCTACTTTGTGGTGACCAGGGACAGGACCCAAGGGAATGGCCTGAAGTTGTGTCAGAGGATGTTTAGGTTGGATAATAGAAAAAAATTCTTCCTCCAGAGGGTGTTTGGGCACTGGAATAGGCTCCCCAGGGAAGAGGTCACAGCACCAGCTGGCAGAGTTCAAGAAGTGTTTGGACAGTGCTGACAGGTACATGGTGTGACTCTTGGGGATGTTCTGTGCAGAGCCAGGAGTTGACTCAGTGATCCTTGTGGGTCCCTTCCAACTCAGGTTATTCTGTGGTTCTGTAATTAGGGGAACCTCCAAAGCCATTTGTGCTCTGAATCATGCATAGGTTAGATTCCAAGGCAGATAGGAAATACACTTTTTCATACAATTTTTCTAAGATAACTTTGCAGGTGAAAGGTTAAATGTTGGAACAGTTATGAGCCATTGTGAGGTGTTCTTTGCATGAAGCAGAAAGTTCAGACTGATTGTTCTACCAGTTGAGGCTGAATTAGGAGAATAAAGCAGCTACACCCTAGGGGCACATGAGGAGAGTGAGTTAAATGATGCAAATGGATGAGCCATGGTGAAGTCCATATGTCTTGGTACTGGAGGATTTAACATAATGACTTTGTACTTCCACTTCTTTGTAATGTGTGGTAAAAGTCTTCCTGAATGTCAGTATGATCTCCACTGTCTGAAACTTACTTATATCTGCCTGCTGTAAGACTCAAAAAATTGAATAGGCAGGATCTTTGATAATCTGGTGTTTACCAGATTTGATGACAAATCTTCCCTCAAACGCTGTTTTCCCCCAGGAGTTGTAACTGGAAACTCCAGGTCCTTGTTTCAAACAAACAGTGTTATTTCACTCTGCATTAGACAGCACTTCAGACATGAAAAGCCTCCAAGGGCAAGGATTGCCTGCTCAGGGCTTGCTCTTAATCTGCTCCTACTGTTCCCTATAGAGAGCAGCTGACTGGTATTGTTAGACCTGCTACAAAGCCTATCAAAATACACTGAAGCTCAGCTTCAGTGCTGTGTGGCTGCCTTGGTGTACCAGTCTGTGGAACCATCGTGCAGAGACCCTCCCAGGAGAATGCGAGGGAGGAGTCTGCATGCTGCAGTTAATGGTCCAGCCTGATCTCTGTTTGGAAGTAGGCAAGATAATTGCTTATAACATAGAGGGCCATCCAAGTACTCTTCTGTTCAATGACAAGCAGTTACTATATTGAGTGTCACTTACTAGTGGTAGACATAGAATAACTTCTGTTTTTTAAATTGTTTCTGAACCCTATCACAATGACTGGAGCTCTCTGGTTACTGGTAATTACTGGAAGACAGTACAGTGTCTGGTGAATGCCAAATACTACAAAAGTGATATTGCTTTGCATTTTATCTCCAGTGTTTCAATCATTCTTGGGTAAAACAAGGAAAGTGGTTGATAAAAATTTGGAAAAAAGCAAGAGAGAACAAGCTGCCCTTAGTATTCTGGAGTGATAGAACAAAAGGAGCTAATGTGGTCTTTGGATGTACAAAACATGGTAAGCTGGCAGAGAGAGAAGAAATTTCTTCCCAGTTTTGCAAGTATATTTTGTATATCAGTAATGGTCTAAGTTTGTTCAGTGTGTGAGCCACATGCACAGTTAAATCAAAAATTTCTATTGCTACTAGCCAAGAGTAAAAGTTGAAAGAGTGTCTACGCTCAGCTCAATTACACGCATTAGTTTTTTGCTACTATGGAGTAGCTTTAAAATAGACTTTGTATCAAAAATCAAAGCACATACAGTAATTCTCTTCAAATGAGGTCAGTCAGTTCCCTCTCTTCCAGATATTGTACAACTTGAAAAGGGCAGGAGGGAAAAGTCATAACAGTGCAGAGAACTATGGCCATATCTGCAGTTCCTGGCAGCAGGAGGCTGACTGTGCGCTAGATGCTACATTCAACGTACAACAAAAAAAAAGAGTGTTCAGATTTTTTTTTTCTGGTATTTTAGATGTAAAGTGGTTGTGGCCTTCACACAGGAGCAAAATAAGACCACAGTAAAATAATTTAGGTATTATTTAAGGCCAAGCTTTATGCCATGTGATCACTTGAATGATGTTGCCAAGCCCCATGTTCATGCAGGAGACTTCTTTGGAAAGTCTTAGAAGACCAAACAACACCCTTCCCTTGGAAACATTCACAAAGAAGACACCTGCTGAGAAGGTTTACTGTGTGGAGTAAGGAGATACATCTTGTTAGCAACTTTGGTCAGAAGGGCTGCATTGTGCTCCCTGCCTGTTAAACCTCAAGGAGCCCCACTGTGAGTGCTCTTCAAAATAAACCCTCTTCTCCAAGGGTGTCTCTCCGCGAAGAGTGCCAAGTGACAGACCGGAGCAACAAGTGAAATCCCTTTATTTCATAGGAGATTATTGGTATTGATCTCAGCACAGGACAGAGTTTATTTTTCCAGTTACTTTCTTTGCTTAAATAGGAACAGGTTTTCATATGAGCTATTCAGTGTTTTTAAATACGAATGAATGTGTTTCTTGTTGTTTCCAAAACTTGCAGTGATGCTCATCTGTATTTTGGATTGCTCTAGGAGGATGACTGGAAATACAGGAAAACAAAGAAGCTCATGTAATATGCCTTATGCTAAATAAACTTTTCATTTAATTACATTTGTATGTTATATAGTCACCTTTCCTGGGTATCCTTGCCACCGTACAGCATAATTTGTATTTTCTTGGAAAAAGTATTTATACTGCATTCACATGTGTATGTTCTTCGTAAGCAGCTTTTTTGTCTGTATTGACAGGTCTCACCAACCCATAATCGTCCTGCAGGGAGTGGAGAGCAGAAACAGTCCCACACAGTTCTTTCATCACCGCCTAGAGTAGCATTTGGCTTGAGGTATGGGACCATTAGCAGCTGCTGACACTACAGCCTCACAACCAGGAGTGTATTTAGTGATTAAGTTGTCAGTGGCCAGAGAATCAGAAAAAACCCACTGCCAACCCTGATTGCACTTGTCAGGCTGTCTTGCTAGAGCTCTTCAAAGTACATGTTCAGAACCTATTTTTCTTTTCACTACCATCAAAGGTAAAGTTCAGCTGCACTGTCTGGCTCTGCACTTTTCCCTGAAAGGCTGGACTGTCTTATGTGTTTATCACCATTCAGTCAGAATGGCATTTGGCTTCAACTGAACTATAAGAAGCCCTGTCTTACAATAAATTAGATTAAGGCAGAGCTTTTTATGCCTTGTCTTCCTAGGCATAAGCTGCATTCATTACAACTAAATGTAACTGATATTTGACCACAATCTACTTTAAAGTGCTCAAAAAGTTAGGTTAAAAAATCAGATTGTTCTGCTAAATTTCTTACAGTAAAGAAACTCATTATTTCTCACAGTCCTAAAGGTGACTGTACCCTAAAATGAGGCAAAAAGAAGATTTCATTATTTTAATTTTCTTCATGAGTCTCATATCATTGCATATGCTACAATCCAAACTTGGGATCTTCCCAATTTATGGATTGTGCCTATTCATTAATGTTCAGTAACCAGAAAATATGTGGGTATGCAAGAAAGGAATCCCATGTGTGCCATGCAACATATAAAACAGGTATTAAACAGTTCTGTTGGTACAGTTACTTTATTTAAAGATTCTGGGAGAGATGGCATTGCAGTAGTTAACGTTGGATTGCTTGGTGAAGCACTGCTCCTCAGATTTGCTGTCTTGCTGTGTGTTGAATATAAAAAAAATCCATTTTAACAGTTACTTGAATAATTTTCTAAACTTGTGATCTTTCAAGTGTGGTTGTAGGATAGAAAACAGGACAATTATTACAGCTTTGAAAGCTGCCCACCTTGCTGACTTTGGGGACAACAGAGAAGGTGCTGTGAGTGAGAGCAAGGGTTAAAATTTCCCACTCACCCAGCAAGGTTAGGAGCTGATAGCTTTTCTCTGCTTTGGCATAGCTGATACCTGTTCATGGTCAAGGTTTACTGCTCTGATCTATTCCAAATATTTTACCACAGCTCTGCAGCACTTCAGCCTGACATGGCCTAACCTGTATTGTGGAGCAGCTGTGACTGCCTGTTACAGCTTGGCACTTCATGTGGCTGAAGTATAATTTACTAAGTCCAGGTTTAGTTGCTGGCTAAAGTGAGGCCAGTATGTTCCTGGGATCATCCTAGGAGCAGAGGAGCAGGCTCAGCAGCTGCTGCAGAAGCTGAGAAGCTGTGGAAGCCAGGTGAGGAGAAGGCCTGGTCCCTGAGAGTGATGGAGTCATGGCCATACATGTGTCTGTCACTTCATCAGCTCCCAGCTGGAATGAAAACAGCCCAAATCCCATGAAAGGGCAAGGGTTCTCTGCCTCCTGCATGCAATTGAGTTTGTTGTCCTGGTCTTAGGGTGAAAGGCTAAACTACTAAAGCATCTCGTTAACCAGCTTCCCTTTCTCTCTGACAGGAAGCCTAGAGGGGAGGGGAAAAAGTGTCGGAAGGTCTATGGGATGGAGAACAGAGATATGTGGTGCACTGCCTGCCGATGGAAGAAGGCCTGCCAAAGGTTCATCGACTAACGATTGAAATTATGCAGAGGATTTGGGGAGGGGGAGGACAACAGCAGAAGCAGATTGCTGCAGCTGCACTGTATCACTTTCCATTTTCCCCTCCAGTGTTGTGGTTTTGGGAGTTTTGGTTTTTTGGGGTGGTTTTTCTTTGGTTTTTTGTTGTTTTTTTTTTAAAGAGCTTTGTATTTCAAAATGAAGCACTTGTAGCCAAGGAGAAGCACTAATTAAAACCTGTGTGGAGCAATAGAGCAAAAAAAAAAAAAAAAAAGCAAAACCAAGACCACACAACAAAATCTGTCTCAGTAAGTGTGGAAACCAGAGCAGCTATTAGTGTTCTTCTGTAAAAGAAAGGAAAGTGTTAATTATTTTGCTAACTCTGTGAGCTGCTTGCTCCCTAGGATCATTTTTAACCATTTCAGTCTTTCTGCTGTGAACGTCTGTATTTGCTAAACTGAACAATTTTTCTTTTCCTGAAACGAAGATCTCTTTTTGAAAGCTTTCTAATAAACACTTCAGAGTCATATAAGCTACAGTTTTCTCAAAAGCTGTACTAAGACTGGAGACTGCTAAGTAATTCTCCTGATACAAATGATCATGATTATATTTTTGAAAAGGTCATGTGGGAAAGCATTGGGATTTTCATTTGATTGTTTATAGGAGAAAAGCAAAGCTGATTTTGCAAAAAGGACAAGCAGCACTCCTGGAAGTTTTTTGAAAGAGGCACAGACCAATGGAGTGGAACAAAGTAATTTAAGTACCAAATTGGATTTTGATCCTCTAGAGGAAGAAAAGCAGCAATGGCAACTCACCAGCAGATACTGTCACGAGAAGTCTGAGGGAAGAAATACAGTGATGCTTGATTGAAACCCACAAGGATATAAGGGGGCTCCAGTAGCTTTTCTTATTACTCTCCCCTTTCTGAGGGGGGATGAACAGTTGGACCAGCACAGCTGTTGCTGCAGGAGGCCTGTGAAGAACTGGTAAATGCAGCCACTAGGATTATCTGTAATATCTAATTCAGGGAAATGATCCAGCCCAGCAGTTCTGCTTTTGCTTCCTTTTCTCTTATTTCAGAGATTGTTGTTAAGATAATGGTTTGTTCCATTTTTCTTTTGAAGTTACTAAAATTTATTTGATGCAAAAATTGGTAGAGAAAAGAAAATACTCTCTTTACACAACATCATCTCAGAAAAAGTACAACAGCAAAGGAGCAACATATTTGTGGTAAAAGACCATTTCTTAACTCATTTTGATACATGAATTAATGAATTTCTCTATTTGCAATACTTGGATTGTTTTGGGCATTTCAGTTTCTCTGTCCATTAGGAAGTATACACTGGAATGTGGCAGCCTGGTTTTCTGTGTCCACTTGTATCAAATTACTGTTAATTAAAATGATTATTTCAATGCAAAAATAAAGGAAGGATTTACTAGGAAATGAATGTATATGGCGAAATAATACTTGCCTGTTAAAGAAAATGAGACACCTTAAAAAAATCAAAGGCACAGAAGCAAAACTGTCTATTAATAGAGGCTGAAGGGCCACAAATGCCTGGGTTATTTTTTTCCGAACATTTGAACCAATTGAAATTAGACCAAATCTTTTTCTGTTTTTTTTTAATTGTCTAAGCTGGCTCATTCTCATAAGAGGACTTTTAAGTATCTACAACTTTCTAAAATCTGGTCCAAAGTTCACTTGATAGCTTTATTAAATGGGCAGCACTGCTTGTGTCTGTGTAAAAGCACAAAATAATAACAATGCAGTTGTTTGGAATATACACTGTGGATTCCAAAGGTTAGCAGTGAAAAGAAGAATCCATAATAGGAGCTACTGAAGGTTATCATCTGATTTTCTGTGAACAAGTTAATTGGGCAATCAGGTGCCTAATTTGAGCACGCTATTTCTGCAGTTATTTACAAATTGTGTAATTTACATGCACAAGTGGCAAGATACGATTGCATGCATGCAGTTACTTGATTTTTTGCCCAATTGTGTTCTCTAAGTCACAAAAAAAAAAGAAAAACGGACTCTGAAATCCAGTTAGACCATGAGATATATACACATATGAGTGTGTATGAGTATTTTTCTATTTGTGTGTGTATATACATGTAAAACTATATATATTATATAGTTTTATATGTGTATATAAAATCTGAAATTAACAGGGAAGAGAAAGATTGTTTTCTTTACAAATAGAAAAAAAAGACACTAAGGGTTAGTGGATATACTGACCTGTATTATCTTCTTTCCTCTTAGTAAAACATGGATTTTCTTTACAAGTTGTATTTTTTCAATTTCCACAGTTAAATACCTCATAGTAATTCATAGACATTTCATCTTCAAACACTGGGCTTGCTGATGGTGTACTTAGATGAAACTTTAAAAACTTGGGATTTTCCCAGGATATTACTGCCAGTTTATTCCCCGCATTTTAACAGCACTCCAAGACTATAAAGCATTCCATAATTCGACTGTTGTTGGACTAAGAGTTTTTGCCTATATATTTGTTATTCACCTCCTTTTTGCTTTGGAGGATTTTTTTGAAAATAATGTATCAGATTGTATATTGTTTCTATAATGTCATGGCATAGTGAGCAGTTTTCCCAAGGGCACTTTATGAATTATTGTAATAAGATTATTCTTTAAAAATTTCTTCACAGAAGAATGGTTTTGTTGCCAGACCAGATTGCCCTCTGGTACAAACTGAATATGGATTACATAAAGGACTAAAGCCACAAACCATCAAAACTGGAGAGAAAGTTGGTGTTAACGAGTCAGAAGGTATTGATAAATCCTGCCAGGACAAAGCTAAATTACCAGTATTTCTACTCAACCTTTAATCAGTGGTTTATATTAAATCAGCTTTGGCTCTTACAGCTGTGGCATTTAATTCACAGCAGGCACTTGTGGAGGTACTGTGTCTGAAGCAAGGACGGCGATAGCGCGAGAGCCCAGAGCGTTCTGCAGTCACTCTGTGCTTTGAGCTCCGATTAACTCTTGTTGTACGAGCAGTTCAGCACCTGCCAGGATCCCCTTTGTGACCCCTCACACAGCCAGCAAGAGCAGAAGTGCCAGCTAAATCTTCCTTCTGCTGGCAGTACTGATCATAATCTGGAGTAATCGCTTCCATTTTTCAGTCTCTTGCTTCTGTGTTGCATTGGGCGGTGTCGTCGTCCTTCTGACACCTCATTTATCTGACACTTCTGCACTGACCAGTCCAAAATAGTCAGAGTTCTTTGTTCTCCTGAGGAGGAGCTAGCCTGAGTGCTGTGGCATTTATTGTCATCACTACCTGCCAGTTCCAGGTTTTGGTTTCTCTGTGGGAGGTAGGTCATTGTCTCAGACCCCCCCAGAGAAGTCAGAAGGAATGTCTTGAACACATCATGCAGTGTCTGTGTGCTACAGGGAAATGGATGGGGGTTCATCTATGTCAAGAATCAGAACTTGATATAAAAATGTAAGGATCTGTTTTATTATTAATAGTATTTATAGAAATTGCCAGCATCAGTATCAGAGTGGAGATCAACTATACTCATCCCAAATACTTTTCTTTAGGAGTTTCCTTGTTAAAACAAAGCTATTTCACAATTCCCCATTCACCCCATCCCCCAAAAGATCTGGAAAACGAGACAATTTTAGAAGTGGGAAATTTTAATGGCAGTTTTTAATATTGACTGTGCTCCAGCTGCTCCTCTATGAAGCTATTGAACATTAAAACTCAGATCATCTTAGTTCATAAAAGAGTTTCCACACAAAACAATGTGCCTGATTCTCTAGTGCCTTGCACAAACGCAACAGGATATACAAGATGCAAAGTGAGTAAAACTTCTTCTATTCCAATTTGCAAGTTTACACTTCTAACCAATACCAGTCATCACCTAACACATACCTGTTGGCAGGTGAGCCCTGCTTGTGTGAGTAAGCTGAGCAGAATGACTGTCAGATAACTTTTCCCAAATCTTTAGCTTGGTATGAATGTTAGCTGTCTAATTATTTACAAGTTCCTTGCAGCCATTGGCGATCTTTATTGCTTCTCCCTTTTGCTTTTCACAATAATGACTAGATAGGCGTCACAACAGGAGGTAAAGCTTTAGCCAAAAGCTCTTGTAGAACCTGCGTGATAGATTCCAGCACCATGCAATGTCCCAGATGTTCTTGGCACTAATTTCATTTTGTCATTCATTCTGATCCAGTACATTGGGATGGTTCTTATTGCTTGTTGTGGCCTGGGACCAGCTAAAATGGCCCCGCTGAGAATCTAGGACAATCGCTGTAAGTGTCACACTTCAAAGTGATTTCTTTCTTGTGCTGCCTGTAAATGTGTTGGAACGTGATCTTGGAAGCAGGACATGGAATTAGAGGCTTGCTAGCCATCTGCAGAGATGTTGGAGGTTGCCAGTGAGGCTTCCTTCTATTGATTCAAAGTTAGAGGCATCTGCTGGAGAAAGTTGTGCTGCGCCTTTTCATAGAAATATTTTGATACGGAAACATTTGTAAAGCCTCATCTTGATCTTTTGTTTATATTTTATTCAATCTTCCTGTGAGGTGGTGGCACTGGAACTGAGAGCAGTATGGAGTTTGGGCTTTAATCTGCATTTGACAGGTTTTTCTAGTACATAACCAGGCAGGTATAAAGTATCATAATGTAGATTTTATTCTTATACAAATTCAGCAGAGATTTATGGCACCTTTGTAAAATACCCAGATGGAAGTCATGGACAGAAATTAAGATGAGCATTTAAATGCACTCTCTGTCTTCTAGATGGGAGCAGCCTTTCTTTGCATCCATATGGAGCTGGAAAATCTTGACAGCCAATGTACACCTTGAGAGTGCCCACTTGAACTGCTCTTTCCATCTCGGGCTACAGTGCTTTCACATTGACCCTGCTCTCAGTTCTACCCAAATGTGGGATTTAAGGAGGTGTGTGTTTCCACTTGCAACTTTTTGAGCTTATTCCTCAATACAGAAAGCACTCATCATGTTCTTTGTGCTTCACACACCATTTGTAACAACAATGCAGAAGGACTCTGGGAACAGGGAAATCAGCCTGTTTCAGGTGGCACCAGCCAGAAGAAAGTACAGGCTGCTCTGGTGTTTGCTCAGCTTCACAGCAAGAATTTGTTCAGCTGATTAAATAGAAGAGAATAGATAAATTTAGTAACAAGCTGGTGTTTTGCTGGTTTTTGACACATCTTAACACCTAGAATTTTCTCCTTCTGTATTTGAATCTGAATGTGAGATCTCTCATACACCCTTGAGGGAAATTAATTTAGCAATATAAATGCTCTTTCAGCATTAAATCTGGATTCTTTATGTAATTAAAATCTAAAGATGGGCTGGAACTTTATAAAATGTTTGAGTGTTGGTATTGACTGCTTGCTAATCCTCTTAAAGATTCAGGTTTGATTCTGGAGTCCTTAACATAGTATTTGATACCCAGCATCAATTAATATATGATGTTTAATGGCAATGGCCAGATAAACAAAAGTTACTAAACTGTTTGTAAAAAGCAGTTTCTGGAAGATATGTAAAAAAAAAACAGTTGAAACAGATTTCCTCAGGGAATGTGAGAGGGCCGTGGAAGCAGAATGCGAGTTTGTTTGAATGGAAGATGTCTAAGAAAATTTTTTTTTCTGTTTTTAGGCAAAATGAAAAGAGCAATATGTCACTACTTGAATTATTAAAATTAGAACAAAGCACTAATTGATGAACATGATTTTACTTAATTCTGTAGCTTAGGAAGTTCCAAATAAAAAAAAAAAGTTACATAAAAATACAGAAAATTAGCTTAAATCATAACCTAATTATAATGTAAATCTATACATTTTTGTAAATCTTTTCAGGATCTAGTGTAAATATAAGGGCTTCTTGTCTACAAAGTTGCTTGGTCAAAACATGTTTTGTCTGTAATTGAATTACTTCTTACCAAATTACTTCAGCAAGCAAAAAAGCAGTATGTCAGCATGATATCCTGGAGAGTTGTATACTGCACTTTGCAAAGGGCTAGGTCTACATGAAATTAAAAGAAAACATGTCATCACATATTTTTTGTCATATCTGCAAAGGTATCAGTGTCAGTAAACTCAAGGTTTTGAATTGGGCTGTATAGGATTTTGACATTCCACAAGTTTTGCAAATTCTCAATTATGCTTTATTTTAACACAGAAAAATCCTATTTGATCCATAATAATATTTTCCTATCAATTTTTTTTTCCTGTGTCCAGGCACTCTGTCTTGCAACTTCCCAAATGTGTACAGTGAAGTGAATAAAAATCAGCATCTTCAGTATTAGGAACTACAAATGTAAATAGCATTTACATGGTATCAGAATTTTTAGTATCGGTGTTTAAGTGTAGTAATTAATTCTTAAAGTGATGCCAACAATCTTTCAGGGAAGGGGAGCACATAGTCTGTAAATTACGAAGTGCAACTGCACAGACATAGAACTGCTGGTATTTCAAGAATAATATGTAGGCTTAGGTTTATCAGAGCACTCGAGTATGTGTTTACCTCCACCTGTGGAGTTTGTTGATGAGACTCCTCGTGCTCCTACAGTTTGGCACACATTTTTGAGCTCTCCTGAAATCAGGCCTTGGCAAGAGAGGATACTCCTATAGCTTTGTCTGAAATATGCACTTTGTGGGACAATCTACCTTTTCCTGGATTTATGCAATTTATCTTGTGTTTAGAAGACCAGACAATTTTTTTTTATTATGGCTTTTTGTATTGCAGAAGGGAAGGTGAAATAGAGACAAGTTCAGCTGTACATTTCAGCATGTGAAAACATTGGTTAAGTTTGTAAAAGGTGTGTATTTGACATCAAGCTCAAAGAAACCTACTTGAGCTTGCTGAAAAAAAAAAAACAAAACATGATAAGCAAGTCACATTAAATAAATTTCTCATGTTCCATCTCTATTTCCTGTACACTCAACACTCCTCCAGGCAACTGGAGGCATGGGAGCTATGAGTATGCAAGGAAATAAATGAGTTTACCTAAAAACTTTGGGAATACTTTGTTGTTAAGCCACAAATGATGTTGCCTGTGTGTAATTTTTAGTGTTAGAAGAAAATAGACAGTAGCCTTATTAACCAGGTGCAATACTTAAAAAGGGCTAAATTAGGGAAACAAGTGATGTGTTTGTACATCACTGCAAGCATGCGCTCTCTGAAAATGAACTTTTATAGCACTGGGTTTTTAATACCTCTCTGAAATTATAATGTTGGTATAATTTTATAACTGCTTATTATACATTATGAAACAAGATTGGGAATTCCTAAGAACCAAAAGGAGGATGGAGAAATTGTAAATCACATAGACTAGTGGTATGTTATTTTCAATGACAAAAGTATACTAAAACACCTTTACAAAGCCATATAAATTCTGGATTATTGAAAGAAAAAAAAAAACAACAAAAAAAACCTACTCCCTTTGGTTACAGAGCTAGTTTAGTCTGAAATTTCCTGTGATTTGTCTGTTGCATTTTCTCAAAGTTTTAGGGATTTTTGTATTCTGATGGTGAAAACATTCCTAAATTTACCAGTATTTGGCTTGAATGTTATTATTTTTAAAAAAGCTTTTAAAATTGAGTTCTTCGTGATACTGTGCAGTCTGAATGAGATCATGCAACATGATCTGCTCCAGCTTAAGTAGAGAGTTCATATAAGCAGAAGATTACAGGAAAATACTGCACTGAGCATTCATTGTTCAGTCATGAGAAAGATCTGAACAATTAAATTAAAAGCTCCACTCACATATATCTTCTCTCCATCTGCACACTGCAGGGTTGATGGAATACAGGCTGCCACATGTATCTGGCTATCTCATCCCTGTTCGGGGATTTTTTTTTGCTGATAAATAATGAAATACAGATCAGAGAGATCTTCCCATCTCTCTTACTGTTTTTATCTTGTGCTCTGAGTCCAAAAATAACTGAAAGACAGAAATAATCAGGTCTGTTGAACAGAGACTGGTTTGATTCTTTCCCTGTTTGACAAACTTCTAACAAGGGGCCAAAGTACAAATGCAGAGACATTTGTCAAAAGGGGCTTGAGCCAGTCAGACAAGACCTGAAAAAAATTGCTCACAGTTGGGTCCCAGTAGGAGGAAACTAGTCCTAAGCAGTCAATTACAGAAGTTCTGTGGTTGATTTTTGGTGTTTTGGGGTCTTTTTCTGTGAATTCCAAGTCTGGTAAAATGCAGATCACATTGTAACAAGCTGAGCCCTCAAAACAGTACAGGTTTTCTCAGGAGAGTTCAGTTATTCCCATGAATAGCTTCATTGACCAGGGCTGTTCACACAGGTAATGCTTGTAGAACAAGGGCACGTGGGCTTTCCTCTGTGTACTTCCCACTGGGATTGGGAGTGTGAAATTGTGAATCTCTCTGAGTGCTTGAGAATTGTGCATTCAGCTTTGTGAGAGGGATGGATACAGTGGATACCTCTGCACATGTGCAGGGCTCTCGGAAGAGTTTCTAGTAATACCAAAGTGGCAGTACTCTGGATGTGTTACCTGGTGACAGATTTAAGAGCTGTTAGGCTGGAGGTATTCAGCCTGTAATCTATTCTGCTGATGGCAGCCCCAGGGAGAAGGGGGTTTCTCACTATGGGATCCAGGAGAGCCAGCTCAATTTGAAAGGGGTCCACACCACCATAGTCCCTGTGCTGTTGGCTCAAGTGCTGCCTTTGCTGTGTCCAGCTAGAGGGAGGTTGGTTATCCACATGCATTCATGACATGTTCATAGTACAGAACACTCTTTTGAAGAGAAAGAATCTCTTTTTCAGCCATTAAAACTGTGGCATAGCTTTGAAGTTCTAGAAAGTTGCTGAATGAGTCACAGCATTGTCAGACTTTGAATCAGGCATGGTGGTTTCCCTCCTTCCAGAGCCATGCTGCAGCTCCTGTGGCAGGTCTCCCAGAGCCCTGGAACCTCAACCAGGTTTTTCCCAAACATTTGCTGGGACCCAGCACTGAGCCCTAAACCAAGTTGGACCCCCAGGTAAAGGAGGCTCTTTCCAGCTCTTTCCCAACCCTTAGACTACCTAAGTTAGTGTTTAATTAGTAGACCTTTGTAAAGGGAACATTGCCCCATCACTTGCCTCTGGCATTTCAAATCCACTGCTGCATTTGCAAGGAGCCAGACATTATCTTGCTCAGTCACGGAGTTTGGGAATATTATTTTAGATTTAGACCTCTGCATCAGGCTGCAGGTTAAGGTGACATAAGCTTGTGCTGCTGTTGAAAAAGCTCTTCCTACCCTCAGCAGAGGCACTTCCAGAGAGAAGTTTCCTGAGTTATGCTGGCTTGAGCCAGTCCTGTTAGTGTAGGTCTGTATAAAATGCTAGATAACTTATGGCCTGCTGGATCTGTGCCCCTGCTCTTCCATGGGGCAGGCATGGTAATGCTGCTTTTATCCCACTTGTCTGGAGTCTCATTAAGGATCTGAACTTGCACATACCCCTACAGCATTAAACTCAGGAGAGCTCCACCTATGGCTGATGGCATTGATTTTGGTATGAAATTAAATATATGGGGGGAAAGAGAGGAATTAGATCAATATCTGTGCGTTTAATGAGTCTTAAGACTTAACTGCACCATGATTTTGCTAAGCAGATATTGGAGGAGTTAAGGGATGTGAAAAACAACCTTAACTGGATCTTGTTCCTCCCTGGAGCCAGTCTGGAATTATTCACAAGTAATAAGTAATCTTAGGCCCTGCAAGGTTCATTAAGGGGCTGGGAAGTCATGACCTCTGTAAATCTGAGCTACAGAGAACCAGGGTTTGCTTCTTACTCAGACATGGTAACAACTAGGAATGATCCTCAGCTGCTTTGCTAGTGCAGAGTTTTAGCCTCTTTTTATTACAGCTTCAGTTTAGTAGAGAATGCTGGGCAATGCAGGTAACTGAAGAAAGAGGACCATCAGCACCAGTTGCACCGTGGTTTTTTTTAACTGTCTGAAAAAGCAAGCATGTTTCTTGTCACTTGCTATTCATATTGTGTCATGTGTCTATTTCCATCATAGAAGGTGGTGAATTTAGCACAGGGTAAGCAGCTGTAGAAAACTAAAAACCCAATTGCCTAGTTTTTATGAGTAGAGGATTTCTAAAACATTCTGCTTCCAGAAGACTGCAGTATTTATATCCACACATGCTTTTTTTCTTGATTCAGTCACAAAAGGGAAATACCTGCCTGCATACGTTGTTCTTCCTTTGTTTCTTATCAAATCTTTTTTTCAGAGAGTATAAAGTAAGTTCAAGAGCTTTTTAAAAAAACATTTTTTCTGAATGATGATTTTTAGAACCAGAGCATTTCCTCTTTCACTTCAATGTAAAATTACAGAGCTTTAATTTTGCTATGCATCGCACTTTATATATTTTTTTCACTTTTTGGGCCACGTATTTTTGATACACAGAACAGTAAAGATTTTATTAATCTACTTTTAACTTGAAATTAACCATGAAACTAAGATGTTTTTATACAAATGGAAGTTTCCTAAAATACAGAAAATAATCTGTTTGGGTCAGAGACATTTTTAATTATACATTGAGAAATATTATAGTTTCTGAAATTATCATTTGGTAAATTCAATACATTAATGGATATCATGGTTTAAAGTGGAATGTGAATGTGGAGGAGACAAAAAGTTCTAGACAGTAGATTTCCATATATGCAAAGCCTGCATTTGTTTAATTGATAAGGGTTTTAAAAAATAGCCTAATCTAGTTTAAATAAGTGCGAACCTGATTAATAGGCAAGTTTAAAATGCCAGGAGCTCATAGAAATTTGGAAATTATTTTAAGTAAAGCACCCAGGAGCCGTTTCTCCCCATCTGTGCAGTGCTCTGCGGGCAGGGAACTCGTGCCGGTACAAAGCAGCAGCAGAAGCTGTAGGACAGTACAGATTTTCCTGCTTTAAACAGCTGTACTCCCAACTTGCATCATCTTCCCTTTGGTTTTGGTGTTAAGCTTACAGCACTCACACTATTGCACATAGTTTGTCATAACTTGTAGATGCCAGTTTCAGCATTTTGAACAAAGAACAGCTACTCTGCCCCAGCACAGAATCCTTTTAATCTTGTGGAGCATGCTGAAAAATAAAGACCTTTTTGACTTGTACTTTGTCCAAATCTTTATTCAAAATCACACAAAGAAAAGGGGAAAACAAGGCACATGGCAGTGAAAGGGGAGAGACAGCGATGCTCGTTTCCTTCCCAGGGTGAATCATTCCTGGGCTCCCCTCTCCCTGAGGGGAGAGTGTGTGTGTGCATGGACCATGCACAGCTTGGAAGTCATGTAAAATCCATCCTTGCAAAAGCTCTTAGTTGGCCACCTCCCAGAGACCCCAGTTCCTTTTCAGAGGGTTCCAGACATTCTGCTCATTTCTACATCCATAGGTAAAAGTAAAAGCTACCTGCTGCTCCAATAGCCTGGGTGTAGTTTCCCATTGGACTGCAAATGTATCACCTTGCCATTTTTAATCAAGCTGCAGTTCTTCCTGCAAAAGATGGGCATGATCCAGGTATTTGTGCATGCTGCAAGCTGTTGTGTCCTTCCAGGGACCTCCAGGAGTTCTGGAGCGAGGCGAGCACACTGCCAGTGGTGTGCAAGCCTTGTGCCTAACATCAGTGGTACCTGTGCTGAAGAGAAGTGTGGACTGATGTCACCTGTCCATCCCACCACAGAAATGAGGGCTGCACAGCATAGCTCAGCTCTTGGAATTATGGGGCAAAGCTTAAGCTTAAAACTTTTATGGTAAGCACAGGGTGTCTGAAAACTCAGTCCATGTTTGGCTGAGGAACAAGAGCAGTGACAGGCCCTGTCCAAGGTCATGTTCTGCCAGGCAGCACAAATAGCAGCTCTGTGGCCCAACTGGTACTGTAATTCCATGCATGTTTGAAGGAAGGCTTGGAAGAGAAGACTGGCAGATGCTATTCCTTAGCAGTCTGGTTTGATTCTGCCCTCTGGGGGCAGCCTATGGGCTGGCACAGCACATTTAGATAAGGGACTTCCACTAACAATGACTTAGACATGGCAAAAAACTGTTTCTTGTAAGAAGCAGGTGCTTTTCTCATTCTTACAACATTAAAAACACCTAACAAAATGCCACCGTACAGACCTTTGTCAAATTCTCACAGTCTCCTGTAGCACCAGCAGCTGGGGAGAACTCAAGAAATCAAAGGACCTTGGCCATAACTCATCAAAAAGCCTCTGCAGTCTGTTGCCACTGAAAATCATTTAATGCTGGATCAAAGCCCTCCAGACTTGGGCCCTGCAAAGTTCCTCTGAGAATTTGGCTGTTATTTCATTCCAAAAAAAATTGTTAAAATCTTTATGTCAGCATATGAGTCAATTCTGCCTGCTAAATCAAGAGTACTTCCAATGGACTTCAGGTATCTTGGGAATTATTCTCAGTACAAGTCAGGACAGTCCAAACATTTAAATTGTTTTTCTTAAATTAAAAACATTTGCAAAAATAGTAATATGCATATTAATGCTTAAAAGTGGATTAAAGTAATTGAATTAAGGTACTGAGAAGTATCTGCTTGCACCTGAAACTTTAAAGAATGACTACTGAATTCGTGATTTGTAAGCATGAGCTCCTGAGTTTTATCAACACACTAAACCAGCTTTGTACAGAGTAATTTTATAAAAATTGAGAATGTTTGTTTTTTGCTCAAGTTGCTGAAGTAGTTCAGGTAATGAATAATTTGTTTCTGATCAATGCATTTTAGAATGAGCAAATCTTATCCTCTTGCACTTCTAATAGTCATTGTTTGTATGGAAAAAAAACTTTTACTACTTTTCCATTTCCCAGTGAATGATCAGTTCACTGAGCAACAGGCAGTGTTTCTTGACTTTAGGTTGCAAAATATGTTTGGGTAATTTTACTCTCCTCCATATGAATCTGGTTATATGAGATTCTTACCTTTTTCTAGCTTCAGAAATGCTTTTTGCAATTTCCATAGATACAGTTGAATAAAAATTGCAAGGAAGAATCTAAGTCAAATGCTAAGTAAAAATAAAGTACATGAAACAAACATGAAGATAAAGTATCATGAGAAAAGTCAATCCATTGCTTAATTAAATATTTATAGAACACATTGATTAGCGGAGAGTACTGATCTTTGTTAAAATTACATTTAGAAACAGAGCACTGTGTTTTAGTGTCACAAGTGACAAAGGAATTTTTCTTCAGAAAAAGTGCAAACAAAAAAAATCCATTAAACTAGATCATTTAGACCAAAATTTTCTCAATTTAAGCCCATCCTGCCTGTTACATTACTATTGTATGTTCAGGAATGCTCAGGACAACAGACATTCTTCATGGGAAGCAGCTAGGTTCCAAAGTGTCAACTAAATAAAAGGGAAATGAGCAAACTCATAGGATTTTCTTAGTACTAGCTCAGCTATTGCAAAAAAAATGGACAAAAAAAAAAAAAACCCCAAACCAGCAAAAAGACACTACTCACTACTGAATTAGAATTTCAGCAGTTTAAAAGAACCATGTTTTGATCTAGTTCACACACCATAGCTAAACCCAGGTTTCTGTTGTTTTGTTGTTTGTCTTTTGGGGGTTTTACTTCTTAACAACCCTGAAAGCAGGGTCTGTCATTACTGAGATGACCATGGTTGAATAAGAATCTCTTGAAATTTTAAAATACATTATTAGAGAAACAACAGACTTCAAATGAAAAACTACTTAAAATTATCTCAAAAAAGCAGAAAGAGTTAATTCTCTCTTTGGGAAATGCCATTCAGCTACCATTAACTCCCAAGCTGTGTGTTTAACTGAGATCCTGTAGCTTTGTCAGCTCACATTTTTGTTAAAAGCAGATGGTGATTAAACTACATAGCAAAGGACCTCCCTTTGGTCTTTGCAAATGAATGTATACATACAAACTATGCATTTTCACACAGCTGCATACTGTATCTTGAATCACTTCAACCTTTCCCCGAGCTTAGAAACCCCCAAACTTCAGGAGCTGAAGGTGTTGCCGCCTCCTTTGGCAGGTATTTGTCTCCTGTCTCGTTCCTGCTCTCCAAAAACCTTAGGTGCGGGACGAAGCAGTGCTGAGCTGCACAGCCCAAGGAGCAGAGGGGCGGGGGCTGTGGCCGAGCCAAGGACCTGGCATGCTCTGGGGACCGGCGTGGCCGAGCAGAGCTGCGCTGTCCGTGCTGCCTCTGCCAGAGCCGCTCCAGCGCCAGCGCCTCTGGCTCAGCATCCTGGAGGATGCTGGGGCGGGCCAGCGCTGCTCTCCGCCGACCCACGAGGAGTTTGCAGCCACACGCAGCCCAGCTGTGCCGAGGAGAGGCCCCTGCCCCTGGGCTGGCAGAGGCCATCCTCCCCCTCGGGACAGCCTTTCCAGCCATCCCGGGTTCCTTCATCCCTCCCCACAGCGCCCTGCAGCACGAGGGAGGCAGGGATGGCTCCGCGGGGCTGTGGTCTCATGCTGAGAGCCGCTGCCCCCGGTGATGCAGTGCCCAAAGTGCTCAGCCCTTCCTCCTAATCACCGGGGGACTTCAGGGCTGGGGCGTGCAAGGGACAAAGGATCAGAGCTTGGGTTTAGTGTACCTGCTGCTGGAAGGGAGCAGGAAAGATGGAAAATGGATGTCTTGTTCTTGTAGCTGGTGTAATTAAATATGGGAAGAAGATACTGCATGCAACATTTCTTACTTAAATTTTGAGTTGTCGCTGTAATATACATCAGCCCAGTCTACTCAATGCAGTGTGTTTCTTATGCTTTATCCTACAGGAAGAAAGACCAAAAAAGTAGAAGTAAAAAGAATATCCTTGCTTTAGACTAAAGCAAACATGGACTTAACAACAAAGATTTTGTTTATATGCAAACTGTTTAGATATTTCATACCAGTATGAAGGCATTCATAGTCTTATGTATCCAGAGATTTGCACTCATCTAGGTTATGTTAATTAAAAACATTTTCGTGGTATATATTTGTATTTGAGGGGCCAAGTCTTTAATTTTATATTCTTTACAAGAATTAGTGTGGCGATTATGTTTTTCCATTTACTGAGCTACCTGCCCATGCTATTTGTTCATTTGTGTAAAGAATATTTCCACTACTTCAGAGGTTTTTGGTGGTTGTTTTCAAAGGGAACCTGCCCCAGAGGGTTCCACAGGATTGTCCAGCATGAGTGGGAGGCTCTCTGGAGCAGCAGATCACCCTTACCAGGACATGGCCTGTCACTGCAACAAACACACATGGGTTCACTTCCCTGCAATCTACAACTGTGGGCCTCAGGTAGCTCCAGCTGCAGTCCCTCAAATCAAAGCTCTGACTGCCCTTGTCAGTCCTTTGCTGTCACCTACTATCACAAAGTTAACTTTTTACAACGAGGAAGAGCTTCCAACTCTGGCACTGATGGAAATACTGAATACTTTTAATATATATATATATATATATTTGGAAAGTATTTGAACAGTGTTTTGTCTTTTTTTATACAACTTTTAGCCAAATAGAAAAATTCTGATTATTACTTCTGTGGATACCTGTCCACCTGTAAATAAACTTGTATATTCAGGTACATGAACCTGAAGAAAAAAAATAATAATAAAGACTGTTCAGGGGCTATGCGCTTTGCTAGCTCCTGGTTCCTTTGTACATAAGAGGTAACTGTTTAAATGTTGGGTGGGTTTTTTTTTTAATTTACTTGTTCCTCTAAAGAAAGAAGAAATAAAAAAAACTTTTGACTTTGTTTTCTCTTTTCTGAGTTAATACAAAGATTTTCTAACTTTTTACTGCAGAAATGGATAAATACCTGGTGCTAAGTGAATGTGAGTCAAACTGGCCATAGCAGACACACCAGTTAGAATGCACTTTTCCTGTGGCACACAATGTATTTTCTCAGAAGGGACCTTCAAAGAACTGTCAGATGTTTACATTTCTTCTTGTTGCCCCAAATAGTTTTGAATATTCAAATAACTTCCAAAAATAAAATCATGGTCCATTACTGATGTGACAAATCCTTACATTTAAGTATCTACAACAGCTTTGTACAAATACCATTTTAGATAGTTGAAATATTGGGCTTTCATACTTTGTAATGCTTTGATGTGACAATAAATATGCTGTTGCTATCTAGTCTAACCTCATTGTAGACCTGTAACTCCCTGTTTCTGGTTATGTCATGAATTGCACTGGCTTGAATTCAGCCAAATACTGACTGTTCAGCTGCAATATTCCGACTGTTATGATGTCCACAAAACATTAATTAAATGCACTTGTATCTGACTACCATGGAGTATGTCAAATTATTCATGTAATAAATCCCATGTGTACAACTTTTGTTAGTTGTTTTTATGAACTTCAGTTCTTTCACAGCCATGAATGCCTGTGCATCAACCAAGGACCAGCTGGAGTCAGTCAGTGATAACTTTTGCATCGACTTTGTTATGACCAGGGCTGATTTCCTTCCCTTTCATCAGGGGGATGATGTGATCATCATCACAAACTGTGAGTTAAGACACACAGGACAGGGATGTTAATTCTAAGTTTTGCCGCTGTCAATTTGAAGTTCAGCCTTTAGCTGGTGACTGGTTTCCCACTTCCAGGCTCACTCTGCTCCTCCTGATGCATTCTTCAACCAACACTTGCTCTGTCCTGCTCCTGCCTGGCAGCTGGAGAGCGGCCGCCCTGTGCACAGCAAGGAGCAATCCTGATAGCACAGGAGTGTTTGGCCAGGATGTGCCTTCACCATGGTAGAGCTGATGAAGCTACTGCTTGAAACTTGCAAGCTGGAGAGGCATCCCTGAAAGGAGTAGTTTCTTGAAAAAGAGAGTAGTTTCTTGAAGGAAAAAAAAAAAGTATAAATGAATACCATTGATGTCCTAATTCTTGATTCCCAGCTTTATTAGGTCATATTTAGATTTTTCCTTTGGCTAATGCGTTCCTACCTACTGCTGCAATGCCAAGTCCAATATAAATAGCAAGGCTATTAAACTTAATGAGTGGTTTAATCACCCTTGTGCTCGCATTTTCCTCCCTTCAAGCAGCACCTCCTCACCACACACGTGCGCACTCGGTCGCCTCTCCAGCGAAGGAAACCCGTGAGCAAACCCGTTCTGCGAGCCAGCGGCGGAACAGCCCTGGCCGCAAGAGGTGCCGGTGCCGGTGCCGGGCGTGTCCCGCCGTCCCGGGCTGCGGGGCCGCCAGCTGCCCGCGCAGGTACCCGGAGCTGGCGGACGGGTCATTAGAGCGGGGAATCCTGTGGCTGATTCCTGTCGATATAAAAAGGAGGGGATTTGAAGTCGTGTAATTACCAAAGAAGCATTGAAGTGATATTTCAGACTAAATTCCACTAATTAAATGCCACTTTAAGAGATAATAATCTCTGCTGTAATTGATGTTTCTGAAGACAGATGGGCTGTCTTCAGAATTAGAGTTCTCATCATATTTTCTACATTAAAGGGATTCAATTTTAGACCAGAATTCAATACCTATTCTTCTCTCTCTCCACTCCTGCACAGGCTTTTTTTTTTTTTTTTTTTTTTTTTCCAGTTTTTTACTCAGAAATGAATGACTACCTTAGGTGCATTTGGTTCAAAAATACTTCACAACCGCATGTACTTCCCAGAGAAAATTTTGAAACAGAATGGTTCAGTCTCTACCTGCATCAGTAACTTCCTCTAACCTCATTTCTTGTAGTAAAATAATTCACTAGATTCAAATTTAGACTTCTAATAATCTTAGCTGCAAGAAAACAACTTCTGTTTCAGTGACCTGTGCATTTTGTACTTTGCATGCTGCCATCGTCCTGCTTTATGCTACTACATTTGAGACCTGTTCTCCAAATGTGGCCTTACAGAATCATTATGTTATAGTATTACTTCTGATGTGGGGTCTTAATGGAAATCTGCTGCACCAGAAGCAACTTTTTAGCAATGCAAATATTGCTTAGAGAACAATTATATTATTTTGGTGCCCGTAACCGAACATATTATTTTCCAGTTTATTTGCTTAAACTGCCAACTTTTTTCTCCCTCTCCCACACACTCATTTCTATGATGCCAAGAAAAATATTTATGCTATAAAAATTGTTTGAAGTCTAAGCTACACTTCTGTTTTTGGCTTACAAAATAATAAGCAAACATTATGCTAAGATTTATGTTCTAAAATTAACTTTGGAGAGGAAAAAGAATTTGCACCTTCCTGAATTATATTTTGCCTGTTTATCCCCAGAAGATAGCACTGTGAACAGACACAGGTCTTCTCCTTTTTTTTTTTCTTTTATAATTTGTGGGGAAGGAGAAGAGTTTTCAAACACATTTATTTCAGTGCAAGGCGAATGATAAGCAAATTTCTCATTACTCTGTCTCAGCTTTGCCTTGTGATATGTATTGCAAAGTCTTGCTCTGAGACAAGATTTCATTGGTTTTTTTTTTCCCAAGTTGTATATAGCCAAAAGTTATGGGTGGTGAGAAAGGGAGGAACCACTACCAAAGATTGGATTAAACCACCAAGGTTGTTTTTAACCAAGCAAGAGCCATAGCTCCAAGTGTCTTGTCTGACTGACAATCACTAGTCCACCAGACATTCATTTCAGTATTTTTCAGTAATATGTGAACCCTTTGACTATACCTTTGGCTGTTGGCTAAAAGGAAACTTACCCACCTTTCCCAGGCTTTTAAACTGTTAGCTTTGTAGGCTTTTAAACTTCCCTTCTAAATACTATTAGCAGTATATATATATGACACATGTGATAATATGTGTATGTATATATATTTCAGAGATGCTTTTCACAAAATTAATTTTCATAGTGACAACATCCAGAAAAAGTTGGGAAAAGCTATAAACTAGCCCTTAGAAAAGATGAGAATAAAAATATGTGCAGCCCAAAACTATATTACATACAACTGATACCAAAACATCACGTTTGTTGAAGTAGGTGCCGACTGCGGTCTCGAGATCGAGACACATTTTTTCCACGCATTCAGTGGAAGTAAAAAACTTATCCCGTGCTGACCTCCTGTGGTACGTAAGGAATCTGCAGTCGCCAAAAATAGTAGCCAAAAGCCAAAAGGACCGCGAGGTCGGGTGGACACCGCTTGGCTGGTCCTCCAGTCCCAGGCTGGGAATGAGCACGTCCCAGAGGACACACATCCCACACGCCTTTAAACTTCGGTGTTTAACTCTCATGCACACAAACTCCTACATCTTACCAATACTTAAACATAGTGAACAAATCAGCCAAAACCAGTTCCTTAATTTGAGAAGGGTTGATCTAAATTCCTTGCAAAGAAATACAAGAAGCTTTAGGTTGGGCTCTTGTCCTTCATCCTTGCAGGTCAGAGCTGTGTTTGTGCCATCAACACTGAGCTATCTCACTGTGTACAAGGCATGGAGCATCCTTCTCTCACTACATGTGCTTGAGAACATTTAACTATTAATCTGTGGAAGGCCAAGTCTTTTGTCTCACTTCTGGTACCTTTGCTGTCGTTCCATTCCCCAGCAGCACGGCGCACACCACAGCTGTCCAAGGCAGGTGATACACAGGCTCTACAGCTCAATACTCACTCCTCTAAGGGCTTGCTCACATCATTCAAATCACTTATTCCATTTAGGCTCCAGAGGATCAGAAAATGAGTCAGAAAGTGGGAACCCAAATATATTTAACACCATTCCTCAGTGGTGAGCCCATTTAAGGGCACAGGAAGCAGACACTACTAGCTCTGCCAGGAGTGAACTCTCAAAGCCTGAGGGCTGTGACAAAACAGGGTCATCATATTCTTACCCCACTCTGAAGTCCACTTGCACTAGGTACCCTTTCACTTTGGTACACCTATACCTGTCCCACTAGGCCTGCTTCCTCGCCCCTGGCATACACCTCAGCTACTCTCCAGATGATGCAGAGCATTCCCTACCCTCACAGGCACAAGGCTCTGACCAACAGCGTCCATACAAGTGTTCAGTATAAAGGGGGCTCTGAGTCCTACCTCAGAAGAGGGAACAAATTTATTCCTGCAGAGTATTTGTCACTGGCAGAAGCAGCAGTGTGTAAAGCAGGCCTTCCCAGTGCACCCTCTGAAAGCAGAGCACACCGAGGATGCCTTCATCTTACCACGCAGCTGGAACTGCTACTCAAACACAAACACAAAATCCTTCTAGCTGCAGATCCTGTGCTTTCAAGTCCCACCCCCACACAGTGAGCAAGCCACCCCCAGAAATCACTGCCAGATATGCTTTTAAGTCTTTTTCAGGACATCAACACTCCTTCTAGCCATTGTAGAGGAGAAACTGGCGCGTTATTTTTGCTTCTCATTATTTCTCCCCTCTTCTCTGCTCTGGTGTCTATCAGCATCACCGCGGTTGCTTCCCGTCGTGCCTGCAGTATGAGGTCAGTGAAGTGGTGACTCACGTAACCAAGTTTAGCCTGAGTTTTTAGCCAGGGCTGACCAGGCTTTCTACAGTGCTGTAGGGCAGAGATTTCTGTTTGGAGACTGAAATGACATCCTCTTTAGAAAAGGGCTGGTTCCTTCCTTCTGGTCACAGACCTCTTGACCTATGAAACTAAACAGGATACAGAAAAACAGGAGGAAGGAAAATGTTTTTTACTTCCGCAGCTTTATTAAAAAACAGAAATTTTCAAAAATATTTGTGAAATCCCACTCCCAGGCTGCTTCTCTCTTGGGTTCTCTTTTATTTAAATATTTGTATTTTCCCCCAGAATGGTGGTGAGGGGGTTTGGCATTTCAGGCTGAACTTGGACTATTTGGCTCACTACATGTGCTGATTTTCTGCGTTCCTCTCCCTGCCAGCTTTGTTGCTTCCCAAAGACAGCAGCAAAATTAGAAGTACAATCCCCCACTGAAGATGTTTCATATTTAGAAACAGCACTTTATAATAAAGACATATCCTACACTGCACTGCTACCAGACACGTGGAGAGGCAGAGTGGGTATGGTGTCAGGGCAGGGGAACTAGAAAGCTATCAGAGGAAAGCAAGATGAAAGTGCAAGGGAAATGAAGTAAGTGGGTGATAAAATAATTCTGTTATATAGGAGCAAGCCAGAAGGATCAAAGGATCTCTTATATTTGCATTTTATCCTCATTTCTGTTCCTTGCCATTTCCTTCCTCTGCTGTATATTATTATCACCTCTATTATAAAACTTTCTGGTCGCTTGCAATTATCCCCCCTTTAATCTCATGCTAGGCTCTTCCTCTTTGATCCATGCCTTCTTGCCATATGAGTGATTGTGTGACTGCTGCATATATATGTACAAATATACATTTACTTCATTTCCCCATTGTGCCTCCAGTTAAGTTGTGTTACCTTCCACAGTCCTTTCTGCTTACCTCAATTAGGCTTGATTCAGCTCTTGATGCCTAAAGAGGCTGCCTAGAACAGAGGCTAGACAGAGTTAAAGGAATAAAGTAGGTATTTATTAAAAGGCTTTCAAAGGATACACTTTGGGCCATGGCTCCACCCAAAATGGATGCCCAGTCACGAGTTTTCACAATTTTTTAGTCCATTTATATATTGGGATTAATTGTCTAATCATAGCTTCAGGTTATGAAGTCCTATCTTCCTAGATTAGTCTCCTCAATTAACTGTTGTTTATACTTTTGGGGCATAAAGCTGCAATGGTGTCCTTGGTTCTCAGGCTGGAAAAGAATTATTTTGTCTGACTAAACTGTGAAGAGAACTTGCTAACACTTTATATGAAGCTCAAAGTTACATACTAATGCAGTACAGAACCTGAAAAATATGAAAGCTAAAACTTAAGGCATCATTCCCAGTAAAAATGTCGCAAATGGAAAGCTCATTCTAATGTCTTCATTTTATTTTTGCACAAGTTACAGTTACAATTTTATACAATAAAAGAACACAATCTACAGAGAGGAATGCCTAAATATGCTCTTCATGGCAGCTCCCACACACCAGAGCAGCCTCTCTCTCACAGGACTGATACCAGGCAAGAACACCTGAAGCCCTATGCACATTTTCTCTCCTTCTCTCTGCTATTAAGTAATGTTATTTTAGCTGTGGTAAATCCTTTTGAGTGTATGAATCACACTGGCCCTGTGATGGCAAGAAAATCTTGTCTTCGTTCTTCTTCTCTAAAGGAAACATTAAAGGAATGGCTTGGATAGTCTGAAGTAGTCAACTGCATGTATGTATTCTACACTTATGAATGTGATAAGGAGTGTCAAAAAATACCAAACTCCACAAAATATTTAAGAAGCTTGTAGCATGAATATTATTAATGAAACCTCTTGATTTTAAAAGAAACATAGAACATTATGGAAAAATTCTTCCTTCCCTTGATCACTGAATTCCTGACAAGAACCTACAAATAAGCACCCCAAGAGCTCAGGGAAAAAAAAGAGCCACTGAAAGGAACTTGGAGATCACCTAAACTGTAATTTTCATCCTGACCTACATTAATCTTCTATGAAGCAACACATATTCTAGAAAATTCAAGCTTGTATTCTCCATGGCTTCATGTCCTCCAGAGTACCAGACCCATGCTGTCCTCACTATCCCCATTCTTGTGAAGAAGAGAGTTATTTGAGATTCTAGAAGAGCAAAAAGTGATTTCATTTTGTTTTCCTTTACGTGAGTTTTGTGCTAACAAGCACTAAACAAAGCATCTGCAGAGATGAGAGTGACAAAATGCATTTAAGTTTTTTTAGCTTTAAGCTCTTGCACATACAACACTGTCTCTCTGAAATTAAATGGAACCATGGTTGTTTCTTATACTGCTCTGTATTCAAATAAATCCATTAGTAAGATAGTTTTATTTGAATACACAGCAGTACAAGATGTGGCACCTCATTGTTTTGTATTCTTAGATCACAATATAACTTAGAATATATTTCTACTGCCACCCTTACAGCCTACACTGCAGACACAAAAATCATATTTAATCTATTGCATTAGAAGAGAGACCTCAGGATGTTGCTACCTCACATCCTCACCTGCACTACTCTCCCCAACACACCATCACATCTCATGTGATGCAGGTCAGCCTTCTCTCTTTCTTCTAAAATCTTTAACAACAGCAAGTTAATTGATTCCCCCTGTGTTTCCTGCTAATCAGTTACAATTAATCACAAAAGCCCCACTCTCCAGCCCCAGTGATTAATTATATTTCCCTCTCAGGAAATATAATGTTCTTCATATATTGCTGAAGATTCTAAGATTGAGAGCAAGAAACTGGATCTTGCTCTGAAGGACTGAAAAGCCTTGCACTAAAACACCTTTTGCAGCTGTGAGTATCAACACCCACTCACCACGTTGTGTTTTCAACCTTCTCTTTAGTAAGGTGCATTAGTCAGACTTCTGAAATAAGCACCTTCAGGGCTTATTTTCTGTTCTTGTGGTTCTCCTTTGAACTCAAGCCAGCCATTGCCTTCCCAAAACATTAACAACTGTGGTAATAAATACATCTGATAAGAGTTCACAGAGCATTAGCATCAGCAAGCCAACAAACGGCTACCAAGTGTTGGAGCGTTATGTGCTGGGGATATATCACAGACTGGGGAGGCTCTTTGAGACCTCCAAAGGGCAGCTGCCCTCCTGGGGGGTGTGGATGGGCACAGCTGACATGAATTGACTCACAGGGCTGCATGTCCCACCCTCAAAGACTTCAAAAGCTTCTCGTTTTGGAGACGACTATATTGTTTTTTATGATTCACCAGAGAGAAAGCAAGCCTGATTGACTATTATTTGGTTGGGGTTTTTATTTTTTTTTTTTTGGGGGGGGGGGGGGGGGGTTTTTTTGTTGTTTCTTTGGTTTTGGTGGTTTTTGTTTGGTTGGGTTTTTTTGGGCTTTGTGTTGGGTTTTTCTTTGTTGTTTTTTTTGGGGGGGAGGGGTGTTTTGGTTTTTTTTTTGTTTGGTTGGTCGGGGTTTTTTTTTTTTTTGCTGGGTAGTGGTGTTCTGATTTCCTAGGCTTTAAGATAGAAATGGTGTTTTGTGTGTATGGCTACTGAAGTGACAGTGCTAACAGTTACCTCAGTGAGCTGGGCTGGGGAGAGATGTGTTGAGTGGTCAGTCTGCTAGTTCACAGCATGAACAAGAAGATGTGGACAGATGGTGGAGCTGGACCCAGAATTTGCAGAGCACTGATGAAATGTGTGTGCAAATGTGCTCTTTGTCTGTTGTGGCGATGTTCTTGACACCCACAGACAGGTTAGGGGTACTTTCTGCTTTTGTTCCCATGAGAAGTGGGCTCTGGGGTTCTCTGCTTAGCCTGCACTGTGTTACCAGTACAAAGCAGAAGGGCTCTCTCTCTCAAGGCCATTCTGGCAGCTTGAATTTCCTGGGGTGTCAGAACTTCCTGCCACCAGGAGCCCCAAGTTGTGAGCCATTAGCTGCAGAGGTCTGACTTGGGTTTTGATGTTTTTCTCCTCTGATCTTAAGGTGTGATCCAGAGTGTGTGGTGTATGTTTCATCAGGAATCAGGTTTCAGAAGCAGATGTAAGGGCTTTTCTTTTTTCATAGACTAAAGACTCAAGGAGGTGCTCAGTCTATTCAGATGCTGTTTATCTTTCATCAGACACACAAAGGCTATCCACTATCTTATTGCTGAACTGTATTTTAATCACCCAACAAACTACATGGCAAGCATGAGAAGTGAATTGTGCACTGTGTCTAGTTAAATCTGCAGAGGAGATACAGACAAACCTAGTGCAATTATCAAAGGGGAAGCTGGACAGAGCTTGAGTCCCTGACTCCTTCTTATATCTCCAGGTTTCATCAGGGGCAAGGGGAGAGAGTGTAGGCATCAGCAATCCCTCAGTCCAGAAAGGAGGCTCTGCAGTGTGCACTGCTCACTTACTGCCTTCAGGCACTGTCAGAGCACAGCACAAAGGCTATGGGGGAAAAGGATGCACGAGGACTTCAGAGGAAACACTTGACTACCACAGCTCTTCAGCCAGATGTATGGGAAGAATTTTTGAATTTTGCAGGGATCTTAACTGCAGGTGTCACTGGGAAATTTAGTGCAGCTGTCTTAAGGTACAGGCAAAGACAACTCAAACTAGAAAAGTGATACCTCCAAGTGATACTGAGATACAGTCAGCAGTGAGATTCTCTGAAGTGATCTCCAAATGATACTGAG